>JAYDZK010000268.1:13599699-13634288 GCA_034509185.1 Euphonia xanthogaster | reverse complement strand
AGAGCTGCATCAGCTCTGGGTCCCAGCACAGGAAGGACAGGGACCTGCTGGGGGGAGCCCAGAGGAGGCCACCAAGAGGATCAGAGAGATGGGGCACCTCTCCTGTGAGCAAAGGCTGAGAGAGTTGGGGCTGCTCAGCTTGGAGAAGGTCCTAACCCTGGACAAATTCTCTTAACCTTTTATGGAATTTGGTTTAGCAATGAATTCAGGATTTAGCCATTCTCTGAAACCTGACACATTTGAAAGATGGCTTTCACTTTATAGTAAATGCTACTGATGATCACCTTCAAAAATTCTCTAAGAGTAATGGATTCAGAACTTGTTTGCAGCTCATTATCAAGTACCCAGTCGTGACATCCATAATCAATCTTGGTAGTACCTTGACTAGTCCCATCCACATGATAAATCTCTCTGACATCAGTGGAGCAGATTGAATAGTAAGGTACTACCTACTTTGATTAAAATGGCATAACTGGGGCCATGCTGTTCTGTATTTGGCACATCAGACATAGATTTAGCAAAGGAACTACCACCCCTGTAATTGTATGGTGTATTGTGGCCACAAAGCAGCACAGCCCCATCATAAACTAAAGGCTGCACCTGCCCTGGGACATCTGTGATAGGAATGACCTTTCAGAACCTTAAAGGAGCTACAGGAAAGCTGCAGAGGAGCTTTTTACTGGGGTTTGTAGTGACAGGACAAAAGGTAAAGGCTTTAAACTGAGAAAAGACAGGTTTCGATTGGGTATTAGGAAGCATCTCCGTGCTGGGAGGGTGGTGAGGCACTGGCACAGGTTGCCTGAGAAGCTGTGGGTGCCCCATCCCTGGCAATGTTCATGGCCAGGTTGGATGGGGCTCTGAGCAGCCTGGGATAGTGGAAGATGTTCCTGCCCATGGCAGGGGGGTTGGAGCTGGATGATCTTTAGGTCCCTCCCAGCCCAAACTGTTCTATGATTGTATGTGCTGGCACTCACAGGTTTTAAGCTTTCAAGCTAAATCACCCTCTGTTCCTCATGTCCCAGTGAACCTGAGACCTTTTCTGGACTTGGTGTGTAAGACCAGAACCTTTGGCCTCAGGGGCTTTGTAAGGGGACGTGTTAAGTCATTTCTTGAGCTGCTTGGCTGTGTTACGTGCTTGTTATAATGTTACAGTGCTATTGCTCCTGGCTTTATTGATTCTGCTCTAACTCTTCATTTTTTGCAGGATCTGGCCTTGTGCTGTCCTGTGGGTCAAACTCTTTTGGACAGCTGGGACTTCCTCAAATTTTAGGCCCGTGCTTGATTCCACAAAAGATTGAGGTAAAGATTTAGAAGGTGTTGTGCTTTATATTGCTTCCAGCAGCTTACAGAAGTCATCTGACCTCAATGGGCTTTAAGCCAGACTCTCCAACTATTTTTTCTAGTGCCTATCTGCTACAAATGAGCTTACAAAATAAAGGCCCAAGGTGAATTGGAGTGCTGAGATGATTTTCTTGCTGTATGAAGAGGTTTCCCACAGAAAGTTCATTCTTTGACTTCTCAGACAAGAAGTTATTTAGCATCATGGCTCATGCCAGATATTCCTGTGTTGCTTTTTTTAGTGTAGGAGAAGGAGGGCAGCTGATCCCTCTGGTGACCTCTAGGAGTTAGTTCACTTGACATTTCTGTGCCCTTGATGTTTCCTGAGAGCATCCACTGCAGAATGGTGCCTTAAAATTTGGTGGTATCGACAGGGCTGATGTGGATCTCTCTCATCCCTCACCATACAAACTATTCATGCTGAATATTTGCTCTTTTGGTTGGTATCCCTTAAATACTTGGGCTTGATGCCACCTATTTTAAATACACCTGCTGCTTTTCCCCCAAGGATAGATATCCAGAGGGTTTGCAAAACCCTGTAAGAGCAAGACAGGATGGGATGGGAGGTAACAGAAGAGGGAAACTTCTATGTGATTTCTGAGATCTGTTGCTGTGGAGGGAAGCTTTCAGGTGTTTCTCCAGTGGAAAACAAAAGTTCCATCAGTAAGTTGGCAAGACTGAACAGCTTAATGCACCATAGTATGCCTATCACCAGTATTTACTGTGGAGGTTTTGGTGTAATTCTCGAGAAACACTGAGTTAAAAGTAAGAAATAAACATTTTTGTATGGCCAACGTTTCTTCTTTCATGTGAATATTTTGACTGTGTTGTTTTATTGATTGCCATAATGCTGTGCAACCAGTTGCTTTGCTGATTTATTTTTTTATTTCTTGAAGATGTTCCCACGAACTCTTATTGGTCAAAATGTACTTACTTTATGATACAAAATGTTGATATGTGTTGGCACATGCAGGCTGGAGTTGAGAGCACTATTTTCTTAGTGTTTCATTTCTGATTGGCCTATTTTGTTTTTAGAGGCATTAAATGCAAAAAGCGACTAAATAATAATTTTCTTTTATTTGCCTAGTCTCTCAAAGAGAAGGTGGTGAGTGTTGCTGCAGGACTGAGACATGCCCTTGCTGCTACAGGTAAGTATGTAATAATTTTAATCTTTTAAAATAATATGAAAATTTATCTGAAAAGATAAAGAATCTTTTCAGTAACAAATGAAATGGGATTTTCAGTAACAAATGAAATCTTTTCAGTAACAAATGAAATCTTTTCAGTAACAAATGAAATGGGATTTTAATGGCTTGGAGGAGGAGAGGGAGGAAAAGAGGATGAAATTTAACTAATCTACTATTTATTTTAACTATCACAGGGAAAAATAGATCTCAAAGTCATGGACTGTAAGATTTTGGGACAAATTAACATGAATAATAAACAGTCTAGAACCATCTTCCTGGAATATCATGGGGAAGATCTTTGACCAAGAGTTCAGAATGATGGTTTATTAACAAGTTAATTTTCTGATGGATGGAAAACATACTGATTTCTTTTTTCTTACTCTGGAACAAAACATAAAAGGAGCTTTTTTTCAGGAAAGAGGATTTCTGCTCAATCAAAGTATCTTAGGATTTGAACTCATTATAGTATGCCAAGTAACTTCAGATTGTATAAGATGCTTCAAAATGGAACTGCACATAAATTGTGGCTTTTTAAATGATGTAATTGAAATTGACACCTGGAAAAATCACAAGAATGAAACTGAGTATTTCTCCTGCTGTTATTAGAGATTCTGAGTTTGTTCAGTAGGAATCAGACCCTTCCTTTTGGCATGGTTGTGTTAAAACTGAGGAAAAACCAACTATAGCTGCTCTTGTATTTGGTTTAGTATTGAGTGAACTTCAGTATGGATTCCAGGTAGTGGAGCTGAAGGCACAGGAGATGCCTGGAGGGCCAGTGGGATCTCTGGTGCTTGTATAACATGGGAACTGAGATTCCCCGTGCTGCACTGCCCAGATTGGCATCAAGAGGGGGAAAGGGAAGAGAAAGTACAAGAACTTTGTACCCATTCCTGAGGTACTGAAACGAGGGGATTTCTGTTACTGAGTCTCCAAAAGCTTCCCACCTCCTTAGTTTTCTCACCTGTATGCTGAGACTACAGCTGTTTGTTGCTTGATGGCTTCACCAGGGTTGTCTGCATGGTTTTTGGCACAAAGGTCTTTTAAGGTGTAATTTAATTGTAATTTAATCAGTGAAAATGATTTGAATGAATGACTGTTCATTAATGTGGGAGGTGATTTTTGTTGGTGGCTGATGTGTTTTAATCTCTTTTATTTGTGTTTACTCTGAAAAGACAGCGGTTTGGTGCTGCAGTGGGGGACTGGGATGGCATCTCAGGCGAAGCGTGCAAGCCAAGGAAGAGCCCTCCCTGTGTTCCTGACAGCAAAGGAGCCCTGTGAAGTGGCAGGTAACCCAGGAATCTGCTTCCTTTGTGTGGGTGGATAGAGCAGAAATATAATTTGGAGTGGTACATATCTTCCTTTTTACAAAGCCACGTGGTACTGTGAACGTGGAGTGGAGTACCTGAGGGATAGAATGGTCACAGAAAGTCCTGATCTGTGGGGAAAATGAGAGTCCTGCCATGTGTGTGGCCCAAAGGCAGAGCCTTTTGTTGTAAAAGTCATCACCATCCTGTTACACTTGTATGCATGTTTCAGTGTGGATTGATGCCTGCTGTAGAAATTTTATGTTACCACGTTTTTTCCAGGCCTGGCAGAGGTAAAGGTGAAGGCAGTTGCTGCAGGCTCCTGTCATTCGGTGTCCCTCTCAGGTAAGCCTCAGGTACACAGGTGAAAGCCCTCATCTCACCCTTCAAAGGGTTCTCTGCTTTTGAAATGTTGCCAGTTTTGGTAAAACTGGTGAAATTTGATCTGGCCTGGTTAGTGCTGGTAATTGTTCTGTAATAGTTTTGCACTCTGAGAACTTTCCCTTTGTTTTAAGAGCTGGATTCATGTTTCAAGTTCTCTGAGTAGTTTTTTGTGTTTTTCTTGGGGTCAGCTTGGGCCCTAGCCCTTATGTCATTCGGGGTCTGGGCTCTTAATGGCTAGGAAGTCTGAAAGGATTTGTCAGTCCCTGGAGCTGCAGCAGGATGCCCTCGTGGCCAGCTGGCCGCTGCTGGAAGCAGTGCAGCCCTTTGCCCAGGGAGAAGAGTTGTGCTGGGTGGTGGTGCCAGGAAAGGCAGCAGAGGCAGGGTCGCCCCAGCAGCGTGAGCTGATGCCCCTGCGTGGGGCAGTGCAGGGCTGTGTGCAGGCCTGGAGCTGTCTGAGGTGTCTTGGGCTCCCCTGTGACAGTGTGCAGATCTCTGGTGTAAGAGCACAAAGCTTATTTGAAGAATAGGAAGCTGCTTTAGTTGCTTAGGCACTTCCATAATGTCTGCCATTTGTTCTTTGTTCCTTAGGCAGTGCTCCCATGCTGGAGTACTGAGCATCCAGTAATGAAAGTCTAATAAAGATTTCTTTTTGTTTTGACAGACTGGGAGAAAGGGAAACAGAATAGCTTTCATGCTGTAATCTTACAGTTTTGAAGTGTGTAAAATATATTGAACCTTCTGAAGACAAGTCTTTGCCAAACTTCACAGGAACAAGTTCTTAGCAAATCTGCAGCCATCTGGTACCTCTGTCATCATTAAAGGAGCACTGGAGTATTTGCTTCTGCAGATCTATAGAGATTTAGCTGTATGGGGAGATGTTCCAAGATGTAAATTGTATTGAATTCAGAGATGCAAAGTGTATGCAAGATTAGTGAATACAAACTGTAAGAACAAATAAAATCTACTTTAGATAATTGGCAGTCTCTATTTAGACAGTGAGCAGATTATTCTTTCATGCTTTTGCTTTTCATTTCATAGAGCGGTCTGTTTGGCAGCAGTGGGACCAAGACTGAAAAAATAAGTGCCAAATACTTTTATAATGTGATGTGTTGCTGCCCTTCATCCTGCAAGATAGTTATTATTTAAATATTTTGTATTTTAAAGATGCTTGGTATAATAAAGATACTGCTGCAGGGTGTTTTATTTAAATGGGCCCTTTTTTCTAGGAATGCTTTGCACTGTGGTGCAGTTTTCTTTGCCTCTGTTCCATGAGTCGCCTGCTGGTGGGATATCAAATAGCTGCAGCCAGGCAGGTTTGGGACATAGCTGTTGATGTGGGTTGTTACAGACGTGGGTGGGGGCTCCTTGGAAAAAAGGATGGTAGAGTCCATTGGTATCCAAACAGGCCTGAAAACTCCAGGGGTGAGAACATGGTGCTGAGTCGAAGTCTAGTGTAAGTTTTTGCTCAGACCTACTCAAGAGATGAGATAAGGGTTGAGCATGTGACTTTGCCAGGATAAAGCCAATACACCTTCTGTGAAAGGAGGTGACAATGCATGTTAATGTGGAATATGAATGGCCACAGGGTTTTCCTTTGTGTTTCTGTCACCCTTTTGTTTTTTCTTTTCCTCTCCAGGTGTGTGTACTTCATGCTGGGAAGAAATTTAGCAATTTTAGCGGAGTATTTGAATATTTGAACAAACAATTGTGTAGTAATTACATATCCCCTAAACAGAGAGAAACACAGCTCTCCCAGGAAAATCCTGGGAAGCTGGGTAGAAGCTATAAGAAACTTAAAAAAAAATTCAAACAATTATTATCTCTCTTTCTGTAACCGTTATTTATAAATATAGTTCTCCAAAGTATACTATTCATAATTCACCAATAATGAGAAAAGTTTTCACTTTAAAACCAATCAAGTATCAGCTTAGCAAATCAAAATATAAGAATCAACTTCTTCCTAATAAAAGAATTCCATTTCACCTTCTAATAACTAAAGTCATTCATTCCGTCCCTAGCTCAACAACATCACAATTGCTTGACTTGTTTTTCCTTTTTATTTCAGTTGTGTTGTTTTCAAGAGGAACATGGGAAGCCCTGCAGATGACTG
Organism: Euphonia xanthogaster; assembly: GCA_034509185.1. Lineage (NCBI taxonomy): Eukaryota > Metazoa > Chordata > Aves > Passeriformes > Fringillidae > Euphonia > Euphonia xanthogaster. Next base: position 13,627,965 of record JAYDZK010000268.1, on the reverse strand, counting down.
TCAGTACTGGCTTCTCCCCCCACTCCCACTCCTTGCCAAGTTTTCACCAGCAGTAGTGTAGAGGAGTTCTCCTGACTTACTCTATTGCTGTTACCAAACTGAGGTTATTAAATATACTCTAGCCTAAGTTTTACTTTTTTATTTTTCTTCTTTTCCTTCTGAAAAATTTACTTCTGCCATGGTGCTTGTAATGAGTTCAGTGCTGACCTGTGACATCCTGATGCCTTGAGTGTTGTGGAGGTGTGCTCCAAACAATTCCTTGCTGGAACTTACATGGCTTCCAGTCTTTCTGGGCCCACAATAATGTGCAAGATCAGGGGTGCAAGATGTATTTCCTACACTTCCAGCTTGTGCAGGCTGGCAAAGGCTTCAGGGAGGCCTGACAGCTCGTGTTGTCAGTGGTTTTTGTGGATTTTTTTTTTTTTTTTATTGTGGAGGCCTAGGAGCTGGGAGGAATGGTTTTGTCCTGAAAAGATGGAACTAATGCTATGTCATGTCTGCAGAAGGACTCATCTGAGCAGTCACTGTGTCAGTGTCCACTGGTTGTTAGGCTGTGAGCAACTCCAGCTTGCATTGATGTAAAGGATTGTGGGTATTTCTGTAAGAAGATTTATTCCTGCTTGGAATCCTGGAGTGTGCATTTGAACAAATACTTGTTTTAGAAAAGAGCTGTGGAAGGCAAGTGACCACTTACAGAAGTCTCTCAGGTGTTGTCTGGTGTGATTTTGAGGCACAATAATATTTTAATTTTGCCTTGTGATGGCTGGTGCCTGCTTCAGTTGTGTGTTCAGAGCTGCATGTCCAATTCCTTCAGGAAGTGACTGTGCAAGGTGAGCCAAGGAGCCCTGGCCTGTCCTTGCTTTGGGGGATTTACTGAATTTACTGAAGCTGAAGGAGGCAGAATTGGTATGAGCAGAGCTGTGAGTCTGGCTCTTGTAGAGAGGCTGGGAGACTGTAAAGCAGAGCAAGAGCAGCCAGCCAGGCTTTGAATTATTTGCTGCAGTCCAGAAAGTTATTTACTGGATGTAATCAAAGCTTTGGAGTGGAAATAATAGCTGGTCTGCAAGGACAGGCTGGACAGAGAGGGACTGCTCAGTGAATGTCTCCAAGATGCTTTGATTTTCTTTTACTCAGAGAAGTTGACTAGTGGGGTTAGTTTTTTAATAAAAATTAGTCTTTGTTATAAACATCTAGGCTGTGTGACCTGAAAGCTCTCACTGCTCCAGGGGGTCTGTGTAGCCCTCAGAAAACAGGCTGTGTTGTTAAGGCCCTTGCAGATATTTCTGATAACCCAGTTACAATGGGCAAGAATGGTAGGAAAAAGCATACGGTGAGAACACAAATTTAATTCAATGCTCTTTCCTCAGCATCACTGAACTGAGACAGAGCCTGAATCTGGTGGTATTAGATCTGTATACCTTTAAACAGATTTTACTTCTCTGTCTGTTGTAGATGAAGGACATCTGTATGTCTGGGGCAGCAACAAGCACGGGCAGCTGGTGAGCAGGAGCATCTTTCTTGCTGAGCCTGAGAAGATTGACACTCAGTGTTTCTCACATGAAAGGATTGGAGCAGTTTGGAGTGGCTGGACCCACCTGGTGGCACGGACAGGTAGGATATTTAAAAAGCAGTAACATATGGCACCCAAACAGCAGATTGTAAGCTGGCTTTGTTTCAGGCAAGCAATGTTCTTTCTCACTGATAGTGGCTGGACACACAGTGTTGCAGTGTCACCCAAGTTCAGCTGTCTTTTGAAAAATGATGAGGACAGAAATCCTTTGGCTGCTCTTTTAGTAGGGCATTAAGGGCAAAGAAAAGAATATATTCATAAGAAAATCACTAAACTAAAATAAGCTGGCAGAAAATATTTGGAAAAGACAGGTAAAAAGAGGCCTCATTACACTTAAGGAGCATTCCCTGAAGATGAAAAAGGAGGCAGATTTCATGTTGAAGCTGCACTTTCCTGGAAATCTTTGTGATGAGGACAGTGTGAAAGCTGGCACATGTGGAGGGCTCTGGGGTTAGGTTCTTACCTAGGAGGACAGCAGAGGAAGGTTATGTAACAGTGACATTCATGTGTAAAGGGGTGGTTGGGCTGCTGAAGCTCATCCAAGTGTGAAGCACAAAGGCAGGAGGGAAAGGTAGATGAGATGGAAAGGGAAGACAGGCATCTGAAGCTATTTTGTGGTTGTGTTCTTTGCTTCTCCTGTTGCACAGTGTGTGGTGCCATAGTTGAGGCTAACAAGAGGGTGGAAGTCTTGCACAGAGGAAGAGAAGCAGCCAGAGCTGTGATGTGTGACTGGAAAAACAAACTGGTTGTTTTCTGTTTTGTGGCATTCATTGTTTGATATCAAAGTATGTGAGAGAAGTGTGTAAAAAATCTACATCAGCTGTTCTTTTAGCTATTTATAAGAAATGTCTGAACTCTGATTTTTAGAGGATGCTATACTGAAAATCTGAAAGCTGCAATCAGTGCTATGAGCTGCTTGGAAACTTTTCAGGTGGAGTGAAAGAATTTATCTCAAAATCTGTAGTTCTTGAATTAAGTGCTTGATGTCATCCTCACTGGAACAGAAATGGTAGAAAGAAGCCATTAGTCATGATAATCTGATTTTTAAAGACTGAGTCTTGACAACTTGGTTTGCTTTCCTTCACTATTTCTTAATAGAGCATACCCACTAAGTAAAATTTCCCCAGAGTTTTAGTAACTTCAGTGTTTCAATTACTTGATAGTTATCTGTGGGTATTACAGACATGGAGTATTTCAGCAGGTGTTTTTATACAACAACAAGAAGTGTGTCAAGGGACTAGCAGGGCTGTTTTGCTGGTGAATGTTTAAAAAGAATTTATATAAAAATAGGCTGACTTTCTACATCTGCATTAGAAAACTGGCCAAGTGATGCAGTGGCACCAGTTATTGCTGAAACTGTATTTTATGTATTTAGAATTTTAAATCCCTTTGAAAAGCAATGGACCCGAACCTAAATCATCTGGAATAAGATTTTGAATGGCCTTTGGCAGCCTCCAGACAGCAATCAGGATCCCATGGGAATTTCAAGGCTTGTTCAGCTACTAGATATAGTGTGAGCTGGAGCACTTAACTCTTTCTGGAAAATCATTTGCTGCATTAAACTTGCAGCTGAATAACTGAGAAATGCAGCCCACTTGAGAGCTGTCCCCTGCATGCAGTTCTTCCCACCAGTATTTTTACCTCCTTCTAGCAAAGGAGGAAATGTGCTTCAGTTTCCTGGTGCTGAAGTCATAAACCAATGATCCCCAAATATTATGCATCACTAAAGTTTTTTTTTGAGCATGCAGCCTCCAATATATTTACACTTATTTATTTAAAAATTATAGACATATAATGATGTAATATGCAAACTGTAAAATATGTACAATAGAAATTTTACAAAGGACGAGATAAACACTACTTAAAGTATTACTTTCTTGACTTAAATAATTAAAACCGTTAATAATTTATTACTAAATTAAAATATTGATGTGTAGTTTTCATCCTGCCCTCCAGTGGATTGTCTTGTAAATACCTAGGGCTGCATGCACTTCACTTTAGAGATACTGATACAATAATTTCCTGTTTGCTTTACTCTGAAGAGTTCCCCAATTAATGGAAAGGAGGCAAAATAGAGTGATTTTTGAACAGAGGAAAATGGAAGGAAGGGATATTATAGTATGATGCTTCTTTGCTCATTGTGGAAGATAAAAACATACTTTGGAAAGACATTGCAGTGTACAGGGATTTTGCTGCATGAAAGAATGAGTAGGATTTTTCTAGCTAATAATCCCACCACAATGCAAAATTTGGTAGTTTAAAGTTTGTTACTGTTTCTGAATTCTCATGTAGTGCTTGCCACTGAAGGTAGTTGAATTTCAAGAGGCTGTTACAAATACTCAGAGTTCTGTTTGAATTTTTTTTCCCAGAACATTAATCCTGGTCAGAGTAGTAATAATGAAAAACTTGTTATTGCAGCTGTCTTGACAGTAACTAAAAACTCTTCTCATTGGAAAGACACAGGAAGGAACTGGGTGGATAAACACTGGACACACAATGCATAAATTCACAAATTCTGCTATTTCAAAATGACATTTTAATCTTTATCTGCTAGGTGAGCAGTCCTTGGCTGCAGAACTAATGGAAGAGTGAAAAGTAAATGAGAGTGATGTTGCTAAAAGCAACCATCTGGAGGAATAGTTGCCAGTTTCATGGTTGCAGTGGTTAGACAATTTTAAAGTGAGTCCAAGCAAGTTATCAAGTTTGTTATCAGAAAAAAGGAACACAGCATAAATATTTTTGTCTTCTGTCTTTCCCTCTTATGTAAGCTGGCCTGTTTTAAGACTTGCTTTGTTTTTCCTTCATGCTGCTGGCAAAATTTTGTATTGTAACATAAAGCAAAATACAGAACTCATATTAATTTCTTCCCCATTCTCTCTTTACAAGGGATTTTAATTGCATCTGAAATCACTTTAGTACCTGCATCTCTTTCATATCCTGTGTTCTACCTCGTTCAGCAGAGGTTTCCTGTAATTTCTTTTTAGAGTTTGATCAACTCTTTTTTGCATTTGCTGTTGTTTATATTGTAAAGCAGTTTGGAATCAAGACATTACTTCCTGAGAAATTGATTCCTTGACTTAAAGGTGTTAAGGAGTATTTTCACAAGATGTTGTGGTTTTAATCCTTACCTTTAACTGGTCCTCATCAGTTTCAATTCCTTATTCTTTTTATTGTAGAGGTATCTTTTGGGGCTATTTCCACTGTACACGCTCCTACCCTAAAATAACTCACAGAACCTTCAAGACAGATGAGTGCTTTCTTTTCCTGCCTTGATTACTGTTTCCTACAGAGGAGGGAAGCACAGTTAGTTAGACTTCATGCCATCACCAGTACTCTTTCAAAGTAAGTTATATTATTCTGAGAGTAGAGGTGGTCCTAGTTGATGAGGGTTGGTCCAAAAAGATGAAGGTTGAGAAGCCCTGGTAGCTCTTTGATCAGGTCTCTGATGATGATGATGATGAACTTGCTGGTGTCTTTGGTTTATTTTCTGTTTTCTGTGTGAATGCTTGTTCAAGTGACTCTCAGGAATGCTTTTCATTGATGGCAGGCCAGTGCTGTTTTGCTCCATGTGAAAGACAGAACCAGGTGCATTCTTGTGGCCTTGGACTCCAAGTACCAGTGCTGTTCTCTTCAGACAACCCCTCTGTACAGGGCTGGCTTCCTGACCAGCACTCTGCTTGATGGCACAAGGAGCACCACTGCAGTGTAGGTGATTCTGCTTTTGAATGATGAGCAGCTGTCTTGCACTGCTCTCCTTAACAGTGTCAGCTTTAATTTGTGGTCCCTCTCAAGTTAATGCAAACACTTTGAGGGTAACTGCTGCAAGGGAGGTTATTGCTTAGGTCATTTGAAAGAGAGCTAAGCTGTGGCCTGTAATGTGGAAGATGTAAATTAGTCTACTTTGGGGAGTGATAGAACCAGTCTGGCTTGGAGGCAAACATAAATATAGCAAAAGAGGTATTTTCAAGACTTTGAGGTGAATCATCAACTTCCATTCAAAACAAGATATTTTCTTTTTAACTGGGATGCCTAATAAATAACCTTCCTTAATCTGGCCTGGTTTGTTATCTGTATATTCTCCTGAATGCATTCCCTAATCTATTTGTCACATTGTGTCACATGAAGTTATGCTTTGTTTGAGCTCAGATAAAGAATTCCAAGCTCTTTCACTCAGAAAGTTACTTCAAAAATGCAGTTAAAATAGTGTTTCTGCTGCCTGTGCAAAACTGCCTACAGCTAAAAAATCTTGGAAGAACAAAATGCTGTGACATAGTCTGAATAATATTCTGAATCCTCATTCCAAATGTGCATCTGAATTTGTGCATCTTTGACTGTCCCTTGATGCCATGTCATTTAGGCCACATAAAACCACTCTGAAGGGGTCTGACATGTTAGTGACCTACACAGTAAAATAGAAACCATCTCCTGTTTTTTTCTGAAGCAAATGACAGCACGTCCCTCCAAGCACCGAGAGCAGAGTGAGAGGACATTTCTAATGATCCTGTTTGAGTCATTAACCTTTAGCATTTCAGTCTTTCACAGAGGCTGTAGTTGCACCTCTAGCTGCCTTTTCTGATGGCAGTCACAAGGTAAAGCTGCTGGGCTTTGCTGGCAACTTGTGCAGCTGCAGGAGGTGAAGGGAAGGACGCGTCTGGCACCCGAGCAGCACAGCCTCAGCCCACTAGAGGTCCTTTCCAGTTTGCTCTTGAATCCAGGCTCTGCAGCCTTCCTCTGGAAAGCAAACTTTCTCTGCCTTGACATTTTCAGCAGCTCCCTAGGACAGCAAATATTGATTTGTGTGTATGTATATATATCATATATATTTTTTTGTTTTAATGCTTGTCTCTGTTTAGACACGGCAGCCAAGAGTTTGGAACTGGAGCCCTACATGAGGGAGCTGTGTTTCATTGGAAGGATGCTGGGTTTTGGGATTACAGGTGAAATACTAAAAAATAGCTTAATCAAAACCTCCTGATCGAGAGTTACCCTTGAGCTTCTTTGAACACTTCATGAGTGTCCAAACAAGAAAAGCCTTTGTCCACCTGCTTGGGGGTCAGTTTTGAAGCTTCAGGGCCTATCTTGAAGTTCCTGCATTTGATTATAAAGTGTAGAGCATGGCAATAGGAGAGAAAGAGATGCACGAACTTGGAGACGAAAATTCAGGCATGAACACTGGGAGCAATGGGAAATTTAGTGTGCAATAACAGGATGAAGGATTCTAGATGCATATGGAAATTTCCTTGTTTTCTCTGTTGTCTACAGAGCTGTCTCCTTGTTCTGTCACATGTTCATCTCATTGGTGTTTCGACAGTGATTATTTTGAAGTTTTTTTCTAAATAGCTGTAAAAACCTAGAAGATTTTGGCATTTTTCTTTGGCTTCATGGGCTGGCATCATTACTTGTCTTTATTGTTAAACTTAAAAAGTTAAGAGAGTGTGTGTGTCTGTGTGTGTGTCTGTGTGTTTGCTTTGTGATTCTACACTCCTGTTCTTGCTGTTCCCTGCTGGGAGTTACTTCTACATGGTTTTGATAAAAGTCTTGAGGAAATTCATTCAGTGGTTTGGTTGCTGAAGAGGAAGTTGGGTCCAATGGGAACTGAAGGTATGTTCTGAAAGGTTATCAAGTGTTGAGAGTTGTTTATATGCAAAAATTTGTCACAGAATCTTCCTAACATAATCCTTGAGTAATTGAGTTGATTTTTTAGTCACCGGCCCTCTTTTACCTCTCTGTTGTTAGGAACTTCCAGTTGTACAGTAAATAAGATGTAAATAAATACAGTAGGATGTGCATGCCATCTTACATCATTTCTGTGTGGAAAGAGAGGTTGTCAGGAAGATGCTAAACTGTCACTAAGTGTGATTGAAGGTACTCATTGTGAAATGGAAACACCAGTGGTTGGCATTAAGGACACAGAAACTTACCTCAATATTTGAAATTCCGTTTGTGACCTGTGACATTGCACTGGCACCTGGAGATTCAGATGGCCTGGGAAGAGTAGGATTTAGATGGAATTTTGTTAAATTTAGTTCATGAGTAAAAATGAGCTTAACAGAAGGAAAACAACTATCAAAAATTTTCCAATCTGTTCTGCTCCTCTTATGTGTGGGGCAGCCCACGGAGTGCCCTTCCCAGAGCAGAAGGGGAGGATAAGGTAGGTAAGGCTGGTCTGTCTTGGAGCTTCTGCTGGATCTGCCTTGGGTCTTCTGGCTATGGCTTCCTCTCGTGGAAGGGCCTGTTCCTTCCTTGGAACAGGCTGCCCAGGGAAGTGGTGGAGTCAGCATCCCTGGAAGTATCCAAAAACCTGTGGATATGGCACGTGAGGACATGTTTCAGTGCACATGGCTTTGGTGCTGGGTTGACAGTTGGGCCTGATGATCTTAGAGTTCTTTTCCAACTTTAATGATTCTATGGTTCTGTGATTCACGCTTGCTTAGTCCTGTCCAGATGTATTTTACTAAGTACTCCATGATGGCAGGAGTTTGGAAAATGACTCAGTCATCACTTAGCATTATGTTGTGGGGCTTTAGGCCACGTGTGTGGAAAGAGGGACTATTACATTGAATTTCTCCCTCCCTTTTTTTTTTGTGTGGGTCATATCTTCTCTTTTACTAGTGGGAACAGTGATTGCTGTGGACTTAAATAATGTAACTGTCCCAATTTGACAGAATTTTCATCTTTAAAAAGCATTCAGAAAAAACTATAGCTTTAAAATGTGGATCTGGTATAGATTTTGTTCAAGTCATTAGTGGGTGAGATAAGGAATTACTTTCCCTAATTTTCCTTTTTTTTTTTCCCTTTGGTTTCTGTGGTTGGATGGCTGCAGTTTATGGCTAGCCATCTGTTTAGCAAATGTAATAAACAAGGTCAGATACATTAATAAGTATGTGCTTATGTGCAGGAAATCTGTAAATGTGGTGTTTGTTCTGTTTTCAGCATCCTACAGCACGAGAGCAACTGTGCAAGAGGAGCTGTAGTTTTGTCACAGGGCTGAGAAGGGCACCTTGTTGGCTCTGAGCTATTCCTTGGGGGTTTATTTTTTTTTTTGTTTGTTCTTTTTCTCTTAAAGCGAATTAAACTCTTGCAAAAGTAATGATGATAATTGCATTGAAAACACCACCCCTCTCACAGCTATTGTGAAACCAGTGCACAAAGCTGATACAAATTTCCTTAAATTAAGACTAGTTTGGCCATAAGTGTCCCTGTCCCTTTAGTTCTCCTGACTACTTGCAGCTGGAACTGCTGGCACTATATAAGCCACTTGCTCTTCTGATTGACTATTTCTGTTTTGTTATATGTCAAACCTTTTCTCCTGAACCATGGTGAAGTCATTCACATTGTACTTGGGTCTCTGTCAATTCACTTATTTGAAGCTGAAAAGAAGCAGAGGTAAAGGCAAGAGAAAATTCACTGTTCTTAACTTCTGTCATAAGCTGCCTCCAAGTTCCATATTCATAGGTAATAATAGGGTGAGATCCAAATGCAGAGCTCACAAGGCCACTGTTGTGTGCTGCTATGACAGACTGGGCCAGATACTCTATAACTCACCTCCTTTTTTGCCTCTCAGCCTTTAGTTCAGCTTCAAGGCTCTCATATGCTGTGGGTCCCAGCAGCTATCCACAATGATGCTTCTGTATTAGGCCTGTTATCCAGCAAAAAGAGCATGGACTGGAAGACTGGGTTGGGGGGTTCTTCCCTACACCCTCTTCCAGCTGGGAGATCTGAGAGGGGGACCAAAAAAAATTTACAATTTCATTTTGGGTGTTATCATATGATGTAGTTTGTATGTAGTAAAAGGATGATGGGATTGATTGAAATTTTGGCAACTCAAAGCTCTTAGTGTGATGTGAACCACACAACAAACAGTGAGAATTTGCACTTGAGAATTTCTGCAGTTGTGCAAAGTGGATATAACGTGGTCTCAGACCAAGCTGGAATCCTTAGAAGGGTAGAAATGCTTTGCACTCACTTGGTGTGGAATAAGAAGCTGGAACCAATCATCACCTGCTAGTTGAAGTAGTGTGCATGGTGGCTGATTGCCAAGAACAAGGTATATGTACTCGGCCCTCTTAGTTTTATTGGTCTTTGAGAAGGCAAGTGGCTACTGCATTTTCAAATAACTTCATTTAAAGCTAGGCATTTACAAAGCTAAGCATTTCTAAGCTCAGCTTCTGAAAGCAGCTGTCGGTGTGAGCACCATCTATGCATGTAAATGCATTGATCTTGTTTAGTCTTAGTAGTATTTTAAGGCCATTAAATACTTGTTTTCATAATCTTTAAATGGCATTTCTTGTTTAGTAATTAATTATTCAGGTTTAATGAGTCTTACTATTCAAACATAGGTAGTGGGCTTTTTAAGAGCTGAGTGGCAGTTGAGTACTTCTGAAAAACAGTATTTTTCAGGAACATTTTTTATTCTTAACCTAGACACAAACAGGAAAAATATCCATAAAGCCTACATAGATTGTTCCTTTCATGATTACCTTGAAGTAATTTTGAAATAAATAATTTGATGTAAGGTACTGTAGGATACAGGAGACCTATCAACAGCTGTAAATTTTCAAGAATGAGTCTGTAGTCTTGTAGAATGGCTCTGATACTTCTTGGGTAGTATGATGAGATGTGCCAAGAGAGTGTGGCTTTTGTTCTTTAAAGTATTCCAGTTGTGAGAATCACACCTTGTGGTGCGGTGGTTGAAATTGAGGGTGAACTCCCTCTTTTTCTGTAGTTCCTATTGGGACTTCATTGTCTTTCAGGGTAGCTACATATATTCTCTATGGATCCCAAACAGCTGAGATTGAACTCTGCAGATGAAGGGGAGTTACATTTTCTATATTGCTTAGGATACACTTTAGGGGTTTGGAATGTTCTGCTGGCTTTAAGAGGCTGCGTGGTTCAGGTTTGCTTTCTTTATCCAGTATTGTGGGGCCCACAGTAGGTATTAATAAAATAATCACAATGGTTTATTTTTGGGGGACAAAGACGTGGAGGAATAGAAGGTATTAGCATCTGATTCATGCAGGAGAAAAACCCTAGGAGGGGTGGGATTTCCTTGGGTGACTCATTCTCTGTTTTACTCTGTATCTAACTAAAAGAAAAAATCTAAAAAACACTGCGTAGTCAACGATCTATTCAGGGACAGTGCTTTATGTCACTTCTGCTAAGATCTTTTTCTTCTGAGTATAGGAAATCTTAGTTTTCTAGAATTTTCAAAAATTTACCTTTACAGAGCTGCCCAAAATATACATACAGAAAGTCCTTAAGGAGAATGCTTTCCATCTTGGGGTGGAAAGGACAAGCAGGAAAACAAACTGAAAATCAGTCTGGCATTTCTCATCTTGAGTTTTGGATCTTGTAGCTGATGGATATTTTGTAGGAATTTGCCTGTATGCACATTTCAAGCTTGTGCCTGCTAATGACACATGTGCCTGGAGCTGAAGCTGTTCATTGAGGACAAATGGATACTAAAACATCCAGAAGTGAAGGTCAGGCTGTGGGGACAGTAAAAGGGTGGCAGTGTGGATTACTAGATATTCATGTGGGTTGAAGAATCATCCTGACAAGTCACGCAGTACAAAGGAGGGTGTTAAATCCTGATTTGTTTGTCTCCTCTTGCTTGTTCACTTTGCCAGAGAGAAACAGAACACACAGTGCCAAAGAAACCCCAAAACGCCGTGGCCATGCACACTGGTAGAAGCTGATAGTTGAAATACAACACACTTCTGCTGTGTGTGATTTAAAAATCTGGGTAGAGGAATTTAAAATTCCTCTAGTTCACCAGAGCAGTGTTCAAACAAAGTTGATGAAAAGCTGTTTTAGCACAGGAGAAAACTCATGGTTACTTTAGAAACTGCCTTATCTCACTGAATTGTGTGAAGTGTGAATAGAAGGGTACAGCTTCTTTTGATCAATATCCATTGTAACATCAGAGAAAAGAGGATATTGAAAAAACAGGAGCTTTTTGTTCTTCATTGGTGTCCCCTCCTTACTCCTAATGAGAAAAGTTCTTTTATTTCTCCCTTTGCAATTTAAAACCTAAGCCCCTAGTAGTAGTAACAGGCTGCATAGCCTACTACTATCAATACTTACATTACAGCCCTGTTCATACACACACTTAGGTAAACCTTAAACATGGATGTGCTGGCACTGCAAGCAGATACAGATGTTGTAGCTCTGTGGATGTAATTGTGGACAGCTGTGCTTCACTGGGTAAGCATCAGAAGTAAATATCACTAGCATCATTCCCTCTTGGCTGGGAATTTCAGATCCTTTTACAGGACAGACTTGCATTGCATTCATTTGTAACATGTCTATAATGCTCCTAAATTTTTAGACTTGCTCTGTGTCTGTGGCTCTGAAATGCTGAAAACACCCCACAAGAGTAAGAGACAGACACAAGAAGTCAGGAGTCAAACGGAACTCTGCTAGCTTGATAGTGTCCCCTTGTAAAAGATGGAAATTTTTTTAGGGCATAAGTGGCATTTGGATGCTTTGCTCATTATGCCACCATTTACACCTTTGTCCACTCTCTCCCTGCAGTTTCCTGATATTAAGGATCTTGCCATACCCAGGTGGAATCTTGTGTTGTGCTTTTATTTCTTCCTCCACCCCCTTACCCAACTCTTAAACTTTCTTGTGGGCGGTGGGAGAAATTGGGATGATATTCCAGAGAGAATACATCACTTTATTGCTCATTATTCATCTCTTGACTTCAAAGGGTATGAATTTTCCTTCCCATCCCCTTTTAGACTGTTTTGTTCCTCCTGTCAGCGGGAACGCTGCTCATTATTTGAGGTGCACAGCCCACTCTGTCTTAGTCAATTGTAGTTGCTCTTGTAATGATTCTGACTCTGAACAAGGCGGGTGATCTCCTGGGAGGCTCTGGAGGTGCCATTGTTGGGTTTGTGGTACTGTTCTCTTCTTTGTACTTTATTTCTTAAGAATAGCACATAGTTAGGGTTGAACTCCATGGGATGTAGAACTCGGCTGCTTCTGGAGTGACTGAGGAAGTTCAAGCCACTTAGCAAATCCAAGGGCTGCTTTTCTAACACTTTATTTCTGTATTTCTGTCTGAGGCTTGTTATCTAGTGAAATCTCTCGTGCAAGTGGTCCCTGGATATTGGGAATGCATCTTGTGGCCAGCAGTGAAAAAGCCCAGCTCTCCTTCAGGCTGCCATTCCAGAGCATTTCTGTTGCTTTTTCTGTGTCTGCCTTTCCACAGCATGCCCTTGAGCCTTTTGACAAGGTAAATATTAGCACTGGGAACTTAATTACCTTCCCTTTGTTTATCTCTTGTATGCACATGGCTGTTCCTTCTGAGGCTCAGATGGTGATGGGATATTGAGAGCAACAGGATCTTGAGTTCTCCAAATTGGGCAGATTCACAAATGTTTGCAACATTGCAGCTAGAGGGAATGCTTTTCATAAAAGGGTCTAGAAAACATGCCTATGCTGTAATTTGTAATCTCTGAATAAGATTTTCTGTAGCACTGCACTGTGTAAAGTCTAATGGAGCAGGACCTGGGCCTTGCCTCAAAGGGCATAAACATCTAAGCAGTTCTTTTACAGACAAAAAATTAGGAAATCGGACACAAGAAAATAATTGGAAACAGAAGCACATGCAGCATATTATGATAGTTTGAGTGTTGTTTTCCCAAAATGGTGTCCAGAAAGACCTGCATGTCTTTTCAGTTTTCTGGGGAATGTTAGAGGAAGGGATGCTCGGCTGCAGAAGGAAGGAAATTCCAGGTTAGAGAGGCCTGTACGGGAGAAAGCATATAACAGTGCAGAAGGGCATGGAGATATAAATATAGAATGTCAGTAAAAGTGTATGACTCATACTGATGTAGTAGCATAGTGCAGAATTTATTTGCAGAAGTACTGAACAAAAACCCTATGGTATATACTAGGATGCTTTTGCAGATAGTTTTCCATAGCTGCTTACTGTTTTATGCATCTTGCTTTTTTGGAGACATCAGCAAATTGTGCTTCAATTTCCTTTTTTTCCTGCTTTTTGTTAGGACTTTGTTTTTAGTTGAAGAGTTAAGTCCTCTACTGAACCTTGAATGCAGCAGTTCTGTTTGCTGGGTAGAGATGAGTTAGATTTGTTTTTAATCATGTAACTAAATTTAGCCAGCAATCTGCATTTTAAGGCATTGCTATTAAAAGTCTAAAAGTGAGATATGTATCATAGTTTGAATTTAAAATAAGCCAGAGGCACAGCTGGTGAAGCAGTCATGACTCTAATCATGAGTGGAGGGAAATGAGGAGAGAACTTCCTCACCTTGCAGGATGAATGCAAAGTCTGATAGGTGCTTTAAAATCCCACCTTTGCCCCCAGCCCCCTTCCCCAGCTTTATTTCATGATTGCATGGATTTCATGACATCCCCCCACTTTCTTCTTTCAGCCAGGATGATATATCTGTATGATATCAGCAGTATGAACACAACTGCACATGCATTTAAATTGTTACATTTTAGTTTTTCCTCTGGTTTATTCAGAGCTTTGTGTAGTACTTTATATTTACAGTCTCTCCTCTAAAAATGGCCACGTGTCCCATGGAAAACCTGAACCAGCGAAAAGACTTCCAAGGCATCTGGAAAGTCCTGGAACTGGCCACATTGAAAGTTATTATTCAATCTTTCAAAGCAGTGAAGCATGCTGTTAAGTATGTGAATAATGCCATTAACAGAGCATTGCCCATCTGGAGACATAACTTGGTGTAACTATGGAAGCAACAAAGGAGGAGTATGACTGTCTTTTAGTGAATGAAAGTCAAAGCTGTTTAGATGTTTAAAGATGTCCTAAGTGCTGGTGAAGATGTATCTGTTGGAAATGTGCATGACAAATTTAGCATGTCATGGAATGGCAAGTTATGCCTAGCCTATCATGTGGAATATTGAATTGAGTTAATACAGCACTGCCTTCAGCAGTGTTTGCTGTAGCCAAGCTCCCATTTCCCAAGGGTTTTTTCCAGCCAGATCAATTCCTTAGCCTTGTTTACCTTCCTTTTCACAGTTAGTTCAAGCACAATGAATGCAGGTGGCCTAGTGGGGAGAAAGCCATTTGGGTCCAAAGTTTGTTGGTGTAAACTGTTGCCAGAGGAGCTCCCATTCTGCCCTTTGAGGATGTCAGTCTGTGTTAGACTGTCACATTCCTGGTGTCCTCTCTTGGTGAGTCTCACACATCCTCAAAGCTTCACCTGCTTAACTGAGTGTTTTCCATTATATCCTGTGTTCATACAGGTCCTTGGCTGTTCAATATTTTGATGTCACCAGGAGGCTCTGAGAGGAGATAAAAGGAGAAAATGATTATTATTTTTTTTTAATAGCAATCGGAATGGGTCACAGTGAAAAGCCATTTGTTTGCTGGATCACAGATGAGCTTCTGATTGTGATGTGAAATCTTGCCAGTTTCTCTTGCCCACGTGCCTGTGGTTAAATTTGATCACCAGGTTTGGGGACATCTGATGTAGCTCGGGCTGGCAGGAATCTTTGGCCACTTGATGAGTATAGGAGTTCTAAGTGGCAAATCCATAGCTGTTACAGGAGGACTTATGGTCCTCTTCCTGTGGCACTTGTGGCCTTTTGTTGCAGGTTTAAATCTCTTCACAGAGTGCTTGGAAACCCTTGTGAACTGCAGCTTGTGTGGCTGCTCTATGGACTATTCTGAACCAGCTGTGTATGGCAGCCTGTGACTGCAGAAGGCTGAAAGTGGCAATGGAAATATCTCTAGTTTTCTGTTGCTGTCAGCCCTGAAATGCTTTTGCTGCTTTGTTTGAACTTCCCTGATGAGGCATGACCTCAATACTGTGCATAGATTTGTGTTTTAGTGATACATTCGTAATAGCTGTTATGAATGAATATGGAAAAAAATCAGGAGTGCCCTACTATATGAAGTTGCAGCAGTTTTTAAGGAGGGCATGGGAAGATGATGTGTGAAGAGATGTTGACAGCTCTGGGATGCTGAGCTCCTGTGTTAAAAGGATCAGGGGGCCATTTAAACCTCTGTCAGGGCACATTATCCTGTGTTGTACTGAAGCCGTGCACAGGTGCAGGTGCTAGGCTGCAGGTGTGGGGATGCCTGGCTTCCAGCTGCTGAATTCAAGCTCTCCTCAGCCAGTAAAGAATTTAGGATGGATGGATGTATGTTTTCCTGTTAGGTTTTCCTGCACAAGGGCTATTTCTAGGCAGATGAGGAAGTTTCTCAGAATGGGTGAAGGACATCAGTGGTTTTCTGAAGGACAGCAGAGATCTGTAGATTTGGGAGAAGTGTTACACTGTGTAGGGCAGGGAGGAGGCAAGAGGCAGCCTCTAAATGTCAATTTTTAATGCCTGCTCCTGTGAATTTTCATGTGAAAGGAGGCATTAAGAATTTTTATATAGAACTTCATATTTCCAGAGAGAGATTAAGTATTCAGTGTGAATATCCGGAGTTCATTTGAAAAGTAATCATTAATGCAGCCATGAACTGAGATAGCCTTGATGAACTCTTTCATCTAGTATTTATGAAGGAGAGTTCAAAGCTTGCCTTGGTACCAAATAGAGACTTCAAGATGATAACACTAGTTCATGTTATTATGTTAAAACAGGAAAATTGATATAAAGATAAATCTGAGTCTAGTGAAAATAAGTAAATTTTAATGCACCTATTTGTCTGTTGTGTTTTACTGAGAAATAACCAAACTGTTTTTAGAACAAATATACTTTTTTTTTTTATTGCTAATTCTTTCCACTTATGTGGCTGAGCAGATTAATTAAAAAAGTGCTAAAAGGGAAAAATGACATGCTCTGCAGTCTCAGTAGCAGTAAAACAGCACAGGAAAAGCTACACTGTCAGGCAGGAAGCAACTAGAAGTGCTTTATGCCATGTTGCTGGGTTTGCAGTACTCTGAAGGCTATGAACTTGTAATTTTGAGGACATTCTAAACTGTCTGTGCTTTGTTATACATGAGGACAGAAGGATGATGTGAAGAAAATGCAGAGGAACCTTTCAGAGAGTGGTTTGTACTCAAGCCCTTGAATATGTATGTCCCCTCATCTGTATTCTGTGAGGGACCTGAGCATGTGTTTTGGGTGATTTGCTGCTGTGTGTACACTGATGCAGACTGCTGTGTCTACAGTTCAAAGAGCACGAGCAAACCAGATCTGCATGATCGTGTAGAGTCTCACACAACGTAGAGTACTGTTGTTTGTGTTGTTTACTTAAGGAGCTGTCAGAAAGTTCTTCCTTAAAAATCTTCTCCCCTTTGTCTTTTTTTTTTTCCCAGCTTTCTGAGCTCCTGTACTGTGTGGTTCATTCAGATTGTGAACTGGAATAACACAGGATGCATGAATTTATGTCTCTTACTCCTTAATTCCAAATGGTATTGAACCCTCTGGACCTTATTTGATGTAGCATTTTCCTGGTGAAAAAACGAACAGTTGCTATGAGGTCATCTGGGACAGTGTGGATGTTCACAGTAGAGGAATGGAAATGCCTTTTGGAGGAACCATGCTAAGAGCATGGCAAGATCCAGGCCTTAGGAAGCATTGTTAGTATCTTAGAAGAACTGGAAAGCTTTCCAGTATTGTACTCTTCTTTCTACAGAAGCTGTAGAAATAACTCCTGCCTTTTGTGTGCCCTCTTCCTGCACTGAGTCTGGTATGAAATGCCACATTTTCTGATGCCTCAGCCACTTCCATGGCTGATGTACTCTGTCCAGTTGACTCATCACTGTGTATGTTTTCTTGCCTTCTAATTAAAATCTGTCCTAGTCTAATATTAGACCAACCCTCCTCGTTATATCACCCTTCATTCTTAAGTAATTCATCCTGCAACCCCCTTACTCTGTATGACTAATGTCTTTTTCTCAAATATTCTTAGAACATTTTAAAATACCATCTATTTTATAAGCAGCACAGTAGCAATGCCTCCCATTACAATTGCTCAGTGCTTTCTGTCATAGCTCAGTGCTTTCTTTTCCTTAGGATTCTGACGAGACTTTAACCTTTGGCGGAATTTTCCATGCATTGGTGTTTGCCTCAGCCTGAGATTTCCACTTGAGACTGGGGTTTTTTGTTTGTTTGTTGAAAGTATAATCGGTATTTCATAGAAAAGGCACATCTAAATCAGCTTCTGTTAGTTTCTCTCACAGAAAAGACAGATATATGTACTTTGAGGTTTGGTTTTTCTTTTTAAAGGATCCCTGGGCAACTGTTTTTTGGCTGAAAAATAGAAATGATTGGCTATTAGCAGGAATCTGAGCATGGGATGGGGAATACTCAGCAAACAGGAACAAGTCTGGGAAGGAATATGTCTTGAAAGAACTGAGAACTGCATTGATGAGCAGCGAGAAGGAGCTGGTTGTTTAACTTATCTTTGTGCATTCAAGAAATTCTTCCTAAAAGCAAAAATTCATTTATCTGGCTTTAATATTTTAAATTAATGTTTGCCATGCTTGAGTACTAATAACCACCTGAAACCTGTTTCCCTTATTGTGGCAGAAAAATAAAAAGTTAATTGCAATGGCCTGTGTTTGTAATCAGAAACATTTTACATTTATGTTTTACAGAAATAGTGTACATTCTGCTAAGGCTTCTGTTTGGTTTTGCATGTGTAAGTGATTCTTTGCTAGCTTGTTCAGTGAAAGAAAATAGAATCTGTGGGTGGCAGGTGTTTCATTGCAGCTAAGCATCGCTGCTGTTTTAATCTTTCATGTATGCTTGCAGCCTTCAGTGGCACTGGAGCAGTACCCTGGTGGGATGGTGCTAAGGTTCATTTTTGTTTTGTGAGTGGCTGGTGTTTCTTGTTCATGTCTGGGTCCAGACAGAGCACCAGATTCATGTGAGGAAGGAGGTTTTTTCCCCCAAAGGGTTGAGTTGAGAGAAACCTTTGTTGCCTCAGTGTATGTTTGGTGCTGTAGACTGTGTGAGGATCTGGGTCTCTATTAGCAATTCCAAGCTTGCCTTTTCAGAGGCTTTGCAGCTTGCTGATGTTTTTGCCTGTGGCACTTGATACCTTTGGCTTCTGAGAGCTGAAATGCTTTAATTCAACTGTAGTCCTTGGGATCAATACAGCAATGTCTGGGAAGGGCTTGAGAGCCTGTGGTATATTAATGTTCTAACTGGATGTTACAAAAATTCTTTCTGGCTTTAGATTTCATAAAACTCAGTTTCAGTTCCTGTAGTTAATATAAAATAGAGCAGCCTGCTTATCTTTTCTCAGTCCACTAATAGGGTTCTGTAGAAGTGCAGTAACCTGGTCTGATGTAAAAGCCTGAAGCTTAGTGTATGTTCAAATTTGTTATGTACATTCTTGCAGCTGCAGATATTCTTAGCAGAAATCTATATAAATTGAAAAGTAAATATACTAACTTCAGAACAAGCACATTTTTTTAAACCTCAAACTGTCTTCCTAATCTAAGATACACTAGTAGTTCTCTTAATGAAATTTATTTTCACCTTTAACCTAACAAAATGTAGCTACTGTGTTAAAAGGCCTCACTTGTATTGAATGTAGTATGTGACTGTTTTCAGCTTTTTCCTGAACTGAGAGGAAGCTGCAAAGGAAGAAAAATCCTTGTGCCCTTGAGAGTGAAGGACAACTAATTTTATCACTTAATTATTTTAGGAGAAGCATTATCAGTGAACTGAGAGAATGCATCTGAAAAACTTGCAGTGATTGGAGTGAAAGATACCACTGCCAGCAGATTTCCAAGGAAAATGCCTATACCACTCCTGTATATGGACTGAGGTTTCCAGTTCATTAACAAAATGCATTATCACCTTAAACTCCACAAACCAGCAGTGCCCACCTGTGTCCCTATCAAGACAGTTTAACAGCACCCTAAGGAAAAGGGAGGTGTTCAGATTTCCAAGGGTTTTTGTTTTGGCATCTGTTTAGAAACCTCTCGGTTGTCACCTTTGGGTGGTGTGACCATGCTCCCTGCACCTGGCCCCTCTGTGGGGCAGGGAGAGGTGGGTGTGTGTGTGTGTGTGTGTGTGTGTGCAAGCTGACTGGCAGGGCTGGATGGTGTTTTCCCCAGATCCACATCTTTTGGCCTATAAATGTGATGATGTGAGTTCAGCTCTGGGGAGCAGTTTGAGGCGTGGCCGAAGCGTGTACATAACTCAAGGTCATTGCAGGTTTCTTTCTGGGCTGGGATGTGGGCTGATGCTTCCAGTTAAAACCAAGTTGAGGACTTTGCCTTCTGCTGTGTGTATATAACTTTTTAAAATTGTAAACCCAGAAGGGATGGGCTTATCTGCAGGGACCTGGTCACTTCATTGAGAAAATAAAGCTGTCACTTTGTATGACTTTTTTTTTTTTTTAATTCAAGGGAAGCAAAGGTAAGAAGGATGTTTATGGGTGCTATCCATACAGGAGAATGGTGTTTTGGGTGTTAGTCCTGCAGCAGTGCACTTGGAATAATAACCCTTGGAGAAAAGGATGAGCCATATAGTGCTGATTTCATTTCAAGTTACCTTCCCTTGGCCAATGTGTGATATCTGGGAAAACAAACCAGTGCATTTCCAATGCTTAATGGCAGTTGTGCTGGTGCTCCTGACTAGCCAGCTGTATCCTGAGGACTATAGCTCTGCTAACAGTAGTGACAGAATGTGACTTCTATCAGGAAAACATAAACTCTGTTAAATGCAGGCCATGCAGTGAGTTGTCTATGGCAAAGAATGGGAATAGAAAATAATTCGCTTTTCTGTAATCTTTTATGTATAAGAATAAGCTGTTTTGTTTGTGCTTCCATTAACCTAAAATATGTCCTTTGTTTAACTAAAATGTATTTGTTGTATGCAGAATATCCAGGTTATGCAGATTTACTGACATGGTTTATTTACAGCCCAGGCCACCATCCAGATGTTATTCTGCTAGAAAACAAGTTAATGAAGAATGAGTTCATAGAAGTATAACATAATATCTTTAGCTAGTTTTTAACGGTTTTTTTTGTTCTGTTCCCAGAAATAAGTTTTCACCAGGCTTTTGAAGCTGTAGATAAGATGCATTAAAAAGTTCTGGTTTTGAATTGGCGTCCACAAGTTTCAGGAACTTGGTGAATAAGTAATCTTGAAATGTGTTTTGTGTTTAGAAGCTGGCAAGGTGTTCACCTGGGGCAGAGTGGACTACGGGCAGCTTGGAAGGCACGCAGTGGTTCCCAGTGGGCAGCAGAGCACAGCATCTGAACAGTGCTTGGAGCTGTGGAGCACCCCACTTTCAGTTCCTGGCCTAAATGGAGCATCTCAGGTAAAGAAGAAAATTATCATTTCTAAATTATCATTTCTACCCCCCCTCCTATTTTTCTTTTTTTTTTTTTTTTTTGTGCATTAAAACAATCGGAGCAGTTTCCTAATAGAACCTTTCCAAATGCTGCAGCACCAGCCTTTGCTTTCTCTTCCTGTAAATTTAGAAATTAGTAAGAGTAAATTATTTCTTTCAAAGGGCTTTTGCATTCAGGAACAGATTTTTTCCTTGGTGGAATCAGCCTTAGCAAAAGATTCCATGTTCTCTCAGGTATCACTGTGTGCAGGTGTAAGCTGTGCCTGCAGTGCAGCTGAGCAGGGGAGGTGGGGCTTTGCCCAGGTGTAGCACTACTTTTGTCTGAAACTCCAGACCAGCACCCCACAGATCACAGCTCGTGGTCCCTCTGAACCATGGGGGAGGCTTGCACAGCCATACAGTTCTCCTGGCTTGTACTGCAGCTGAGAAGAGTGGAAATTCCCAGTACTGTGGGGGAAGGAACAAAAACGTGTGATGTGTGAGACATGTGGTTGATGGCTGATCCAGAACTTCTGCCCACTAAGCTCACTCTTGATCTCTTGTGTTCCTTGAGAAGTCTCCAGTTTGAGTTGTAGGGTGAGTGAAGGAGGGGATGTGTTCAGGAAAGCAGAGATGGGGGAACAGGAAGGAGGTGGGCTTTGTTTGAGGTGCAGCCTTGTTGGCTTAAAATCAGATTAATGATCTGTCCAGGTGCCACTCAGAGTGTAGTCATCCAGGGCATTAAACTTTAGTGAGGTATTAAAGAGAACCTGTGAAACTTCTGAAGAGTTGCCTTGTTCTGAAAAAGGCTGAAGAGTTTCAATCAACCAACCCAAAACTTCTCCAGCTACATGGTCCAAGTTGCAGAGGGCAAAGGCAGGGACAAGGAGAGGGAAGCACTGCTTATTTTTGGAGAAGACCAAGTTTGAGACCATTTAAGGAACCTGAAGGCACACAAGTCCGTGGGACCTGATGTGATAAATCCATGCATCCTGAGGGAACTGACAGAGCAACTGGCTAGGCCACCATCCATCAGACTAGAGAAGCTGTGGCAGTTTAGTGAAGTTCCCATTGGAAAAAGGGAAACACAACCCCAA
Organism: Euphonia xanthogaster; assembly: GCA_034509185.1. Taxonomy (NCBI): domain Eukaryota; kingdom Metazoa; phylum Chordata; class Aves; order Passeriformes; family Fringillidae; genus Euphonia; species Euphonia xanthogaster. The sequence continues at coordinate 13,606,052 of JAYDZK010000268.1, read as the reverse complement.
TGTTAAAAAAGGGAGATAAGGAAGACCTGGGGTACTACAGATTGGTCAGTCTCACCTGTGTGCCTGGCAAGATCATGGAACAGATCCTCCTGAACTGTGCTAAAGTATATGGAGAATAAGGACAGCCAACATGGCTTCAGCACTGCAAATCTGGCCACCAGCCTGGCAAATCTGGTGGCCTTCTGTGATGGGGTTACAGAAAGGGTGGATGAGGGAAGAGCAACTGGACCTGTGCAAAGCATTTGACACTTTGCCACATGCCATCCTGTCTTTAAACTGGGGAGACAAGGGTTTGATGTGTGGCTGACTCAGTGGATAAATACTGGCTCCATCTCTGCAGTCACAGGGCTGAGGTCAGTGGGCAGTGGTGTTCCTGAGGCTCTGGTACTGGGACCAGTGTTGTTTGTCAGTGACAAGGACAGTGTGATCGAGGGCACCCTCAGCAATTTGTGACACAAACAAGCTGTTTGTGTGGATGACACGCGGGAGGGAAGGGATGCCATCCCGAGGGACCCGGTCTGAGGCCCCAGAGCCCATGATGCTGCACTAATGTTTAATCACTTTTAACTCCTCTGAGTCTCAGACAGCTTTCTTCCCTGTTTTGACATGGGGGTCCCTACTTTTTGTCATGAGCTGTGTGTATACAGCTCCATTTGTGAATCTGCTTCATGCTGCTTTTCATCTGTGCTGTGTGCAGTGTCTCAAGTACGTTGTTCTGTTGTTTCTCAGACGATACAAAGCCAAGGCAGCTGCAGCTTTTGCACAGTGGAACTTACCCTTGGCAGGACAAGTGATCCATGAAAGTGAAGGGATGTGTTCAGATAGATTCCTTGAAAAGAAAGAGAAACAACAATCTCATCTTTATTCTGCTGCCCTCAGCGCTGTTCCTCCTTATAGACCTGTGAGAGACCTGATTTGAGTGATTAGCAATGGCAGTGTTCTGGAGCAGACATCATTCTTTGCAGAGATAACAGCAAAGATGACTTAGGAGGATCATCTGCATCCTAGGAGGAGCTGTGTTGATGAAAAAAGGAAAAACAGATAATAAGGACCTAAATTGTTTCACTTCAAGATTACAAAATAATGCTAAAGCTAGAATTTATACTTGAAAATGCATTAAATTGCATTATGTAGGCTATGTAGAGTGAGCTGTTCTTTGTTAACACACAAGCTACCCCTTTTTCCATTTGTTGTCATGTGGAGATAGGATTTTATTTGAGAGCTGAATTGAAAGGAATACAGACATGAGTTCTTTTCCATGTTTACCTTGAATTAACAATTCCAATTTTTGTGTTTAATGCAGAGAGACAGTTTAACAGTTGAGGATTACGACTGATGATTTTTATTCATGGTCTATTTTTATAAATCACTTTTAATGATTCAACTGAATTTTTGGCAAAGCTGTGGTCTGCTGACTGCCTCTGCACTTCAGTTAATATTGTTAAAGTCAAAGTGGAGAAACTAATCTAAGGATTAGAGGACAGTATAAAAGACAGTTTAGCTCAAGGGCAGAAGAGTAGATTTAAACTCTTGTGTTGCTCTGTGTCTCCATGCCCATGGCTTGTCTACTTTCTCCACCAAAGACCAGGGATTCTCCTTTCTTTGAACTGACACTGTTATAATGTCTGTGTCTGCCACTTCAAAACCTGATTTTTGAAGTGTTGTGAGTGACCTATTACATTGTGAGTTTGACTTCAACTGAAAACATTGACCTTGAGAAATAAGAGTACTTTTATCCTTTAAACTGAAGCAAAGGAGGAACAAAACCCTGAGTTTTAGATAATTATCCACCAATCTGAGTGTGTCTTCCTGGCAGGTTGAAAAGCATGGAGGTTCCTTGTGGTATTCACATTCTCTCAACAGAGAGACAGAATTCTCTCTCCCAGGATTTTTCCCGAGGAAGGCAGTGAGAAGCTCAGAGGAGAGAAAACAGTTCTTATGTTCACTTGCTGCGCCTGTTGTTTGGCACATGTGGAATGTGTTAGGGACATTGTTTACTGAGAGTGATTTGTTAATTGGACTCTGCTGATGGTTGTTTGGACTGATTGGCCATTTGGGTCAAAGCTGTGTTGTGACTGTTGGTGACAGTCACGGGTTTTTCTTTAGTATCCTTTTAGTAGAGTATCTCTTCAGTATAGTTTTAGTATAGTATTAGTATAATATAACATAGCTTAATAAAGCAGTTGTTCAGCCTTCTGAAATCATGGAGTCAGAGCACATTATTCCCTATGTTGGGGTCACCCTGCATCGATAGTTCCAGCTGTTGAATGTGTTTTAAGTTCTTGCATTTGGCCACTGCAGGTCTGTTTGCTGTTTTCTTCTCAGTGCTTCAGTGTCTAACCAACATGGAATAGGCCAAGGCACTGAGAAGTTGTTGTGGGAGGCATTTTTTAGGCAGTGCTCTTGTGTTGTGGGGCGTCCTTGATGGGACCTCTTCAGAACATCTGACTCATCTGATGTGCATTCATCCACCGCTCTTCAGATGAAGGGACAATTAAATACAAATGGCTCCAAATATGATGAGTCTCTCTATTTAGCAAATGCTACAAAGATCTGGTTTAATGTTTCCTCCTTGTCAAAATGCTTTTCCAGTGTGTTTGATATTTCTGGCTTTAATAGCTATCGTTCCACTGTTTGTGGTATGTTCAGCATGTCATTCACATTGCAGCAAACATTTGCTGCAGCAATAGACAAGTGAGAAGTGACTGTGCAGTGCTGAACGTTTCTTGCTAAGCTGGGTGGAAGGAAGGGCTGCAGTAATTTTGGATATGCATGGCTTCACATGGAGCCGTGTTTTCATCATGTCCTTTTCTACTCAAAGCAAACTGTGCTAGATCACAGTTTTCTGGGGAGGGATCTCTGAAATTTCAGTTGGGAAATGAAAAAATAATCATCACTCAACTTGAATCTTGATGATGGATGTAGGGACCAGTTGTGTCAGGGAATGAACATAACTGATAGACTGGTGACAACATGTGCCTACTGTGTTTATCCTGATCCTGCTGTGGTCCATGGTTCCAATGTGCATGTTCATCCTGTGCAATACAGTTTGCTTTGGATCCTCTATATTGTTCCTTTCTTCCAGGGAATGACGCTATAAATACCCACGTTCTCATGGTGCTTTGCAGTCCAAGTTTATTGCTGTTCTTTTCAGTGCAGTTGCAGTAAGATGTCATTTTTGTTTAAGTGTTTGAAGGGTAGCTTTGGGTTTAGCATATTCTTGTTTTTCTTCCTTCTCCCCATTCATGCTACCAACTATTAAGCATATACCTTAGATTTGTCTTGTAGGCATCTGTATGATGACAATTAATTATATAACTGATAGATTAATGTATGCACATTATTACCTTAACACATAGTCACAATAATATTGAAAATGGAACCTTGTGGTTTAAAAAGAAATGACAACTGTTTGTCACTTTTCAGGGAAATTTGTTAGAGGCCTCTTTGTAAGTAAACCTATAGCTGAGGCTTTAAGAGGTATCAAAAGAAATAACCTCATATTATTATATGTCATCTCTATGCTCTGTGTGTGGCTTTAAATACTTATTTGTTTGACTGGCTACTGTAAATGTTTTTATTTTGAATGTTCAGAATGAGAAGTTTGTATTTTTGTGTGAGAGAAACAAGTTGAACTTTCCTAAACCAGATTTTCTGCTCAAAATTTGAGAATATGTGTGAAGTAACTGATCCAATAAGCTGCTTAAAAAAAAACCCACTTTGGCTGTTAGGGAAGGAGGTAAATGCAAAAAAAAAAAAAAAAAAGTAGAAGTGATGTGTAGTTTCTCACTTGCTAAGCAAGTAATACTTTGGTGTGTGTTGTGAGTTTTTTGGTTTGGTGGTTTTTTCCAGTTATGAACTGGTGTCTTTTATGAGTTGGTCTTGATCCATGTCTTTTGAGAAATGGCATTGTTGAATTTTCCTTGATTGATTCTGTTATGCTCTTTAAGGGATGCAATGATGAAAATTTTAATATAGAGGTGGTCCCTTTAATATTCTTGCATCAAGTTCTTGGCTTATCAATTAATTTTAAGAGACAGTAAAGGAAAATAAAGGCCATGGAGAAGTGGGTTCCGAGTACAGCTCACTGTGTGAGTGACAAATTGCAATTAAGGATGAAACTAAGAGACCAAATGGTTGAAATTATTATTAAGGGGGGAAAACCCAAACAGGATGTAACAGAAGATGGAAACTACAGTCTGCATACAAAATGCAGCAAGTCTGTGTTCGATTAGGTGTGTTTGTGTGCTCTGCATGCCCTGTGTAGGAGAGTAACACTAATCTTGGCAGCACTGCAAGAACATCGAGAGTTCACAGTCATGTCACAGGCAATGAGGGAACAGGATTTATTTCTTAGCTTAGTCAGTTCTCTCTGCTGTTCTCCTAAGCAGAAAATTGAGAGCAGTACCAAACTGCTGCAACCCAAATGCCACTTTGTGCCTAGGTAGCCATCCCACTTATTCTGTGCTTTTCTTATCCCATTACGACATGGCTGTGGTTTGTAAAGAGTATCTCATGGCCTGGGGAGAGAGACCTTTAACATGCACAGCAAAGTCATTTCTGCAAGTTAAGAATAGCAGTGTGCTAGGAGCAGAGCCTAGCTCACCAACTCTGGGTCTGTAATTTTTGGAAAGCAAAGAGGAGGTGATACTGGTTCCCAACACTGTCCTTCCTGCCACCCCTACCAATTTCCCTGCATCTGGCATTGCATGGAGGGAGCTGGGAAACCAAAGTCACACCCAGGGAATGGCAAAGGAGAACTCCCGCGCTGCCTGTGCGTGCCAGGGAGCACATGCTGTGTGGGTACACACTAGAGGCTTTCCAAGTAGCACTTCTGCAGATAAGGACTGGTTTAAAATGACCAAAATTGCTCTGCTGGGGTTGTACTGCAGCAGTGAGGTGGCAGCCAGGGCCAGGCTGCTCTGCAATCTGTATGGGAGACCAGGAAAGGTCGATTTCCTGACAGATGGGGTGGTGTAGGAGAGGAATGCCATGGGATAAAGTCAGGAGGTGGAGACCCACCCAGCATGTGATGACTGAGGTGTTACAAATGTGACTCTGGGCAAGCCTTAGTCTTCATAAGTCATAAATTAATTTTCAGTTTGGTGGAGTGTTGCAGTTAGAATTCCAAATGAGCATCTCACTTGGAGATCTCTGAAAGTATCAGGAAATGAAAAGAGACTAAAACTACTTGCAGCAGCAGCCATGGCTTGTGCAGACAGGCATCAGCTGTCTGTAGTGAGGCCCCAGCCATGACACTAAACTGGCAGATCTATTTAATGAGCTTATTGGTAGCAGAATTGCTAATCTAAGTTGCCTTGAAACTCTCTGATGTCTTCATACTCATACTGTATTCCTTAAATTAAAAATACTGGCTGGGTCCCATCCTTCTGCATGGATCGTTCTGGTAACAGTGCACCATGACTGCAGCTCTGAGCACAGAGACAGCATGTGATCCTGCCCTTGGAAGGATTTCTTTGCACCAACCAGTGCCATAAATGCTCAGTAATGCCCTTCAGATGCATGCTGCAGTTAGTGCTAATCAACCATGGGCAGTGCTGCAAAATTACTTAACAATGTACTTGGTTTTGAGACAGTCTCTGTGAGCAGCAACCTTGGAAGTGACAGAATTCCAGTTCTGCCTCACTGGTGTGATTTTGGTTACCTTGTTCATCCATGAGAAGCCTGAACAGAAAGGTTTCAGTGTAAAATGCACCCAACCTAGTTTAAGGTGAATCAGATCTAACCTAGGATAAGTGCATGGGCATGTTCCAAGTTCAAGTGAAAATATGGTTTGAAGCTAGAGGTTGGTGGAAAAGGCCCTAAAGCATGCAGTTTTTCATTCTCAATTTGTCATTAGGACTGTTACAGAGAAGGGATTAACAAATCAATGCAGGCTAAAACGAGAGAAAATCAATAAGAAACTGTAGTGAACTGGAACAAAGCTATCAATTTGCAGTGCTCTCTGCAAAGAAATCTCATCCATAGCTCCTTTTATGGATGGGAAAATAATGCCAAAATGATGATGATTTGAAGTTAGAGTAATTGTTTTTTACCTGGCTGACCCCAGAACTTTAGGTCAAGAAACTTCTGGTGTGAATGCTGCTTATCTTCCCTATTTCAATTGTGTTGATGAATTTTATTGGCAGGTTCTGTAAGACTGGAATCTTATAGAAAAGTAGTCAAGGAGAAATAAATAATTTAAGTTAGCCTCATTGATCATTTGATCAGTCTTTTTAATGGTTTACTTTTTAGTATTAGTGGAAGTGACTTTGTTAGTTGTTATTGTTTTTCTGTCTCCTTAAGAAGAATGTTACTTCTGCAAAGTTATTCTTTACTAGGTAGCATGCATT
>JAYDZK010000268.1:13583393-13599599 GCA_034509185.1 Euphonia xanthogaster | reverse complement strand
TGTTGATGAATTTTATTGGCAGGTTCTGTAAGACTGGAATCTTATAGAAAAATAGTCAAGGAGAAATACATAATTTAAGTTAGCCTCACTGATCATTTGATCAATCTTTTGAATGGTTTACTTTTTTGTACTAGTGGAAGTGACTTTGTTAGTTGTTCATTGTTTTTCTGTCTCCTTAAGAAGAATGTTACTGCTGCAAAGTTATTCTTTACTAGGTAGCATGCATTCTGTAGGTAGAGAAATGCAAGTATGCATTACTGGGTAGGTTACTGCAGGTAACTGGGATGGGAGAGAGCTTAGTGCTGCCAACACTACCTGTTTATTGTATCATTGGTCCTTTCAAACCCATTTGTCACTCTGGGGCCATAAACTCACCAAGGCAGTGCCAGCAAACAGACTGCTTCTCCCTCCTTTTAATTTAGGGGGTTTGGATTTGGTTTGAACCTGGGTTGTGCCTGTACTTTTATGCCTGTGATGGTGTTTGTTTGTGTGTGTCTGATGTTTCCAGCTTTCACTTACCAACGAGTCACTCAAGCTCTGGGCCCTGCCAGTCCCTCTGGCCTTTGTGCTTAGGTTATAAATTACTGTGAAGCTTCTGTTTAATGAAAGGTGCAGCAAAGGGAGATTTGTGTTTCTGCTGTGAGGCCATGGCACACAGCAGCTTTCCAAGGCTGCTGTACTGGGAAGGCTGCTCAGTGACAGGGACCTGTTTGTCCTCTCACCTGGTGGCTCTTCTCCCTTGCCTGCTGGCTGCCTTTCTCTAATTTAAACTGAAGTTGTCAAAGGCAGGAGCTACTTCTGGACTCTGTTTTTTAAATGGTCTAATACAGTCTGTGGCCTTTGCCCCGGCATTCAACCAACATTGAATTTTTATTGTGGAAGGAGGAGAGGGCATGGGAAGAAAAAGTCAGTGTGATTCCTCTAGTCCTGTGAGGATGAAAATGCTAAACTGTCTCCTGTTTTAAAACCTGCCTAAGGGTTTTTTTCTTGGTCTCCTGGCAGTTGATTGCTGAGGTCTCCATAAATTCAGTGGATTTTGCATGTAATCAGATGCCAGCAAAGACTGGAAAAAAACTATGCCTGGCAGTACTTTTTTTTCTGTCATAGCAAAACTAAATAAAAACCTTCAAAAAGAATAAAAAAAAAAAAAACCAAAAAACATTCATTCTCAGAGAGAAAAAAAATTGATAGCTCTTACCTTAGAAGTATGATTTTGAAAGTGCCTCCTTCTACAGATTGCCATTTCAAGTCCCATTTTTACAATTCCTCCTTCCCCTTTCAGGTGTAAAACTAATGTGATCAGTTCCTTCCTTGGCAACAAATGCATCAGGATGCAGTAAGGAGTTTTTAGGATGTGTTTGTTTTTCCAGAACATTGTTTGGCATAATGTTGTTCTCTCAAGTGTTAAACTAACAAATATTAAATAGACAGATTTCTTACTGGTGATTGCTTCAGTGGAAATCCCTTTTGTCCAGCTTTTTTTTTACCTTTTTGAAGTTGTCAAGGTTTTCCTGCAGCCTCCACTGTTGGCTGATTTCAAAAGTATGAACCCATTTAAAACCTTGGAAGTCTCAGACCGTGGTTCATTTCTATAGAAAGAAAAACTAAAGTTAAATAATAAAAAGCTAGGTGCTGCTGGACCTCACAAGAGAATACTGAGGGGAAGGGATGAAAGCCATTTAACAATGGCTAACAGATCCAACAATGATAATACAGTGTCTGACATTTGATTAAGAGTTATGACAAGGTACATTGCTGGTGTTTGTAACTGTGCAATTCCTTTGTTGCTTTTCTGTATGCCAAGGTGTTGTACTTTGTGTTGTTTTGTGTTCTGATGCAAGCACAGGATATGATTTTTGCTTCTTGGGTTTATTCCCTGCTCATGTCTCCTCTGTTTGGCTCTCTGTTTGGATTTCTCATGGTTTTGTGGTATGTTTTTTTCTTTTTAATGTGTGGATGAAGGAAAATCCTTTTTCTTCGGTGCTTTTGAGAAAGGGTTTATGACTTGAACACACAAAAGTCAGTTCCAGAAGTAGAAAATAGTGAATGGATTTTTTTTCTCTTTGACTTCTTGATCTGCTACTGCTTCTTTTTAGGATTTAACCACTACAAAGGAAAGATAAAGGCATCCTGGTTTTTTTAAAGATGTATTACTCACTGTGGTAATGAAGTTGAAATCAAGAAGGAGCACCCATTTCTAGGGTAAGCAGCTCTGTATCCACAACATTTAGACATTTATGATTATAAAAAGAATCCAACTTTGTGACTTTTGGGAGCACAGTTACAAGATTTTTTTTCAAGATGTTGCCAGAAAATAAGGACAGGAAGTGAGATAGAAAGCACTGCAAGGTAATGACAAGCATTACAGGGGCAAATATCTGTCTCAAGACCTTACACTTAGAGCAGCTGGCAAAAGGCAATCTTTTCACCTTTACTGGTCTGCCTTGAGTACATGTATGAAGAACAGATTCAGGTCTGAAGCCTCTCTTTGATCTTACCCTTTGTTTCATCTTCTTGAGTGGATTGTTGGGCAAGGAGAGCATTTCTTTAAACAATTCTTATCAGTGCTGCAAGTATGGGTATTATGGAGCCTAAGTTTTATTACCAGTGATCTTATCTTCAGCTAGTAGGTGTCAGCTTGTCTTTTGAAAATTTGAATTTTCCATGTCTGAAAGGATTACTTTGAAAGCGCATGCCAAGTTCTTTAGAACACACAGATTGATTTTTTTCACTTCACAGTGAATCTAATGTTTTCACTGGGAAGGCAAGTCACAGGTTGTGGTGGGAGGGGATGTTGTCAGTCTTCAGAAACCAAAAATTCACAATCTTCTTTTTGCTGTTTCATGGCACCTGTTGTGTTTTGATTCCTAATTCTGTTTTAAAAGAATACAAAATATTATTTCATGGTTACTCTACCAGGTAACCTTAAGCAAATGAGATAATGGAAATCTGTAATGCCAGTCACTTTTGAAGTTTTACTGCACATTCCTACGACTTCTTCCTCTTTCATACTGCTGGTTTGACTTAGTATTTTTATCTGGGGCCTCTGTCACAGAATTGTGGCTAAGAAAAATGTAGAGACTTGTAAAAATGCATTTACATGGTCAGTTGTATAACTTTCTCAGGATTTTTTTGTTCCATTTGCATGTTAGACATAAATCTCCTAAACAAAACATAATGTTGAGATTTGCAACTTCTGAAAATGACAAAGTACTTGAAGAGAGCAATAGAAGGGCTCTCTCTTGGTTCATCTGTTTGTATTAAGTCTTACAGGATTAATTTGCTGTCTCTGGTTTTCCTTGCCACAGCAAGTCTGAAATGCAGACTGCTTAGAGGAACATGAAAAGGAAAATGCTTGTGTCTTTTTGCTTAGATTAAGATAGTATTTGTGAATTACAGTGATGGTCTTTCATAATCTTAAGACACAAATGTTTTAACTTAGCTGACAAGCTGTTCAGAAATACAAAATGGGATTTGATGTGGCGTTAATGTCTTTCATGTTTGAGAGATAATAAGCCCCATCCCCATCTCTTTAACAAATGAGGACAGAGTAGTGTCCTGTGCTGCTTTTCTGCATGGTACATGGAGGCATCTACAATGTCTTGTGGCCAAACGAGTCAGGAGTGCACTGCTGGTATTCGGGATCCTCAAGGATGGCTGGTTCTGTGGATGAGGCCTCAGCTTTGCAGATTGGCAGAAAGCCAGTGAGAAAGGACTATTTATTCACTTATGGTGCATTAATGCTCAGCATGCCATGCCAGAGAGAATTTAAATAAAGTCATTTTATCAGAGGACTTCAAATTTAGTAATGCTAGGGACTACTGATTTAGTAATGTGAGGGACTACTGATGTACCTCTGCTGAAATGAAATATACATTCCAGGTTGCTCTTTCAGCCCTTTTCCCCCCTGTACTCTTCCTCTTTTGCTTTACTTACTGACAACTTCTGTTAGATAACTTGTGCTCCTACAGGGATTTCAAATTATACTCCTGTTTATTATCTTTTTGGCAACAGGTAACATGATTCAAAACCATCCTTCCATTCAGTGAGACTGCATGTGCAGTCCTGTGTTTGCAAGAGAAACATTCTCGTTGGTGATTATGGAGCTAAGCACTCTATTTTGATAATTCAAGAGTCAGGAGCAAAAAACCCCCAAACTTTTATTCATGTTAGATCAATACAATTGTGATGCACTTGTGTTGTATGCTTATGCATTTATTAAGAGAATTTTCATATACCACATAATACTCCTATTTGGATTCCATCTAACTCTCTTATTTAGTGCTGTGTGTTGGATGGTACTCAGTGGGAAGAGGAATCAAAACCATTAAAACACTTGGAACTGTAAGGCTAAATTAGTTTTATGTTTGAACTAGCAAGAGTGAATCTCTGAATTCTAGCTTAGATCCTCAATGAGGCCATCCTAATGTCATTCACTTAGTGATTTTTAATTCAGTTCATGGTAAGACAGATGTAAGAAGTGCTTGTATTGTTACATGTAACTTACATACACCTAGATATACTTGAAGAGGGTTACTTCCATTTTGGAGAGCTAGTATTAGAAAAACTGTGGTTTTTACATTTCTCCAAGCTGCATCTCCCAACACATCAGGTAATTTGCTTTCACTCATAATTTGTTTGACACAGATCTCTCATGCAGGACCATAATCATTACACAGGCCTTAGCTGGAGCTGCCTCATTTTGCTGCTGTGCTTTTTCCTCTGTTTTTTTCCCTTGCTCTCTTGCCCAGGAGAGTTGTTGTTGTGTAGACCTACTGAGAGCCATCTGGTGTGCCTGCTGGGAAGCCAGAGCTGCACACCTAAACAAGTCTGTCACACTGTTCACATTTGTCATAGTGCTGGACCTGCACCTGGGAGGGATGGTCTGCAGAGACAGCTTTGTTACCTCTTTTGAAAATGTCTCTTTGGCCATAAACTTTTGGGTACTTCAGTGCATTATTTATTAGAGAAAGGACTTTCTCCAAGGTTCATGTGTCTGTAAGCAGGTGTCCTTGGCATTTGAAAGCTCTTCAAGCTATACAGTGAGTTTGGACCTTCAGGGGATAGCATTCAGGCCTGCCAGTCGCTGTCTCCAGGACACTGTATGCTATGCATTCTCCTGCTTTTGGAAAGGAGACACTTCTGTACTGTAGAAGCCTGAAGCTCTAGCTTCTTACTCATCCTTTTTTTCTGCTAATGGCAGTACCTTGGGGTGAGATGTGGCAGCACTTTTATTTCCCCTGGATCAGTGTCAAACTTTTCAGCTGAGTTTTAGAGCTGACCTGCCTGATCCTTAAATACTCTTTTTCTTGCTCTGGCTATGTAGCTTCCCCCATCCTCCCCTGGCAGATTGTGCTACCAGAGTTGCTGAAATTAATAAGACTTGGTGGTCAATAGTTGCGTTCTCCACCTCTTTCTCAAAGCATAAGCACTGCTACATGTAGAAAAAATCCCAGATGTTCCCCTCCTGTCTTTCTGCCTCTGTAAGACACTTCAAACCTCCTTCAAACTGGATGGAGATGTGTGAAAACTTGAAGACCAGCACATTGCCAGTCATAACAAGGCAAACTTCCTGATCCTGAGGGATCAAGGGGAATGCACCAGTCATTTACATGACTATAAAATTATTTTGTCAGCTGAGTGTGAGTAAGCCCAGCTGCATCTTCCCATCTAGAAGGTTCAAAGTACTGTTTGTACTGCTGCTCTTGTCTCACTGCCATGCTAAAACCAGAAAGCATTGTGTACCTGTCTTCTGCTCTGAGTCACGTCCCAGGGGGCAGGGCTCTCAAACAGTCTTTGCAGGTGAGCTGGCTCAGAACAACACAGTTCAGAGCTTATCTTAGGAAAACAGCTGCAAAGGAAGAGGGGTGAAGCCCACATGGTTAAATAGAGCACTTGGGCTGCTGATGGATGGAGGAGAATGAAAGGCATGAGGTAAAAGCTAGCCTGCATTCCTATGTGCAGTACAACTCTCCATGGTAAATTTCATGTATAGAACCCATTGATACCCTCTTGCAGACAACACTCAGCTCTCTACTACTCTTGACAGGAGACCCAAAATGCAGCAGGAGTTCCTGGGTGTTGGTACAGAGAGGTGCACTCAAGCACCTCTGCAGTGGTGCTCTGCAGTACCCAGAGGAGTTGCCCACCAGGTTGTCAAGGTGCAAGATTGCTCGGTTTCTGGTGGCTGCCACAAAAACTGATGGTATAAAAGTGTGCACCTGAGATTCATTTAAGGTAGTGATGACAGTGATCGTCTGTGAGAAGCTGTGTATGGTGTTAAGGCAACTTTTCCTTGAATGGCTTGTGGTAATTGTGATGGGTTTAAAAAAAACTATGGAAAGCTTGTTTTCCAAAATTCCTGAAAACATGACATTCCAGGTTCTAATGCCAAAGTGAGAGAGCAAGGTTGCAGCCTCATGTTGCCTATTTAAAAGAAATCTCATGTTTTTAATTTAGCTTTACAGGACTGTTGTACCTTCAGCTGAGTTTCTAAAATGTTTTTGGATAAAATATTCTAGTTGGATAAAATATTGGATAAAATATTCTAGTTGGATTTTTGGATAAAATATTCTAGTTGTCATTTGATAAACATTCAGTTTTAGGTTCAGCTATACAAACAATGCTTAATTGATTTGAGAAGTAAGGTAAAGCTGGAGATGTTAAGTGTAACAGATTTTAGTGCCATGCAAATGTTTTTAAGAAGTTAAAACATTTACTTATGAGCAGGAATAAGCATACCAACTTTGCCTCTGATGGGGGACAGATGAATGAATTGGCTAATAACACAGTCAGTGAAACGGTGGGAGAAGTTAATGTTTGTTGTCAAGTCTCTTTTTTTCTTTAAAGTAGTTGAAGGGCACTGAAAGATGAAGGCAGTTTTAAAATGTGCTGCAGTATTGCTGTGTATTGCTGTGTGTGTCTTGTGGCAGCTTTCTGTTCATGTGGCAGGGTATAGGCTGCTCAGGCTGAACTGAAGTTTTTTTATATTGGATTTGAGAAATCTTCTGGAATTGGGCCAGAGGGTTATGAGTTGCAGTAAATGACTAAAAGTGAAATTGTGTCTAAATGACTCTTTCACTGATATCTAAGCCATTGGAATATGTGTTATCACAGTGGCTGAAAAATCACTTAATTATTTCAGAGAGCTTTATTTTAGTTAATGTAACCAGCTTCTTTTTTCTAATACTGATTTGGTTTATGATCTATTGGATTCAGTAAGTATTTGAAGTTTGAATTTCCATGCCCTATGTCATGTTAATGTGTTTTTAATGCTTGGAAAGCATAATTTATTCCCATGAAGGTTTGTAGAATAATAGCACATAGATCCTCAGAGAACAGTGAACTTTAGCAGCAATATTACGAACCTAACCCAATATATTTCAATGCTGCTGTGTGTGAAGGCAGCATAGAATTTTCTGTTCTAGCTTTCTGTTTGGTTGCCCAAAATTATTGCAGTAATTTGCTACTCAGGAGAGAAATTTCAGTGTTCACCCTCTGTTCTCAGTTTGCTTTATTTTGAAACAGTGACTAAAACCAATCCATTCATTCCTTAAATTGTAGGGGACTTTGTTCAGCCCTAGAGTAGTATTGATGATGCTGAAAACATAAGATGGGTTGTTCTGAGTAAATACTTGCTCAGAAAAGGGAACTTTCCTTAGAAAAATCAGAGTTCAAAAGCCCACTCCTGTGAGATGATTACAGTTTCTTTGAAGTTCATGTATTTATTTTAAGACCTGAAAGTCTGGGGGGTTGTTTCGAGCAGGTAACTGTCTCAGTACCTTGTTTACTCTTAACTGAAACTGATGGATGAAAATCTCATGATGAAAAGCTTACTAGATTTGTTCAGCAGGGAGAAGACAAAGTTTCAAGGGTACAGAGTAGCAGCCTGCCAGTACCTACAAGGAGGTTCATCAAGAAGATGAACTTGGAGGAACAAAAGACACAAATAGAAACACGAGGTTCGGACTTAATGTAAGGAAAACCTTTCCCACCACGAGGACAATCAAGCAGAGGAACAGGCTGCCTGGGGAGGTTGTACCATGTGAGCCTTATGGAATGGAAAAGATCTCATGGCTGATTTGCTTGGGAGCAGGAGGTTGGACTGAACCTCTGGAGGTCGCTTCGACCCTGGATAATCCTGTGATCTGAAGGTCTTGGTTTTGTCCTCAAAACCGTTCCCACACATGCTCGAGGCTGAGAATGATGAACCTTCAGCCCAGTGCTGTAATAATAAGCTGTCAGAGGGATGAGTTTTCAGGGTAGTTGTTAAAATGTAATAGGCAAGACCCAAGTTCAGTTTGCAGGAGTGATGCTTCTTACTAGGGGCAACCAGTGAGAGAGAAGGAAATTGAAGAAATCATGCTGTTTTTTTCCTGTCAGCTATAATACCCATTTTGGGTGCAGCAAAATGTATAGAAGCGTTATGCAAGCAGTTCAGAGCTCTCAATGTGCCCCTCTGCATAAAATAAGGTGCTTGTATTCCTCTGATAGGGTAGAAGCTGGCATCTTCTTTCCAGCACTGACTAGGGAAAAGAAAGCCTGTAACTGAAATAGCAGCTTGGAAAAACTGCTTCATGGTTCAGTAGTTCTTTGTTGTTATTTTGTTTCAGCTCAGAAACACTAAAATTAGCTGTCCTCTCCTCTTTGTTCTTATTTCCCTTGTACTCCAAAGTTTGCAAAGTAGAAAATGAGTTGAGAAGCTACTCTGCAGTTTAACTATCCACGCACTGAAAACCAGAGCCCTTGATCTGGAGGCTTAAAATGATCATTTTGATTTTTGGGGCTTGTTCTGCAGTTTCTCTAGTTATGTGCCATCTTCTAGCATAAATTCCTCTTTGGTCATATAAAATTAAGTTGAATTGGTTTACGCTGACAGTTTTGCTCTATATTTATAAGACAAAGTCTAATTCTGTGCCCTTCTCCCTGTCCTCTGTTTTCTTTTGAGTAGCAATAGATGCACAGGCTGTGTGACAGATAGGCTATTGGAATTAGTTCACTACAACAGGCTCTGCTCTTCGGAAAATTAAAAAACCTGATGTCTGCAATGTTGTGTTCTTCTGCAAGGGTAAACAGAAAATGAGACAGAGGCGCTTAGAGGTGACACAGATGTGACTTTGTCATCATTAAAATGTTTCTTGAAAAAGACTGTCCTGATTCATGAGGATCTTTTTTATTTGAGTGTTTCTTCTGAGTTGCAGTATTAGTCATCTAGAATCATGTATGCTGTCTGCAGTTCTTTTTAAGGATCTTTGCTTGTCTGAAGAAGTTGCCTTTATTTTTCTTCTTTCTCACAGTGGTATGTGAACCTTTAAGCACAAAGCTAACTTTTTCCACCTCAATTACTCTTGACATGTTAAGTCAGCTTTATCCACAAATAACTGTGCTAGAAACAAGACTTTTGTATTTCATTTGTTTATTTTCTACACATGCCTGGACTTTCTACTTCGGGTTTGAATTCAAGGCCTAACAATCAATTTTGTGGAAAAACAGCACATAGTCCAAGGTCTTATTTTTCTTTGAGATCTGCAAGACAGCTACAAGAAACCTTTTCAGTTCTTTGCAAGAGCAGCAAAGCTGCTGTTCTTACAGACTTTGTTGCTTGTGGGTCTGATGGAATCAGACCTGATGAAATCACTGGGGTTTGAAGAGCTGTATATTTGCAAATCACCTAAAGCACCAGCCTTGCTTTTCAAGGCTTAATGCATGGTGAATAGCTGATATTTGCTTCCTAGTAGTTGCCCCATGCGGAGGAGAATAAGGAATGGAAGAGCACCTGATAGTTTTTCATGGCAGATAAAGCACTTCTGTGGGGTTGCTTGGATACCCTCTGCAAATCTGGTTTGGATTAAACATAGCTGGGGCAAAGAAGGGTCTGCTCTGTGTACAGAGCAAGTGGCAAAGTGTTGGGGTGGGTGGCTCACTGCTAGCGATGATGCCACCCCATGGGTCTGATTGGGAACCTGCTTTATTGGAGGCTTTCCTGGAATGTTATAGCAGGGTCAGCACCAGCTCCACGTGTGGACAGTCCAAGTTGTTGGTTCCTTCAGTGCTGTTGGCAGAGATGGTGGCTGCTGGCCTTGCATGCTCTGAAGTCAGACATCTGGACAGCACTGAGTGATGCATCCCATACAGGAAGCTGGAAAGGTGCCTTATCAGTTTTGTTGAAGGCATTGAAAGGATACCACAGTGGACTGAGGTTGTTTAAAGTGCTTGAAAAAGTTTGAGATGGTTAAAAGGCAAAGACTGTTCTGAATGCAGCTTGCCATTGAACCTGTAATCCCCTGTGATACCAAATAATTTGAATTTCTACATAACAGCAACGTTTGGGGCAAGTGATAAAGCGTGAAATTTATGTCTTTTCATGCATAAAACTTAGCACTACAAAGGGTGTTTCTTGCAGGTTTGCAGATTTTTCAAAATTCTCTGTAGTTGTGAAGCCCCAGAGGGTTGTTGCAGTTAGTGGGATCATTGTGTGTGCGTCAGAATTGTGGAACGGGCAGAGGAGAAACATAAAAAATAAGTTACCTTTTTTTTTTCACATGTTTAAGTACATTAGAAATCACACTAGTTACTTAGAAGTGCTAAATCTAGTAATTGTTCAGGTAGAGAGGGCAAGTCGTAGTGGTTCCCAACATGATCTGATTTCACATGGAGTTGAAATATGTACATCTGTAATGCTGAATGAATTTTGCAGAGAGTTGTGGCTATCTCTGCAGTGTATGTAGAATACCATTGAAATACATAATATTGATACATTTGGCAGGATTTATAAGCTTTTCTGCCACTGACAAAACAGACATTCTTTGCTGTTTCAAGGTGAAGTCCAAAAATAAGCACCTCAATTTATGATAAATAGCCTGTGCATTAGATGTTGTCAAGGGCTCTTGAGTTAAACATGCTTGAAATTTTTAGATCAGGCTGGTTTTGAGAGATGATGTGCCAAAATAGAGCTGGAAAATTTTGACAGTGGTACTGCATTTTTTCCATTCTTTCAGTCACAGAAGGGAACAAACAGACCTGAAGGAAACAGACCTGTAGTTTCTTACCCCCTCCCCCCCAGCCCTACTTTGAACCTACTGCCTGATAAGTGTAGGCATTGAAGAGGGGGAAGAAGGAATTCTTTTGTGTTCTGTCTCCCTAAATGGTTGCATGTCAGAGTTTATTTTGCTCGTGTTGTAGCAGTGGTACTGCAGCTCTGTAGGAGCATTCTGTGGCTGTGAGCCTCTCTGGCAGCTTGATTTCACGCCTCAACTTGGCTTGTTTAATTCTACACAAGAAATTCTGCTGAAAATGATCTGGACACAAGGGTGTAGGCATTTTTGTTGCTGCTGTTCCAGAAAAAGAGGCATAAGCTGGGAAAAGGAAGAGATTTCCAGTGGTAGATTTATTAGGCTGTAAAAAAAAAAAAATCTCCAGACTTATCCAGAGGGTTAGACACTTGAAGAACTTTTTTGCTGACTTACAGGTTAAGTTTTAGTCTCTTTTAATCTGGGAGTAATGGATAGCAAACTTTCATGGTTTGATTAGCAGTGAGCCCTGCTCTCCTTTGTGTATGGCTGACAGGATAATAAAATTAGATAGTGTTTCACCACACTTTCCTCAGTCAGAAACTCAGAATTGAAGCTGAAATGGATCTCTCAGAATAAGGCATGTTCACTTCTTGGTAATTTTACCACCAAAATCAGCTTTCAGAGTTCTGACACCTCTGCTCAGGGACAGCTCTGTTGGTGCTGCACGAATGTGCCACGAGTCTGTTCTTGGAGGGCAGCAAATTTGTACTCTTGGAAGAAGGTGGGTTTGTAGCACTGCAGGTCTGAAATCAGAAGTGTGATGTAAGTCTGGGAGTCAACTTGAAGGCAGAGCATCAAGTTCTTCCTGAAAACCTTTAAACTCATGCACTGGGTGAGGTAAAAAGCTGTATTTGAAGAGGCAGCTTTCACTTTGGAAAACTAGGATGGATATCAAGTAGCTTTGTGGTTTGTGGTTGCATCACTTGTCAAGTGGCACTGGTTATGCAAGTAATATTTGAGTGCTCTGCTGTCCCTAGAAGAGGGAAAATTGGGATTGGGGTTTAAGGTGTGTTTCAGGTTTCCTGTCTCACTGCTGGTTCTCCTCACTTCCTAAAAGAGAGAATGACTTTGCAACCTACCCAAGCCCCTTGTTTAAGTGAGCTATGTTCTTCTAAAGATACTATCACCTGTGCTCTGAAGTTTCAAAGTAGTGCTCAGATCAGTAGCTGAACTGTCTGGGTGATGTCCTCAGCTGTGCTGCAGTCCCCTTGGAATTGCTTGGGAGAGCTGGAGCAGTTTAGAGCAGCCCAATAGCCCAGGGTGGGTGTGACTGCAGGCTGGAGGGGACTCGTGGTGCCAGCACGGCTTGTGGGAGGCTCCTGGCAGCCCCGGGGTCTGGGATGCAGGGCTGCCCTCGGGAAAGCCTCAGAGCTCAGGGGCTGTAGGGCTGCTCAAGGCTGCATCTCAGGCGCTGTGGCCCCAGGGAGAGGCTGGGGGCAGGTGGCACCGATGGTTTGTGCTGTGGTCCCTTCTGCTGGCCAGGGGTGTGCTGATGTTTGAGCTGGCTGGAGTGAGCCAGGGCTCTGCAGGGCTCTGGGAGCTCCTGAGCTCCAGCACGGAGCTGCACCAGTGCAGTGTGAGATTCCAGGTTGGGTTTGGTTGGTGCGACTTCAGTGAGTGCCTGGGTCAGCCTGCACCTCTCTGTGCAGGTGCTCCAGGGCTGGCTCCAGCACCTAAACTAGCTGGTTTAAGGACAGCCTGGCTCTTGTGCACTGTGCAGTCACCCTTGTACTGCACTGCAGATATTTGCAGGGTTATGTTCTGGGGTTTGGCCTCTGCATCTGGGATTTGAAGGGTGCAGAAGTTTGGATAAAGCCTTGCTCAGGCTTCAGAGAGAGAGCCAAAATAAAATCTTTTTCCTTGTATCAACAAAACAAAACAAAACAAAAATGGAGAACCAAAATTGAATGAGAAATAGAACAACCTAATGCATTCTGAGAAAGCAGATATTAAGACAACTGTTAGAAATAGTGGTCTATGTCTCTAAACTATTTATAGTGTAGTCATGATGTCTCCAAAGAGAGCAATACTATATCACCAACATTTGATAGTGGTGCTCTGAATAGAGAACAGAATGCAAGACAGTACAGATGGCTGACAGACTGCAGCAAATTCCAGCTAATGAAGAAATGCAGTATGTTTGTTTACATGCAAGTTGAAACAGTTGGCTGTTGAAATTGGTTTTAAATCCAGTTCTGAGCTGTGTAAACATAGATCACCCTTATGCAGCTAATAATAAAAGACGTGTTTGCATTTAAGGAAAAAAAAAAAGCCTTCCTTTTGACAGCACTGCTGCAGTTTGATAACTTGGCTGTTCTGTATTCCATGGTCTTCAGTGCATGTGCGAATTAATGCTGCAAGAAACAAACCCAGTTTACTAAGTGAATTTATGCTTAGTCTCAAATTGTGAATTTATGTCTCTGAAGTGTAGGTTTTATGATTAGACTCTGGAAAAAAAAAATGAGCAATTTGGGTAAATTTTGCAATGCCCTGGACGTATAATTCAAGCAGAGAGAACAGTGGAGACCCAGACATTCTGCTGAACTGCTTTATCCACTGGATCAGGTTATAGTTTTCCTAGGAGTTTACACAGTGAATCAGGGGGGTGGGAGTGTCTGATGATTCCTGAATTTTAAGAGTGAATTTCTGATTATAGTAGTTTTTTCCCCTGCCTCCTTCAAAAAAATGGCATTTTTGAGCAGCCAGCAAATCTGTTGTTATTTAATATTAGCACAGCGATGCCATACAATAGGAATACTGCAATCTCTTGTGTATCAGGAGGAGACAGAAACAGGAAGAATAAAATGAGGACTTATTAGTGCATCCTTTTCTGTAATACATCTCCAAAATTCATGATTTGCTTGTCAGAGTATTTCTGAGAATAAGTTCACTTTACTGGGGCAGCATTCATCTCGTTTGCTATAATTTTGCAGAAGCATCATCTGTATTACAGAGAGCTGTTAAAATTCTGGAGCATGTTTCGGGAAGATGTTTGAAATGTAAGTTATTTGCTCTTGTTCTCCTCGCTGATGGGTGTTTAGAATGCCTTTACTGGTAAGCATTATGTGACGATGAAAATGTTCTTTACTCTCCAGCAGCAGGGACAGGCAGCTGTTCTGCAGCTGACCACAGTGGGCTCGGCTCTGGAGTTGCCCATTGATAGGAGAAAGCAGTAAATAGGATGGGTTGTTGTTTTTGTCCTTTACCATAACATTTAAAGGCTTACCGTGCAGATGATGTGTTATCAAAGCATTGCAGGCCTGCAGAAGGTGATTTTATCACCAAATCACTTCTTCTTGTGGTTGCCTTTCAGAGGCATGTATGTGCTTGTGCAAATGACAGTCCTCAAATTCGGGCTGTAGAGAGGGAGACCAGAAACTCCTCTGTGATGTATACACACGTACATGCATTTCGTTTATGCTGATGAGGTGGGTTTTTCACTTCACAGATTGTAGTGTGATGGACAGTTGCTGATTCATGGAGAAAAACAACCCTCCTGCCAAGAACTGGAAATCTGCCATGATGCTAAACGATCTGAGATCCCACTCCCAGGGGCATGTGTGGATTTGCAAATCAACCAGGAGTCAGCCTACTGAGCACAGTAACATTGAAAGAAACCATCAAAACCAAGGTTTATTTTTGTTGTTTTTCTCTCACTCTGACTCCATAGTCCAGGACTAAGAAGCAATTTAATGATTGCTTCTTAGATTATATCCCCTAAAGTGCTTTCTTGATTTGCCAGATATTTATTACTTATGTAGTTTTCCATGTAAACCAGAATTGGTTCTACTTTTGCAGCCAGAATTTTTTAACAGATGTTCAAGCAGTAACAATTCAGATTGGAGTCTCGGATTCCTAGACAGCTTTTGTTTGATTAAAAACAATAACAAATGCTTTGGAGAAGGAAATATATCTTAGCAGGGCTCAGTGAATGTTTGGATGCCAATATTGAGCATTTCCAAATTCACATAAAAAAAAAAGCAAACAAAGATCTGTACAGTCTCTTTAAAGGATATAAACTTTTATGGACCCTAAAAATAGACTTTGTAGGTTATTGTGTAACTGTCTGGCAAAGGTTTCTGTTATGTGCTTGTGAAACACTTGTCGCTGGAGTGGGCTGATCCAGTATAGTAATTCATTTGCTCTTCCTAAGCTCCAAGGCCTCACTATGTATTCTCCCCTTGAATTGAGTAGATGTGAGGTTAGAGAAGCAACTTCTGAAGGTCTGGGTTTAGTTTTGTGGTGCATGGCTCAGGAAGCTAAAATCAAATGATCTGTAAAATTTAGTCCTGAGGAAAAACTGTAGAGAGGATCTCTGCTTTGCCAGGCTCTTTGCCCTGGGACAGCCCTGAGGGTGATCTTATCTCAATAAATAACAAGGCAGCAAAATAATCTCTTAGTGGTGCTGTTGATCCCATTGTAGGTAGGAACAAAGAAGCTCTGTACTTCTAAATACCCTCTTTGCTTTCCAGGTGCACGTGAGTTAGGGTAGACCTGTCACTAACACCTGTCCCAGCTGTGTCCTTCCTGCAGAGCCCTGTTGGATTCTGTCTGCTTGTCTTGGGTTTAAATGTGCAATACTTGGTGCGAGGGCATTGCTGGGTAAAAGAAGCAGTCTTACAGCAGTTTTTTGAGGTTGAGTTTATTCTGCATCTGCACAGCTGGTAGTCTAAGGGTGCTGCTTTTTGTGAGCTGTGCTTCTCGCAGGGTTCCTTACTCATAAAAATGCAAGTCTGGATTGCATCTTCCATCTGAGGATGAGAGGTCCTCCTTGGGTCAAGGTAATGAGTGATGAAATATAATTACCTTGTACATTATAATAATGACTCATATATTTAGAGGTGCCTGTGGTATGAAATTTGGATGAATTGCACATTCTGATGGGTGTTTAATTTTGTTTTCTCTTGTTGTTGGCTGGTATCATCCCACTTAATGGATAATCAGACTTCTTGTTGGAGAGATATTACATAAGCATTTTGGGTTCCATTTTCATTTTTGGGAATCATTGGTTTATTTAGTAAATTAGTGTGAGTATGGTAGTGCAAATGCAAAAAAACCAAACCAAAACAAAACAAAGAAAAAAAAAAAACAAAAAAAAAAAAACAAAAAAACCCACCAAAATGCCACCCTGTGG
>JAYDZK010000268.1:13504235-13581231 GCA_034509185.1 Euphonia xanthogaster | reverse complement strand
CCGATCTCCCTCTCCCTCTCCCTCTCTTTCTCTCTCTCCCTCTCTTTCTCTCTCTCCCTCTCTTTCTCTCTCTGCCAGAGGTCAACTGTCCTGTCCTGTCAGATGGACTTCTAGAGACTTGCTTGCTGTTGAGACAGAGCTAAATGTTGCTAAGGACTCTTTCCTGCACTTTTTGGATGTAGGAGAGGAAATGGTGTGGAGGATGATGCTCTGTAGACCTTGGTGTAGTTGTTTAAAAAGGCTTTTCTGAGCATTTCTTAATTCACTTGCAAAACTAGTCTTGCTAGAGGTGACATTCAGAATAAAATTACAGTACAAACGGAAAAAGAGCAATAAAAACTGAAGCATCTCTAAGCAACCAGTTGGACAGGCCAAAATTAGCCGAGAAGTGGAAACAACAAAAGCAAGGGAGAAAAAAATTCCCAGAAGAGTCATCATAAGAATTTTTGCTCACATGTAAGAGGAAATGGTGAAAGGAACCAAAAAAGATAATTTTGAAGTTTCTCAGTTTCCTCTGCTGGCTGCCTTTGTCACTGTGGAGCTTAATTGTTGTGGCTCAAAATAGTCCCTTTTTGTAAGTCTTTTGGTATACCGTGTGCTTGTCCATGTCCTGACCTTAAAGAGGACATCTAAAGCAGGGGATGATAACAGACTAAAAAAAAGCACAATAATTTTTAGCCTTAGACATAGCTGTTTTCATTATACTTCATTTTTTGAGAAGGAAGATATTTTACTCACAAGATTTGAGATTTGAGACCTAAGAGTAGGAAGGAAAGACAGAAAGGTAGTTGTCTGTTTTTCAGTTGGGAAAGGCCCATACTAAAAGGGACTGTTTTCCAGGAATCTTTTGGAATATGAATCTATTATAAATCCAGAAAAAGGAAGAGGATTGGGTTCAGAGACCTTCAGACCTTAGGTGTCAAAGCCTGCAGGGCTCTTACATTCTCAGCTTCCATTGAAGCTTCCACAGCATTGATAAATGGTGTAAACCCAAACACTTATTGACTTTAGCAGAGGGATTACCATTGATTAGGTTAGAATAAAACTTGAAGGAGAAGTAAGGTAGCTTGATACTTCCTACCCTGTTTGTCTTAAGCTTTGGTTGTCACAGACGTGGTGAGAACAGGAGATGGGACACAGCCATTTGGTGCTAAGAAAAGCAGGGTGGTGCAGAGGGCGTGATCGTGTGCCTTCAACCTGCTCTCATTAGTGTTGGCTTGAACTGTTGTGCAGAGCAGAACATCCACACTGGAACAGCACAGACAGAGCGGATCAGATTCTGCCAATAACTCATGCTCATCATGACTGCAGGGAAATCAGTTGTGTGGAGCACTGAAACCACTGCCAAGTCCTCTGTTTCATTTTGTGATGCAAGTAGAATAGTACTGAGAAAATGCCTTTGAAAACAAGGCTTTGGTTTGGAAGCAGCTTGGAAGCAACTTGGATACTCAGAAGAAGAGACATCCTCAGTGTCATAATTTGCAGACTGTAATAAATGAATGATAACATTAATAGCATTTCAAAGACAGGAGAATAAATGCCTCAGACTGAGACACCTTCCGTTGCTGTAGTAGCATAGACAGTTTAGGGAACTGAATATATTAAAATTCATGGATGCATTAGTTTTATGTTTAAACCTGAGAACAGCTTTACTGTGATAATTCAGCAGAGTAATCAAAACAAAAAAGCACTTTCTTCCCTACTATGGGTATTGCAGATAAATCCTGTGAATTTCCCAGGGCAGGTTGCTGAAATGGACAGTGCTTTGGGTCACTGCTGCTTTTCAGAATCAGCTGCTCTGGGGATCCATTGACCCTCTCAAACTGTTCTAGCTCACAAGCCTTGACCCAGGGAGCATAAACATATAGGGGTAAACAAACGTGTGCCAACAGTAGCAGTGACAGCATTCCCTGGCTTTCACTCTGAGGGGAGAGAACTTCAGTTCCTAAAAAGACAATTTACAGCATGTACCCCATGATCTGTGGACAAGATCATGTAGTGCCTTATGTGCTATTTACGTTTAAATACCAAGTAAAGATCTTGCTAAGCTATCAAGGCTTTTCTTCTTAGTTGTTCTTTTATGTTGCTTTTAATCATGGATATGGAGTTAATGTGATAACAAAAAGAGAAGGTGAAACTGTACGTGGTCTTTGCTCACTTTCTGGACTTAGAGTGCTAGTGCTGTGTTGGGAAGCATGAAAATTTGGCAAGAAAGTCTCACAGATATGTATGCTTAGCAGAAAGATTTTTAAATGTAGAGTCTGATGAAGGAATAGAGATGGAAGCAAGTTTTCATCTAGAAGAAAAGAATTGCTGAGCCAGTCTTACTGGATAACCAAGGAGGCAAAGGCTATGTTAATTAGAAGGGGTTTATATGACTTAAAGCCAAGGATAAACCCACCCCAAACAAGAAGATGTTTTTACCAAGCAGAAAGATCACACAGGCAAACAAGTCAGCAAAGTTGCAAGTAGAAAAAAGGTCTCAGAATTTTCCACTGCAAGAAAACTAAAAAACAACTTCTAGCTTAAACTCTAATGTACTGACTTTGAGTGACTGGAGAATAGTGACATGAATATGGTAATTAAAGTTGTTATGATAGGCTATAGATAATAGTTCAGGGATAGATTGGTTCTACTGTATTAAGATGCTCAGCAAAGAAATGTATATAATGCATTGTAACAAAACCAAAGGGTCTCCAGGCCTGCCTGCAGCTGGAGCTGACAGCAGTAGGCACAGGCTCTGTCGCCCACGACCCTGGACTGCTGGAACCTCTTGGATGGAATAAGCTGCATTTTGGAGAGCCCCTGGAGTCTGCATCCCTCGTTACAGTGCTGCCTTGTTCTAGGCCTGCAGTTGTGTCAGCTGTGAAGCAGATTTTCTCCTGAGCAGTATTATCAGCAGTATTACAGCAGTATTATGTCCTGAGCAGTACTATATGAATACTAGCTTGGTCACAGAATCATAGCATGGTTCAGGTTGGAAAGGACCACTGGAGGTCATCTAGTCCAACCTCCTTGTTCAGGCACATTAGTCAGGATTGTCCAGATGGCTTTTGAATATCTCCAGGGAAGGAGACCTTACCACCTCTCTGGGCAATCTGTTCCAGCACTCAATCACCTGCACAGTAAAGAAGTTCTTGCTGATATTCAGGGTAAACCTCCTGTGCATCAGTTTGTGCCCAGTGCCTCTTGTCCTATTGCTTGGCACCACCAAGCAGAGCCTGGTTCCATTATCCTGGCACTCTCCTTTCAGGCACTGACAAATATTGGTGGGGTACCCTCTCGGTCTTCTCTTATTGAGACTGAACAGGCTCAGCTCTCTCTGCCTTTCCTTATGAGAGAAATGCTCCAGTCCCTTAATCATCTTCACAGCCCTTGCAGCTGCTGCACCCACTCCAGGAACTCCAAATCTCTTGTCCTGAGAGCCCAGAACTGCACACAGCACTCCAGGTGAGGCCTCACCAGGGCTGAGCAGAGGGACGGGATCACCTTCCTGACCTGCTGGCAGTGCTTTTCCTAATGCCCCCCAGGAGACCATTGGCCTTCTTGGCCACAGGGGCACACTAATGGCTCATGGACAGCTTGTTGTCCACCAGGACCCCCAGGTACTTCTGCAGAGCTGCTTCCCTGCAGATCAGCCCCAGCCTGTACTGATTATTCCATGGGGTTATTCCTCCTCAGGTGCAGGACCCCGCACTTGCCTTTGTTGAATTTCAGACAGTTCTGCTGTTCCCATCTCTCTGGCCTGTCAAGATCCTTTTGAAGGGCTACACAGCACTCTGGGCTGTAACTCTTTTGGGTCAAACTCTTTTTGAACAGAAATTTTGTTTTAAAATAGGACTGTTATAATGAAAGGCACTCAAGCCTCATCAGACTTGTGCGGTGTGTTGTGACAGTCTGGATAGGAATGAGCAGGTAAGAGCCCAAAGTTTTGGAAGCTCTGGTTTAAGTCATACTCTGCTGTGTTAGTCACATAAAGCAGCTGATTTGCAAAGATCCTGCTTGTCTTGCAATTTCCACTTGCCATCATTTTTAGAAGTAGGATATTTAAACTCCTAGATATGTTATTTAACTGGGTTAAATTTTAATCAGATCTCATTTTAAAAAATTATAAAATCTTTGGCTCTCCCTGTGGAATGACTAAATCCTTTGACAATACTGCAGACAGGCCTGTAGAGGGGTTCCTCAGAACTCGGAGTCTTTTGAGGAGATGTAGGGATTTTTGTGGCTGTTTTTAAAAATTAACCTCTTCATGGAGGTGAGCAGTGTGTTCATCCTGTTCAGTCCTGTCAGCTCCATGCCACCTGTCAGGAGAGAGCCTGGCCTATTTCTCTGGCTTTTCTGAGTTTGCAATTGGCTTTTAGTTTATGATTGTTCCTGCAAGCTGGATTAAGCAAATTTCTGCCTTGCTTTTCTTGCTGTAGTAAAAGATGAAAGGTTTCACAAAAAGTACTTATTTTCACAACTTTAAAAAAAAAAATTGCTAGCTGTTTTCTTGAAGACCACCAACCAAACACTTGAAAAATTCACATTAAAAGCAATAATTTCCTAAAGAAGTTTTTCCAAGTTTGAGCTTAGATATACGCAAATCCTTCTTCTCAGCAGAAACTTGTCCTAAGAATGCTTATCACAACACCATGTTGGCCAAGAATATCTTAAAATAACTTAACTTTAGTTACTAACAGAGATGATGATGTTCCCAGTGCTTAAGGTGTTCTGTTATTGGTGTTTCTGACCTTGCAACTAAAACAATCTCTTTGGAAAGTTGTATGGCCAATTACAATTTCTAATGTAATTCCTACTTTCAGGCCCCATGGAACTTGGAATTTCTCTCATAACTAATGTGCAACCCTTTCTCCTCTGGTTTTGGATGGGAGCTCTTCAAAACTGCTGTTTTAAGCTGTATCATCAGTACTTGGTCATCATTTCCCTTGAATGCTTTTTTAACCTGTCGATGGCTTTCCCAGTGGGATAGTTGCTCTCTGAGACTGCATTTTTCCTTGTGCCTCCTGTCCTACCCCATATGATTACTTGTCTGCAGAGTCCTTAATATCCTTACTGTTATTTTAAATTCTACACCCCTTATGCTCAACCCTGGTGCTATAAATACGTGAGTAGGAGTGGCAGACTCCTGTTACAAGCTAACATTTCTCTTCCTTGTATTTTGCTTTTAGGATGTGTCTTTGAGTGATGAGGAGCATTATTATCTTACTTAGGGTAGAGGCAAAGGACTTCCAGACAGTCCTAAACCTTGGTCAGAAGTTCAGTGAGTAGAAAGGGAATCAAGCTACTTGTTCTCTTCTTTCAGAAGAAGGGAATTTCTAATATACCCAGATTGAAATGCAGTAGATACCTTATTTCAAATACAGTAGAAATGCAAAACCCTGAAATCAGGGATTTGCATATTAAGTTAAGGCTATTCTTGTTCTTCTAATTGGAAGTCCTCCTTTCAAATGGGTCTTCTGCAGATGTGTTAGGGATAAAGGATGATGAGGGGTTTTTTTTTACTTTTCTCACAAATTTCACTTACATTTTTCTCATGCTCCCACATGTACCTAGCAAAAGGGTGCCTTCTTCCCCTTCTCCCACCCTGTGATGAGTTAGCTTCTGCCTACACAGTTTTTGCCTTGTCTCTTTCCAGTTTTATTCATTAAAGATGCCTTCCATTGTAAGGGGTAGGTTTTCTTTTCCACAGTAATTCAGAATTTGGTGCCTGTGATTTTGTGTGTCCTTTTCTAGCATTGCTCCTGACACCTGGCTCTAACATGCTGCTGTATGTGTGAAATTTTTAAGAGCAAAAGGACTATTGAAACTACATAGTCATATTTTCTTAATTCAAGCTGGAGACTTTACTCAGAGTATTCCTGCAACAGGAATAAGTTTTTTTTTGTGTGGTGGCATCTTTCTTAGGCTACCCAGTCATGACTTTATATGGTGGAGGACTCAGCTTGTTCCTGTTGAAGTTGCTGCAGTAGCTTCTTTTATCTTGTGCTTGCCTGTTCTTCCAGAGGTGAAGTTAATATCTGTTGGGCTGCAATGTCCTTTATTAACAGAGGGCCAGGAAATTTGAAGGTTTTGTAAAACTCATCAGGGCTAATGTGATTCTTTCCCCCAGCTGTCAAGGCTTTGGGCATCTCTGCAGCTCTTGTAGCAGACAGTTTCTGAGCTGCCTGTCTTCTTGAGGAGCCTGAAGCCCTTTTCTCTAATGAAGCTCTCTGGTATGGTGTGAGAGTCGTTTGCTTGCAACTATATATGCACAATTGATGCTGGAATTACCTATAGTTTGTCATAAAGATGTATTCCAGGAACACGCTGTTATCTTTATAGATAGCAAGACATAAATGCAGGAACAGTCCTATTTAATTTGATTAGTTTTGATCCTGTGCCAGCTTCCAGTCTTTTTGGATGTTTGTAACCCGTGAGCAAGTTGCAAAGCAGTTCTGTTGTGCCATTTGATTATGTGGGGGTTACTTTTGCAGCTTTACAGTCAAGAGATGGCATGCCAAAAACTTGAAAATGCCAAAGTTTAAAACTCCTTTAAGCAGAAACAACTGATGAAGTGTTTTCTCAAGTGATATTTATGTTTTGAGCAAGTCCTTATTTTTTATTCTTTGAGAGTGACAATTGATCACTTAAATGTTTGAGTAAAAAAAAAATCTTGCATTTCCAAGGGGAAAAGATTGATGTGGTTTTGTTTATCTGAAAAGCTAGGAGGAGCGAATGAAACAAGGTAAATAACTCACTGGTGTAGTTTAAGCTTATAAATTATTCAAGTGCTCTGTTTGTGACTAGTTTTTTCTCAAGACACGTGCTGCACCGTACACTTTCACTGCCCTTAAACAGCATTTTTGAAATGACAAAAGTATGTGTAAAAACAAGCAGCTTAGGTGGCTTGAGTTTTTTTCTTCGTTTGGGTTTTTTTTTTTCTGATCAGTATTAGAAACTGAAGTCTCTTGCTGCAGAAATGTGCAGTGGATCTTTACTGAAATCTAGTAATTTTTAAGACAACAAAACAAAAGCATACTTGATTCCAGCAGATGACTCCTGTAGCCTGTGGTGAGGTGACAGTTTATTAGCTGGCAAGCTGTTGCTGTCAGATGGCACTCTGAGAGCCCAGCCCCTGCTTTGCTCCTGCAGTGTCTTTTTCTTCCTTTTTCTTGTGCTGTGGCCATCACATCTTTTCATGCAGGAGTGCTCCAGACAGGTGCAAGATGATGTCTGATCCATGCAGATCCCTGTGCTAAGTGGTAATCTGTAAGTAACCTTGGTGGAAAGCGAGAAGCTTTGCTGAAAATTTTCCCTGTGATGCTGTTGCTACGGCAACTGTGCCTATTGTGTGTGTGCTCAGCAGCGTCTGGCTCCTGCATACTGCAGTGTGCAAAAGCATTGCCTCTCAAAGTGCCTCCCCTCCCCCACTTCTGGGGGGTTTGTCGGCAGCAAAGGCTGATAAGGCCTCCCTTATCAGGCTCACCCTTCCTATTTTGCATTTAGTCTTGCTGCTAGTTAAGGCATGCTGCCTAATAAGACAGAACTGTGCTGGAAATGGACGGGCTGCTGATGTCTGGCTGCAGCTCAGGCTCTCTGTTGCTCTGTGGTGATAATCCAGGATGATTTGCCAGAGGCAAGGCAGCAACACAGCAACAGGGCAGGGCATGTCCCCTTTCTTGCCCTGCAGAGGGAGAGGAGCCTTTTGTCTGTGACAGTGAGGCAGCAGTCGTGAGCAGTGGAAGAGGACTGGAAAAGATGTGTGCTACACAGTGGAGGAGTGGAGAGGAGCACACAAGGGATGCCAGAAAGGTGGGCTGAAAAGACCATTCATCAGCAGGAGTCCTAATTTGTACTCACTGGGCAGTGAGCTGGCTATTCCTGATTCATAACCATAAAATGTCAGCATTTTCTTAAACCAAAATAGCAATAATAACAATAATAATGATGATATCCCAGTCTGCTTGGTGGTGCTATTTTCTGCTACTTTGAGAGGGTGCTGGGGTGGTGTCCATCAACCAGAATCACCTTCTGCAATTTCACCTGGATAGATATCTTTTCTTTCCATATATAAAAATATATATGCACTCATAGATATTCTGTAGAACATTTAAGTGTGTGTACAGTCCTGTTCTGTGCTGGCAGTGTTTTAGTGGCAGATGATTGAAGGGTGCCAATATTGTGCCTTGAAGAGGCTTGAGAAGCAAAAAAAAGCCCTGTTGATGCGGAAGTGCAATGGGAAATAATTTTCTGTAATTAATCTAAAATTTATTAGGCTGATGAAGTGGATGTCAGATTCAGCATTCCCTTCCCTCAGCTGCACGACCTTCCTGTGGGAATGTGCAGATGCAGTAACTGGATGTCCCTCTCACCATGGATAACAAACACCTCCTGCTTTGGAAGTGAACTTGACCGAGTCCTATGCCTCAGTTTGATGAAAGCTTTCACCCTCCTCCCTGTGCTCTGTAGTTCAAAAGGGCTTTAAAAATTCTCTATGAATCAGGAGAGCCCCAGTTTTTGCTGCTAGCTACTGGTTTAATATTGCTGAATCCTAGAATAGGGCTCTGTGTATTTTTATCTGAGGTTATGTGAGTGAGAGAATGAAGGTGACGTGAGGAGACGCAAGCGACATGCCAAACAAATGAAGCTGTGCTTGGACAGCATCTGAATGGAAGCCAGGGAAATAATTTTAATGGATAGCTTAGCTACTCATTTTTTCCCCCTCCAAAAGAGTCTTTTGTTATCAAAGTATATTTTTAGTCTTTTTTTCTGTCTGGTCAACATTTCATTCATGTTTGCGTTGAATAGATTGTTCCTTCAGTTTTCAAGAGGCTGATGCCTGCAGAGGTGGAAACAATTTTCTTAATTGCTGAGGCAGAGGTGAATGTTACTGCCCTTCCTCCTGACCTGAAAGAACCTCTCTCCTCAGGCAGTCTTGTGGACAATTTAGCTTTTGATGTTTGATAACTTCCTTTTAGTCAAGATGGAGCCTGCGTAAAAATGCCTGTGAAAAATCCTTCTTTTAAAAATTATTTTAAGAAGCAAAATTTTTGCACTCTGTAGATCATAGTCTTATACTGAAATTATTCTTTTTTAAGGTGCAGCCTAATTTTGAGCTTGTTCTTATTTCTGTTTGTTTTAAAATTAGCAGTGCCTTCTGTTCTCAGGAAAGTCCGAAATAGAAACTTATTTTCTAAGTATGGGCTTATATATGTTCCTAATAGTGATACATTTAGGGTTATGCTAAATATGTTCCTCTGAATGAGTAAATTAGCAGTAGTAGTCTGTTCTCTCTTCTATACAAGGTTGCTTGCTCTTGGGTGAGGAATTGAGGGTAGGAAAAATGGGGGAACAGTATATGGGAAATGTTGAAAATCCTGATAGTTTTCAAAGGCAGGAGGGTAAAAGAGAAAATTTGCACTCCCCTTTACTTTCAGTCCCTGTCCCCTTTCTGTTTTACATCACTTTACCCTGGCAGACTACAGAGTAAAGTCCCCCAGGAAAATCTACAGAATATTTTTCTGCCTTGTTTTCCCTTACAAGTGATCTGAAACATCTTCACAGAACCTCTGCTCATCTATTAGCTGTTTTTCTGTTTTTCAACTGAGTAACTTAGCTCAGTTGTTCTTTTACTTGTGGGTGAATGTAGGATGTGCTTTATGTGCTCACAGAAAGAAAAGAAAGTAGGAGACTGCAGAGGTGCAAAGAGAGGATGAATAGGAAAAGGAGAAGTAGCCCAGGAAAAGAAGTGTGTGTGACATTTGCAGATGGTTTGCTTCACCTCACACAATTGATGTGAAGAATTCAGCAACGAATGGCCAGAATCTGACACGTATGACAAATGGTGCTCAGCAGCTGATTTACAGAATGCTTCAATCCTCTGAGCTCAGGAATGGATTTCTTCCAGCTCCAGCAGTAGTCCTGTGAAACACTGAGCAACTGGAGAGGTACAAGCTCTTAAAAAAGAAAAAAAGGAAAAAAAAGTTTTTCAGGCATTTCGTAAGAAAAATGGTTGCAAATATGACGAAGGTGTAAAGATTCAAAAAGACATGAAATGTAGCAGAAATTCTTGCACAGGTAAAAGGTCTTTTCTTGGATAATATAACATTTGAATTAAAAGTAAGCTAATTAATCAAAATATTTTTCAGGTTGTGTGATTCTAAAGGTATTATGGCTAAGCAAACTCTCCACTATCCACTAAGTACCATAGTGCTTCAGCACTAGGTTGGAAAGGCAAATTGCCTAAAACTGCCATTCCAGTTTTTTTTTTTGGCCAAGTAGTTGGGAATGAAGTGCTGCTTTGTACTTTGGAACACGTCAGATGTTTCTGAGGTGAAATCTGCTACAAAAAAAGATGATAACCCAATATATTGGAATAGTTGGAAAATCAGATGCTGGCCTTTTTTTTTGTCTGCGGTGGTTAAATTATGTGCTTTGGGTGATTGGAAGTGGTGGACTTCAGTTGCTGTTGTTATTTGAAATGGAAATAGCAGGGCAGCAGTTCTGTGCGGAGACCACTTCCATTAGGAGGATGCAGCTTTTGTTTAGTGTGGTATTGGAGAGTCTGGGCAAAGAAGTAAATGTTCAACCCTGTGTGCATCAGTAGACTGGGAATGGGAGCTGCAGCACTCACGTGTTCTGTGTCCAGGAATGGTGTGCTGGCCAGGCAGTGCTCAAGTCAGAATGGCAAAATCTTTGGTTACTGCCAGCCTCCAACTCCTGATGTTTGCTGATGTGTAAACATCACGTGTGGGCAGGAGAACACACAATTCAGCACCTGCACAGCACACTTGAGCAGTGGTTCTTTACCTCTCACACATGATGACCTTCCTTGTGAGAGTAAATCACTTCTAAAGCTGATTGACTGAGAAATCAAAGCAGATGAGGGTGGGTTTTTGTGTTATGCAGCTATTTCAGTTTAATCAGGTTCAAGAATATGCAG
Source organism: Euphonia xanthogaster (assembly GCA_034509185.1). Lineage (NCBI taxonomy): Eukaryota > Metazoa > Chordata > Aves > Passeriformes > Fringillidae > Euphonia > Euphonia xanthogaster. The sequence continues at coordinate 13,570,304 of JAYDZK010000268.1, read as the reverse complement.
GGAGGGCTTTCCTGTTGTTGTTATTCTTAGCTGGGCTTCATATTTCGCTTTAGGTTAAATGAGTTCACCAAATGTCTGGAAGGTTCTGAAATAGGGGGAATTGCAGCCTCTTGATTTCCAGTTAAACAGTGATGCCACTTGAAATTACAAATGCACAAGAGGTGGGTGTGTTTTGTGATTCGTGGTGAAGTCTGGTGGGCTGTTGACTTTAATATAACCTGCAGTACTTGTCATCTGTTGCAAAAATGCTTCTGCTTTAATAAAAGATATTAAAACTCTATTCTTGAGAGTTTCTATATTTTGTCTTCTGTCGAGTGGCATAGACTGTTGTATCAGATGAAGCTAGAATTTTAAAACCACATATTATTTAACGAATATTTTATAAATTGAAAGGAAAGCAGGTATTGTAAAGGGATTTCTGATCAGTAAATATACAGACATATTACAGATATATATCTAATATATATTATATATCTAATGTCTAATAATATAGATCTAATATCTAATAATATATATCTACAGATATATATATATAATAAATATACAGAGTCACAGTGACTCTCTAGCTGTATTGAGGAATGTGTTCTTGTCTTCAGGATTTATTTTAAAGCATCCATTCCTTTTTATAATGAGGATATAGCACTGCTCATGAAATGTTATTTGAAAAATTGTCCTGTCTGTCTTGATGATTCCTGTGCACTGTTACAGAGCCACCCTGTGAGAGCAACAGGAAAAACGTGATTTAACATTAGGAGGATAGGGGCCTGACTTCTGTGCACCTGGGAATCTTTCTGAGCAGCAGGAAGGCAGATGAATTAATGCAGGAAGCCACTGACAGTATTTCTGCCCTCCTCACTCTCCTTTAAGCCATGATGCATCAAAATATTTCAGTATGGAACCTTATGGAAAAAGTTGTGATTACAATATCAGTGTCTGTGGTTACAATTTATTCAGGAAGAATCAAGTAGGTTCATAGGAGTGACAGGGGCATTTTATATTAAAAACTGCATTACCTGTTTCTAAGTCATTTACAAGTTGGAAATAAGAGGTTTTAAGGGGTATCCAACAAGTGGGAAATCCTTCCACTCCCCTGAATTGAAACATTAGGCACTGGCTGCAGCCTGGCCTGTGAGCTACCAGAGCAAAGAATGACCAGCTCCAATTAAGAGGGATAGGAAAAGACACTGAGGGTGAATTTGCTCTCAGACGAATACAAGAGACTGCCAATACTAAAACATCTTAAATATGTCTATTGGCAAAACCCTGGGAAGGCAAATTCTGTGTTAGTAGAATGTTCTATTTTGAATTTAGGGAAAAAAGCAGAAGTATCATAAAGGGGTGAAATTCTCTTTTCCATACCTGCATTTTTTTCAGCCTCTAGAGGTAGAATTTTAAAAATCAAAGTTGAAACTTTTTGTTTTCGGGAGTTTAAAGAGAAATGTGTCAAGTGCTGCATAAGTTGTTGATGTGAATAATTTTTTCCCAGAACGTCAGGTAAGTTTCAGAAGATTGGTTGGAAGACAATGCCCTGCCAGTATTTTAAAGGACTGAACAAAATGACTCAAATAATTTTAGGCCTGTCAGCCTGGTATTTGCCTTGGCTAAGTAATGGTGTGCCTGACATGAATTTGGATCAATAAAAGTTTAAAGGATGGTGATGTAGTTGCTTGCAAGTGAGTATGTGACTATGGAAAATATATCTTGTCAGTCTAATGTGATGCCTACTTTTTGTGAGATAAAAGCTTGATAAATGTGTCAGTGTCAAACCCAGGTCTAATATACTTGGATTTCTGTCAGGCAGTTGCCTGGACAATGTATGACATTCTGATTAGGAAATTAGAGAGATACACAATTGCAATAACAAAAAAAAAATGAAAAAGCCATAAAAAATTTATAAATTGGCTCTGAGAAGTCCTAGAAATTGAAGTCTTTATCAAATATGTGTTTCTTGTCGAATCACTGGTATTAAAAAATTACCAGGACTGTTTGTGTGCTTAGGACTAAACTAATCTAATTTCTTGCTTTTTGTGTTGCAGTTACATATTGAATGGATATTTCTGGTGAATCGTCCACACTGATGCTATATAGTTCCCCTGAGAGGTTCCAACTAGTTTAGAATCTTTCTGTGTATATGAACAGTCTAAATGATTCTTTTTGGTATCCAGAAAGATTTATTATGCTCCACCTGACCACGGTAAATTTTGTCTGTCTCAGTCTTGCCCATTTATCAAGTCTTATGAGCTTCTGGAGTTTTGATTCAGGAACTCTAAATGAATTCACATTGCAGAACCTTCACTATCCATCCTGTTCCCTTTGTAGGAAGAGAAGTAAGGAAAGGGGGCAGCAGAACTGTTACTTTAGACTTCCAGACTCTTTAAGCCTGGTTGGCAGAGTCCTTTGGGAGGCAGTCCTGAAGGGCAGGGAAGTCAGGAAGGCTGGACATTTTCCAATAAGGAAATCCTAAAGGGACAAGGATGTCCTTATGTGCTGAAAGAAGAGCTGGTGCATGAAGACCAGCCTGGCTAAACAGGAAGCTTTGGCTGGAACTCAGAGGCAAAAAAAGTGGGTTTATCACCTTTGGAAGAAGGTCTAGGCAGCTCAGAAGGACTACAGGGATGTCGTGAGGTCAGGCAGGGAGTAAATTTGAAGGGCCAAAGGCCAACTAGAACTCAATCTGGCTACTGCCATGAAAGACAATAAAAATCTTTCTATAAATACATTAGCAACAAAAGGAGAGCTGAGGAGAATCTCCATCCTTTGTTGGATGTGAGGGGGTGGGGGATATATGGTGACAGAGGGTGAGGAAAAGGCTGAGCTGTGTAAGGCCTTCTTTGCCACAGTGTTTAATAGGAAGGCCAGTTTTCTCCAGGTACCAGTTCCCTGAGCTGAAAGACAGGGAGCAGAATGAAGCCCCCATAGTCCAAGGGAAATGGTCAGTGGCCACTTAGACACACACAAGTCTTCAGGCTGGAGGGGTCCATCTGAGGGTTCTTAGGGAGCTCATGGCAATGCTCACTGAGCCACTTTCCATCCTTTATCAGCAGTACTGGTGCACTGGGGAGCTTGGCAAATGTGACACCAAGTTACAAGAGTGGCCAGAAGGAGGACCTGGGGAGCTACAGGTCTGTCAGCCTGACCTTGGTACCTGGGAAGGTCACGGAGCAGATTGTCCTGAGTGCCATCACGTGGCACCTGCAGGACAGCCAGGGGATCAGGCAGGGGCTCATGAAAGGCTGGTCCTACTTGACCTACTTGATCTCCTCTGACAAGGTGACCCCTGCTTGGTGGATGAGGAAGGGGCTGGGGATGTTGTCTACCAGGACTTCAGTAAAGCTTTCAACACCATTTCCCACAGTGTTCTCCTGGACAGATTGGCCATGGCTTGGACAGATGCACTCTTGGTGGGTAAAAAACTGGCTGGATGGTGGGGCCCAGAGAGGGGTGGGAAAAGGGAGTTGAGTCTGGCTGGTGTCTGGTCACCAGCAGTGTTCCCCAGGGCTCAGTGTTGGGCCCAGTCCTGTTCAGCATCTTTATCAATGTTCTCAAACATCTTTTTGAATCTGAATGATTCTATGATTCTATAGTTCAGCTTTTTAATAAAGATGCCTTTGTAGCTGTGTCGAGTCACTTCAGACATGTTCTTTTCCCTAATTCTTCCTTTGTGTATAGCATCAGGGCTCAGTCACTACTTGAGTCCTTTCAAATGGTAAACTTATTTATTCAGAAGAGCTTTCTTACTAATTTTTGCATTGGACTCTAAGCAAGTTTACCTTTTATTTATTTCCAGCAAGCTTGCTTTAGGGAGCTGTGCTGTTAGTAAGTGCTACAGAAACAGAGAATCCAACATTGAAGAGCAGAGTTACATGATCCCCTAAAGACATAAGCGCCATTTATTTGGAGAGGTAAGGGAGCAGACAGTGAGCAAAATTCATGGCTTGGTATTTCTGTACAAGGATATAGAAGCTGCATGCCTGCAGCTCTTCTGGAAAGCAAATGAACCAAGAAGATTCTGTCCTCAAGTTGAGGTAGTTGGTGTATGAAAAAATGTTTTTGTCTTCCTCTGTTATTTACTTTGTCATGTTTTAGGAGAAGTTCTTAATGTGCTGGTGTTCCTTTGGCTAGGAGTTGTGTTGATAGCATTTTAATTTTTACGTGCACGTTTGTGGGGGAGGGAGAGGTCAGTGACTGTCATGCTGGAAATCAGGCAAAGATTTGCATTCTTGAACAGCTGCTAGTTATCTTGAATAATATTTCCCAAAGGCATTGGGTCCCGTAAAGGATGCTTCTAATGATATTACACAGTAGTAGTCCAGTACTCTAAATAACCTGCTCATTTCTTTCAAATAACATAAAATGTTTTGGAAATTAAGTAGGTTTTTGTTATTTCCTTCAATGGTGCTGTACTTGTGTACTGCCAGTTTGCACAAGCAGCAGTACACACTAAGGTCAGCAGGGCTAGCATAGAAATGAAAGCTCAATCCAATTTTGCGTGAGAGCTTCCTTGAACATTTAGTAATTTCCCTGAAAAGTAGTCTTCCCACATCCAAGGTCTGAGTTGAAGTTGAACTGAGATGTTTTAAATGCTATCATGAATTTGGGTTTACTGGTGGAAGAGGTAAAAAAGCCCCTGCACTATGAAATAGGGGTAGTATTCCATAACGACATCGTTACTGGAATTATTTTGATAATATTGCCAGGAGTTTTGGATGCAGCTTTTTATGAAGGATAGCATGGGTAAAGAGCATGTGAAAGAATAAAATACTGTAAGGATGTTGAAAAAACCCCTCATGCTAGAAAAGAAAGGTTATGGAGGGTGAGCAAAGTCAGACCTGGCAATGGTGGGGCCAGTTCCCTCTGGCCCTAACAAAGTGGCCCTAACTACAGCACTTGCCTCCTTTAAAGGGGTATTTTAGGGACACTGTCTGCCTCGTCACAGCATCCAGTTAGACTACCCTGACAGTCAGTTGTTTGAGGGTATGAACTTCATAAGAAGTGCTATTTTTCTTTTGAGCCCTAAAAAAAAATGCAGGGCTTTGTGCTATTGTGTAATCCTGCAGGCTGAGTGTCCCGAGTTCACTGCAGTGTGTTTGTTGTGGAGGGGAATTGTAGCGACACGTCTTGCAGTAACTGCACAGCGAGGGGAGAGCTGAGTTCCTGAGAGAGCTCAGTGCCCCTGATATGTGTGTTTGATTGCTCTCTGATTCTCCCCAGCTGCGCTGAATTTTCCAGAAAATATTCTGAATGCATTAAAAACTGTGGACTGTTTTGCCACAGGGAAAGAGATGTGAAACCTAGATTCTGTTGCTAAACTTAAAACTGCAGTTATACATCCACAAAAGGATGTGGTTGTGTAAGTGGAATTCCATGTTTTGTTGCCAAATAATAACATGCTGTCATGACTTTTATTCTAATCCTATAAAATGATTAATAATGATATATACTTTGACAGAATGTTTGTCTGTAATCATTGTTTAACAGAACCACTGCATTAATTTCAGAGTCCTAGAAATTAGCACATTCACATAGATAATGATGACATTTATATGCTATAGTGAACTTTTGTCTTTTTGCTGTTTTCATGTACAATAGAAAGGAAAGACAGATACTGAGTGGGTTTTTTGCATGCTGCAAGCCACAATTCTTGACCTAAAAACATCAGAATAATCATAAGGAGGTGTGTGTTGATGGTTGAGACAAATCAGTCTATAAGGAGGTTCTGAAACTTTGTGTTTCTGTGGCCTTGGCTTCTTTAATTTCTTATGTCACAATGGTGTTTGTGGCCTCAAATGAAGAGCAAACTAGTTGCAGTCCCTAAGCAAACCTGAACAGATTGTGAGGTATTCATCTTAGTGCCCCTCAGCTTATGAGAGAGTGACACGGAAAATGCAAGGAGCTGGGAATTGTGCATGAAACAAACCAAATCAAAGTAATCTTGAGACAAATGGTGAAGAAGTTCCCTTGGGTAAAATTGTGCCTTTGCTGAAGACCCCATTCCTCTAGCTTGTATCTGGATGTCTGTAATGTTAGTAAGGATTTTGGTCTTGTGGGATTTGCAGTGCACAGTCATAGGTTTAGGAGGGTTGCTGTGATGAATGATTTCTTTTTCAATCAGTAGGAATACTTTAGTCTTAATTTTCACAATATAATGAACACTGAATGGAGAGCTTGTTACAGGAAACAAACTGAAATGGAATGACCATTACTTGGTTCATTTTAAAAATGATGAAAGGACGGGCAAAAATTGCTTTGTGGCTGAGGTCTTGATTACAAAAATGGAATATTTTGATGGACCAGTGAGGCTGAGGGATATATAAAAGTGGCAGATCTTGATTCTCCTGTAATGAAAGATACTAATGTTTTCTGGACCCCAAGGGAGGGAGAGAGCTGCCTGAAGAAGGGTACAAGAACTAATTGAAAATCTTGAGGCAAGAGAAAGAGCCAGCTGACCTTGCTGACTTGTAAAGATTTTTATCACACTTGTTTTGGCTGCATTCTTGTCATTCGACTAAAACCTAATACCACTGAGTGTTCTTGCTGAGATCTCAGCACTTTTTGTTGTTCTGGAGTCATCTAAAGATGAGGTTTTTTTCATAGGTAGACACAGATCTTACTCTGTGTTGACCTCCTCAGTCTTTTCATTCTCAGCCTTAGGCAAACAGTCTATATTTAATTTTTTCAATGTGACCAGCTTTTCAATCTGATCTCCTTTTAAGTAGACTTAGGAGGTGCACGCAGGTTACTGTGATGTAAACCTTCAGTGAAAGTGTTGGCTGCTTTAACAACTAGCTTTTCTTTCCTTCTTTTATTTTCATCTCCTGTGCCTTATCACTAATGACAGGGTTTTGGGGTTGTGGTGTTTCCACTCTGATACTGAAAGATTAGTTGGTTTTTGGTATGTGGTTTTATTTTGTTGGTTTTGGTATGTGGTTTTATTTCGTGGTATTTTTTTTGTTTGGGGGGTTTTTGTGCATTTGTGGGTGGGTGGGTTTTTTCCTTATTGGTGGTTGGGTTATTTTTGTTGTTGCTGTTTGTGGTTTGGTTTTTTTGTTTTTTTTTGCTTTGTACTTAACAAATGCTTCCATCTTGTGCAAGCGCTTGAGACCCAAGCTGAATCACAGAAGTGCAGCTGCACCCTGTTAGCCACAAGAAGGCTTTGCTGGAAGTGTGCTGCTCAGTCAGTGGAGAGCAGAGCAATTTCTCACTGTGGTTAGTGTCACAGAGAGGGAAGGTGTGCAGGGACACCTATGTGTCACAGGGCACCGAGGGTGTGAAGGCAAGCTCTTGGTGTTGGCCACCTGACTTTTTGGTGACTCTAAGGCAATTGGCAGGGCAGGGTGTTGAGTGATGGAAGATGGGGCTCTGAGAACGGTGGGTAGAGAAGCAAGGGAAATGCTGCATGGGGGAAAAGCATTTTGTGCTTTGTGCTAAAAGTGATGCAGGCTTGGAATTACTCTCAGGCAGGGAGGGCGTAGATCATAACTGGAAGCTACAGGGAGCTGTAAAATCTTCCTTTGAAAGCTTACTGCATCCTGGCAGTGCCTTAATGCTTCCTCTTCTCCTCCTTGCTTGCAAAGCTCTGCTTATGTGGCATGTTAGCTTTAGGTCAGGTGTGTTTTGAGAAGAAATGTTTTCTTCCAGACCTTATTATGTGCGTTCAGTTTAAATTCTGTTGTGAATTTTCTTGTTGTAGGGGAAAGTAAAACTACATAAAGACTAAAATTCAATCACACAACTATGAAAAAAAATCTGCTTTAAGTAGAAAATAAGAGTATTTGATGAAAAATGGAAAATATCCTGTGATCTGCAGGACACTAGCCCTCTTACTTTTCACCTGCTGGGGCCAACAGATAGGAACATGTTCTGCATTAAAGTGAACTTAGTCTTATGCTGGCCAAGGAATGTGACTAGGTTAGCAAGCTGCTTTCTTATCAATCAGGAGTCAAATGATCCAGAAGAGGAACACAGAGTTCCTAGTAAAGGATCATTGGAAGCAGGACAGCTTTGCTAATTAGATTCCTTTTACTTTATTTTTACACATCAATAGAATTCTGCATACAAATGTAGTTGCACCGAGGGTGTCAAACAGTACAAATTGTTGTTACACACATTAATCAAGGGCATGGAAGAGCAGCTCCAGGAGAGAAGATTCCCCTGCCTTATGTAAGCTTTGATCTGCAGTCTCTCCGGTCACCTCGTCTCCTTCCATTAGGACTTCTGATCTCGGAAGGAATAAAATTTGCCATCTTGTGGCCCTGGAAATTTCCTTGCAGTGAAATTTGTGAAAAGACATGAGATACCATGGCTAAAGTCCTGGATAAAAGTACAAATGTGCCCACCCTTTCAGAGGTTTCCTTCCCTTGCCTCCTGCCCTCTCTCTCCCTGAAAAAGAGCTTTGGTGCAATTAGGAAGACAGAAACTGCAATCTGCATGCAACTTCAACATCACATCTTCATTCATCCTTAAAAAGTTTCTTTGTACATCATCCTCTCATCTCTAAGAAGTGATAGAAGCCTCCACAGCCTTTCATGTTTTGGGAAATAATTGCACTGAAGGGAATTAACGTGCGTTTATAGGGTGGTGAAACAAAAATAAATGGCAATGAGGTATTTTCGTTGCTCTGGCTTATCACCTTGATGTTTGGATGCTTGTGATTTTTCATATTGCAGTCCCTCTTGTGAGTCCAGCTCCCTGTGCCTCTTCCTTGCACCCTCTCCTCTACTCTGCAGTGGGAGGTTGACTTTGCCTGCAGGTCTGATTCCATTTTTTCCCTGGTGGGTTGCACTCAGTCAAAGCCCTGGGATTACAGAAAGAAAAGAAAGAAGAGCCTTGTGGTCATGGTAGTAGCCTGGAACTTGGATTTTTATTCCCTTTGTCAGACTTGTTTTATTACAGTACTCACAAGTCCCTTGGGGGATGGTTGGCAAAAGGTGTTTTGTCTCTTAATTACCTTTTGAAATCCAAGGGAGGCTGCATCCACAGGAGTCTTGTCCTGTATGTGTTGGTTTGCTGTCTGCAAAGGTGAGATCTCTATCCCAGACAGAAAATGCTCTGTCTGAACTTTCTTCCATGATAAATATTTTGTTTAGTAGATAGCCTTCTTTTCCTAATATGCACATACATATATATATATATATATATTCTTTTTTATATCTATACACACACCCAGGTGTATATGGGAATGTTTATATAACATGTACTAAACATTATTTTGCTTCTTCATGTAGTGCTTTTAAGTTATAAAGTATTTCACCTAAGAATAAAATATTTGTCTCTTTTTTGCATAACCCATTGATTTTGCATTTTTACATTCAGTCAATTAATTTTTGTGAGGACTGGGCCCATAAGCATATATGTAGGCTGCAGAAAGGTGTTGGTGTTTTGCCCAGAGTTTGTGGTTGCTGTGCTAAGGTCTTTCCTCACCACCCTTGCAGTTTATGTCTGTGATTATGCTATTTATCATACTATTTATGATTAATAAAATGCTGCTCCCTTGGCTGCTTACACCAGGTGTTAATTCTGGATGGATGGATGGATCTGAACCACAGCCATTGCTAGGTAGAAAACAGCTTGCTAGCACACAATTTAAGGCAGGAAACAAACAATTTATATATGGCTGAAAGAGCACAGATAATAAGGTAAATAAGTTCTGGATGAAATGGTCCCTAAGCATTCTTTGCCTGCCTTATAGACATTTGTCACGTGCCTGGGGATCATTTATATAGAGAACACAATATCCTTCACAACAATATCCTCTCTCCAATTTCCCTCCAAACTGAGAACTTTAGTATGAATTGTTTGCTGTGTGGGGAGCTGTGTTTCTTGAGCTCACAGAGTGCTTTGCTCAGTAACAGTCTCTCTGATTTGTCATTAAGTTTAGTGATTTTTTTTTTCAATTAAAACATAATGTAAAATTATTGCCCAATTAGAAAGCATTATTGTGTGTTTATAAGCATCCCTGAATGTACTAACCCACTGGAAGCATGCAGATGTCTGTTGGAATTTAATTTCTCTGCAGCACATTGGGGGTGGGGACAGAGGAGAAGCAGCCAGAAAATTATAGTTGCTGCAGTAAATACCAGGCTTCTCCCAGTGACCTGCACTGACTGAAGAGTTTATCACATCTAATGTAAGCATAAAACATCTGTTCAGCAATGCTGTTCTCTGGCTGGTCTGTATTTGTACCAGCAAATCAATCACCCTTGGCTGATTGTTGCCTGGTGTGGGGAGTCACGGAGAAAAGGGAGTGCCACATTTTAAACTTTATTGTATGAAAGATGTTGTGGGATACCTGCAAGGCTTCAGTGTACATTAAGCAGTGGCAACCTTGCTTCACCTCTGTGCTGTGGTCCCTCCTGAGCTCCAGAGGCAGAGGTGTGCAGGCCAGCAGGAATCCTGTGGGTGGATGGTATAGCCTGTAGCAAGGAGCATGGATGATGGACAAGGTGTTCCAGAAAGCTAAATTTGGAGCTCTCTAAGGTTTTTTTTAATCTGGGAGTTCCTACAAAGGCAGTCTGTGTTGTCAGGTGGTGACACCCTGCAATAAGGCAGAGGTGTGGTGAACCTTGTGCTCTAAATTGAGCAAATTCTACTTTGGAGCACAGAACTGCTGCTGGTACCTGGTGTGTGCTGTCCTTGCTCTGGGCTGTCGAGGGGGAATCCAGGGCGCTGCCTTCATCAGCTTGTGATTTTACTTGGTTCCAGGTAAAGCTGGCACTTCTCTGAGGTGGCTTTACCCCCCCAGAAGAGGTGTTTTTGTGCTTTGCAGTAGCTTGTACCCCTTCAGCCAGCCCCAGAGCTGCAGCGTGTTGGCCATGAGTGGCTGCCTCGGGGGCAGCTCCCCAGGGCTGGCCAGTCTGTGTAACACAGCAATTTGGCTGAGCCCCTCAGAGCCTGATAGCTGGCTAGTGGGAGCCTCTGAATGGTGGCCAGAGTAGCAGCTCCATGAGCAAAGCATTCTTGGACTTGAGCATCGTGATTACATGATCACCAGCATTCTTTTATCTGCTTTGCAGGCTCTGTACCTGCTGCTATTGGATGTAGCAAAAAAAAAAAAAGCTTCTTTGTCAGGGGTGGTTTTTTACAATCTAAATAACACCTTGTTTGTGCGGGGCTTTTTTTTCCCCTCCTTTTTTTTTAATGTAGTGTTTCTGGAGCAGGTCCTGGCAGTGTCAGCCACCAGCCTGAGCAGTTCTTTTCTGCCAATGCTTTTGAATCTCTGCCTGTGTCAGTGTATTTCCTAGGGAATTAGCCAAGATTATTCACACCTCAGATAAAATTTATTTATTCTATTAGCAGTGACTTCAGTATAGCCAATTTTCAGCACTTGGTGAAGATGAGAATTTTGCTTTTTTTTGCTAGAAAGCCTTTGCATGTGCTTCCATGTGTGGGTCTTGTTGCTATGGCATCAGCTTATAAGCCTGAGAAGCACAGGTGGGAGCATTAGCCAGTAAATAGGCATTAGGAGCCGGCCCTGCTGCTGTGTAGGGCTCGGTCTAGTGGTGAGGATAGAGATGTGGGATATGGCAGGGATTTATGTATTTTAATGGCTGGGACTTGGAGCTTTTCCTGTCTGCAGTATTGTGGAATAGAGGACTCGATGCAGTCCTTCTAGTGCTCTTGCAAAGGCACTGCTTTTCCTGCTGCTTTCTCTTGATTTTTCTGAAGATGAGGCCATGCTGGAATGTGCTGCGACTTGAATTATTTTTCTTGCCCTGTTTTCCCAAATGCTTTAATGTGTTGTCTAAGCACCTTTATTCTAAAGAGTCTTTTTCTTCTTCCTTGCCATTGTTGTGTTGGGATGGCTTTGCCCAAATGTTTTCATGTCGCGGTTGTGACATGGGTGAAATGTGAATAGTAGTGATTGTGGTGTTCATTTGTAACACCAGAGCTCAAGCTGCTCAGTGTGTCAGTCCTGGGTGTCTCTTCACCAGTAAATACTCAAGCACAGTGAGCTGAGCACAAGGCCTGTTTTATTAACTTCTATGGTTTTATGTTCTGCAGACGTGGAGGTGATTATAGCTGTTTCTCTGGCTGTAAAAGCTATAAAGTTATGCATGCACAGAACCATATAAACTTTTGATGGTATGGACTTCTAGTTTTTAATATAATTGAGCATATACTGCTGCATTATATTTTGCCATTGCAAATATTCTTTAGGAAGAATGTGCTTATTAATTTTCTCCAGCTCAGTATTAGGTATAACGGGCAAGTACTTTCAAGACAGTGAACTGGATACAGGATTTTGAGGGGGTTGCTTTTATTTAAATTAAAAACTTGAGGACACTCAGCAGAGTAACCTTGTGTGAAGTGAAGTCTCTTACATCAGACAATTATGCCAGCAGTGACCTTGCAAAAGAAATTCTGTGGGGAAGACAAGCCCTTGCAGCAAGGACAGGGGACTGCTCTGGGTGCCTGTGTTACCATCTTTGGTGGGCAACTTACAAAAGCTCAGTACACCAGAGCAACTTAAACGTCAGACATGTTCACAGCAGCTACAAAAAAGGATGAAAAATACCTGAACCATAAGTTTGCTTCGAAAAGAAATTCATAACTGATTTTCATGATTAATGAGCTAAGAGAAGGGTTGAGTCCCAGGGTAGTTTTTCTCCATTCTTGGCAAATGACTGTGGGGGTCATATCATGTCAGGTTTATCACACTGAGCCTGCATACTTTGAGCAGTTCCTTGGGGGTCAGCTGGAAAAACAGTATAGCTAAGAGAGATGGAGATCTTCATCACCCTTTTGATTCCCAGCTGCCTCTGTATGGATTAATCTGTGTTTGCTCTGTGCCTCTTGTTGGATCCAGTGGGTGTTGTCAAAGGTGTGATGTTTTTGCAGAATCATGGCCAGTCTTGCTTGAAAAGGTTGAAATGTCTGCATTTTGAAAAGAAAATACCTCTTTATTAAACAAACAATCGTGCACTCCTGCCACTAAGCCCCTAAGTGTGGCTACAAATGAAATTCCATTTAAGAATGAGAACACTTCAACCTTGATTTTGCATCCTACAAACTGTAGTTGTTAGTTTCAGGTTAATTTTTAATTTCCTGTCATAATTGTGACTGTCTTCCTACTGGTAGGCAGCTTCTGATTTATATTTCATATTTCTTTTTCAGATCGCATGTGGCTCAGAGCATAATCTGGCAATAGTTGGTAAGTAGCTTAATTTTATAACAAATCCTCTCACCTTTTTTTTCGTTTTTAGTAGCACAAGATGAAAGAAAAATGTGAACATCAAACATACTTAATGATTATGGGCATTGTGTGCAGCTGAAAGCAGGAAAGTAACATGTAGATGTAGAGGAAAGAAAAAGAGAAACTGGTGACAGTAAGTGGTGGTGATGAAATCGTGGCCTTGTAGACGAGCCCCTGTAAGGAAGGAGGGGTTGATGGATGTAGCAGGAAAATACATTTGCAAAGTGTTACAGCCTGTTTTAGCCTGGAGCCATTGCAGCAATCCAGGCTGCAGATTCAGAATAGCACCTAAGCTTGACGCTGGTCAAAAGTATCTTTGTTTAACAAGATGGAAATTATTAACATGGAAATTATTGCTGAAAAGAGTCCTGGGTCTTTTGTTGTTCAAAGCTTGGAAAATCTTCAAAATGTCAGTCAGTGGTAGACAGGTTCTTTAGTGCATTTTAGCATAATGCAGCTGTAGTACTAATGATGGAAGTCCTAGGAAGCTAATGACGGTGGAGAAATTGAATTTTGTGTACTAATTCCAGGAACAATCGGATTCTTGCTTTCATGTGATGAGTTGATAACTGAAGTTTGATACATGATTGCTATTATATATAATTACTTGTTTAGGAACATTTTTAACTGTAGATTTTCAAGTGCTTTATAAAGGAGGTCAGCATAATTATCCCCATTAATAGACAGGACAAGACAGATGAAGAATGGAATTCTATGCTGATGAGAGCTGGAAATGAAGCAGCACTCCATCCACATAGATGTTTTTGATTGCTGTGACTGATGCATTGAGTTGCCAAGTAAAGAGTTTCCTTAATTTTCTAAAGTGTGGTATTAGGAGGTAGAGAAAAGTATCTGTTTGGTATTCAACTTGCTTTCCATGCACTATTTTTCCAGGTTTTGTTAAGTGGCCACAAAGGTGGCATTTTCTATATTTCCATATCTGCTGTAGTATATTTCCTAATTATCCTTCTCCAGTTAAACCTTGTAGTGAACTTGTTAGGTGCTATTAAGTTTATGGCTGGATTTAAGAAAAGATTTTTCCTTTTGCCCTCTCCCTACTCGTTCAGTGTCACATGCCTGTATTAATTGTCAGGCTGGTGCTTCTGAATGTCAACTGAAGAGCAATCTTGTTTCTTGCTGAATTGATGAAGTAAAAATGTGCTGCTGGCAGATTCCTCCAGTGTGCATGAAAGCAAAGCACTGAGTTTGAACAACCTTCTCTCTGCTTCTGTCCTTTTAAGCTTTCTGCCTTCTAGGCAGAAATCTCTGGAAAAAAATGGGTTGGGGAAAGAAATTCTAGAAGAAAGTTACAATAAATGAAGAACTTTGCATATGTAAAGAACACCATATGCCTATCTAAGCTGCATGCTATGCTCATTGACTTGAATGGGGAATTATCAGTGCTGGAAGCCAGTCAATTTTATTTTAAGGACAAGAGAAATGTGATGTTGCAAATTTTTTAAACTAAAGAACTATGATACAATATTCCCTGAATTGAATTTTACATATGTTTTTTAAAATGTTTGACTTTTTAGAACATTCTGTGGTAGGATTTCTCGGATCACTGGCCATTCTTGGTTCAAAGCTGTCAGCTGTTATAGTCCTTAAAAGATACCACACAGATTTCCATGAATATGTCTACTTGATGGTACAATTTTCTAATAACTTATCATTCAAGCAGAGTTCATTTATAACAACTAAATCAGCCATGTCTTTCTTAATTAGTAAATGCTTGAGTGATTGACTTTCAAACTGAAATAGAGTTCAGTATGACAGGTAAACTGAAAAGCCTTTAACAGTATAATATTCAAGTCAGTATTTCTGGTTGTATATACAAATGTGCTTGTGCTTTGTTTGTTGCATCATCTTTTAAATAGAAAGATTTTTAGGACGGAGAGGCTGGATTTATGATTCATTCCACAAATGCTGAAGTAGTGTTCCAATCATCTTGCTGGTGGTACAAGCTGTTTGATTTGTAAGGCTAGCAAGCAGTTAGGTTTTTTCATTTGACTTTATATAGTCTGCATCCATTTGTACAGTCCATTTGTTTGAATTCTCTTTTCTTCCTTTCTTCTACTGAAGTCAGTGCAAAATTTGTCTGTTCTCTTCACTGTGATGGCACTTGCTCCTTTTTTGGGGGCTATATTGGTAGCATTTTGGTTTTCATTTGATCATGAGGTAAAAGGAGATATAAAGGAGATTTGATATAATGCAGGATGATATGTGGGTTGTCTTGAAATGTACCTGCTTTTCTAAACTGAATGAGTTAAAAGTTGGTATTAGGACATGAAAATGTGTAACTCCTAGGCCTTGCTGAAAACACATTTTTATCTTCATTTGGGGTTGTACAGTGCAATGAATTCTAAAATTTGGAAGTGTTGTAGTATTTTTTATGTTTGTATGACTTTTCACTTGAGAACAAAAATCCTTGCCTGTTAAGAAAAGACCTTGCACTTTTCACCTCAGTCAAGGATTAATCATCTTAGGAGCCAGCCTATTTTTGTACTGAAAGAAATGGGTAGTTATTTAATAAACCTTGTATAACATATCTGAAAAACACCTTGCTACACAGACAACTTGTCTGTACTTACTGAGCACTGCAAAGGTGGCTTTTCTACCTGAGTATGATAGCTGCAATGTTAGTGCTGAGCTTGGTGATACTGAGACAGTCTTTGACTGAAATACATAATGGAACTTAGCCCAGCTTTGTCACAGCGATTTTTTCCAGGTTTGGGAGTCTTTAGTGTTTTCAGGACTGAAAAGGTAAGGAGGTTTGATTCTTACCCTAAAAAGCCTGTGTTTGAAAACAGTATTTATGGAGAAGGCTCTTATCAGCTTTCTACCAACTCCCCAGTAACAATTTGATGTTCCTTTTTTGAAAAAGAGAATAGTTATCTTTTAAGAGAACACGTAGCTCATGCAATGCTGCAACTTAAATAATCAAGCAATATTAACTGTGCAGAAGTAGAGATGCTCTTAAACGCAGCAGTGCCTCGACTGTGCTGCAACCACAGAGCACAGGACAGAATGCCATGAAGAACCTCCAACTGCAAATGTCTTATTTTAGTAGAAATTAAACCATGGAATTTTACTCAAGCCTCCTGGGGGGGTTAAATCCCACCCCCCCCCCCCCCCCCCCATCCCAGAAATCATTACAAGGATGACAGTTCTGTAGTCTGTCTCCCCAAAGCCTTGGTAATGCGTTATATCCCTTTTTGGTCTTGCTTTTAGTCATTTTCTCAACCTTATAAACTAATGAAAATCTTTTAAACAAAAGATACTGGAGGAGATGTAGGGAGGAGTGCTTGTTTTAGAAGCTAATTAGTTTCTGTTGAAGTCCAACTTTAAAGGACCCTTCAAAGGGGAATTTGTTTGTTTGGAAGAGAAAGATGTGGATCTTTCAAGTTAACATTTTCTGGTGTGTTGCTTTGAAGGGGATAAGTGTTGGGACATGTGGCTACTTCAGATAGTGCAAAAAGCTTTTTCTTGCACTTTCATAGTCAGCACAGTGAATTCTGACTTCTGCTCGTTTTCTTGCATGGAGGATTTAAAACATCCTTCAGTGAGATAGTCCCCAGATCTTGACTTGGACATTGCTGTGTGGTGACCCACACCACAGAGGCACTGTCAGTGCAGGAGGTGGGGGTGCAGGGGTGTTCACAAGGAGAAACTGGGCTTTGTGCTGCATGTCACTGTTACTCATTTGGTACTTCTCTCTATCTCCTTTGGCTTTTTCCCTATTCAGGTTACTTACTCAGCACTGCTTGCCCCATGTGATTAATAGTAGTGGAGAGGGCACCATGTAATTAATGTTAAAACAATAAAAATGAGTCCCAAAGGCCCAAGCTGGCCCCCCAACCCTGAGTGTTTTGCACATGGAAGTTCAGATGACATGTGAGGAGACAAGGCCTGGTTGGTCACACCGAGTTTCAGTGTGTTCAGTGCAGCAAGAAGTGAGTTTTAAAATCACTTCTCACCTTTCTGCTAAACCACAGGCCCTTCCAGAACAGGGTCAGTTTTGTCTCCCATTGCCTCTTTGTTTTGTGTGAATTAGAACAAGCTTCTGGATTTTGTCTTCTGCGGTTAGTGTGCAATCACAGCTGTAAATATCACAGCACAGGCATTCACATCCTTCTGAAGCTGCAGTTGGAGAGTAAAACCCAAAACTAAATTTAATGGAAGAATTGTCTTTGTAGAGAAAATTTGGACTGAACATCCTTCGACTCAGATGGTAGCTCATGCCTCAAGTGGTCTGAATTAAAGTATGCAGTAGTGTTAGAGGGGCAGTAAAAGAGCTGTTACTCCATGCTCTGCTGTGATTTTCTTTTTATATTCCTATCCTGGAAGAACATAGCAATTATGAGCTGGAAAACAAACGTGGTCAAAGCAATCAAAGCTTAGGGAGGTGGGGATACACATCTTAAAATGGTGGTGGTGTTAATGCCATCCCAAACACTTTGGTTCTGTGTTTTTTGATAAGGAAGCTGAAGGGTTCCTACGTGCAAGCCAGTACCTCTGAACTAGCAGGGTTCCGTACTTTTAGCGGAGTTCCATGGTTGGGTTCCACGATTCCAGCTGAATTATTGTGTAAAGCATCAGTTGGGGAAGGGCTGTAAGAGATGATGAAAGATCTGTTTCTGTGGCAGAGTGAGCAGCCATGGGGAGGGGAGGCTGTGCAGGCTGGGGGATGGATCCCTGCCCTGTGCTGACAGTGTTATTTAGCTGTTCACAGCTGCCCGGCGAGCAGCAGATAGAGTCCTGTGGCTGACATTGGGCCCGGGGGACTCAGCAGTCTGTCACGAGGAGAAAAATCAGAAATTCTCTCTGCTGCTGTGGTGTTCAGAGGAATCTTCAGCGCACACAGAGGAGGGCACTGGTGTTCAGCAAGGAGCCTGAGTCTGCTAGTCTGTTGCTTTATTTATTATGCATGAAAAATCCCAGTGCAGCCAGGGACTGTATTGTAAAGGTTTCCTGGCAGACCAGCATGGAGTCATGTTGCAGCACGCTGTCTCTTTGCATTGCAGCACTAATCACATTCTCTGCTTATTAAAGGGCACCTGGCAGGACTTCGAGTAACCATCACTGCTGTCATTTTCATGCGGGTTATATGTCGACCTTCTAAATTTATTCTCTGGCAGAGCCATTTCATATGTCATCTAGCTCTTAATGTGGCTTTGACTGTTAAAATAGCTCTTCAAAATATAAGCTCCTTTGGTTATATTTGTTGAGAAAAAGCAGCCTCATATCGTTACCTGATCACCTGGCTGAGTGCTTTGGACATAGCTGGATATAGGTTTGACATCACAGTTTTCCTGTCATGGTTAGATACAGTGAGTTGTTAAAATACCTTCTCACTTTGTGTTTCTTTTTTGTATACTGTTAGTGCTCCAGGCAAACTAATTGTTCTTCTGGTAAGATGGAAGCTGAAACTGAATTTCAAATTTCAGAAGTCTGATTATTTAGTTATTTTCAGCAGGTTATACTCAAAAAATCTGATCCTCTGATCTCTTAGTGTTTCTTTTCCGAGGGCTAATGGAAAGCCAAGTTGCCAACTATCTCAAGAATTTGTGGGTGTAAGGTGATGAGCAAAGAAATGAGGAAATGCTAATTTGAGCATTTGGAAAAGCCTTCTGACAAGGCTAAAAATGGCCTTGTATCAACTGAATTGTCTGAAGTCAGTGGCTGCTGGCTATAGGAAAGGATGGATATTTTGCTGTGAGAAGTTAATTAAATTCACCAGAGAAAATAGGATTGTATTGACTCCCTAAAAAGAAACTCCAGAGTTTAGGATAAGATCTGACTGAACTGCATCTTCTGTTACTGAAATGAAGTCCAGGTTTTACAGCTACCTTCTCTTGTAGGCTTTGTCACTGTATTGATGCATATTTTGGGTGACTTAACTCTCTGGAATGCTGTGTTCAGCTTCTTCTTTTCTCTGTGTGGCTTGTCAATTTACCTTGTGAGATCTTTGGAATAAAAACTGCCTCTTAGTGTATTTTAGAACTGCCTAGAGTAAAGGGACCTGATTTTTATTTTTGTTTTAGTATTGCATTGCAGCTAATAATAGTTGCAATCACTTCCCTTCCCCTCAGAGAAGCAGTTTTAAAATATAATTAGTCGTGGTGTGTGTGTCTCTATCTTAATTTATGTCATTTAGCATATAAACAGGTAATAATGCAGTGCTTGTCATATTGTGTACGGAGTGGTTTCCTGCTGCTACCAGATGCAGAGCTGCTTAGGCAGGCCCTGAAGATAAAAGCTGTAATTTTTTTGCTGTACAAAGAGCTCACGGTTCTTGTAGAATTTTCCCTTGAACTTTAGATATCACCGTGGGGTCAGCTTAGAGTTTGTCTAGAGTTGAGCTGCTGTGTGCTCTCAGTCTGTTTCCTGAGACATTGCATCACATCCACAGGGATAAATCTGCTGTGTCAAGAGCCCTCCTGGAGATGGGGGAGAGGCAAGCGAGCAATGTTAACCTCTGGCGACAGCTAAACCCATCCAGCTGGAACTGGGAGTGGCAGCCAGAGGAGGTAATTGTCATGGGAAGACAGCAAACAACCGGCCAATGCTACCAAGCAAGAATTTTTGCTTGAAGCTGAGTGAGTAGGGAGCCCTTCCTTGCAGGTATTTGTGGAAAGGAAAAGTCCTTCTAGCTGGTTTTGGAAAATCACAAAGGATGAGAAGACTCCTGAGAGAGGGAGCTGCAGTACAGGTGCATGCAGTCCTTTGTCAGAGGGTTCACTGGATGGATACTGAGAATTTAGAGAACAAATCAGATTTTATCATGTTTGTTTACTCACAGGCTCTAAGCAGAGCAATTACTTGGAAGTAGAAGAGCAATACTTCCAAGGCATATCTAAGGCAAATATATCTAAGGCATATTTACCTGAATTTTCAAGGAAGAAAACAGGAGTCACAAAAATAGGCACCCTTGGTCACCAAAGAGGGGTTAAGTGTTTGGTGGCTATGAAATGAAACAAAAGAAATTACAAATGTCTGCCTTCAGGGAGTCATCTGGAGCACATGGGAGAGGTGTTCACCCGAGTAAAAGCACAAGCCCAGCAAAGCAGCTCTTAAAGCTCTTGGAAGGATAACAAATTAATGCTTTGGTGCCCTTCTGCTGAGCAGCTCTGCAGTGAGCTGTGCTGGAATTCTGGGTTCTGTCCCTGCAGCAGCCTAACACTTTACCTTCTAAGTGTATCACTGAGTAGAAATTTTGCAGCTAAATGGGTGGCTGGCAGGAGGGCAAGGTGGTTTATATTTAGAAAGCTGGCATGAGGAGTGCCCTGACCCTGCTGGGAGATTTGTGCCTCTCCCAGAGGGAATCTCTTGCTACAGAGCCTTGGGCTCACACCCCTGTGTCAGTGTGTAGTCACTATCCGGATCCTTTGTGGAGCACTGAGAAATTTTTCTCTCAGTGCACGAGTAGATATTTGTGGCCAGCTTTGTTACATGCTCTGAGTGAATAATCTCAGAAGCTTTTTCCTTTTGATTTTTTTATGTGTGTGTGTGTGTGTTTTACTAACACCATCTTAAATACTCTGGTAGCTTTCTGCATACTAGACAGATTGAAGTAGGGATTTTCAGAGATTGGCTTGACTGTGAGTTGGGTTTTTTCACGAATGCACTTTAAAAGTCATGTTTGTGCCCAGATTTTTGGATTTTGCAGCGTGTTTTGGTCATATGGTTCTACTGTTCTCTTTCAATTGTGAAGGTCAGAAAAATCTTTCAAGAGCCAAAGCTGGAGGCAGGGGTGCTGACAGTGACATGGGTCTGAGAGATGATGTTGTAAGGATATCTGGGAAATATTGCCAGGCTGCTGGTGGAACAGGGACACTTCTGGGCCAGCACTGCTCTGTTTGGCTGTAGCTGCACACATCAAAGCAGGCTTCCTGAAGCTTTTGTAAACCAAGGTGGGGTGGGGAATTGTTTCTGTACCTTTCCATAAAAGCAGATTCTCTTTTCCTGCTTTAGGATTTGGGACTTGGAATTTGAAGGTAGTTGAAATTGCAGTGGAGAAAATCTTGAGGTATTAGCTGGCAGGCAAGATTATTTTACTGCTCATAATAAAGAAGAAGGTCTTCAGGCGTGCAAGCCTAGAGCAAACTTTCCGGGTAAAAATAAAGAATTTTATTAAAAATCATTGGCTTTAGAGAGATAAGTAGTTAAGAAAAATATTAGGGGAAAAAAGTCAAACAAACAGAGATTAAAAGAGATTAAAAGTTGGGATATTTATAAAAGTTACCCTTTACTTGTCCTTGCTTTTTGAACTTGTTTCACTCAAGTGCTTCTTTATAGAAGGTAGGTAACAAAGTAATTAAAATTAAAAATGCTTTTGAGACTCATTTCACTATTGTGCTTTTTCCTGTGCTTTTTTTCAGAGTCTCTGAGGAGCAACTAGGCTAAACTAGAACTTTTATTATTTCTGAGAAATGTCTTCACATAATTTTATTTTTAGATTGTTGGGCTTATTTGAACTGTGAGAAAGTGTGAAGGACTGAAAGCTATATGAATAGGATTTTAAGAGGTATTTAGCATGCATATAACATTTACCATTCCTCATGGAGCAGTGAGAAGGGCTGATATATTCCTGGTGAACAAGTAAATCACACAGGACTCATGTCAAGCATGTTGTATTTGTTTGTGGTGAGGCTTCAAATGTAACTGTGGTTAGCAGGGAGCTGGATGAAGTGGGAGACTACTGCCATGTATGCAGGGCTTGGTGCCCACCAGTCTTTGAGGAGCAGAATGCCTCTGTTACCTGAGTATTTGATAGCTCTGGGCTTGCTAGGATGGCAGCACATCTGTCAGTGTTCTCAAAACCAAAGAAACCCAACCACTACCACCATCAGTAACACACGTGAGCTGTAATGATTTTAAAAACCCGTATGCTGAGGCCTTCCTGGCAGATTTTTCAGATGAGGTAGTGACATTTTCCCTAGCTTAGGTCTGGCCTACATTCTCCTCCCCTCTACAAATCTAATGGAATAATTACTTAAGAAGATAATATAGGATGTATTGATCCTGGTATATACTTTTATTGTATTTATTCTAGACCTGTTTTGCTAAATTAAATGTTGTCTAGGAGGACCTTCATGTGATGCCAGGAATTCATGCTATAGGCTTTATCTTCCTTTGTTCAGATTTAGCATCTTATGCTATCCCTGCTCTGTGGCCTTGCATTGGGACAAATGACTGGATTACTGGGAAGTGGTTATGGTGGGGAGCACCAGCCCCAGGTGGGACAGCTGAAGCTTCCAAAGGAGCCCATAACAAACATGAAATCCAGTTTTAGCTCTGCTCTTATTCATGGGTCCTGTTCACTTTGATGTTTTTAATGTGAGTTGTTCAGTGAGTGGGAGGTTACACCCGTGGAGCCTGGCCACCAGATTTGCTCTTTTGTGCACCTGTTTTTGGAATGCCTTCAGGCAGCTCAGGGGATGCTGTACCACAAGGAAATTTCCAGTGCTTATCCCAGCTGTGAGGCTGACCTCCAGTGTCCTTTATGGCCTCCCTTTGGCCTTTCCAGACCCCTGTTCCTCTGGGGAACTTTGCAGAGGTGTAGCGCACTCTCAGTTTTTTGGATGTTATGTGACCTGCAGCACTAGTGACTCAAAACCCTACAAGCTGTTCACAGATCTCCTGTTCTTCACCTTGTAAAAGAGAATCCCCCAGAGTGCCACTGCCCATGGCACATGCTGTAATGCCAGACACAGGGCTGTTCTGATGAGTGAAGGATGTACATGGCTAGAAGGTTTCAGGTGCCATTTTTCTCAGTAGGAAGGAATTTCTCTCAGTTAAGACTTTTGAGTAGAAAGGATTTGGAACTTGATGAGTTTTCTTTTTGTTTTCCTTCTGGATGATGCTCAGAACAGCAATTCAGTCAAACATGGAAAATTATTTTATCAGGATACATCATTAATCTCCCCTTTCCCTCCTTTAGGCATTTTAATATTAAATTAAAAAAATAACTAGTTTGCCATGACCTTGGTGACAAATTTGAGTTGCCAAGAGATGAACAAATAAGCAGCTGCTTTGCTGAATGTCTGATATGAAACTGGAGGTTGGCTTCCCAGCTGCTATCTTGCTGAGTTGAGACATCTCAGAAAATGGGCAGGATGACAAGCAACACTAATCATATAATTCTGAGTAGGAAGCTCACTTGCCTTGAAAGATAGTTTGCTTTGGCTTTCAAACTTCCTATTTTTTTCCTCCTGAACTGTTTCCTCTTATGCACTGCATTTTTTTTTTTTATTTATGAACATTTCATGGCCTTTTAAAGTTGAATGAGATGAAAGGTGTATCTCTTAGAGGCCTGCAACATGTTGTACTTCTAAATGAGCACATGGGACACTTGGTATGTGATGTGGTAGTGGAGAAAAATGTAGGTATGCTCAAGGGGTAAGAACTTTTTTCCAGTGTAGCCTGCTGGATTTTATTCTAGTAACAGAATCTTGTTAGCTGTTACATTTTTCAAGGTGTGGGGTTTTTTTTGTGATATTGATTTAATAAATGCTTGCTTGCAACTCCTGTAAAATAAATTACTCCGTAGTTTTGTTAGGAATAATTCATAATTTGTTACTGTTCCCTGCTGATAGATCAAATCTGAGACCTTCAAGGGAAGCTCTGTTACTGAGGCCTCCAAAAGGAATTATTTCAGAAATACCACTTGCATATGAGTTCATCATGTTGATGTGTGCTTCACATTAAGCATGCAGGATAATGTGTGATGTATGACAAACTTGGAGCACTCACTGGTTCTCTGTGATGCAGACCCAGTGCATGGATGATTCTGGCCCTTTTGAGAAGCAGATGTTTGCTTAGGCATGAAAAGCATTTATTTGCATTACTTCTGTACAGAGGAGGGGAAAATTGTCACCAGTGTCTGTGCTCCACAGTGGGTTGTAGGACTTACCATCTGATTTGTGGTCCCTGAACATGACTTTAGTCTCCTTAATTGTGGGACTTCTTGGTGACTATTGAAAGGTTTCATACTGGGGGCAGCTTTTAGGTATGTCTATTGAAGCTGGAGTCTTCCTTTAGTCCCAGTAGCAGTTCTGTTCTTCTGCCATAGAGAAATGCCAGGCAGGAAGAGCCAGCTGTGAGTCTCCCTGTGCCAGACTGGAGACTGCAGACAGGACCAGGTTCATCTGTGCTGCTTTTTTTGGCGCATCTGGCCAGCCATAACCTTAAAGCTCACATGGACTTATTTCTGTAGGCCCAAAAGAGAAAAAATGTTAAAGGTATCAGGAATTAGTATCCTTGCTGTTCTGAGATCATGCACCTTATTTTTAGGGTTTTTTTTCTGGCCTGAGACTCATCTTGCCAATGAAAGGAGGCAGGAATCCAAATGTATTCTGCTTACATCCAAACCTTGTGTTGCCTGCCGTTTATAGCAGGAGTAGTATGATGCTTTGCTGTCACTCAGATTCCTTCAGTCTTGCTACTACGCTGTTGATCAAGTTAACTGCAAGGCAAGATTCATCCTAGGTAAATTCTGGGTACCCTTAAATAAAAAAGCCTGAATGCTATTGTGTAGCTCTGTAGATTTTTTGAGTAAAGAAGCTGGCACTTTAATTTTTTTAAGCACTGTAGTAAAGAAATCTTGTTCTGTTGACAAGTTCAGCATGTGTCTTGTGCAATACTTCTCTGTCTGCTGGGATCCTCCTCCTTCTCCCATCTGCCACCTTCTCACTCTGGGGAAAGGAAACTCCATTCTGTCAAAGCCAAGTGCCAGTGAAAAATGGGGAAAACTTTTGACAGTAGCTTTTGGATGAGACCATTCACTGAAATCAAAACAAACAGCCACAGCTCACTCTAGTTTTGCCCTGTGTACTTAGCAAAAGGTTAAAGCTGACAGGTAGTAAGATAGAGCACCTCAAGTGAAGGCTGTGCAGTTCAAAAAGGCAGAATCATTTACTTCTGCCTGTGATCATGCTCCATGGCAACATGTACTTTGCAAGGAAAATAGCATTAATACCTATTAAGCAAAGAGATTCCCCAGCAAGTGAATTAAATGCCAGAAATCGAACGAGAGTGGGGTTGGTGGTTTTTTTCCTCTCAGGGTAATTAGGGTACCTACCAGTGAAGTATCATAATTGTAATAGATGCTCTCTGAGTCTTCTGAAGTACAAAATGTCCCTCATTTTGAAATATCCTGCTTCAGAGACTGTGCATTTCTGCATTTCCCAGTTATTAGTCTTCTTATGCTTTGTGAAGCTAATGCTTATTAACTGTGAGGATTATTTCCCTCTGCAAAGGTTTTGTGGTTTCTTCTGCCTGATGCTGACTTGCCAATTCAGTGTGAGCAGTTAAAGCCTTAAGAATGATAAACTTGTATTATTACAGGGACTTGGTGCATTCATTGAAGTCCCCAGGACTGGAGCTCAGCCTTGGTAATGGTCTTGGCTGGAAATGAATGTGCCAAGTTTCACCCTTATGCCTGCAGCTGGTGATCTCTGCCTGGGAGAGTTAAGGATTAGAGAACTACAGGGCTGCTTTTGATAGTTTGGCTTGATGTGCAGTCACCTACAAAATAATGGTAGTAAATGTGCTTATGCTTTCTTTCTAGCTGGAATTTGGTTGGCTATTTGAGGCAAGGGCAGCAGAAATCGAGAGGACTTTGCTGGAGGTGCTGAGCCTTCAGGCTCCACAGCTCAGAGTGCTGAATATCCAGGGGAACTAAACCCATGAGGTTCTGCTTGAGTCACCAAGCCTCACTCTCTGCTGCTTTGGGCACTCCCTCATCACACATTTGTTGGGGTTCATGTGGCCATGAATTCAATGGTTTTCATTTCCTCTCTTAACAGGGTTTTCTAAATCCTCATTCCTTGGCTGTCTGCAAGCATGCTTTACTGTTCAGTGTAAAGTCTTAGGATATGTGCTTCTCTCCTCAGCCCTAAAACCTAAACAAAAATTCTAAGTCAGAATTTTGTGATCTCCTTGCAAAAGTGTAGGACAGGTAAGAAAGAGATTATGTAGGTGAGAATTGTGTAGATAAAACTTGTCTGAAGTTCAGCTTCTCTGCTTTATCCAGGGGAATGGCTGTAGTGGCTCCACAAAGGCACAAAGCAAGTATTTTGTCCTGTGAAGAGCTGATTTCCAGTCTGTTATACAGCACTGTAAAATAGTCTGCTGGCAGAATTTGTGTTGGCTAGAAGAATTAAACTTGGAGTTGGGCTTGAATCGTGTTTTAAGTTGTTAAGCCCCTGGCCAAGACAGTGAGATGTTGATGATGCTGCAGTACTGCAAAGCTGTAACTTGGTGAATAAATACTTTCCATAGTATAACACACCTCTCTTTGGTATTCTGTACATAACAATTAAAGGCATTTTGAGATGCAGAAGTTAAAAAAATTAGTTTTATTCCCTTAATTTAAGCAAACAAATATTAGGCAGAAATTGCTTCCATCTAATTACATTTTTCCTGCTCAACTTGAGGCTGATCTAATGGGTACATTCTCTATCCCTGAGTATAAAGAAACTATGCTGAAAGAAATTGAAAACCATGTCATACTTTAGTATACAGTGGGAAAGTTAAGTTTGTAGTGCATAGTGCAATGACCCATCTGTCTTGGCATTTTAAAAAATTATTTATGTTTTTAGAAAGCTGTTCCATGGCTTGGAAGAGCTGGAGTTCAGCTGTTAGGCTGTCCCTAGCAAGCACAATATCAAAAAAATCCCCATGGAACTGTGATGAGTAAGTTTCCCTGGAAAAGAACTTCACTCACTTCTAGTCTAGTTAGCTGCCATCAATTTATAAATGTGTATATTAGTTTAATACTGGACTCCTTCAGAGCTAGTGAACCTGTGTCACCTTCCTGCTCTGGAATGTTTCTGGTGCACACTTCCCTGGTAAATGGGACATGTGACACTTGTGTGGAATTGGGGTGATTTCAGCCAAGATTTTTAGATTAGCCATTTTTAAGATTAATCATTTGTTTGTACATACATGTGTTTTGGGCACCCAGCTTCTTGAGTTCTTCAGGCAGGCTGAATTTCATCACCGTGGGTAATAAACAGGCTCACTGTGATGTCTCAGATTGATCACTGTCTTTGAGTATTCCTTTTCAAAGTTTTACTGTTGTCATATTCTGGTGGTGCAGGATGGTTATAGGGTAGTACTCCTCAATTGCTTCCCACTTTCCATCTCGATTGCAGCCCCTTCATTCTAGAATTGTAAATTCTCGTGTCAGAGCCAGGCAGACACAGGCATTTAATACTTCAACCCTTAGAAGAAACAACTGGATAAGTTTGTATACAGGTATGATGTATTGACCTGGGTTTGTGAACCATTTACATTCAGATTGATATGTCTGAAAGATGTACAGGAATGCCATCTAAAAGTTATGTGTCTCTTTCATTCATGCTCCAGGACTACAGTGCAATAAGTTAGCTTATTTTCTCTCCGTGTTAATAATTTAAATATTAATACTTAAGTTAAAATAATGTTAAATCCCCTTTCCCTAGAAGGTTAGGCTGCTAGTCTAGAATATAATAGAAAGTATTTTTAACGATTTTTGGGTCTGGTTCTGAGATTCCCCCAATTTGTAGCCATTTTAAAAAGGGGATACAATAGTTTTTAGTTGCCTCACTACCTTTTACTTTTTTTCTGAAGAATCTGAGAGATGCTCAAGGTAAGAGAGAGTCTCAAGGCCATTTTTAATGTGGGGTTCCAAGGGAACTGCTAAGTAACTTCAGCCTTCCTGTTTTCTACTATCTGCACTACTTATGCATCCTGCTCACTGAGAAGTGTTGAGTGTAGCTGAATTTGGTGGTCTTCCAAGTTTTGTCAGTGTGATTCCCAGTTAAAAAGTTCAGGTGCATTATTCTGTGTATTTTGGACAGGCAGAGAAGTGACAGGGAAGTTGATACAGCTGTTTTCATGAAGCCATTTGGTGACAGATGAGTTGCAGTAAGATGGATTACTCTGGAATAGAGTGGGAACAGATTTCTCTGCAGGGCACAAGGAACAATCTGAGGTTCTGATAAATGCCTTTTCAGAGGGTTTGAGATGGCCCAGTTAATAATTTCAGCAAACGTACAGCTGAGCCTTTGATCTGCATGTTAAGCAGTTAGAATCTCTAATATTTTTGTGAGGGTAGTGGTAATCAGGCACTCCTTTATAACTCATCTAGTCTGACCCTTGTGAATTTGGTGTCTTCTCAGTATCTTTACTTGTCTTCTCCCAAACCTGCTTTAGTTTTGCATTAATTTTGACTGGATGCCTTCTTAAAGCTCAGCATCTCTTGCTCTTCAGGATTATTTGTGCTTTCTCTTCCATCTTAGACTGGCACTTTGCCATGTTGTGATTTTGGTAAAACAAAGTGGTCTTAAGGGGACTCTCAGCTTTCCTGTCATGCATTGGTGCTGCTGTTCTTCATCAAACTGGAACAACTCTGCCTTGTGCAAGTCAGAGCTCAGCAGAGAGGGGATGGAGCCTGTGGTAATTCAGGGCGGTGAATGTTCCCTCAGAGCACTGCAAGCTGCATTGCACAAAAGGAGCAGTGGTCTGTAAATGAGTGAAAGGCTCCAGCATGTGCAGAGCCTCTGCCTTCCTCAGTGGGTTGGTTCACAACAGCTGCAACAAAGAAGAAGGGGAACAAAGTTTGTAAAAAGCACAGGAAGTGCTTCAGCTTCCTCGTAAGCAAGCCAGGCATTTTTCCTCTTTTTATCACAGCAGGTTGGAACAGGCATTATAAAGAATGACCAAGAAGAGGGAAATGTACTGGCTTTGTGTCTAAACATGTAAAAACTTCGTGTAAATGTGACAGCTGAAAACACTTTATTCTGGGGAGAGGAGGGGGATATGTAATTTCCAAGAGTCAGTTCTCTGTGTACCAACAGCTGGGTTGGCAGTGTGCATTTTGTAATCCTGGGAACGAGGAGCATTCACCTGAGGGCTTAGCTGGGCAGTGTATGCAGATCTTGGTTGTTCTCCATAGAGAGTATTGGTTATTCTGCAAAGCTTGAAGGATTCCTTCTTACACAGCTTCTTGCTTCTGGGGCAGTTGTACCCAAATGTAATTAACAAAGTAGTGACAGAGACTAGACCAGAAGTCTAGTGTCATACAGGGCTTCTCATCTCAAGCCAAGGCTCTCTTTGAACTCTGAATACAGAGTAACTGTGTCTCCATGATGATCAGCTTATTTCTGGCCTGTTTTAGAAATATATCTTCTCTTCCAATGCAATTTAAGTGTACAATGATGAAACCAAAAGGAACATCCTTTCATAAGTGACTGAAACAAGGATTCAGTGGCAAGTTTTTATTTAATCATAAATGGTATGCTGTAGTCCAAGTGCCAGTTATGGGGCTATCCTGGGATGTAGCAATGTGCAGAAAAAGAAGGTGGTTTCATATTTAGGGTTTGTATTCATGGTTTCAGTTTAAATTTGAGCCTGAGTGCAGACCTTGCACTGGGTTTGCTCTGTGCACAGAGGGCACAGCCTTGAGGCTGCCATCACAGCCTAGTGGGAGAATTTCCCCTCCACAGTCCACAGCTGTGTCTGTGGTTGGGCTCTTTGCCCAAAGACCAGACAGGGATCCCATTTGAAAGGGCACATTGTCAATGGCCACTGCCATGGTGCAGTGCCTCATGACATCATTAAATGTATCTGTGAGTGTGTAGATCAACTTAAACTGTGCCTGATGCTTTTCTGCTTAGCAGCATCTGATTTTCCATATTTTAGATGTTTATCCAAAGGTCTCCAGAGATGCCTTTCATGGTTGGATGCAGATAATTGTAAGTTGGCAGTTTTCCTGCTCCTGGATGTCAGGTAGCCTTTCAGTGAAGCTGCCCTTTCGGAGGTAGCTGTTCCCTGTGTCACAGTGGTGGGAGCTGCAGCTCAGAAATGATTTGGAGATTTCAGTGGTGCTGATGGCTCTTTAGCATGCTGGGTTTTTAAGAAACCTCTCTTGAAGCCCCAAGAGGCAGGAGTGACCTTGGGTTACCCAAGGTTTGACTACATGGCTAATTAGTGATAGAGGAAATCTGACAAATATGTGACTAACGCACAGGGATTCACCTAATGAAAATAACACCTCTTTCCCAAATAGCTCCCTTGCAACATTTAGTTGTGCAGCAACTGCTGCTGTTGTGTGAATGAAGCAAGTGGATTCCACAGCTGTCTTTGTGCACACCCCTCACCCCTCATTTGGCTCACAAAATTAATCCACTTTAGTGGTTTTATAGATAATACAAGCAAAAATACACACGCTATAGGGAATGTACACACACAGCTAATACTGCTGCTCTACTAGATGAAATGTAATTTCTCATTCTTGCAGAAGGCTCCTTTTCTGTGAACCTAAAGTATCCTGTAAGTGTTGGAGTTTGTCAGAAGGTGGCCAAAAGCTGGAGAGTAAATTCTGGAATAATAAGGTTGCATTTCTTATTGACCATGTTTTTCTCAAGTCGTGAGGAGGCAATGATAGCACATATAATTCTGATTGATACCTGATTAAATTGGTCATTTGGTCAGGGTGAGAATCAATTTTAAGAGCTGAGAATACTGCTTTAAATGATTGCTCTGCTTGTAGTTAGCAAGAAATTCATCCTAAAGAGCCAAATAAGCATATAATTTTGTCGTGGCTAGTCAAAATTTCAATGTATATTTAAAAGGAGGGTAATTTTCCCATTTCTATTTTAGAATGTTCTTTATTCTGCCTTTATCATTTTGTCCATTTCCTTATTAGTGCTCCTTTCAGAGCCCAAACATGTCAACAGTGACACCATTATCAGCCTGAAATAAAGGAACAAACGTTCTCATCTTCAGTTATGGCTTGCCTGTGGCAGCTATTTTTAATTTTGCAGCTGCTGGAGGAAGAGGCAGATTTGCAGCTGAAGACTTGGCCTCTGTATCACACGTCCACTTTCCAAATGCTCTCAGAGGTGTCAGGAAACGTGGGGGTTTCCAAGGGGTCTCTTCACTGAAGTAGCACTTCTGGAAAAAGAGACAGGAGAGAGCATGAGGCAGAGCACTGGCAGCAGAAGGGAGGTATCCTGCTGATTTAGCATTTGTCTGCAGATGTTCAGAATGGAGTGTGAGGTGGCAGCTGATCCTTTTTTTTCACCAAGTGTGGATATGAGCTGAAAACCTCATGCACTCTCCCGTGTACTCTGAGCAGTGCGAGTTCCAGTGGGTCCTCAGCCTCCAGGAGTTTTCTTTCCTGGAAAAGGAGGTAATGTGACTTTTTGGCCATGAGGAGCAACTTGTGCTCTTCCCAGCTTTGACCCCTGCCAGTTCTTGGCTTCTTTTCTTCTCTGTCGAGGTCAGGATTGAAAGCACTTGAGACAATATTTCACGTTCAGACTCAAATGTTTATTTTTTCTTGTGTGTGTTACAGTCTCCCAGGCAGTGAGTTCCACAGTGTTCTACCAACAAGGTACAAAATGGCTGACTGTCTCTCCCTGCAAGGTCTTTTAAGGCTAAACGATGCAATCAAGAAATGAGACCTAAATTATTTTCACTTTTAACCCAATAACTAATCACTCAAAGTCCACAATGTGGACCTTTGTGTCCAATTGCATAATACCACCCAAACCCATGAAAAAGAAGGTGAAGAAGAAGGACCAGCCACTGCCCTAAAACCTCCATCTTGGCTCTCTATGTATTGCTATATTCTAAAACCTTAAACTCTAAGTTTTCCACCCTGTGATATTGCACACTTCTTGTCAACTGCACACCCATAATCCCAGTGCTATCAATCAATTTTGGAAGCCTTCTCCATGGCCTTAGGTCAAATGCAGTGCTCTTCTAGGAGTCAGAGCCAGTCAGTACAGAAAGTCTAAAATTCTTATAATCCAGAACTCCAGCAAGACCCCCATTTCCAAACTGGTGTCACACCTCTGAGTTGAGGGTGAAGCTGCAGAGCACACAGGTGCTGCTGTGGCCTGTGCCTGGCTTGGCGTGGCCATTCCGGCACGTGAACTTTGGTGCCCACCACTTGCAAAAGTGGCCAGGCATGGAAGCATAGTTGTGGGAGTGTAAACATTGTTTATTGACTTGTCTCTTCACCTTGCCTTGTTCAGGCCTCAAAGTGCCTCCTTTGTCTTTGTGCCAGTGTTTCTGTAATTTATTTACAGTGATAGAAGTGAAGATATGGCAGTGCATTTAGTTAGTACCTCTGTTGGTAACAGAGTCCTCAATTTTCTTAGATGCTGAAACACAAAAGACTTTATTTTGCAGCTCCCCACAGTCAGAAGACAGTGATGTGAAGAACTGAGCCTAAATGATGAACTGGTTGAAGTTTTAAATGGTAAATTCTCTGCTTTGGGACTGAAGTGTATTTCGAAACAGTTTGTTTAGTTTTGTTTTGTCTTTGGCATTTGGCCCAAAATGCATTGCATGTTGCCTACTCTTTTGCCAAAAATTCAGTAGCAGTGATGCCACGTGTGTTTTCCCTGAACTTTGAAATCTATGTTAGTGGATCCAGGCAATTTGAAAGCTGCATAGATTTTCTAGTGATCCATAAAGAACAGTTTATCTAGGTCTTGGACAACTTTAAAGCTTCATAAATATAGTTGTTTTTTTCTTTTGTTGGTTTGCAAACTTGGACTAAATTTTGTAAAATGTGATATTAACTATTAAAAAATAATAAAGAGGGTTCAGATACTTTCACATTTGGCCCTGGTGTTAATTAGGTGGTTAAATACTTATGATCTTTTGGTTTCATGTGCGAGGGTCATGGAAAAGTGGTGCAAGTAATTTATTTTCCCTTGTGTTGAGCATCTTTGCTTGAGTACTGTTGTTAATTATCTTGCTGATGCGAACTTAGCTGCCATTCCTGCTGTTTACCTGGCCTATTGAATAGTCTGTCATATGACCTTGGACTTTTTGATCATATCTCTCTGAGAATAGATAGAGACGTGCACATATAAATAGGGTTTCTAATAGAGGGAGGTTTTATTAAGCAGAAGCATTGCTGGGAGAGTTAAAAAAGAGAATGAAGTAATGTGTCTTTGAAGTGCAGTCATTGCACTTAAAGTGCTCCAACATAACACTTTTTTGATCTAAGAAATAAAAAGGCAGTTCTTGCTGTAGCATCTTGGAGAAACTAAGGTCTAAAAGGACATCCTGTTGAGAGGACTCATTAGTTATGCAGTCTTAAACTGTGGAACATGCTTAATCTTGTAAAAAGGGCTCCATGTCTTTATTTTGTAAGGAATTTAATCCCCATCTCTTGCATTCAGGTGACTAACAGGCCTTTCAGAAAATATCATGTTCTTTTAAAAACAACTGTCCAGATATGCCAGGCATCTCTAGTGTGTCACTTGTGCCCTGTGGCTTGATACCACTGAAGTGGGTAATATACCTTTGAAATGTACAGTTGATAAACCTTTCAAGCATATGCATGAAAAATATATGTCAACAGACCAGCTTTACCATGACCTACTGGCTAGAAATAAGAATATCTACTTGGTGGTTTGTTGTGTCGTTTTAAATCCATAGTCAATCCCTAGCAAGATGTGGCAAGTCTTGAGCACGGGATGGTCAGAAATGCAGACCCAGGCTGTTCTGTATTTCATGTTTTTTCAATTAATGGGAACCTGTCTGCAGCTTGGCTGCCAGGGCCAGTTCCCTCCTCCTTCTGTGAGCACATTTCATATATCCTTGGTAAGAGACACTGTGGTTCCCCTTGTGGTGATGTATTTGAGCTCATCTCTCTCAGCTGGTAAGGCCATGGACTTCTCGCACAACTTGTGACCTACAGTGCCTCCAGCATCCCTGTAAATGACACCAGCTGAAACTCAGGCAGAGCTGAGGCTGTTTTGTCCCCTGCAGACATTGGATTTTCCCTCTGTCAAAAAAAAACAGATTTGTCAGATTTTATTCTTAGAATAGCAAGAAGTGAGAAACTTGGTTTCATAACTAAATAACAATAAAGTTAGGTTAATGAACCTGTGGATCATTTGAATGGTTCAGCCCTGTGTGCATCTGCTGCATGCTAAAAAATTCCCAGCAGAATTTGCAGTGAGGCAGAAAGCTGACATGAAGTCAATTGTCTTTGATCTTTGCTTGGTTTTGGGGTGTGTTTGTTTAAGATTGGGACGCTATTGAAGTAATGAAATGAAGATGCAGTATTAGCCCAGGGAAATATGCTAGTCTTTGTCTAGCTCAAATAAAAACAAGGACGTAGCATATTCTTTGTTTGTTCACTATCAAGAATGAAATGGTCGATAATACCTATTTCAGTCTCCTGTTTAGGATCCTCTAATAAGTTCTTGCTCTGTAAAGTTCATGCCTTCCTCTTCCTCTCTCTTTTAAGTAGTCTGTGGCTGTTAGGTCTAAATTTGCCAGCTCTCTTCATGGTATGATAATCACGAGGTGTGTTGGGTTGGGAGCTGCAAACACTTTTGATCTTTTGAAAGAAGGCACTGTCTTTTTAACTTGGAACATTTTGACTGATTCCCTCTTGTCTCTTGCTTTCCCAGACTTATCCTAATGAGGGGGCTAAACAGGAAAGACTTGGCTGTTCTGTCAATAGAGAGGTCATTAGGGCTGCTGTTGGATCACTTGCAACATGAAATCCTTTGAAAACATATCTTGCAAGAATAATATTGAAAAACATATTGCGAGTGCGGGCAAATTGGGAGCCAGGCATTTATATTCATGATGCAGTATAAAATGCTGGGTTTGGACTTCAAGCTACAATGCAAGAAACCTTTCACTCATCTAAGCAAAACTGTGTCTTTTTATCCATATGATAAAACTGGCTGCATCCCTGGCAGTGAATAAGTTAACCTACTTAGTGCTTTGTGTGTAGGCAGCATGCAGTTCTGTGAGATTGCAGTGGGCAATGAAGCAGCAGAATTCAATTTGCAGCAGTGACCTAAGAGGGGCTATTTTTAGTAATAAAATAGGTCAGGGGATGTGGTAGTGCAGACTGATAAATGAACAGTCTTCCCTTCCACTTGTGGGGCGTGTTTTTGTTCTCCATTGTTGAAGCTCAGTGATGGAGTCTGTGCTGTCATGTGATCAGTGTTAGGAGTTTTTTATTATTGTGAAGCAATCATAGGAAAGTGCTAAGTTTTATTTTAGTGAAGAAATAATATAAGTAACTACATAGGGATTCATGGAAGGCAAAGCCATCTAGGGAGCGGGGTGTTTTGAAGCCATTGCTCAAAGCTGGTTTCAGCACTGCTGGAGATCTCATTTTGCAGTGTTGTCCATGTGACAAGTTCTTCTTGCAGTCTTTTTCCCTTCCACTCTACTGGCTGTTCTTATGTGTTTTTTTAGCTTGCTTCTGTTTCCAGTTTGCTTTCTTGGTAATTTATGCAGATGAGTGTTAGCTTCTTCCTCTCAGGATGGCAAAGATGAAACATGGCTTTATCCTGTTCCTTTGAGTCTCTGGGCTCTTGCAGGAAGCTCGCTTAGGTTCAGTTCAGCCCATTCTTATGACACAGAGCAGTCTAAGCCTCTTTTTAGTATTATGCTACTTGACTTTTGCATTTCCACACTTCTGTGGCCTCCTTGAAATTCTGTTTCAGAGCAAACTTGGAAAGTGCCTGTTGCCAGTTTGTGCCTTTATAATCCCGCTGTTAATTACCACTGTGGCAAAGTCCCCAGAAGCTCCAGTCACGGAGCAGTGTGTCTTCATGCCATATAAACAGCAGAAAAACAGCAACTTGAGCCCTAAAGCCTTTTTATTTTTACCCTGGAAAAGGAATAGCAGGAAGCAAGTGATCTCCAGTCCTGGCTGTAGCTGCATCAGTATCAGTGTGTCAGCCTGTGTGAGAAGTACAGTGCAGGGTGCTCAGGCTGCTGCTGGAGCTATCTCCAGGAGTTAATGAGCCTGGTGAGATGCACTGGGAAGCCCAGTTCTCCTGCTTTGGAGCTAAGATCTGTTCCCCTGGGGCTGCTTAATGTTGTGTGAATTACGTGCCTGTGCTGGTGCTCCTTTGCCCCCTCCTGCCCTGCAGTGCTCTGTGAAGTACAGATATGTCTGTATGGCATGGGGGGGAGATGTCCTTAAACTTTCCCTTATTTTATACCCCTTCTAGCAAAATGTGCTTAATTTTCATGGTCTAGTTAAGACCATGATGAAATATCATGTAGCAGAGTTTTTAAAGTGCTTAAAAGTCCTTGAATAATATCACTTTGATATGGTATTTATAAGGAAAGTAAGCTCAACATTGATCACTGGCTTAAAAATTGTCAACTCAAACTGTTCTTGACCATTTTCATTTTTTTTAAGGTTACAAGTTAGTTATGAATCATTCTCTAATATAAACAAACCTTAACAAACTGGTAAGTAATTTGAGTTTCTAACTTCTGTATTTTCTGCATCAAAGGTCTGTTTCTATATTGCAAATAAGCACTGCACACCTCAGATAACCAAGAAAGAGCCATGGGAAAAATACAGAAAGGCTTCCAGTGGGATCAATACAGTGGAGTTATTTTCAGCAACACTAAGAAACTTGAGGGGGCTTTTGTTCATATTCCATCATCAGTGTGGTATAATGTGCTTCTAAGGGACATCTTTTACTGTGAATACACTGCCCTGCACTTTCCTTTCAAAAGAAAAGAAAGTGCCAGAATTTTTGGGGTTTTTATTACTTGTTAACCTGTTTTTGCAAAAGATAGCTTGACAATATCATAGAATATAAACTGAATCATTTGGTGTTCCTGTCTACCCTGCTCATGATGGGAGCTGGAATTCCATGGCAGTTCACAGCCTGTTCACTGCACATTTGTGGGTCAGCTCAGGTGAGCAGAGCACACCGAGCCAGGAGCTCATTTATTAGGCATGCAAGGAGAGAAAGCCACAAATGCTCACAGTTTTCTTCCTAGAGTTTGGAACACTGCAGTCCACCCTCCCCATATTCACTCACCCTGTAGATTACTGGCCTGTCCCATATCTGGTGTGCTATGCTCTGCTCCTGAAATACCCTAAGTGGAAAACTTGCACTCAGAAGGTAACTGGGATCATCCTTCTTCTCCTAGCATTTAATGATGGTTTCATATTTAGAGGGTGACTTTTTCTCTCCATTGCAAACTAGTTTATTGTAATTGATTTTTGAAAACTCTTGCTTTTCTGTATTTCCTCGTGTTTTCTCAGCTTGACTGAATGAAAAAGCACTTTGTGCCAAAAGGCTGAGCTGGGAAGATGGCTCTCTTTCTCTCCTGTGAAGTCATGTTTGGTGTGGGTATCACAGGTCTGTTTGTGTGCAGTGTTTTACAGTGCCTTAATAAATGCAATAAATGCTCCAGCATTTATTTTGTGCTTGTTGTGGGGGCATGAGCCTGGCGGGGAGGCATGAGCTGCAGACAGTGTGACAGTGGAAGGTCTGGTGGGAAAGTCACCAGTGACTCTGTGACAATGCTCTGTGTCTATTCAGATTATCCAGTCAGCACTTGGCTAACCAGTAGGCTCAGGTAGGAGAGAAGTGCATCCTGCTCCTGCTGCTGTCACTGGTGTCTTAGCTGACATGAAGTAAATGTCCTCCATCATGTGTCCCTCCCCTTTTTCATTTCAAAAATGAAGATGATGATACATGATCTCCATCAGGGAAAGGATATATATTCATCATCTCTAAGCTTTTAATCTAATGGTTCCAAAGTAAGGATTTTGTGGGTAATTTCTGGACTGGCCTTGGCCCAGAGAGCTGCAAGAGGAGCCATGTGGTTTGATCTAACTATGTGCTGCTCAAAAGGAAAATCCTTGCCTTCTGTATTCTGGATATACTTCCAACCAAAAACCTAGGAGTGAAAAAAGACATTTGTCATCACTCTGAAAATCCTAGGTCTCTTTCAGCTCAAAAGACTTCCCAGAACAAGAAGCTCCAAAGTTTACTTGAAGAATGTGATTGTAACCCAGAGGTGGAAAACACAGCACTTTCACACTAGGTATGTCCAAAGCCAGCTCATACTTTGAGCAGCCTTTTTCCCCTCTTGCTTTATATGCATGCACACACATTTGAGCAGTGAAGAAAACTGAGGCACAGCAATCTGCCTGTGTTACCCAGTAGTAGTTCAGCAGGAATTCTAGGAATGAGTTTTATGTCAAGTCACAGGTAAATTTGTCCCCATATCTCTCCCATATTTGCTGCTTTTCCAGCTCTTTTGTGCAGGGGCTGTCTGTGTGTACTGGGATGCCCATGACCTCTCCCTTCCCACTGTGGCATGGCCACAGGGGATGGATTGTCAGAAGAGAGAGGAAGCACAGCCCCACAGGGTGGCATAAGCAATGGATTCTGAGCATTGTTAGTAGCGTGACAGGACCTGCAAAATTAATATGCTAGCTGGAAGGTACAAAATGTAGCTCTGTTCTTCCTTTAGGCTCTGGCTCTTCTCAGGGCAAAGCAGTGCCTGCAAAGTGTTTCTGGTAGTGCCTGTCACTGCTGGGTGTACTGCCTGAAGGAGGCAGCCTGTGTAAGGAACAGGTGAGCTGCAAAGGGCAGCAGACTGTGTCCTCCCAGCATAGTCTAGTGTCCTGAAAGGACCCTTAGAACTTGTTTTTTGCTGTGTCTAAGCTAAGAAATTCAGAATACACAGGGCAGGCTCTAATGGTGCAGCAAGCTTTCTGACTTGCTTGACATAGTGTTTAATGAAATTATTGTTGGAGGTTTCTGTCCTTGCCTCCTCCCCCAGTTCTATTTCATCACTTTAATTCCTACTGTTCTGGTACAGGGCCAGGTGAATTGAGGATGTTAGGGCTTTTTTTTTTTTTTGGTGCAAAAGTAGTGTTGTGTCCTTTAGTGGACTCTCTCTACTCTCCTGCCTATTGCTCTGCTGATTTGCAGGGCCAAGCAGAGGCACAGTTCTCCAAGCTGCTGTTCACCATCCTCCCAGGAGAAGTTTGAATTAGGATCCGTGTTTCTGCTTGGATTTGTAGGTGCTGTCATGCAGTTCTGATCAATGTTGGGTGAGTTTGGGCTAAAGACCCGGTCACAGCAATCTGTGTGTGCAGGTGGAAACCACCTTGTGAAAATCTGGCTGAGAAATGTGCATCAGTTACAACTGAGAGTACAGGTGCATTTTGTTGCACACAGGGCAGGTCTTGGCTATGGTTAGAACTATTTGGGAGGAGGAAAATTGGTTTCATTGCCAGGTTTGGAGGTGGCCTGAAAGGATTTCTGTAAAATTAAAGGTCTCTACTGTGCAGAGATTTCGATTAATAAGCTCACTGAGGAGTCATAGCTGCAATAATTGTAATTGGAGGCAGGGTTTTGCTGATGAGTCACCTTGTTGGGGCTGTCTTGACTGCCCTCCTTGAGCAAGTGGAAATCTGGAAGAGGGGAAATTGTGTGAACTGTCAGTACCAAGCTGGCAGTAGAAATTGGCACAAGCTAGACCCTGCTGTTGGAAAAAGCCTGGAGAATCAGCACAGTCCTTTGTGCTCCGTTGGTGCCAGTTCAGGTCACAGGTGTCTCGAAGTTGTATCCAAAGGGAGAAAAGCAAACCAATAAAGATGATTTCAGCATGAAGGAGTGTGGTAGAAGTGGGAACACCAGGGACTGCCAGGCAGCTCTGTCCTTCAGTAGCCCCTTAGATATCAAAAGTTTTTGAGTGTGATCATTTGGAGCTTGCAGAGAATCCAGTCTTAGCAGGGAAACAGTCTTGGCTTTTGCCTCCTTTCTGTCAATTTGGTGATGGGTTTCTGTGAAGAGCACATGTAGCTCCTGCATTGAAGCATGCATTTGCAAAGTTCAATAGAAGCATGATCTGGTTGTTCCTAAACCTTTGGGGAAAACTGGAAGGAGATGAGGAAACTACTGGGATTTAGTAGATGAGCTTTGGGGAAAAAAAAGACATGTGCAACTCAAAGGGAAATAAGTTTGACTCAGTTTTTCAGGCTTCAGCGA
Source organism: Euphonia xanthogaster (assembly GCA_034509185.1). Classification (NCBI taxonomy): domain Eukaryota; kingdom Metazoa; phylum Chordata; class Aves; order Passeriformes; family Fringillidae; genus Euphonia; species Euphonia xanthogaster. The sequence goes on along the minus strand of JAYDZK010000268.1, from coordinate 13,530,305 downwards.
AGCTGCTCTTTTTTTTTTCTCAATAGTCACCTGCTTTGAGCTTTTCCAGAGATACTGTTTAATTTAGTCCATTGTTGCACAGAAAATTGAATAGTAAGTGAACATTTCAAAATGTCTTTGACAAAACTTTAAGAAGTTATTTTTTGTCTGTATCCCAAGGGCAAACCCCTCGAGTCCCTGATGGAAAGAGAGTGTAAAAGCTTCAGGCAGTGATAACTTTCTGCATGTCTGATATCTGTTTGCATGAAGTTTTACCCAAAAAGGGAAGAGCTAGGGCCCTTTTTGCAAAGTTATAGCTATCTATGCACTAATAACTTGCTGAATACTCACAGGCTTTTTCAACCTATAAAGTAAATTTTCTGATATTGATTTCTTTGAGGATTAGAAACCTGGAAAGAATAATATGTTCTGACGCAGTGTTCTCGGATGACACTTAAATTTAAAATAACATTATATTGTAAATGGTTAAGAATTAAAGAAACAACCAATTGGTAATGTAGGCCTTGAGCAAAGTACAGTATAGGAAGCACTGAAAAATGTTTCTCTGCATGATTAAGAGAGTCTGGTTTGCTGTTTGATTTATTGGCTGGATGAATGAATTCATTAATTGTGTATGACTACTTTTACTTCTGGGTGGTCATTTTTCATTTCAGATTTCATTACTGAATGAGCTTTTCCTAGGGATGTTCTTATCATCCAAAATTAAATACATGAAAATGTTAGGGAGGCTCAGCCCTCCCTTTTTCTATCGGTATTTTTCATACCGTGGTTTTACCAACTGCAGAAAAATTCACTGAGGCTGGAATACCTTAGGTTTTGTGCTCATTACTTGAACACCAAAAGATTTCCTCTTACTGCAATACAGGCCATGTTCTGTGTTATGATTTTCAAAACAGTGGTATGGAACTAGATACCCTCTTCTTTGATTAAATGGGGAAGAATGAGACAGACACTTGTTTCTGAAACATTTCAGGTGTTTCAGATGTCAGCATTCAAACAGCCATGTGGCTGCTTTTGTAGGATGGGAGTTCTGGGAATGCTGCTCAGTGGGAGGTAAGGATAGGTAATGTTGGTAAGAAATCAGAGGACTTAGGGAGAGATCCTGAACATCTTGGCTTGTAGTTTCAACACAGGTTTTTTTATAGGAAGGGCTCATTTGGTCTGCAAACATTCCTCTCTTCAAGGATCTTAAGGCTTTTAGCTGCATGGAAAAGAAGCATTTCAGGAAGCATATAATGCCACCACTGTCTGCAGCCAAGGATGCTGTTCCAGGGAATGGTGCATCTCCTGGAAGGCAGCTCAGCAGAACCTCAGTGGCCTTGCTGGCCCTTCCAGCCAGAGGGCAGCAGTCTCTGGAAGGGCCCTGGATCCATAAGGGCAGTGGGGTTGGATATAGCTATTAGGAATTCATTTCATTCTCAAGTATTCTCCTTAAAGTGAGGAAAAAAAAAGAGAGTATAGGGAAATCCTCATATTCTTCCTTTTCTTTCTTAACCCTCACCTTCAGGTTTTGTGTCTGCAAGTAGAAACTGCAGAGCTGTTAAAGACTACAGAGTGAGGACTTTGTCATCCCATCTCTCCCCCTCAGTTTTGGCTCAATGCTGACCCCTCTTTCTGTAATTGTGTAGCAGATGGGGTGGGTGAATCCCCAAGTTGGCTTTGTGGCAGAAAAGTCTACTGTGATATTTTGACAAATCTGTTCTTGCCTGTGGGCTCTGGCACTCCCAATGTCACCTCGTGTGTTTTCTTTGAGAATTATCTCTGACTATGTAATACAAATGAAAGGTCTTGTGAGGAAAGAAGGTGAATTGAGGGAACTCTTACCCTCCTGTAAACATATGGATGTGATGAGCAGGAGCCTGGGTGGGAAGCATTTTTCCTGCTAGCTGGCTTGGTCCCATTCAATACCAGCAAGCTGGAATTATTGATCTCTTCCATAGTTTATTTTTTCTCTGCCTTTACAATACTGATATGTATCTGTAATGTCAAACTCTAATTTACACCTGCTGTCCAAAATGGGAATAATAGCTCACGCTTCTCTGTCAGTCACTCTGTGGAGACTGAATGTAGAGAGATAGAGCCTACTGAAATATGATTATTGCTGTATATATGATGTCTGTGGGCAGTTTATTTTGAACAAGATTAAATTCTGTAGTGCAAAAGGTGAGATTTGTATTACTTTGTTTCTAAAGTCATCTGATGATTAATAGTATTTATACTTTTTTTCCAGGTGGATTAAGTAAGCTTTACCTTGGTAGTCGTGTACTTAGATAGCAAAATATAGCAGAGACCTTAAGGATGAAACTGAGCCTGGCCGATAAACACCGTGACAGTGCCATCCTATTTTTGTCAGAGCTTCCTCCTGCTCCAGGGTCTGTAAAGTGACCTTCTCTCCGTAATTTAGGATGCATACTGATTTGAACAAACACAGCAATGCTTCTCACTGGCATAGGGCCTATCAGGGTAAGTTTGAGTCAAAACAGTATTGTCCTCCCAGCAAATAAATGTGTTGTGTAAAGTTAGTTTCAGCAGATGAACCCAGCAGCTGGCCTTGAAGATCATGCAAATTGGTCTGTTCTGGGTGACAGGATTAAGGCTGGAAATGTCAAATCTTCTTTTGGGGAACATATTTAGCTTGTTTGTGAATATATCTCTGCGTGTGCATATAACTTACAAACACAGATGTGTACACACACATAAAGAAAGCTCAAATTTGTGAGACCTAGGATATGGGGTTGGTTTTTCTTTTTTTCCTTAGTACTCATTTGGCTTCATTATGGATGAATACTCTGCTGTTCCTGACTGTATTGTCTCTGTATAACTGGAGCTGAGCTCTTCCTTGCAACACAAGGTCCCTGTCACTCCGTGATGCCCCTGGCCTGGAGCAAAGCTGGAAGGCAGCAGCAAGGGGCACACGTCCCTCCTGTCCCCTCCTGTTACCCAGGCCTCTGGCTGTTGGTCTGCTGAGAAGTGTTTGATTGCTGGTTTGGGGTGAAGGAGAAGGATATGAGCAAGACAACATGGCTTTCAGTCCAAGGAAGATAGAGGATGAGGAAGTTGGACAAATTCATCATATTCTGTAGCTCAGTCTTGATACAACCAGAATTGGCCCTTAACAACAAAAATCCCCGTTTAATGTCGGTTATTTTCCACTCTTCTCCAAACAGCAGTCTTGACACCCTGCAGGATGTCAGCCACAGTCTTAAGGACTTGAGAACTCAGATTTTTCTCTCAGTTCTAGGCAGTGTATTTGTGCAGTGAGACGCTTGACTGCATTAGGGACATCTCTAGAAACTTGAGCATCTTTAGGGATGTCACATCCTGCAGCCAGAATGTGGTGAGTCAGCACCAAGGATAGCAGAAGTTCAGTTACTTCCTCCTCTTCACTGCAACTGCAGGATGTCGCTCCTTACAGTTCCCTCCTGTTGAGTAACTTCTGATGTCAGTTCTTTTTTTAATATTTATTCAGTTGGAAGCTGTCTGTAATTTTGGAGTGCTTATGAGGCTTCTTTTCTTAATATCGTCATACTGGGAAATCTGTAGAAATGGTAAAGATGTAGGCCTTGGCATGATGTCTTAACTTCCAAGGTTTGTTGTGATGTTAGGAGAGTTGCACCCCTTCAAAGTCAGAGTACAGTAAGGAAAAATTGTATGGAAAAATGGGACAGATTATCTTCACAACTGCCAAAATCAGTGTCAGAACGGAGCCTTCAAAAATATCTGCCATATTAGGAGTAGTTTTGGAGCTCTTTTGGATTGTTTCTGGATAACTTATCACCTAATCCTGTGTGAAAAAAGGAGAGAGACTGGGCTTGACTTCAATTCCTGTGTATAGAGGGGTAACTTAATGACAGTTTGCTTTGTTTTGTGGGAGGTAAGTCAGATTTATCATGTTTTGTTTGTTGTTTTTTGTTAATTGGCATTTCTGCTACAATCTGTCTTCTTACACTCCAAAATAAGTTGCAAACCTTTATTTTAAAATGAAAGAAAAAAAAATCTGCAAAATCCCTGCTCCATGCTGTAAATGATATGTTTTATAAAAGACTCCTATTTCTGCTCCCTTTTCTTTTCCTTTATTGAAATTCCTTGGCAGATCTGTGTGTTTTGATAGTTTAGTGCTGCTGTTAGTGCATTTCTCTCCAGGAAAACTGCAGACACAGGGATCTCACTCTTCATGGGCAGGTAGGAGCACAGCAAGCCACATGCTGCCTGCTCCAGGAGGGCTGAACTGCAGCCAGTGGTGCTCAGTGGTGAGTCCAGAAGGGTGACAGCTCTGATCTTGTGTTCCCAAAGCTCAAGGCAGAGCTTGCTTCATCATGGGAATTTACGCAGAGTGATAAGACCAAAGAGAGGAAGAACAAGGAGGAGCCCAGATTGTTACCTAAAATGACATTGTTTTTTTGTTAAAAATGACCTTAGATAGTTGTTTAAATTGTAGAGTCACAGGGACAAAATACACCATGAAAAATGAGATTACACTATTAAACTGTCTCCTTGTGGTGATCACTTGTGGGCTTTTCTGCATCTCTGCAGACAAGCTTGAAATCTGTAAGAAATTTATCAGTGAACTTTAGGTAGGCCAAACAATGGCGTGTCCATGGGGTGGGAGCTCATTCACTCTTTGCTCATTTTGGACTTTAGATATTCATTATTGTGTTTCAATGTGTAACAGTTACAGCTTTGTCCTCTCCCATGCTTTTAATTTTTAAACTGGAGCTGCAGCACACCTTCAAATGCCTATGCTCTGAGTTCCAGCCAATTTTCATGAAGAACCCTGTCAACAAAAATGATGAAGATTGAACTCAGTGCTGCCTTTCACTCTGTCCTGCAAGTGGATGGAAGGGAAATGAGGGTGAGATGAGAATTGCCTCCAAGTCAGCTTGAATAAGCAGCCTGGCCTTGAATTGACAAAAGCTCAAATCTGAGAGACAGCACACAATGGTAATAATGAAATATCCCAAATTATTGCTTGCAGGGCATCAGCAATGAGTGTCTGCTCTGTAATTGCACTCAGTCTTGCCACAAATTTTCTTTGTGTGAACCTAAATATTTTAGCTGGGTCTGAGACTTAGCAGCATTTCCTACTCTTCCACACACCTCCCTCTTGGGAGATTAGTAGCCACAGCATATTGATCATCACCATTTGATTGGGACTTGGCCTTTCTCTCTTGTGCTGCACTTTCTTGTGCAGTTTCAGTTGTGTTCATCCAACAAGTTAATTGTCCAAGAACCAGAGCAAGCTTCTAGAGGAGGCTCCAAGATTTTTACAGATCTCATGTAATTAGATGACTGCATGTTGCTATATCCCCAAAATCAAATAGGTCTCCTTAATTGGAGGTAATGTCTTTGACTGGATGAGAATAACAAGAAAACAAAATGCAATAACACTAACATTGCAAGGACCTCCTTGTTTACAAGCTGCATTTGGCTTTCTTTATTCTTTCATCGGGTCATTTTTGCCAGAAGTGACTAACAGGTCTGTGAATCTCTCAGGTTTTGGTTATAAGAGTTAGTTATAGGCAATGAAGATACTTGATTTCAGAGGGCAGGAGGGGCCAGGGCTGTAATCCTTTAGTGAGTCTCACCAGGAATAACCTTTTACTCTTTTAAATGCTCATTCAACTCTGGCTGCATCTAATCCTGAGCTCAAATCAGGCATTTGTGTGTGTACTGCCTTTCATGCACACATGTGGGTGAGCACAATCATGTCTCTCCATCACACTTCCTCATAGAGATGAACTTATTAAGCATTTGTAGCATCCTGTATTGTTAACTCCCTTTCCTGTGCTTAGTTATGGTATTTTTGTTTTCAAAGAGACTAGTGAAGATAAAGAGATTTGTTCTTCTGTTTTATAAATTGTGTGTTTTGCTCTCCCAGTGCAAACTTGCTTACTGGTATGATACACCTGGAGGACAACAGCTTTTCTTCTTTACTGTTCCAGTTAGCTTCATGGACCAGTGTAATTTAACACTAAGGCAATATCTTACATGGCCCATAAGGAGATAACGTGATTTTGAATCCTCCTTTTCTGGTTTTCATTTTGGAATGATGCTTGGTTTTGCAAACCCTTAGTTGCCACCTTCAGTTCCAGTACTTGTATAAAAATTAAGTGCACTTTGGGTGTGCACTTCAGTGTAAAGTCTAACTTTTCCTAGCTCAGATTTAAAGCAGTTTGTACCAAGTCCCTTGTTACCTTGCCCTGTCTGTGGGCTTTGTTACGCTGATGTGTGTTGGTAAGATGTTCCAGAGTACTGTAAAACTATTTTTTGTCTAGATTCAAGGATCAAATTTTCTACTTGGATATTATCCTTGGGTGTAAGTAAATACTTTCCTTAAATTCCTTCATATCCAAAGGCAAACTCAGACCTGTCTAAAATGGGAATAAGGAAGCTTGCAAACAAGATTGACAAAGGGATCAACGAGTGTGGAGGTCACAGAAGACAGATCTTAGTTTTGTAAGGGTTTTTCTGTTCTGCCAAAAGGGAAAAGCAGGAGCACAATTGTTTTTATTGAATCTCTCTTTAAAAGGGACTTATTTTTTGATAACTGATTCTGACACACATTCAAAGTGAAACTCGCTGTCTCAAGCTCATGGCAGAACAAAGGCCAGCAGATGTAATTACTAAATTCTTGAGATTCAAGTATTGGAGAAATCACCAGAGTTAGCAAGGGCAGTACATTTAATTGCTTGCAAAGGTCATAGGTGCATTTGCTTCTCTGATTGGAAGGCTGGAATTCAATTTAGAGTGATGCAGGATGTGACCTTGTAAAACTCAGTGCAGATTACTGATAGGTGTGAGGGTGTGGGGTCTTCCAGCTCTGCTCAGAAGGAAAGGAGACTGTGAACAGCCCATCTGCCTGTAAGAGTCCAGAGAAAGTTGAGCCTGTAGGTTGCAAAATGTACGTGTTCGGGAAGAAATCAGCCTGGAAAAGGAAAAGATGGTTGTGTTTTAACTTTTCTTATGGTAATATTTGAGGGTAATTGCTTTTAGCTATAATGGACAAAAGATTTCTCAAAGTGAGGGGATTTGAGTAGGAAACAAATGGGAATGGTGATGGAGAGGTATGGATTGAAGGATTAGGGCATCTGGTGTCTCACTGTTCAGACACTGAGATGTTGGTATCAGCCTTTAGTAGTCTCCTCTCTGTTCAGTTACAGCTATAATTCCTGGATTTCACCTTTCCTCTGCTGGCCATATTTAATTTCCCTTGTCCTTGAAGAAAAAGGAACAATTTCTTACATGCCTAGCCTTTTTTTTCCTTCCTTCTTTGTAAAGGTTATCATTGCCCATAATCTCCCTCAAGCAGCTGCTGGCTTTTATGCATGGCACCTTGCTAGATGGCTGTAAATTTTTTACAAGACCACCACTGTTTTCAGTGAGCTAGAAAAGTGTAAATAACTATTCACACAGCAGGACTCTTCAAGGATTCTCTGCTAACCTCTGACTTCAGATATTGGGGTTTTTTTCCTGGACTGCCAGTTTTATATTTTGTGTATCTGCTTTCAGCTTATGCTTGAGGACCCTCACATTTTCCCCTTCCCTTAGAAATGTGATTCACCTAGGCAACCCTAAAGGAGGAAACATCTGAGCTGTAATTGCCAGTATTTAGAAATATGGTTGCTTGCCCAATTCAACAAGCCCTACTTTCTCTGGTATTTTTCCTTTCCTTCCTCTGTCTCTTCAGATTTGCTATCATCAAGAGTTTTTAAAATATATTCACATTTCAGGCTTAAATATAAATTTAGATTAGCTGCCATTTAATTAAGATAACATCATCAGGATAATTAATTTCCTAAGATGGAACAACTAAGCCCTTGTGATTTACAGCCTGTGCCTTGTGATTTTTTTGTTCTGCACTGGAAATTCATGCAGCAGTGACATCAGCTTTGAGATGCCATGTCTGGTCACAGTGCCACCCCCAGCCTGGCTTGCTGGTGGGAGAGAAGTGGGGCTGGCTGAGGCTGAAGCCATTGCTGGGGGAAAGCCTGACTGCATGGGAAGCAGTGCTTTTCTGGAGCTGCTGTAAGCTCTGAGCTATGGACTCATAAATTATTTTCCACTCTGGTTGTGGAAAAAAAGAAAAAGTCCCATATATTTCATATATTTTAGCTGTGTTGCTCCCTAAGCTCTTAAAAAGCTCTTTGTGTACCTCCATTTTAAGTTCAGTGAGGTAACCTACACAGGAAAAACCAGAACAACTTTGTATGCATTCCACAGAGATTTGCTCCTGGCAACCTTTGAAACAACTTATTAAAAGAAATATTTCTGCACTTGTAACTAATTGTGTAGGAAACAGACTTTGGTTAGCAAATGTGTTTTTATGAGGACAAGCTGATTCATGCTTTTCCTTCTACTTCATAATCTATGCAGATGAATATTACTCTTATCCTTCCCATGCAGCTCTTTTAGAAATACTTTATAGTAAAACAAAGTAATTTTTTTTCAAAAGTAACAGTAAATTGACTCAGTGGCTTGAAAATTAATATTTTATTCTTGAATAAGATGTTGCATGAGGAAATGAAAATCAAGCCCCATAATAAATATAGTGGTTAAGAACTGGCCAACTGGAAGTTTCTGTATTTTAGATCCAAAATATGCATTAGCTGTCGGAGAAATGGTTAGACAGATGGATGTTGAGTGTATGTGGATGGGATTTTTTTTCTGGAGTTCTTGATTTAGCAGATGTACAGATGAAGTCTGTAAGATAATAGTGCTGAGCCAAGGCAAAGTTGCTGAGTACAGTGCTTTTTTTTTTTTTTTAACTTATGACTCATGGGTGAATCTAAACTAGAACTATGTTTAATACTAATATGAAATTCATATGATGGCTTTCATGGCAGACACTGGAAGTACATCTTTGGATAATCTTAAACCAGGCTTTTCTTTCCTCCTGAATGTTCTATTGTCCTTCAAACAGTAAAATTTTGCAGTGAAGGAAACTTTAGAAGAAACAAAAATGGCACCATGGACCATATTTTCTACATAATCAACAACTTTCTGCATTTGCTCTGTTTGCCACCTCATGCCCAATTCCCACCAGATCTCCACTATTCAGTGCCAGTTAAGACTCTCAGCTTGCATTTCCAAACCCTCAGCATGTTCCTGTTTTTCCCCTGGGCAAAAGCCTCCCTGCTCAGGTGCTGTGCAAACACTTCCTCTCTGCACTGCCCCGTCCCCTGCAGTGCCCTGGGGACAGTGGCTGCCCCAGAGTGGCCTTGTTTGCCCTAGCCCTGCGTGCCCAGCTGCTCTTGCAGCCCTCCTGGCTGAGCACAGGCAGTGCAGCTCTGTCTGGGGCTCAGCTGTGCTCCTTCTGGGTAGCTGCTGCTGCAGGAAGGGGCTAGGGGAAGCTCATCCCAGCAGCTAAGCTAAAGCCAGGCCAGGACTGAAACCCCAGCTGCTCTGCAGCTTTTTTGGCATGGTCCATTCACCTAAAACTTGATGGGCTTCTTAGGTAATCCTGATGCATTCCAGAATGTGCTGTGCAGGCTCCATGGGTGCCTTTGAGGAGGAGGTGAGGTCTGTAATGTTAGCAGAGCCCTGCCAGTGCAGTCAGCATAATGGCTTTATTGGAGTCATTCAGGTGCCTGAGCTGTTTCCAAGCAGGTATAGGCAGACTTCAAGGACAAGATAGGAGCATATCCTGAGCCTTGCAATCAGTGACTTGAGCTGGTAACTGCTAAACAGCAAGTTAGGGAGTTTTGTTTGTTTATTATTATGTTTATTGGGTTTGTTTTGTTGTAGGGGTTTTTTTTTTGTTATTGTGGTGGGGATTTTTTTGTTTGTTTTTTGTTCTTTGCAGCAAGAGGGTGCAACTCCTCCTCCTTTCCCCCTACTCCCAGAGTCCTGTGAGAAGAGATTGGAGGTATGGATGCTTGCCTGCGGTCCCTGCAAAAGGCAGCAGTGGATAGCTTCAGCCAGGAGCACCTCGGGCTGTGTTTGTGCCTGATGTCTTTGGCGTCAGCAGAGAGCAGGGGCCATGCAAAGTGCCACAGTTTGCTCCACACCGAGGGCTGCTTCTGAGGCAGGGAGGTATAAAGGGAGGAGAGAGCTTTCCATGAAGATGCTTCCTCGGGCTAAACAAATGCTGTCCTGTGTACTTCCCAGCTGAGGCTTAAAATAGACATAATAAATTGATACATGTTGTGTTTTGTTTTTGAGCTGGTCTTCAGTCTCCAGATTGGCTTTTAAGTATCTTGTTGCTATGGAGAAAGAACAACTCTCTCTATGCAGTGGGTGAGGAGAGCAGCGCTCCTCACAGCGTGGTGCTGTGCTGCCTCTTCATCCTGCAGCTCTTTTTCCCGAGGAAATACTGCTGTTACTGGTGTGCTGCCGTTTGATCTTGTCTGTTCTTGTGATTGATTTCCTCCCCCCTTTTCCTCGTGCCCTTTATGAATGTGCTTTCACCATATCTGATTTTTATCTCCTCTGCCTTTTTTCTCAACGAGTGCTCCCTTCACTTCCAAATGAAAATCAGACTGCTTGCAAAGACTTATCCTCCCTCTCCCAGACACTTTCTTTTCTGTATTTGTGGTCAGTGGGAGATACCAGATTTGCACTGGGCACAGGAAAATACTTTGCTACCGATACATCTGTTTCTCTTCCTTCATTATTTTCTTTTGGAAGTGAGAATGAGCTTGCACTCCTCTCTGCTGTGTGTATAGGGCCAAAGAGGTGTTTCTGGAGGTTGCAGCAGCATTGTGCATCTGCTCCTGACTCCTTAGAGCAGCAGAGTGTGTGTCTCAACAGCCAGGCATGTCAGGAGCTGAACATGTCTGGTGTTGGTGCCTCTCTGCTCCGTGTTGTTTCCCTCACCTTGGGCTCGGTGCCCAGGCAGTGCAGGCTGCAATGCAGTTTGCTCACAGGTCATCTCCCCAGTGATGAGCTGATGTCTGTGCTTGGGGGAGCGAGGAGGAAGGCCAGGCTGAGGTGTTACAGGGAATACAAATGCACAGCCCCATGGACCCCCCCGTCCTTGGGACGTCGGGGGAAGGAGCAGCTTGTTCAGCCCTGCTGTGTCAGAGCCCTGGAGCTGCACATTCGGGTGCATTTCTGAGGCTGTATCACTGAGAGCTTTTGTTTTTGTGCTTTTCCTCCCCTGCTGCTAACTGGGGAACCAGTTAGGAAAATAAGAATGGTATTTTAATTGGAAATACACAAACGAGTAGGGAAAACTTGGAATGAACCAGAGGAAATGCTGTGAAAGCAAATTCACCTCCTTTGCTGGTGGTTGCTTGATATCTAGGGACTGTTCCAGTTATTTTGAAAGGGCTCAGCTCCCAGTGGAAGTGAACAGGCCGTTTTTTCAAGGCCATCTGCTGAGCTTCTGGGTGCTGCTCATTTCTGGAGACCTCTGTAAAAATCTTGTTGTCTACTTGTTTCATCAATGAGAATGCCATGTGCATACCAGATTGACCCAATTTTTTCTCTTGGTTTCCCTTTAATTTGCTATATTAAATTGAATCTGTCTCCATTTTGTGAATTATCTCTGATCCCCTGCGGTGTGAAGGAGGGCTGCTCATCTCCTGCTGCTGCTCTGAGCTGCTATTACATTGTTAAACTGCTTCTTGCTCACAGCTAGTTCTGTGTGTCTCTCCAGCCAGGGACTCTGAGTGTGTTGCTGCTCTGCCCCATATCCTGCAGTGTCCAGGGTTGTCTGCCTACCCCGGGGTGGCCTCATCTTTGGGTCTGGCAGTCTCTGATGGTGTTGCTTTGTGCAGCCCAGACAGCAGTCCCAAGAGCAAGGCTGGATTTACCTCAGGGCAATGCAGCCACGTGTGGAGGGCAGGCCAGTGCTTGAGGCAGTGACAGATCTTGTGGCAATGAGCTGCCTTTGGAGAAACATTGCACCATTCCTTTGGGGGGCTCCTGCTGGCCTGAGCCCCTTGAGTCGGTGTGAAGTGCAGTGGCTTTCTTGCTGTATTAACAAGGAAGTGGGTTCTCAGTCACTAATTATCAGCACTAATTATCAGCCATGGTTATTCAATGTACTGAACAACAGGGTGTTGAGAACAGAGGGAAGACAGTGTCTGGTATTCCCATCAGGAGCCCTTGTGGTACTACCAAAAGAGAAATACTGTTAGTGTTTCAGTACTGTTAGTACTGTTCTGTGTGACCTTTAGGTCACAGTGGGTTGGCACTGCTTGAGGTGTTTGCTATCATGGCCATCTTGGGAGCTGAGAGCCCAGTGATCAAAGTCTGGAACTTGGCAGAACAGTCTCAGAGGCTTTTCCAGGATTCTCTGCTTGTGTCTCCATGCCGACACTTCTGTTGCTGGGCTACTTTTTTTGGGAAACAAGCTTCTTGTTACTGAAACAATTATATTCAGTGATACCTCCATGAACAAAGTGCTCTACCACACTCCCTTTGTGAGGCTGGAAAGGGAGAAGGGAGGAAAGGGACTTCACAATTCAGCTTTCAAATAGTAGCTGCTAGAAAAGGAGCTGTGTGCCTAGAAAATTTTTCATTCTATGTTTATGAGTAGATTTAAGTGTTTCAGAACCAGCCTTAAAAAAAAATGTATATGCATACATAGCATTAAAATAATTGGTGTATTTCTGTAAAAACAGAAATCTATGTATCTGCTGAAGGGAATTACAGAATGCAAATGCTACATCATCATCATCATCATCTCTGCTGGCAAGATCAACCCAAGCATGAAGCTGGAGGTTGTCAGACTCTCTTGTTCCTGGGAAACAAATTGACACAATAAGCTGAAGCCTAAAATCTCACAAATAACACAGATGTGAAGAATTTCTGGTTTCTTTTAAGGCAAATAAGGAGTTACACCAAGGAGTAATGGTTTGATATGCCCATATTGTGATTTAAGCCTATACTTACATGTTTTGTGTATGTGTGTATATATGTAGGAGTGAACAGGTTATCCCTTTTGAGCTTGTGCCTTTTCCTGTTGCAGATGACAGAAATTTTTCTGACTGTGTTTTGCAGGTCACAGTCCTGAGTCCTTCACTGGGACTACACGTTATGGTCATGTAGTGATAGGTTGGACATGAAGATTTTTTTTCTCTCAGTACCAGGGCTTAAGCAATATGGTCTTGAAGGGCTCAGTGTGTTGTTTAAGACCTTGGAAATGGATGAGATATCAAGGCCAGAGCTTCCCCACTGACATGTGCTTAGGACAATTGAGCCATGGAATGGAAGCAAACTGCATCCTACCACGTGGCAGAGTTTGGATTGTTCCTCTGTAGGAGCTCAGGAGACAATCCTATCAGCCTTTCAAAATGCTTCCCTGGTCCTGTTTAACTCACCCAACCATTAGGCACTTCACTGAATGAAGGACAAGTGGCTTATTTTGACAAGGACTGTAACCTTTGTTTCAGTGGTTTTTTTTCATCCTCTCAACATGTCTTGCAAACACATGCAATAAGAGATGTTTGCAGACGTGCAAGCTTGTAAAACTGCAATTATTTAGGAAACTTACACAGTGTGAGCTGCAGCAGTTTCATCATCAGTGTGAAGCCTGTAGCTGGGAGAAGGAAGAGGAGGAAAGGACCTTGAAGGACTATCATTTAGAGGTTCTGTGCTGGTACATTTTGAGGCCATAACCTGATGGCTCAGCAGCCAGCAAGGCTCAGTCCCTCACTCTGTGGTCTCTGTGTCAGCAGGGTGTTTAATATGACAGTGCTTTTTGTGATACGAGCTGCTGACTTCTGGGACTTCCAAACAGATGGTGACTACGTGAGAACACATGTAAGTGGCTGACACTGTAGATCTTGTTTTCCCCAGTTGTCATGCTGCTCAGGATGCAGTGTTTAAGTCTGGAATCAACATAAAGGGTCCTATCATCAAGAAAAAAAGGAAAAATAACCACCTCTAAACCAAACCCAAACACATTGAGGCCTCATGGTTCTGATGCCCTGAGCTATAGGGAGCTTGTGAAATCTCCCAGTTTGACAGGTCTGCCAAATTTTAGAGAAGGCAAAAATAACACTGCAGAGTAAATTTCCTGTGTGAAGTCAAGTAGTACGGTACTATTGCAAAATTCAAGCAGTGAATAAATGTGGATCTGTGTAAAAAGAGGACTTTGGAAACAAAAAGACCAAGGGGCCCAATGTATATAAATAAAGCAGTTTGCTATTTCCTACATCTCTCAGTAAGGACTAAGGAAATGACAGTATAGTGTCTCCTCGTGAGTGTTTGAAAGCTGCACTGTAGTGCTGGATTCCTCTTTGGCAATCGTTTCTCACCCAAGTGGCTGAAATCTGTCAAATTCCAATGGACAGAAACAGAACCTGATTTCAGAGGGTATGGTCGACCTTTTTCTGAGATGGAGCTCAGAAACGTCAGCCTTCTGACGTTTGTTCTTATATCAGCATATCTGCAGCTTGTGGAACTTTAAATATTAAAGCATAATGTCTGAATCATAGCAACCCTTCAGTGTCCAGTGAGAAAGCCAATCTGTCATATTCACACAGTACGTTTTACTCCATCTGCAGGAAGTACCTTTATGTGTGCTTTTTAAAGTAAAGGAAAAGAGAGCTGAAAATCCAACCCTTTTTGAAAATTACACTATTTTGGAGCTGGCTAGTGCATAGGATTTTTTGCAGAGTAGCGCTGAGTTTCTCATGAAATAATGAGGATTTTTGCCTGGAGAGAAGTGTGAGTGAAGGAAAAGCAAGATCCTACAAGTTTGGAAAAATGGGAAATTTGGTTGAGATGAGCAAATCTTAAGCTGCCTCAGAGTACCCAGTCTCTCTGGGTACTGTGCCTGGTGCAAAGTGTAAGATAGCAGTGCAGAAATTTCAAGGCATGGGAGTAGTTGTAGTAGGCACTCAAGCAGAGAGGTTAAGCAGATGATCTCCGGAGGTCCAGACTAAATTGTTCCATGTCCTTCAGCTGTTCTGAACAATAAGCTGGGTTTAAAATACAGACGTGGAAGAAAGGAGAGTGGTGAGGCCACACTGGCTTTCAGGCAATAAAAGTGATACAAATTAGCTAAAGTGTCATGACTAAAAGGAGCATTCACGAGGAAGGGAGGCTGCGGGCACTTTACTCCAAATGTCACTATGTTATTCTCACTTTCCCATAGGCTGTTTGTCTCCAAAGCTTTGGAGAGACAGATGCCTGGGTGGAAGGACATTTGGAAATAGTTTGGTAGCCAGTGGAGATGCCCAGGCAGCAGCTAAACCCTTAAAAAGTAACAGGAATAAAGCACTGTCATATTGACCTTCTGAGCCAAGGGGAACTGCTGTGCTGCTGAGATCCTGGTTTTTATTGCTGAAGGGGTAAATGAATGCACTTATTTAGCAAAATACTCAGAAATCTGGTTGTATGTGGCACTGCTGATGAAACTGGATAATGGTTTTGTTCAGGTTATTTTTGCATGGTTGGAGAAGGGACAATGTGCATGTACTTTGTGTGAGCCTTTCCAGACAGCGTGTGACTGCCCTGACCTGCTGTCCTTGGTTGTCTCCTAAGAGAAGGTGGTTAAATAATGCTGGAGTTGTATGACAGGAGTTTTGTAATGTGAGTAAATATCATCTGTTTAGCTGTAAGCAAATAAATCTTTTAAAATATCACAGTGGATACCTTAGGGGAAGAAGAAATATAGCTACTGCTTAATGCTTGCACAGTGGGATCCTGGTTTGGGGGAGGGCTGTGCCTGCAGTTATTATGTCTTCATGTTAATTACAAAGCCAGGAAAAGGAAATGGGAGTGTTGTTGGAAGAAATCAGTGTATTTCAAGTTTAGTTTAAAAATAACCAACACCTTAAAAATCTCGTACAGTTGATCAGGAGATTAGTGTCAGGGTTTTTTAGAACACTTGAATCCTGAATATAACAGTGGGTACAGACAGCCATATTCTTGACAGTGCTGGTGTGTTCTGGGAGCAGAATGTGGAAAATCACCCCTTCTTGATATCTCTCAAGCTGAAACCAGATAAGTCTGGCCTCTTTAAAGGACATATTGTTCCTGCTGTCACTCATATCTCTTCTGACATTGGTACTTCTAATATTCTGATTCAAGATCTCAGTGCAGTAAAGATTTATGGTTGGTAGGTCTGAGAGTTGGTTTTCTTCCTGAATGACTTGTCTGAATGAACCACTGGAGTCCTACCAGGAATACTGAAACAGAGGAATATTGTATACATGAATGGAAATTAATTAAAATTTTAAGATAATAATTTATAATGGATGACTCTTGTCATGGTTTTAGCTGGGATAGTGAGTTTTCTTCCAGTAGCTGATGAAGTGCACTGTTTTGCATTTCAGATGAGAAAAATGTTGATAACGCACTGAGGGTTTAGTTCTTTTGAGCAGGCTGGGAGAGGGGGCATAAGGAGCTGGGAGGGGACATGGCCAGGGACAGCCAGCCCAAACTGGTCACAAGGATATTTCATACCATATGGCATCATTCTGAGCAAAAATTTGGGGGGGGAGCTGCTGCTGCTTAGGGGACTGGCTGGGCATCAGCTGTGGGGTGGGGAGCACTTGTATTATGCATCACTTGTTTTTGTTTATTCTTCTATCATCATTTTTATTATTCTTTCCTTCTTTTTTGTCCTATCAAGCTGTCTTTATCTCATCCCACAAGTTTTACCTTTTTCCAGTGCTCTTTCCCATCCCACTGGAGGGCAGTGAGGGAATGCCTGCCGAGTTAAACCACAACTACGTTAGGAAAAAAACCCAACCAAACAAAAAACTGCACCTGTTTGTTCACAGTATGGATTTCTTGTCTTTTCAGCTTTGCTTTGTTGTTTTGTGATCCAGAATACAGAGCTTGTTAACTGTTTATCACCATCCTAGTAGTCTTAACATTGTCCTTAGTTATTTATAAAGAATGATTTAATAGATTAGTAGTAGCATTAACCAAGTCTTCCTTATTGATTTCCCAGTATAATAACAAATAAGTGTATTGACATAGTTAACTGTACAGGTAATTAGTGGCTGCACGTTTGGAGCCAGATGCTCTGCTATGATAATAGTGAAATAAGGGGAGATTTGCCAGCAAATAACTTGGCCTGTGTTCTGTTTGGCTGTCTGGAAATGCATTTTTACTTTGTAAGCCCTGGTGTTTTGAAAGATCTGTCTGCAGGTATGCCATGGTTAGATGGAAGCTATAATTTCTAGGAAGCAGCAGATGTTTAGTGTGTCTGGTGAGTGACAACACTGGCGCTGGGCTAATTGTCACGTTCTTAATGGGCATATCCCTGGTCAATGGTCTTAAGCCAGTAATAATCAAAGGCCTGATTTATGGAGTTGATATGGTTGCTTTTTTGAAGGGGGAAGAGATATGGCATATCGATTAATAAATTACAAAGCAGCTTCCTACATGCACAGGATTTTAATTTGGGAAGCTGGTATCTATTGCTGTGTGGAATAACAATTTTAAGTAGCTGAACTAGAAAAGTGCATGTTAGCATTGTTTGTGAATACATTAATTCTTAATGTTGTCGGGCATAGCTGGATGCAGGGAACATTAAAAGAGCTTGACAGTATGTAAACCAAGATTCTGGTGTCCAACAGGAGGTAAAACTCACTTTATTTTAATAATTGACTAAAATTTTATTAGCAGACTTTAAGATATTGGTGGGGCAGCTCTTCAGGGATGAGCAACCTAAACATGTGCCTTCCTGTTTCCATAGCAACACATCATTTTCATCCTTTCCAGGCTGCCAGGATTGCATTGTGTACTGCAAGAGTATTAGATTCAGTAGAGCTATATTAACAGCTCAGTATTTTCCCTAAAGCTTGCTATTAAATATTATCATTTTGGATGATGATTAAAATAAAAAAAAGTAGTTGTGATTATTGTGCTTTTTTGAGAGAAATAAGTCATGACAGCAGAGCAGGAAATGAGACCTGGCAGCTGGGGTAAAAGTGTCCCATTCCTTGACTGCAAAGCTGGCAATTCCTGTGACCGTGCAAATCCACTTTGTCAGTAAGGTCAGTCTTTTTGCAGGTCTAATTCTCAGTCTGGTGGTAATTGTTAAAATCTTTGGAAGTGTTTTTGATTCATATTGTTTAAGCTGTTGGAGACAACTGAAGCAGTGTAGTAAAGGTTAAGGCTATAAATGGTGGCCATTAGCAAGGATCAATTTTCCAGCACGGTGGATCATGGCCTTGGAAGCACATTTAGAGGTGGCATTTTCAAGCTCAACGTAAGAGATTTGGTAGCTTTCCAGGATATTTGAGGCAATTTCAGACTGCAGCATATTCATATTTTGCTGTGAGCTTGAAACTGTTCCGTTGGATTTGGAATGTCAAACTTGTCTGTCAAGTCACAGAACTCTTAAGACTGGGACAAAGGATCTCAGTGTCATTTTCACATAGTTTTCAGCTGCTGTGAGCACAGGAAAATCCTTTAAAATGCATATCCTTTGGATAGAGAAATACCTTTTAGAAAGATGTGTCTTTTGTCTTGTCTGTCGAAGATGAATAATTCAGTATATCCCTATGCAAATGTTTGTTACTCTATGAAAAAAAATGTGTGCACCTTATTCTTCTCTCCATTTATGTAGTGCCAGTTTCCCAGTGATGAATCTTTGTCAAATACACCAATGTGCTATAGTGTTTTCTGAGCTGATTGCGAGTGTGTCTTCTGTTGTGGCATTGTGGAGGCTTAAATCACTGTTGAAACTGCGAATTTTAAAATGCTATTTTAATGGTACCGCTGTACAGTAAAAGAAGCAAATTACCACCAGGAAGTATTTAAGCAATGCATGGAGATGCAGATCACCACAATATTTTCCTTTGGCCTTTAGGATGTTTGATTTTCTGTTTCTCTAATTGTATAAATTTTTCCACGGGGTGTTGCAAGGCGTGTCAATAAAAATCGAGAGCTTTCACGGTACTTGTCGCTATAGTTACTCAGCGCAGCTCTTAGCCTCCTGCACAGAAAGCAAACCTCCTGCAATCCCCTACAATCCTTTATTGGCACAGAGAGATTGAAGGAGACACTGCTGGTGAGCAGCCACCGAGCAGATTCTCTGTTGCACTGATACATTTGCAGCTGATGCTGTCTTCATGCAGAGGTCTACAGAAATGTTGTGTGGATGAGGACAGCAGGGAGAGGGAACAAAAGGCATCTTTTTAGGGGGAAATAGGTGCTGGACACAGAAAGAGGAACGTAAGAAATAAGTGCCAGCATGAATTAAAAAGAATCTCAGTTCATAGATGATATTGGCTCCATCAAAAAAGGAGCAAGGTGCCTTTATAGCCCTGTGAGCTGTAGCCCTCCACAGAGGCAGAAGTGTCATGCTCACAGGATGCTGCTCTTCTCCTGACTCCGGAATTCCGTGCTTCACTTAATCCTCAGGGTCTGTGCAGCACAAATGTGGAAATCAACACTGACTCCTAGCAATAGCTTTTTGTCTCAACAGATCCCATATGCATTCAGGAGCCCTCAAATGGCTTTTAGCATGGCATCTCTGTGCTTGACTGAGTTCTGCTTTCACTCTGTATTATTTTCTTTCCTCTGTCCTCAATGGCCATTAATTTAAAGATGTTGTATGAATTGCTCCTGTAAATCATGAACTTCTAAAATGTTCCCTGGGATAGTCAAATATCCCTGGACTATACATGGGGAAAAAAAAGCACTGAGGAGCATTTTCCCCAGGAAATCACTCTTTAAAAGCAGGCCTATATAAGTCGCCTTTGCCTTAATGATTCCTTCCTTAAGTTCTTTCATAACTGAATAAAGTAATGTGGGTTTATTTCATATCAGTCACCATGTGAGAAAGGATAATTAAGTGCATAATGTCTTATGTTAAATTTGACTGTTCATTTTTTCAAGTGTATTCTAAATACACAGGTGAACCAAATAACACCTTCATGTCAGGGTTTTTATTCACTTCTTTTCTCAAGTTTCAGATTTACAGAGCACGATGAATCTAAACCCATGGATGATTAAATACAATAGAGATTTTTAGAGCTTTTTCATTATTTATTTTCATTACATAACATCCATGGGCTCAAGGTGAGGTCAGACCATGCAGTAGACCCTTGGCCTAAAGAGATAACAACCTAAAGTGGTTAAAATGAGGTGGGAAAATGTAGAAAGAGCACAGTCAGTGAGTAGCCTTTAGCAGTAATGCTGCACTCAGAGGTTTAGTCCCCTGCTGTCTGCTGCTTCTTGTGATGGTTTCTGCCAGTTGTCAGAGGGAAGGTCTGACCAGATCCCTTCAGAGCTCAGGAGGGAGGATTATAGTTCTGCTTTGTGCAGGGCAATTCTCCCTCTATAATGAGAAAGTTTGGAGTCACAGGGCTAGAAGGAGCAAAGCGTCAGTAATGGAAACAAGATAGCTGGAAATGAAGGAATTAGTCATGACTCAGGGTTGTGCTTTCAGTTGCACTCAAACTTTTTTCCTCATGGCTTCTTTTTTCATTTCAAGGATAAGCAATTGGTCCGCTTGCCTTTCCCATCAAGGCTTTCCTTTGCTTCTTAAATCCTGTTAAGACCTTTGCTGATTACCAGTTGGAGAAGCAGCTTTGAATCCATCCATGTAGTCAGCCTGAAGGAGAACTGGTTACCTAATCACATTGCCAGCCAAGGATTTTTTGCACCTCCTGGGACTTGGGTCGAGCCAGTGCACACTGACATGAGGCTGAACTTGAATTACGTTGCCTTGCAGATGGAAAGTTGTGGTCAGTATCATGTTAGTCAAATGAAACCTTCAAAAATAGAAATATGCTTTTGGCTGAATGCAATGTTGTTGTCATTGTTTAATTGTCCCCTGGAGAGCCCAAAAAATTTCTCAGTAGCAAAAGCATCCAAAAAGCATCTCTTGCAGAGAGAGCAAGAAATATTTCTGCCTCAGAGAGCTTCGTGAGCTTTCTAAAACAAATTAAAAAACCCCAACCAAGCCAAAAAACCCACAACACCTAATTAAAAAAAAAAAGAATTGAACTCAACAAAGTGCTGTGGGAACTGTAGACTAATTAATTAGAAAGACTTCCTAAGAAATTTCTGAAAAAGATAACCTTTCGTGCTGGAAAGTAAACAATTCCATGAGCAACCTTTCAGCAAGACACGCTGGCTAGGAGAGAAGGTGTTGAAAATCAGAGCCACCGAGAGTATTCGAACCATATTTCAACACAGTAATTTAAAGTGTTCAAAGCAATAGCTACTACTTAAACATAAGAATAATTCCCATTTCTTCAGAAGTTACTCCAATGTAATGTGTTTCCTCCATAATAGTAGGCATTCTCATGCAGCAATTGGTAACAATCCATCAGGTAGCTGAAAAAGCTTGGGAAGTCCCTTTGGTGTATATTTGAATGAACTAGGTACCAAAGATGCAGTGAGCCTAGGAAGACAGCTTGGTGCTTGCTGAGGGGGCTCCTAATGCAGAGCTCACCATCCTGCTATAGAAAGTTTTGTTAGGTGCACAACATTCAGAGTTTTCTGTGCACAGGTGACATTTTGGATGGGTTACATAAGTATGCTCAAAATTGCTTACAGGTTTGACATCTCAGTGGGTTTCTGATTTGGCCTGGGAAGCATCTAATTTTTTAGAAAGCTCAGTGTCTCCTGGCAGCAAGTTTGTAAAGCAGGTTGGGCTGGGCATCTGGGGCAAGGTCTGTTTGCTTTAACTTTAAACTCTGCCTGAGCTAGTCAGCTATCTGTAGGCAGAGGAGAGAAAGAGATGGGTAGAAGGATTCTTTTGACTTCAGATATTTGCTTTGGGTGAGATGAACCCCACTCTAAAACAGCCTGTTTGTCACTGGAGTGTGAGATGATTTAGATCCCTCTGTGAAGGATGTCTGTGTGCATGCACAGGTACATGCACCATGGATATTCTGGGCTTAGGCAAGTTGAATTCCACTTCTAGAAACTCAGGTGCTCCAAAACACCAGTGAACATCTGCAGGGGAATGTGTGCAGAGACAGAAATCATATTGTGCTACAAATTGTGTTGTTGCTATCCATGCAGGGGCTGAAAGCATGAAATCTGTTTAGCAAACATCCCTAGCTATATGTAGAACACGTGTCTGTATGTGTACATAGAAATATTTTGCAAACACAAATATTAAGTGTAGTATTGCCACTCGTGTTCTAATCCTTTTTGATATTTGGGTTTTGGACCAAAACAAACAAACAAAAAAACCCACAAAAAGCCACGTGGGTAGCTGTGGTCATCTTGAAATACTTTGACCTGGATGGTTCTTGTATCCTTTGTAGTATTTTTAAGTAAAGATTATCTTCTTTATTTTTAACCTTTC
The DNA here is from genome assembly GCA_034509185.1 of Euphonia xanthogaster. Lineage (NCBI taxonomy): Eukaryota > Metazoa > Chordata > Aves > Passeriformes > Fringillidae > Euphonia > Euphonia xanthogaster. Next base: position 13,508,122 of record JAYDZK010000268.1, on the reverse strand, counting down.
TGTGCCAGTAATTATTACAGAGAGCTTTAAAATGCTGATAGTGCCTCCTCCCTCTCCCCCCAAGGAAAAAGAATTGAAAGAAATGAAGAGGCTCTGATGTAGGGAATCCAAGCATTTTTAAATCTTTAGATTAATTTGGAACATGAATCACTTCTGCTAGGTTGATTGGATGCTTAAAATTCTTATTCTTGCTTCATCTATTCCTGAATAGATTTAAGAAACTTCCATATATTGGGTCTCACTGACATGGAGTTCATTTTCCAGAATCATGAGAATTGCATTTTGGTTCACCCATGGACAGAACTACAGTTCTGTTAGGAAGTGAGCCTGAAAAGTAAGGATCTCTTAGCTGTACTGTACAAGGAATATTTTCGTGATTGGTGTTCAGCAGGCTTTAAGTTATTACAAAAGCAGAGAAAAAAACATTTCAAAGTGATTTAAGAAAAACATCTCAATATTTTCTGGCTTTGTTGTTTTCATATTTGGTTGTTCTGTTTTCCAGCAGTGTAAATAATAAATTCAGCTTCTCTTATATTCCTGTTGCTGGTTAGTGAGAACTACTTTGTAGGGTGTTTATTTGTTTGGATGTTATACACACTGCCCTGTGGACACACAAGCATGTCATCTATTGCTTTTCTTGCTGCATACATCTATTGCTTTTCTTGCGTGCTGTTTCTCTAGAAGTTTGGGCTTGGTTGGATTTTGGTCTTTTACACTATTTTCTCACTATTATTATCTATCACTTTAAAGGTTTTATTGCTTTTTCTCTGTGAGTAATGATAAATATTTGTTTTAGGGCCAAATGTGGATTTAAGATCTATCTAATCCTTCTCTGTCTCCCTTTCCTTTTAGGCTGCCTTCTGTATCTGCTCCTGCTGTGTAATTAGTCTAGTGCCAAATATAAAATGGAAGAAACTGGCTTTCTGCATGGACACAGGAAAGAGCAGTTAGGCCAACCTATGGAGACCTCACATTTCCAGTGCTTCTGTTTCCTCCAAAGTGAGGAGAGCAAAGCTCCTGAATTCTTAATTTGGTCAAATATTATTTCAGAGATTGAAGTATTTGTTTTGTTTCTATTTTTTTATTTTGAAGAATACTTTGTTATTCCATGTCTCTGGTAGCTATAATCCTTCCAAAATAATGTCAGATTTTTCTGTTTTCAGTCCAGCTATTTTCTTCTTCTCCCTGAGGTTATGCAGAGGATCAGATGGGAAAGTGCTGAACAGCATCTCAGGACCCAGCTTGCATTGTCCATTCTGGTCTCCAACCTTCTGGAGCTGGCATGGTGCCTCTGAATCCCTCTGCCCATCAGCTGTTCTCCCTGTTGTGGTGCCAAAGACAGATTTTACTTTCTAGCCTTGGATCCCTGCACCTGATGCGTGAATGCTGTTTTCAGTACAGCTAATTTGCCAGCACCCAAAAAATGTAGTGGAGCAGAAACTTTCAGAAAACATCTCACAGCATTGGTTGCAGGAATTTTCCATTTCAGGACACTGTTTTGTGCTTGCCTTTCCTCCAAGGACTGACTTGATATATTCCCTCTGCTTAAGGAGCTACCCCCAGTTCAGAATTTAGGTGCATCTTTTACTGATGGAGGCACAGTGGGGAGGTGTCCCCAAAATGTACCTTGACCATTATAGTATGGATGCTTGCCTTTCCTAATCAGATCAACTAAAATGGTGTCACTTGGCACCCAGTAGCATCCCAAATTCTGCCAGTGTTTCTCTCCTTGCCTTGTGCACTACTAGGGAAGATTAGGTAAGAAGGATGTAAAAGATGAATGTATGGATATCTGACCCACAGAGGAAGGTGAAGGTAGAAATGAGAAGAAGCTGGGCTACAGCAAGGTTATTTTCTGACAACCTGGCCTGAATATGTGAGAGGTGTTTGCACACCCATAATCTGCTTCGTGCCACTCAGGGCTGGGGTCTCTTTAGCCCTGTGTTCCTTGAAGTGCTCGTATTTTGCCAGCTTGGTATTGGAATTTAACAGCTTCGTTTTTTCCAACAAGTGGGTTAACTCAGTGAGTAAAGGTAATGGAGAACAGAGTAAAATTTGTCCATGCAGATAAAAAAGTGGAAAAGTTTGCAAGCTGTGCTTTAGATCTTGCCCAGAACCTCTGTTCTGCACCAGAAGTGATGTCCCAAGCCGTTTCTATCTAAGCAAACTCACCTTTGGTTTTAACACATATTGATGGCAGAACTCTTCCTTTGCTTAATATCAACAAGCAGTTCCCCCAGACCTCACTCAACAGACATGTATGATTTTGAAATGATGATTGGAGAAGCAGATCCAATCCTGCCTTATAGGCACTTTGCTTTTGAGGCTGTCTGCTTTGATTCTCTTCCTGACCATTTTTAATTCTTACTGGTATAGTGCTTGTTTTTAATTATAGCTGGATATAGAGTTCTCCTCCTCTTTCTTTCATAGCCAGTTTTGACCACTTGTTTACTTTTCCCAAAACTCTTAGTGAAATGTAAAACTAAGTGAACTCTTGCTTTAGAGGTACAGCTAAAGGAGTGGAGTTGTTATTCCTATAGTCCTGGTCTCCCTAGCTATTGCTTACCTGTGGAGAAAATTCATGTATCCCATCTGGTACACATTATTTGGCTCATTACTTTGCATAAGTTTCTTGACAGGGTGATATGACTGAAGTTCCTGATCTTTTCCTAGCCCTTAAGAAATAGGAAGAGCTGGACCACTTGGCCCTGCTGGGCAGAAATCAGACTAATGGCTTAGCCGTGTGGATGAGACTGAGGGTGCAGTTCATGGTGTTAATACTTTTCAGTTTGTTTGGGGTTTTGTTGTGGGTTTTTTTTAATTGTTTTTCTTCAGTATTCAAGAGTTTCAGTTGCCATTGGAAGTTAACACCAGCCCAGCCATGCACAGCCAGCCTTGGGTAAGAGCGTTGTGTTTCATCAGCCCTTCTGAGAAAAGGTGACTTGCCTTTGGTGCACACACTTGACATAAACCTCTCTGTGGTTTGTGCTTGAAGTCTGAATCATGGGAATTTTTTTCCCGTTTTTTTTTTTATTGCTTGGTTTCATCTTTTCTCATAGCTCTGTCAGCTGTCTGTTTTCTTCTTTGAAATGGGTCCTGTTAGTTCACAGAACTATATTGTGTGAGGCAGAGGGCAGCAGTGGCTGCAAATGGCATCAGTGTGAATGTGAGAAGGTTACCACTTTTTACTCCTCTTCTAGGTGCTCAAATGACCCAACCCTTGTTGTGTCTGAGTAGGTCTAGAGTTACCCCGTTCAAACTCCCACAGAGTGGCGAGTGTAAGAGTAACAATAGGCACAGACTGAGACAGACAGACAGACAAGACGAGGCACATGACCCACAGGAGTTTTATTGGACATGCGCCTGCACTACCGTACAGTGCAAGTAGGCACAGTTGAACCGGGTACAAGTGGGTTAACTCAAGTACAACAGTTGCAGCACAGAGGAAACTTGCAATCCACAAATCCTGCCCAGAAAGGAGGGTTAGTTCACCCTGGACTCTCTCTGACTACAGCTTGCTATAGCTTTTATCGAGCTATGTATTTTAAAGCTCTCACAGCACGCAGTGCTACAGTGCTGTCACTGTTACAGCCGCACTGTGACACTTGCAGGGGTGCCACCATCTGAGCCATTGTGATACACCAAGATCACAACTTGAAACTTTGCAAAATAAGGCATCCCAATATCAGCACTGCTGAGCTGCAGCTACTTTTGTTCTGTGGCGATGTTTGCGTAGCGGTGAGAAAATCTACCAGTTCAATCAGAAACTTAGCAGCTCAGTCGCCACTTGTTTCCTTGATTTTTCTCTTTGCATTTCTAACACTTTAGCTTGTGACTGCTGGAGTTGATCTCAGATTGCTTGTTAAGCATGGGGGGGGGGGGAAAAA
>JAYDZK010000268.1:13486288-13504135 GCA_034509185.1 Euphonia xanthogaster | reverse complement strand
GCATTTCTAACACTTTAGCTTGTGACTGCTGGAGTTGATCTCAGATTGCTTGTTAAGCATGGGGGGGGGGGGAAAAAGCCCTCACTTTTTTAATATCAACAAGCAGTTTTTTTTAGACTTCACTCAACAGTAATGCGCATTCATATTGTGTGTCTTGAAATTTGACCAAAATGCAGCCTTGCAAATTGCTAAGGGAAAATGAAAGGGAGAAGTTCAAACTAAAGCCCATTTAAACACAAAGCTATTTTACATAACATGTCCATGTGGAAGGTTTACACATTTCAATTCTTGGTTCTGAGTTGGAGAATTGTGTTCTGCAGAAAAGGACACCTTCAGAGAACACTCACTTTTATTCAGTGCAAACAGCCCTTCAGAGGAAGAGAATAGCAGTCAGAAGAGAAGAAATTGTAGGTAAATGTAACCATGTGGACTATCTCTTCAGCTTTTGTTATAAGATGCCAAGGAATGACAGTCATCTATAGCCTGGTCTGTGTGGTTGCCTTAAAGTTCATGCTTATAAATAGACCAGTGTTCTACAGAGGGTTGCAGTATGAAACGTTAAGCACCAAAGCATTTCCAAAATATCCTTTTCCAACCTAGCTGTTCTTCCTTGATGAGAGAATTCCTGAGAACCCAGTGGGGTCTCTTGTTTTAGACTTCAGCCAGCAAAGTAGGAAGAGGCACCATTTCACCTGCATGCACCTGCTCATCCTGCTGACTGTCCTTTCTCCTGCTCTTTGATTTGCTTAGTGCTGTGAAAGCTACATGTAGGCCTGGAATGCAGTTTGGGAGGGTTCTCGGATTCTTGCTTCTGTGTTCATCTATGACTTTTCCTAGGCCTGTGCTGAAGATGCCCTTCAGTCCTAGGTCTTGGAGGTAACGTTGTAGGTCAGATGAATCACAGCTGTCCCCTCCTTTTCTCTGTGTCATCACTTAGGTCAGTTGGAAGTGTGTGCAAATTTGAGGTGGTAGTGCTTTACTGCCCAGAATTCAGAGGCAGGAATGGCCATGGCACCACATGGTCCCATGGGACACGTGGATGACTCACACTCTTCTAGATGAGCTCTGACTTTCTGCCTTGCGTGGATGACCTCTCACTAAGCACTGGGTGTAAGGTATTTTCTGCATGTTCTGTTTCACATAGTACAGAGGGTCATGAGACTGCAGTCTCTGGCTCTGTGGTGAGACTGTGATTGTCTAGTTCTGGTCATACAAAGTTTAAGCACTGTGACACATTGAATGCCTGTCACTGTGAGAGGCAGGGATGTAAGTTCTGAATGAATGTCACTTTCTGCCATGTCTGATATCCTGATGGAACAGACACTAGTGCCACCGTCAGAGCTTCAGGACAAATCTCTCCATTAATTAATTTCTGTCAGGTGTTTTTGTCCTGTACTTAAGTGACCAAAATTCAAAGATTTTCTTGTCTTCTACAGGTGTAGAAAAAAGCATCTTTAATGCTTAATCCTCTCTGCACTGCAGCTGCTTCGTGTATGATATAATCCTCATGTATTGTCAGTGGACCAGTTACGTTCAGTCTTGCACAAAGTCGTGAGCCCAGGTTTTGTTCTGTGTTGAGTTGGAGATGCTTTCCTGTTGGGAAGGAATTGACAAGTTTGAGTAAAACCAAAACAAAAACCTCATGCAGCACCTGTGAGTTTTAGACATAGTTAATACCATTCATGTTTCCCTGTGGAAACAGAAATGTGAACAGATAATCCTTGCAGTAGATTTCTGTCTTTGCTACCTACACAGAGCAAAGCAACCTTCTCCATCCTACAGGGCTTCAGTTCCACCATAAAAACTACATGGATGCAGCAGCCCAAGAAATCTGTAGTTGCAAGTCTGTTGTTTTTAAATCCTAGGATATAATTTTGTGAATTTCTTCCTCTTTTTTTTTGGTTCAAAATGACTATGCATAACTGAGAAGGAAAAAATAAATTCTGTCATAAACTAGACTGAGTGGTAACCTAAACTGTTTATTTGATGTAATGTGGAGTGATTCTTTCAAATAGATACATATTAATTTGTGCAGTGAGCCATTCAGCTCCCGCTTTGAAGTGCCCTGTGAGAACAGAACGAAATTTCTATTGTCATTGTAATTTGGCAAGATAGCACTTCCTCTAGGGGTGGGCTCAGTTATTTGCCTGATGCTAAAAACAGTGCACAGGAAAATGCACAGCAGGCTTGCATGGATCTCCTACAGCTTTTTTTTGCTAAGTGACATCTTACTGTGTTTTTCCCCACTTCTCTGCATTGCTGGATGTGGGGCTCATTCTCCACAGACAGTTTTCAGGCTGTGGCAGATGTGCTACATTGCCCTTGGAAATTATCATAATGATTCCTTCCCCTTCCCATTTTGTAACTCTTGGCTACTTATATGCTGTGGAAATCAAACAGAAAAGATTAGATGTGCTCTGTACTGCTCTTCTGTTTGCTGTTTGTGGGATAGACGCTGACATCGAAGTACAAACTAGAAATTAGACTTTCCCAAGTGAAATTTAATTGCAAAGGAGATGTGTAGCCTTTTTGCTGCATTTTGCAGTACTGCACATGCCTAAGCTCCTCCTAGGCATATAGTGTTCTCAATTTGATTTTCTGACTCTCTTCAGTAGGTGGTTATGGATTGTAATTGGATATTCTGACTGCTGGCCTTGAGGCTGTGACCCAGTTTGAAGTCCCTGCTGTATTACACAAGACACAAACGTAGCCAGAGAGAAGGTCTTATAACAAACCAGTGCTTCTGCTGGGAAAAAATAATAGTTCACATAACATATTAGTTTAGAGATGTCCACACATTGCAGGCTTTGTGCATTTGCTGTGATGAATTGTTTGAGGACACTGAAAGTTGCTCTTTCCAGGTGCCAGGATGAGCCACAGACACATGACCTGAAGTCAGCTCACTTTTCACTTGTGTAAAACCTCTGTGAGGGGACTGAGTGGTTTAGGTCCACTGCCTGAGGAGAGCTACTAATGATGTAAAGGTGGAGTGGGGGCAGGTTGTTGACTGGAGGCTAACTTTGAAATCAGCATGCCTTTTGCACCACGGCTTTGTACTTAATATCAAAAATGTATGGTGTTTCTTACCTGTATATTGTGTTAGCACTGCAGTGTGTCTGATTTTTATCCAGCCTCCTCCCTTGAAAGCCAGACACACATTTCTGAGGATTGAACAGCAATTGGATGGGCTGCCTGGAGCACATGACAGTTTGCTCCTTGAAAGTGTGGCTCCATAATAAAAAATGAATGTTGTTCTTATGGTTCTTTCCTAGTTTTGGAGGTACAGCTGTGTATTGAGATGATGCCATCATACATTCCACTTACCAAGCTTTGTCTTTTATGAGATTTTGTACAATGCCTAGACTTCCCTTTTAGCTACTAATACAGTTCCATGTTTTTCTGCAGAAAGCAATTTATATCAAGACTCTTTCATACAATTTAAAATTGCAGATCTTCTGCACTAATGGCAGAATTGTTGCTATTAAAAATACAAAAGTTTAGAGGGATGCTTATTGCCTTTTATTTTAGGTGACACCCTGAACAACCAGATGGCCTGAAAAAATCAGAAAAGCATAGTAATTTGTGTTTGGCAGCTCCCTGGGAGAAGTATAAAATAAATCTCCTTCTGTGTAGTGTTACATTGTTCCTTGAGAGGTTTTGAAGGCTTTCAAATAATCAAGGGAAGATGGCTGAGTCACCTGAATTTTGTTTGTGGTCCAGGCCTGATGTTTTCTAAAGAGTTGTGACTTGATCTGAGTTGGTCTCCTGCCTACTGTAACTTTGTCTGTAGCAAAAGAGTAGAGTAGCACTAATTTAAGGTAAAAAAAAATAAAAATTTGAAGTATTGTGGTGTATTGCTAAGAGCACAGTGCCAATATAATTGAGCTGGACTAAAACATTTTAACATTTCCCTAAAATGTGAAGCTCTCTCTTGAGTAACCTGACTTCAAGGTATTGGCTTGTCTGTAAGGCCAACTTCTGTTTATTTGCTGGTAGAAAGAATGGGAGAGAAGAATCAGAAAAGAGGAGCTTTTAGAGATTTCAGTGATAAGCCTCCAAGGCACAGGCTGGTTTAGAAGTAGACTGTTGATAGCCTGAAGCTAGGCTGCAGTGATATTTGCAGCTTCCTTGTTTCCAGTTTTCCTTGCTTTGCCTTCAGACCAGTTGTGAAGATATGATTTAATTTTGCCTGCCTTCAGCTGCATAAAACTGATATGCCAAGGCTGGGACAATCCCCTGGTCTCCCTTTATCATCACCAAAGTGAGACAGACTTGATTTTCACACCAGTGTTTGGATGAGATGAATCTCTCTGCTGGAGAGATGCAGACATCTCCATTGGCTTTTGAGAAATACAGAGGCTAATGATCTAAGTTGCTTGATTTTTTAGGTGGCTGAAGTTAAGTGCAGTGAATCTCACCCAGAGCACCTTATTTGTTAGCATTTATTCTTCCATCTGAAGATTCCACTCAGCAATAAGGAGCGACCCTAAATTCTCATCTTTCTCTAATCTGATGCAGCTTTATTTTACCTAGAAATTATTTTCTTACTTTTCTCCAATTTAATGAACCTCTAGGTTGCTGTTGTCACTTCAATTATCTAGAGAAAAGCCTGGATAATTATTGCAGACAGAAGGAGAGCAGTAGCCCCTTTTTGTGTTGTTTGACCAAAACAGATTTGTTAAGAGCTTTGTTGTCCCTCTGTCTTGTATATTTAATGTTTTGGAAAAATCCTGTATAGCCTTGCTCTAAACTTTGATTAGAGTGACTGCGAATGCAACTGAAATTCCCTTGGGATTCTGCTGTGTTCCCGTGTGAGTTCTGTGGGTTTGGTTTGTACTTTAAGTACTTATGTTTTAAAAGAGAAAAATAAATGCAACATTTTGTGCTTTCACTTAACCAGTAACATGGAGTAATCTTCCCTCACTTCACCAAACACAAATCCTTTGGTTTGAGAACATGCTACAGGGCTTGGTCTAAAGTTTGTTAGAAGCAATTTGCAGATGTGCTAACATACATCATTCTAATGCTCTTGCATGCTGGGAAGGTCTGGCACAGACATAGAAACAGAATTTTCTTGTGAAGGCATGTAGGGCTGCTGGTTCTGTGTTTTTATCAGCAATAAACTGGGGAATAAAAGCAATCAGAAATAGGAGAAAAGAAAAAAAAAAGGGAGAGGGGGACATAGGAAAAGGAAAAAAAAACATTAAATGGTGCCCTTTGTCCAGAGGCTTACCTTCTGGACAAAGTTCTTCCTAGGGTGTGCCTTTAACTCTGCAGATACTCCTTTTATGTAATTTTTGAAATAGATGCTTTGTTACCTTCAATCTTCTCTGACTTTGACATCTGTGCCAGTGATTGACATCACTTGTTCCCTCCTGGCCACTTTGACCATGTTCATTTTGTCCAACCTTCCTCCAAGTTTGGTAATATGTTACTGTCCAAAAAATGGACTTTGTGTGTTTTCTCTGCTTTCACAAGGCAAGCATCTGGCTATTTCTATTACAAACCTTTCACTGAATCTTCTACAGGCAGATGTGGAACAGTTGCACCTTCCATGTGCACAGCAAAAATTCTCTGCCTTTTGGCTTTCCTGGTTCTGACTTGATGGTGATGAGAAGCATTTTTGTGACCTGCCTTTCCAAATCTGTCAGCTGCCCTTTCATCTCTTCAGATTTCTGCCATCTCTCCATGGATGTGCAAGGTATTTTTGTGTAAGACCATTCATAAATCCTACTTACTTTCTATTTTTCTTTTGCCAGTTTTCACTCTTGTCCCATTTCAGTAACCTTAGAGATCACTGGAATCATGTAGAAAAATCTATTTTGGTGGCCTTTTCACATGCTTGGAGAAGTAGAGTATAGAAAAGACTCCACAATCATTATTTTAGTAAAGATGTTCTTGTCTGGGGGGGGTCCTAGCTTGTGAATTTTTCTATGATGTTTTTTCAAAAGATGTTTCACTGGATATGTTTATCAATTTGAGAAGTCAATGTCCTAATGCACTGTTTCTCTGACTATTTATTATACCAATCATGTTCCACTGGCAGTTTGTAATAGAAAGTGACCAGAAAATTTCTGGTTTCCTCTCTCTTGTCCTGATGGGACAGGATGAAAAAAGAAACAAGAAACCCTTTAAACAGATGTAGTGAGTCTTCACAGAAGTATGTAAATTGTTGTAGTAATTGCTGGTGTCTAGTTATAAAAAGTTACCACAGTGATCTTATTAAAGTTAGCACATGTTGCATTCTCCTCTCATTACATTTGTAAGCTTGGCTCATTCTGCAGGCTTCACATATTAACTGTGCCAAAAGATGTCTTTTCTTAGGTGCAGCTTCCTTGAATGATTAGTCTGAGATGTGTCTCCAGCATGGGCTTGAGGTGTCTTTTTTTCTGCTTTTTAATATTTACAGAAACATTTTTACCTGGAACATTACCAAAAAGCAAAATCCCATTAACCTGTAGGACACTCTGTTGATTTTTAAATGGGATATGTTGCCCACTCAGATTTTGGCACTTTTTGGCAGCACATGTGAGTGCATTTGGGGTGTAGCTTGGGCTGCCAATATTGCACATGCACAAGCATGAGAACTTCTGGTGCCTCCTGAGATAAGAGGGGCAGAACTTGTGTATCAGCTGAGATGTGCCTTGCCTACTGTGATGTTCTGGTGGTGCTTTGTTGTGTTCCATTGCCTCAAAGATTGTCAGGGAAATGAAATGTCATTGCTTAGTCACATCTGGCCTCAGTAATGTTTACACTTCATTGCAGAAGAGGGGAACATCAATATACTGATAATGTAAAGAGAGCAGAGGACAGTGAAATGTTACAAGATTTGCAGGGAAGATGGCCCTGCTAGCTTTGCAATAATTTGTTTCTGAATTTTGAAAAGTAAAATCATGACTGGGATTAGCGTTTGTGAATTTTGGCACTTTTCTTCTCATTATTTGGAATCCAGAATGCTACTTCCTGCTGTTATTACCTGCTGCTTTTCAAAAATAACAGTGGCATCACTGACATGATTATATGGCAGGATGGCTTTTTTGTTTTAGTACAGAAAGTCACAGACACAGTCTCTGGCAGCCAAATAAAGAATAGAAAATAGGGAAGAAATAGCACTTGTAGTTCAGAATAAGGAAGTTTTGGTGGATTTTTTATTACGCCAGCCCTTTATAGAACAAAATTTGCATGTTGTGCTTCAATAAAGAGTACTATGGGGTAATAATAATACATGAATTGTTATTTGGGATATGAAAGAGTAGATATGACAAAAATAAATAATAATGAGGGGGAAAAAGAGTAATAAAAGCAGTGAAATTATGTCAAAGCAAGCAGAAGAGGTAGGATGGGTAAGAGTAGGGCAGGCTATTGAAGACTTGTATTTAAAGGAAAGAGGTGGCATGTGAATTTGAAGCTAGGAATGAAATGCAATGTGGCTAAACTGTGGCTCTGTGTTCCCCAATCCTGCAGATCTTGCTGTGAATTAATAAAGTCACTGCTCTTGATTTATCATACTTCTGCTTGCTAGGGGAAACATGAAAGAGATTCTACATCATTTCAGGGAGGGCTCTTAAAATGCAGAGAGATTTCTGTGGGCTCTGCATAAATACTGAGCTATGTATTTACTAAGTGATTTTCAAGTGTCTTTGTTATTGTGATCTCTCTTCTGTTGCTAACAATATGGAACAGGATGGAGAATCAGTCATTTGGGTTTATCTACATTTTCAAGAAAACCAGAATATTTTTCCCACCTTAGCAGAATTTCTTAGAACCTAAACAGAAAATCACTTGACAAATCTGCTCCTCAAAACTACAAAGCTGTTGTGTTTCTGTGGTGTTTATTCTGTGTTTTCTGTACTTTCTTACAGGTGGCCAGTGCTTCTCTTGGGGTTGGAATGAACATGGGATGTGTGGTGATGGCACAGAAGCAAATGTTCATGTCCCAAAGCCAGTCAAAGCTCTTGGCTTTGCAAAACAGATCTTAATTGGATGTGGGGCAGGACACTCCATGGCCCTCTGTCAAACTCCTCACTAGACCCAGCCCACCTGGAATCATAACATCATGGATGTGGATGGACACCTTTGGATTGTGTAGCTTAGAGGCACTACAAGGGAGCTGCCCATGATTAACAGTAGCTGGAAACTGCAGATATTTTTCCTAAATCCCAAAGGAACGACTGTGCATAAAAAGCTGTAATATTTTAAAAATTGTTTCCTGGGTTCTTGCCACAAGAATCGACTTTCTTACCGACAGATAGAATTACAGACATTCTGCCTTGATGCAATACAACTGAAGACAGATTTACATTTTCTTGTTCTTCTGAGAAGTCTTTGGGGAAGAAGCTGACTGCTTAATGGCTTACTGGTGTATAAATTCAGTCTGAGAAGGTGGTTTTTGTTATTGTATCTTTACATCGTGAAATGTTTCACCTGCCAACTTCTACTGCGGTTGTGAGCTCCCAGCAGCTCAGAAAATGGTGTCACAGAGAAATGCCAGTGAAAGTGGCTAGATGCATGCACACTTTTTAAGCAGAAGATTAAGATTAAAAGAAAAGAAGCAATATAATTTAGAAGGCTGGCAAAAGGGGAAAATGAGGCCCTTTTGAACTAGCTTTGTCTTGATTAAACTGTGAAAGGAGCAGTATTTTTCATCAATTATGTTCACTGCCAGACATCAGTTTATTATACATTTACAGGGATGCAGACCTACATAAGTTATCATTAACTTGCAAACCAAACCTGAAGTAGGGAAGGAAAACTTCTAAGAGCTCTTAGAAACAATCAAAAGGTTCCTATCAAAGGGCATAAATCAGTTGTAGCTGCTGAGGACAACTTGATCCAAAGTAGCTCCTGTGTTTCCATCTGCCTTGGAATAGGAAGACATCAAAATCTAACCAGAAAGATTTTACACGTTTTCCAGTCTAAAAGGCAGACCAGAATGGTCCTGATAACTTCAGGTTAGTTCTCACTTCTGTTTTACAGCCCAACTGAGTTGCTGTTCACAGCATCCCCACAGCACTTGCTCCAGGTGGGGGTTTGACAGAGAACATAGGCCCAGCACTTGTGGGAGAAAGAGAAAAGTGTAAAATGAGATGTGTTTGCCTATTAGTAGCAAAATCTTGGAAGCTATTTATAAAACTGTTTTTTTCCATACAAATACAGTGGATGCCATTAAACTGGATGTTTACCACCCACAATACTTACATTTGCTGTGGTATTTAACGTATTTCGAGTTCTAAATATAGAGATTTCTACTGTGTAGTAAATGCACCTTTTAATGAGACTTACTGTTGCTAAACAGTGGTTTAATTTTTAAAGCAGGCTTGCCAAGGAAGAAACCTTACAGAATTACAAAGTGCTCTGAGAAAGGCTCTTAGGAAATAGGACAGGAAGACCACCTAATGCTGTATCAGCTTACACATGAAGGGGAAGGAATTAAGGTGATGATATGGGCTGCATGGGTTTTTTCACCCTTGGTTTTACAACAGTTATAGTTCTTGGCTTCACATTCAAGAGTATTTTATTTTTCTATTCAACAGATGAGAAACTTGAGCAGACTACAAAGCTGATTTCAACTATTACAGATACCAAAAGAATAATCGAATTGATCCTCTGCAATATATGTAGAGTTAAGATTTCTGTTGTAAAATGGGTTCTTTTTAATCCATGGTTAGCTGTGGTTCTTCATGGCAATATACTGTTCCAGGCTGTGACCTCTTGCACTTTTAATTATCTAAGTTGATATTTATTGACTGTTCTCAATGCCACTTTCTGGATACCAAAGCTTCTCTATTATATGCACTGAACAGTTTCTCTTGCTTTCTGTGATTTCTGTGTACCAAATAAACATGTTCTTTGGCTTCAGTAATCATCTCCTCTAAATAAGTCTGTTCCTTGATTAATCACAGCCCATATGTGCCTTTCATGAGGTTTACTGGACTGGACATGTTGTGACTGCGTGTGCTGTTGCTGCTGTTCATTGTAGACAAGTCCAACAAATTATGTAACAAATAAATGTGAATTGAGCATTTGAAATTGTTTTCAATTTTTCTTGCCTGTAATGTGAACACACTTTTGGAACGCAAAGAATGATTTGGGGTATTTTGGTGAAGAAAGAAAGGAGTATGTCAGTTTGTTCCTGGTCCTGATCTGGTGTTTCATATCTGCATCTGATCTTCATCTCTGAAAGGCAAGAACTGCATTTTTCTCTCCTTTGTTGTGCCTATATAGCTTGAAGACTTTGGGAAGTAATTACTTTTCTTGATGTAGTGAGGGCTTTGTCATCAGTCAGGGCTTCTAGGTGCTGCTGTAGTACAGAGAGGGAACAGAATTCATTGTAGAAGGTACATGGCTGAATGTCAAAACCAAGTTGCTGCTCATTCTTTCAGAAGCGAATGCCCTGTTTTGTATGTCAGTGGCTTTGTTTGCAGAATGAAGCACTGTACAAAATCACCTATGGCTTTCTCTGTGAGGAAGGGAACACACAGTGAAAAGTTCCTAATCAAGTGGAAGAAGACAACTTTCCATGCTGATGTTAAGAGTTTATGACTGTTGCCTGTTGATAATCCTCATGGAGAAGGTCAGTCTCTGCAAGGCAAAAGGCAGACCCAGTGTGCTCTGGTTCATGGAGTTCTTTAACAGGTCTTCTGTGATAAATGAAGGAAGAAGCCTGTTACATAAGCATTCTGCGTTCAGGTTCAATTGGAAATAAAGTGACTAAGTTTATAATTATATATATTTACAAAAAGACACTAGAACAAGTTAAGCAAGTGTCTGGGCAGCTGCTTTCCCCTCCCGTTTTCTGAAGAAAAGTAAACCTGCCAGTGAGCTAACATTCATGAGGGACAACAAGTTGTGAACTGTTGACCTTCAGTCCAGAGAACTTTCAGGCCTTTGGGTGGAGGAGGAGAAGGAGAAGAAAGCTGTTGTGTGCCTTTCTGTTATTTGAAGTCCTAAGAGATCTGCAGACGTTACTCATGCAACCTCTGTGTGCACCTGCGCGAGACGCTCCTGTTCCATTTTAAAAGATGTTGGTGGGACGATGTGTGTGCTGTGTCAGAAGTTTCTGTCTCTTGGGGGATTTCTTTGGGCCACTTGGTGGTCACTGATGTTATTTGACTTGGTGTGGCATTCTGAGTTACTTGATGCTTTTGTGCTCAGCGTGCCAGGCTCTGTATTTGAAGTGAGTTCATTTCAGAGATGGAAGATGGTTTGCCCAGTCATCGCTCCTTGTATGACACTGACTTCTCTGTCTGCATGTGGGCAGTCCTTTTGGTGTCTGACTAGTCTTGCCATCTGCAATCACCACAAAGGTCACTTCTAAATGAGCGACAGGAGCTTTTGCTCAGCTGCATGTTTTGAGCACAGAGAAATTGTGGGAAGGGTGGGAGAAAGTGGTTTGATTGTGCTTTTTATGGCATGTGTTGAGTCTTGAGACTTAGAGAAGGGGATGGACAACGGATCAAGGAGATCAGTTTGAATGAACAAGAGAAAGGTGACCATGGGAAAATATTTAAATGAATGGCAGTAGAGAGCCTGATGCAGACAGATAAAACATAGGGAAAAGGAGGGGGAGGACAGAGCCAAGATACAGTTCCTGAGGACTGAATAATCTCAGAGCATAACAGCATTCTAGCCTGCCAGTGTGGTGGGAGTGAGATGAGACACAAACTATTCTGTTTCGTGGATGTTATTGTTCTCCCTCTTCCACTGTTTATTTATAATAATGTGAGTTGTTGACCTGCAGTGTTTGGGTTTTTTCTCATCACATAGCACATCTTGAAATTTCTGGTTCTCCTCAGCAAAACCAGCAACACCTGTCTTCACCTTGCAGACTCAAAAATATTTTGATCAGGCCCCTGATTTAGTCCAGCATTTAACCAAATACTTACTATTTTTTCCATTTGATTCCATGAACTCTGGATCTGATTTAAACAAGACTTAGGTAATTTTGGGACTTCCAGTTCCTTTTTCCATGTTAGAGGTCAAGACAATGACAGACCTTGGTCACTCTGAGCAATTTTGATATATATGGTGCATAGTAAGTCTTGGGCTTTTTCTTTTAGCTAGGTATTTTCTTGAAACGGACTCCAGAATTTTTTATCAGTATTTGAGTCCTGCTTATGCTATTTACTACAAGCTGAAAATTCCAAAGGCTTGGAATGGATACAGCCTGGGGTTGAGAATAATTTTATGTGGTTTAGATTGTAGTTCAAAATATGCACAATAGAAAAGTGGCACTTACATGGAATTTGCTGACAGCTCCAGCTGACACAAAAATAATTGGCCACTTTTAACTTTTTACATGTTAATATCTTGATACATGTGCAAAAAAGAGGCAATACATGCTTTGTTCTTTTGCTTTAGCTTTTGTGCTGTTCTTATTTCCCAGTAAATGCTGATCTTGCATGTTTTGCTCTATGTTAGCAAGAATAATAGCCTCAAATTTAAATGCTTTGCTTTTATGGAAATGGCCTTCTACTGGGTGAGTATAACTGAGGATGCAGGTCTGTATCATATGTGCCTTTGAAGTTAATTTGGAGGAATTGCTTGTGTAGAGCCCTTGTTGTTTTGCAACCCATTTAGATGTTAAAGGACTGAAGTCAGACACAGTCTTGATCTACTTGTGCATTTCATTCAGGTTCATTAGTCAGCTGTCTCAGCATTCACCTGTTTTTAATGCAGCAGCAGTTTTTACTCATCAGTGCCTCTGTAAAACATCAAAATAGAGTATGGGACTGAAAATATTCAGCAGTGAAAATAGTCTCTGTATTTGAATCATGGCCTGGATGAACCACGTGTTTCCTTGTGGGAGAGTGAGGAAGCATAAATTTAGAGTATTGGGAGAACACATTCTTCAACTTGATTGGAAATAAGAACAACAAAGTAGTTATTCCTGAATAAAAGCTATCTGAAAGAGGAGAAAATACAGGGGTGACATTTATTTTGCAAAATTTTCTCTGGCATTTTTGTTTTGTGGCATGTTGGATTTCGTCTCATTTCCAGATGTGCCTTTGCAGGTTGGTAGGGGTGGAGTGTAAGTCAAATTCCTTTGTTGGTTAGCCTCTGTCTCAGTTCATTTCCAACTTCCTCATCTGTTTCCAGCTGCTTTGCCTGTAGACCACCTGATTATCCAGATACTATGCAGTCTTGGGGGGGAGTTCTGTCTTCAGGTTTTGGGGTTGAGAGTTCTAAGTGGAGTTTCAGAATTTCAATTCAATATTGGTCCAGTACTCCCTGGTCACCAGAGTTCTTTTAAGTATATGTGAACACTTTGCTAGCAGACTGCATTTTTACTTTTCTTTTTTTCAGAAGTGAGGCCAAGAATTGGGAGATTTTTAATGTTCTGACATGACTTTAGATTTTGGCTGCAAATGTCAAGTGAGTTTAGCTTTTGTTTTGTTTTTACTGATTTGAATGCATGAAGACATGTGGTACCTAAATTAGGGCAGAAGAGGAGTTGCCAATCAGTAATGAAAATGCTCTGTCATTTTAACTGTGTGGGTGCTTAATCATTTTCCATAATAATCCTCTGCTTTAAAGTACAAAAGAAAAGGGATTCCTACAGGGGCATTGTGTTCTTCTGCAGACAGGGAAATATGGCATCTTTTTAATAATGAAGAGATGCTTCTCTCCTCTGGTGCCTTAATTCTGAGTAGATTATTATAATTATTCCTTCTTAAATATGGCTTTTCCTCTTTTGACATCAGAACACTTTAGAAACTGCTAATGTCACACAAACAGAAGCTGAGGCACAAAAAATTAAATTGGCCCAACCAAAGTAATCCAGCATGTCCACAGGGGAGTCAAGAATAAAATTCCCATTTCCTGAGTCCCAGGCCAAGATTACCTTGTAGGCTTGGGGCTCTTGAGGATTATTTTGAGTTAATCTCACCACAATTCTTTCCCTCTCTCCTTGCTCTTCTTTCCCCCTCACTGCTGATTGCTGTTTCCACTGCTCCTGCTTGCATAACCCATTTTCCAAACTCATCCTGAGTCCTTCTCATTTCCCACCTCCTGAGCTACTGCCCTTCCTCCAGGCACCCACTTGCACTGACACCACCCCAGCAAAGCGTGGCCCCTACTGAGCTGCTTTCCTGGGCTTAAGCCTTGTGTGCTGTCGTGCTGCTGTGACTCACAGTCAGCAGCCTCTGCACAGGTTGTGTCATCCCTGCTAAGCCCTTTGAGTCCAGAGGCACTGCAGGTAGCTCAGTGACAGCTGAGCTAACACAAATGTAACATTTTACCTCTTGCTGCCCAAGGAATCTCTAGCTTGGGCAGCAGGAAAAACAAGGGAAGCCTTGGAGTGCACGCTTTTAATATTTGGTGCCTGGAGATGTTTGGACCTATGCACTTGCATGAAGTTTTTTAAATGTTCAAGTGAATGCTGAGAGTTGAAAACCTGGCTTTGCCAGGCTGAGACAGGGAAGATATCCTCTTATAGCATTTGCTTTGTCGGACAAAGAAAGTCAAGAGATGCAGTTCTGGACCTGTTTTCTAACATTCGGTTCAATTTGAATTCAGATATTGCTCTTGATTGCAAATGAACATTTGTATTTCCCTAGGAGGAAAAATTTGGCACTTACAATCCTAGACCAATGCAGAGGCTTTGGGAGTCCTGAACAGACAGGTATTTCATGCCCAAACTCAAGTAAGTGAGTGACTGAAAAATAACGTGCATAATTTAAGCATATTTTCCTGAAGTGAAGTTTGTATATGAGCTCAGAGGCAAAATTCCTCCCAGGATTTATATGAAAGGCAGAAATGTAGGCTGCCTTGTTTTGAAACTATGAAAGGGATATGCAAACTGGTAGGGTAATATCTTCAGGATAACTTTTTTGTAAGCAGCTCTGTCCTCAGTTCTTTTTTGAATGCTCTCGCCTTAGCCGTGCTTGCTCTCTTCTGTATTTCAGTCAGCTCATTTGTCCTAGCAGACATTTGTTTCAGTGATGTATTTTCTTTTTGGCCCTGAAACTTTAAGGAGAGAGGAGGCAATTTACATGAAAAATCACTTTATCCAGATTAATGACTGCTGCACTTGACTGTTATCACAGCGGTTTTAGCTAGAAGTTTTTTTTTTCGTTGGAGTGAGAAAGCAGAAACCTCTTCTCAGATGTTTCTTCTGTCTGAAAGTGCAATTGTGGAGACACATCAGGTTGGTCCAGAAAAAACGAGTACCTTCATGCAGTCAGAGGAAAAGCTATGTATGTAAAAGGTGTGGTTGAGCTTTAAATGTTAGCAATTAATAAGCCACTAATTAATTACCAGTGGGTTCAGATGAAGGGCCAGCACTGGGTCTTAGAGCTGGGAACTCACTGCTGAAAGTTGAGCTTACAGAGGAGGAAACACAGATGTTTCTTTACAGCAGGAAGCAGGCAGAGTATAACTGAACTGCAAAACCAACTTCTGCTCTTGCTTGCAATAGTGTGAACTGAGAATTAGCTGGTGGCATTACTGAAGCCTGAAGTCAGAATCTACCCACATGGATAGTTTTAAAGCTTTAATAAAGACATGTAGGTCCTGTAGGGAGAGGGGGCAGGCATGAAGGAATTAATGTTTTAATAATAATACCCAAGCAAAAGCTCCTTAACTGCAAGGCAGCTGGGTCGATGTGGTAAATTTCCCTTAGGATTCAATGCAACAACTTGTGAGATTTTCCACTTCTCTTGTTTCCCTCTCACCCTGTGTTGTGAGAACTACCACTGTTGTGCAAGGGCAACTCTGGGGTCAAACAGGTCTTAAGCTTTAGAGCATCTCTTGAAGAGCAGTGGATGGTTCTGTTTCTGAAGGGTTTATAGAAGTCACCCAGAAGACAAGGTTACCTCAAATCAGAATGAGCAGAGGGGAACTTAAATGAAAACGAGAGTGGGGAATGTAAAATGTAGCACAGAATGACAGTTGTACCCAGCCTGGTCTCTAAGGCTCAAATAGATGTAAGGTGCAGTGGAAGGTGAAGACCTACATGGGATTTACAGGGCTGAATTGTTGGTATTCCTTATGGTAATGGAGAATTAGCACTGGGCCCTTGAGTCAGTGTTAAATAAAAAATGGGGCAGATAAATCTATTTCTGGATTCTTAATACATTATAAGAGGAAAAGTTGTTCATTAAGCAAATCCTGGATGAATCTGAATCTTACCTCTGGAGGTAAGAAATTTATCTTCTGAGAATGACAGCATAGAAACAGTGTGAGAAGAATAGTTCTTGGGAGAAATTAAAGCAGAAATCACGTACTTTATGCTGTATCAAGGACTACAAAGGAGTTCTTATGTACAGCCTTTCCTCTATTCCTAAAACACAGCTTGAGGTCTTCCTTGTGTATCTTTTGGAGTAGAGTTTTGTGACGACAAGGTCCAGCTGCAGTTGAGGTTTTTTTGTGTGTAATTTAGCACTTACCAGAGCCATGAGTGTTTCTTCTGGGGCTTTTTTGGGGTTTAATCTCTACTTCCTCCAGACTGTGGGGATACTATTCCTTTACATTTCCATTCCCATCAGTAGTCGCAGATGCTGTAGGTTGCCTAGAAGATTGCCAGCTCTTTAGAAGTTCTTTACGTGAGGATAAAGGTGTGTATCCTTCCTTTATAGAAGTGCTTTACCAAAAATGCTCAGGCAACTAGAATGCTGTTGGCACATAGTCCATAGTCGTCGTTTGTAGCATCTAAAATGAAACTTAATCCCATTGTGTTTCTCAGATCTTACTGGTGCATGTTTTGTGTGGCAAATCAAGCGTGACTCGGACACCTGGATTTCTTTCCGTTTTGGATCAGGTGGACTGGTGTGGCTCAGTGATGAACAAGTGAAGGACGGGGCCCAAAGAAGTAAGAAAAACTGAATTCATTTAATCAGCTAAAAAGACAAACATTTATTATTGTTGGGGAGGGAAAAGGAAGATACCTAGATCATTATAGGGGTTTTTAATCTTCCCTTGTAAAATTACTAATGGTGTGAATTCTTTAGACATTGGTTGTATCAAGTGTTTGCAGGCTTCATTTATTATCTACTAACCAAAATTAGCATTGTAGAACCAAAGCAATACCAAGCTTTTCTCCTACATTTCTGTTGAGAACACTGTATTTATTCAAGATTTTAGAAGCAAGTCTCTGGAAACCCCTGATTGCTTCAGAAAAGGATTCCCCTTTACACTATACAGCAGGCACTGAAACCATGATACAAAATTTATTTTCATGCTAGAATTGTTTTGCATAACATTGTGCATGCATTTTACTCAGTACTAAATTGCATACAATGCTGTTGTCTTGTTTCTTAAACTTTGAGACCATTTATACTTGAGTATTTTCCTGATTTTGTACTATAAGTCCCAGTTTTAAAATAACACCTCTTTTGTTTAAAATTCATACTGATTACTTAATATGAACAATTTATGAAGGGTCTTTACGTTGGATCTATACATCAATAAAATACAACATAACCAGAGCTGGAAAATTAACCAGCTGTTACTGTCAGGTCCGAAGGAAGGTCCCATGTGTCACAAGCATGCCAACAAAAACAGACAGGAAAAAGTTTTTCTTATTTTTATACACTTCTAGTTGGATTAAAAGTTCTTGATTTCCATGTCGGTGTGATGAACTGTGAAGGCGTGGTCAATATGACCGATGACTGCCTGATTGCACTTTTTAAAACCATTACTCTTTATCTTGTATACAAAAAGAAGCGATCCATAGCAAAGAAATGTACAGTTTTATAATGTTTTACATTTTCGCTACAACAATGTATGTAAAAGTAAAGAGCTTTGAAAGAAAATATATAACTTTGCCTTTTTTTTTCTTTTTTTTCCTTAATCATACATTTGCAGTGTTTCTTGTGTGTGTGTTGTTTTGTTGGTTTTTTTTGTTTT
>JAYDZK010000268.1:13404869-13475688 GCA_034509185.1 Euphonia xanthogaster | reverse complement strand
ACAAGTCCTGTGAGGAGAGGCTGAGGGAGCTGGGGGTGCTCGGCCTGGAGAAAAGGAGGCTCAGGGGAGACCTCACCGCTCTCTGCAACTGCCTGGAAGGAGGCTGGAGCCAGGTGGGGGTTGATCTTCTTCCAGTAGCAAGTAATAGGACGGAAGGAAATAGCCTCAAGTTGTAGCTGGAGAGGTTTAGATTGGATATCAGGAAACATTTCTTCACCAAAAGCGTTGTCCAGCATTGGAACAGGCTGTCCAGGGAAGCAGTCAGGTTGCGATCCCCAGGCTTATTTAAAAGTTGTGTGGATGTGTCACTTTGGGACATGGTTTAGCCGTGGGACTTGCAGTGCTGGGTTAGAGGTTGGACTTGATGACCTTAAAGACCTTTTACAACCTAAAGAATTGTGTTATTCAATGATTTCTCTCTGAGATGTTGCATGGAAAGGAAGTACTTACAGTTAAATTACCAACTCTCTTGAGTCTCTTGAAGTCAAATTCCACTTGTGTTAGCAATTTGTGTCTGTTTTAGTTGCCTGGATAGTGTTTACTCTGCATTAACATTCATTGTCCACTCATCAATTGCATCAGTAAAAATTACTGTATTCTTTTATGGTGGACTTCATGGAAACTCTGCTGTGCTTCTTCACTTATTAAGAGAGGGTCAGAGCATAACAGCAAATCAGGTAGTAAAGGAACTTCATACTGAGACAAATAAGCTTTTCTTGAGCTGGTACATGACTATAGTGATTTCTGAGTTCCTGACAATTAAGAATAAGCAATAAACTTCATGCTGTCCCTCTGGAAAATAATCAGAATGTCCATCAGCTACTTTTTACCATTCTTTAAAACTAGTTTATGGGAGTAATTGGGGAGGATTGTAAAACAAAATGCTTTGCTCAGGACATCATTCAGCAAAGTAACAATTATGCTTCTGTGCCAGAAAATCTTTGGCGACAGAAATCAATTTTATAGGCTACAGAGCCTCACACAGGATTAAGAAATGTGAATTCCATGGGTGGGGACTAATTTTTGTTGTTGTTTAATCAGGTCCTCAGACTGAAAGGGATATAACTATATTACGTTAGAAAAAGAATTATGTAGAAGAGATATTAAACCACAGACAAAGGATGACAAAATGATGAAATGATGACTTGGAGAGTGTGAAAGGAAGTTTAGCATAGAGAAGAACAGCATAGGAAATATGGGTATAAGCCTTTGAAAATAAGTGATGATATGTTGACATAGGCACCATTGGTTTTCAAATGAGAGTGACAAGAATCCTAGATTGGTAGGTTTGGGAGTGTTTTCTTCTGGAGAGTAATGAAAATTAATTTTTCCCATGCAGACTATCTGAAAAAAAAGAAAGTAATTTGACTAAATAGCTCTATTTTCATACCAAGTACTTACTCTTTGCATTAATACCTTGCATCAGGTTTTGTGTCACAACCTCAGTGAAGTTACCTATAGTCTGTGACATTCCTGGTTCTTTTGCAATAAAGAACTGTATTGTAATCTCCTCGGCTGCCCAACATGGAGCTCAGGTTGATGGGAATTGGAGAAAAACTTCACAGAATAAAATGTGACAGTCTGTAACATACACAAGTCGCAAGCAACGTAGAGCAATAACAAGTAAATGTTAACAAACAGAGCGAAAGAGAGAAAGAGAAAAAAGAGAGAAATGTGAACATGTAAAAGAATTAAGATTCCTATATAACAACTTCATTTTAGTTACCCCAATACTCTAAGGCCATTAAAATCAATATCTTTATCTAGGTATGTTTATTAGTTTCCTGGTTTTTATATTACTGCATATTTTGAAAGTTGTTATGAAGATCTTCTGAGTACTGAAGGACTTTACACTGGCGCGAGAGCAGAATTTAGTATGCTACATGAATTATGCAGAATCCTTCCAACCCAACCTACCTCTTCAACATTTACTCACCACCGTGTTGACCTGGGTCCCTCCAGGAAGCCGTGTCCCCCAGGAAAGGCACTCCACTGACGGTGGTGACCGTCTCTCCCAGTACTAACTCGGCCAACATAGTAACGTCACTCCCAGAGAATATCACCCTTGACAGGTACTACTTCTTGAAGTGAGGTGACAGTATGTTGGCTGCCTACCTACTGGTGCTACTAGAGAAGTACAGGAGCTCTAGGAAAGTCGATCCAGTGCATCTTGCTATTTACAGGCATTATTGGATATGTGCTTAATGCAGTGCTGAGAACGTTGCTTCTGGAAATCCTGCATTGCAAAGAGCTCTGGAAGATCCTTCCTAGTTTCATCCTGATCCTCTTGGGGGTTTACTTATATCTACCCTGAACATCTGAGACTCTCACTAACACCAGAGGGGTCATTGACAGGTCAGGTAGAAGTTACAGGAAAATGCAGTCAGGTGAGTCATGTTACCACTTCATATTACTGCTCTGACTGAGGAATACAGTATGATGATCTATACAGTATGGAAGGTGTCTGAGACATGGAACATGGATGAATGAATACAAAGAACAATGACAGCAGGAATGGTAGAGTGCTTGTTATTTCGGCTTTGTGCTTACAAACAGACAAGCAAGTCAACAAAAGGCTGGGAGAAAATATCCAGCAAGTATAGTCCAAGAGGGATACAAGCAAGTGGACTGGGCACAGAACTGGGACCTCATACCCTTCACCTCTTTGCCCCTGGCCTTCTGTAGTAACAGGTAGTCTGGTGTGTTTAACTGTACTGCAGCAGAAATGCACTTGTTGCACAGAGGTGCCTTTTCTTGTATCTGTCCTGCAAACACCAACCATACTTAGTACAGCAAAAGGAAGAGATGCCAAGAGTATCTCTTTCATATTCCAGGAATGCATTCTGCACTGGATGGCATGGGAACCATGTGCTTGAGAAAGAGGATTTACCATATTTATATCTGCTTTGTGCTGTAGGATTGGCACAGGTTGGCCTTATTTGGCTGAAGTGCTTGTATCTGTGTTTTCCCATGACTCAAAGTGCCTTGTGCTCATTAGGTTATTAAGGCATGAAAACTCCTAAAATTTATTATTTAGTTCTGCATTTGTTTTTTAGCTTAGTGCAGTCCTTTCCCTAAACATATTCAGCCCCAGCTGTGGCCTAAAGGGTTTGTGTGGGGAGATTTTCTAATTTTAGATTTTTTTTTCACGTCTCACCTAGTGCCAGAAAAAAGCAGGAAACATAAAGCACTGTTCTTTTCTCACCTTCTCTTTGTTTTCAAATTACTTGACGTAGAGGATGTTATTTTTTTACTCACATTCTAAAGTCAACAGTAGTACAAGTGACACCCACCAGTTTTATCTCTACAGGAAGTGACAGATGAATAATTGCACAACAAGGTATTACATTATATTAGTTATAGATTCTGCTTTACATGTGACCCGCAGCTGTGAGGTTCCAGGAATGCCACGTGGGGCAGGGGGCAAGGAATTGATCCAAAGTGCTTCCACAGAACTGTAGGTGCTTAACTGACAATATTAAATTAGAGCTGCAGTCACCTGTGATCTCTTATGGAGAAAGGCACCCTCAGAGGATAACTCAGGTCACAAATGAATGGATTACTCTCAGAGGCTGCCTGATTCTTCTTCTAATATAAGGGGCACCTCATACAAATTAAACTTAAGTTAGATGAGAATAACTGAGTATTATTCCTTTTATTTTAAGCTGTTAGCAATTTCTCCATTAGATCCCAAAGACTCCATTGTCAGTGATATCAAGATGTGATCATTACCTCATTTGCTATTTTGGAGTGAACAGTTTTGCATTTTAAAGACTAGGAAGGCTAAGTATAGTGAGGAAAGAAAAAACACATCCCTATTACCTTTCCTATTGCCTTTTTAGTACTTTTTATGTCCATTTAAACACCTGAGCTTTTTGAGCTGAAACAGACCTAAGATCTTAGCAGTTACTTTGCCATCTACTGTTCGTCTTACAGAGAGGGGCAAAGGTTTTACGACACTAAAATTAGATGAGACTTTTTTTATAATGTTCAGAGACACTTGATCAGAGAATTTGCTTCCTGGAGGTTTGAAGGACCACCACAGTGACTACATACCTATGGGTTTAACAATGCTTTGTTCTCCATAAAAGCCACCAAGGTTCACAAGCTGTAGTGAAATGTTAAGCAGCAAAAGGGGCCTCTGACAAGAGCTGTCTAGAGTTCCCAGCTCCCACTGAGCACTGGCACTAGAATTACAGCGCTCAGCACACTTCTGACGTTAGAGCCAGTGTGTTGCACAAGGAATACGGGCTATTGAGGTTATGATGACAGAAGAGATGAAAAATGAAGCCCTGAGAAAAGAGCAACTCCTTCAGAAAGCATGAGTGATAAAGCTGGAATGGGTAATTCCACACAATTTCTTTAAAAGGACATCAGCTCTCTCTCAGGAAATTGCATTGAAATAATGGGTTCCTAATATCACAGTTTGTTCCAGTTCATCTGACCATGGAGTGCACTGGAGTCACTGCAACTTTGTAGCTCCCTTCTGTCAGCGTTAGACTTGGATTACTTTAACTATTCAGACATCAGGATAGTCTAGGAGTGGGTTATTGAAAATTGGCTTTGGGGCAGAGAAGTAAAAGAACCACAGAATGTTTTTCTGAAGCTGAAGTCTGTGTTAGTAATGACAGATATTACCCCTCTCCTCTTAGGCGCCTCAATTCTAGTAATTTTTTTGTGTATTTTACAGCTGTGCAATGAGTAGAGAATGAATAGAGAATTTTGCCACCAGTACACTGGGAAAGAGCCTGCACAAGGATATCATTGAAGTATAGCTTAAGTGAAGCTCCATGCAGAGTGGATCAGAGAGGTGAGAAATTCTTAATTTGGCCATTTTAAAGTCAATATAAACCTTTTGTGTGCTGGTGTTGTAAATATATATATGAAAAGAATAAAAGCGTGGGGTAGATCTCTGAACAAATCCCAAATAACCTATCTCCTTGGCTTATGTATTATGAATGCATTCTTTAGACGATTGCTGTGTGGCACCAGACAGTACTGTAGGCATCAAATGAAGTTATGAATTCCACTCATGTTCTAAATTTCTTTTACAAGGGAAGTTGGGAAGTTGCATTCACTGCTTCATCCAGTGACAACTCTGAGATGTCACCATGCAGTCAACCGGTCCAGCAGGTGAGCACACAGCTCACATAAGAGAAGGGCTGAGAAACTGGGCAACACTTAAAAAACAAAACTGAGAGCTTTTAATACTTCTTTTGCATGTTTTGAGGTCTTCATACAAATTTGTGCCTTAAGATGTTTCACTGTGTACTGAATTAAATTATTATAGTTGTAGGGCAGTGTGAGGTTTGGGACAAAAGTCATGTTTAAGTGGTCACTGTCTTTTCCTGGTTTTTTTTGGTTTTTTTTTGTTTTTGTTTTTTTTGTTTGTTTGTTTGGTTTTTTTGTTTTTGTTTTGGTTTTTTGTGGTTTTTTTTTTGGTCTTTTTTTTTTTTAGGATCCTGACTGTTTAGAATACTCAAGCCTTGAGATAAAAGACACTCCAGCATAGCAGACTGGTTGACTGATGATTTTATAGTTATAGTCATCTAGTGGCTCTGCCACAGACCTTTCAAGTAATCTTCCTTAATTAAATTAAGCCCTGTGTCAACTGAAAATATTGGGGATTATTTCCATCTTTGCTGTCAACTTAGCCTGTTGGGTATTTGATTGCAGTATAGTAGTTCTTCTGCATAAAACGATGCCAAAATGAAGCCCTGATGTTAAACAGGGCCTTTAAACAGCACTGCAACATAACAACATCAATCCTTTGACATGGAGATGCTAAAATTTGGTGGGTGTATGTTAAGGGAGGGGACACACAGTTCTTTATAGTTTGAGATATCTCCAGGTCAAGGAGTTCTGGTCAAATTGGTGAGGTGAAATCTGCTGCTCTGTATCAGGCCCAGTTTCACCAGGCACTCTAAGCAGAAATGGCTTTGCAGCCAATGTTTTGTATAGAGGAAATTTCTCCTTTCTTAATGCTGCTGGTGAAGGTCTGCCTGCAGCTCTACCTCTGCCATCCTCTACTCTGAAATGCCTTTCCTCACTTCCGCTGCTTTCCCAGCCACCCACTGGTGGGATGGAAAACAGGAAGAGCTGCTGCAGGAAGGGGAGGTAAGGTAGAATGAAACTGACATTCTTCAAGTCTGACAGATTAAAATCAAGTACTGTTAATTAAAGATGCCCTCCTGCCAGATGTAGATTAGTCCAAGACTGAGCTGCTGAGAGTGTTGGGGGCAATAAAAAGATTTCATTCAAACCTGCCAGTCTTTAATCCAAAGCATCTTTGCTTTGGCTGCAAATGACCACATCATCGTTGGCAGCAGCTGTGCAGCCTGTGGGCAAAGCTCTGCTGTTTGCATGCCTGTGCCAGAAAAGTGCTCCTTATCCTGGGAGGAGGCACTGGGCAGAGCTGTGCTGAGCTCTCTGTAGAACCCCCTTGGACCTGAGGACATGGACCAGGAACAGATGTGAAGTGCTGACTTGGAGAATGAGAGAGGGAGTTCAGGTGTAGAATTACTTCATGCTCAGCCCCTTTTGGTGATGTGTTTAATCCCTCCACCACCAATAATATATAGAATTAATAACTTCATGTGATGTCCTTTACACCTGAGCAACTAAGCAGGCTTTTTGGTTTTTAATAACATTTTGGATACAAATCACATGATCTTATGTGACCCAGACACTGTCACACTGAAGCTTTACAGTTAAAAATTACAAGAAATGTGCTGGACAACTTGGACACTATTTTAGAAAAGTCAGGCACCCATTCTATGTTCCTAATGCAATATTAACTATAATATTAATTATAACTAGGTTTTTACAATTAGATGATGTTAACCAATCTGAAGCTTTTCACTGCTTGCAAGTCCCTGCTTTCATATAATGTGCTGGTAATGGTTTCAAAAATAATTCAGTTTCTGTGAATGCTTCATGTTACAGAAATGAAACCTAACATCCAAGGCAACGCAGATCTTGTCTTAACGGTTTGGTTCTGATCTTAGTATTTTTTGCTTTTCTCCTGCACCCATATAGATCATTCCCCATTTGGAAGCTAAAAGATGCAGGCAATATTTTTTGCTGCTAGTGGCACATAATAATTATCAGAAACAGAACTCCAGCTACAGTGTTACAATTTTGTTAGCTGAAGTGTAAGTGTGCTTTGTTACTTCTTAAAATATATATGCTTGTATATGTATATAAAAATAGTCTCTCTTAATTATTGCAGAAATAGATAAGTTGCTGCTACTATCAATACTTCATGGATATTGTGGTAACAGCTGAGTTTAGAGCACTGACGGTGGCGAAACAGTCCCACATTGAACCAAAATTACATGTATTCTCAGGATACCAGTGCGGAATTCTACTGAACTTGTAGATTCCTGATCCTCCACTTCCCAGAGAGGACCAGGGTAGGTAATGGAAGGAACTTTATAAAGCCAGGGATTTCTGAGCTGATTTCACTCTGTAGCTGACTGCTAAAGTGCCTCAGAGTCTGGCACTTCTTGCACCCTATCATGGGGCAGTTGGCACATTGCTCATGGTAGGAGACACACAATACTGCTGTGCCCTCTTTCCCTCTTGATCCATGATGCTACAAAAGCATCTGCTTTATGAGGAAGTTTGCTGCTTGAACATGAGCAGTGATAAGCATTTGCAACCTGAGGGGAATGGATGATAGAACCATCGCTTATGTGCGCCAAGGGTACAGTTGGTACAGTCTATCAGTCACGTGAATTGTGATTGGCCTGTTGCAATGGAAATAGCCTTTAACAAAAACAAAATGAAAGCTATTCACCTTTTGAATGGATTTTACATACTTGCACAGAAGGGAAAAGAAATAAGAAAGGAAGAGAAAAGAGGACAGGAAAGAAGAGAAAGATTCCCACCAGCTCTTCCCCTCCAAAATTAGCATTGGCATTGGTGAAGTCACACACAAAGGAAAGTCTCACTTTCTTTGTGCTTCTCACAATGACATCAACATGCATGGCTATGAGATGATGAGAAAATATCTCACTCACAATGAGTAACAAATCAGAATTTTCTTCAAAGCAAAAAATGATAACACAAGACCATCATAGGTATATGCTAGCTCTTCCAAAACACCTGTTTTGAACTTTATGACAGTTGAGATCACTTGGCTGGCGATCTGTCCTTTCTAATACAATGCAGGGGGATATTCTGAAAAGGCTGAAGAATGTCTACTATGCAACTTGGCTGGAACATCCGCCAAAAACAAGGTTGGCATTGTTTTCAATGTGGTTATCTACTTTCAAATTACTCCATAGAATAAATAGTGATATTCCATGGGTAGAGGTAGATTATGGGGTTTAAAAAAATCAAATTGTAGCCCCGTAATTTTGTGTGCCATAGGAGTCTCATAGAACTGAGATATTCCCATAATTAACCACCAGCCATGGGATATTATAATATATTCCATGGTGACTAGTATTCTTTCCGTTTCCCTCCCCCCTCCCAGTAGAATTAGAATGGTTAATTTAGCTCTGGTTTCACCTATTGCTAACATGAATCAGTACAATTAAAAATAAGAATGAGGCAATCACTGTTTAGGCCAAACCAGCTGGTAATGACCAGTCAGACTTTTCCAGTTGGCCTGTGCTGCTAGAAGGTTGAAAGAGCTGTAACTCACCAACCCATACTTGCAAAAGGAGCATGTTTTAGCAAGTGTGGTTCAAAACTCGTCATAGTTCTAAATGCTAAATTCTAGTGGAATATTATAGAATAGATTGATTTGCATGCCATGGAATAAACATCCTTACATCTAGTCTTGTCTCAGAGTGAGTCATTTTGCATTAGTGTCAAGAATTTGAGCTGTTGTTCTACTTTGCAGTTAATCATCAGAAAGAGACTGGATTGTCTCATGAATATGCATGATGGTATAGTTGTCCCTTCAACTTACTAGGCACCTAGTTTCTGTAATGAGATGTACAATATCTGCCATTTAAAACAGCTGAAAGGTCCCAAATGGGAACAAATGAGAAAGCATCTGGCTGTTTCGAATTCCAGCCCTGTTTTGTCAGAAAGCTCTGTAATTGCTGAGTACTTGGCTCCTACTCTGCTCTATGAAGCATTCAGCTCTCAGGAGCCTCTGAGATGCATTACACAGTCCAGCAACACAGCTGTAGAACTCTCAAAATTCTTCCACTAGATGTAACAGCTTTCCAAAATATCTTGAGACTTGTATGCCCTTAACCAGGACCAAAGTTTGGGCTCCTAGAGCGAGCTCTCATCCTTAGTTTTGCTGATCAGCCTCCACTGTACCATTTGTCCCTGCAACCTAGACTTCACACATATTATTCACTGTGTGATGGTGGGACTAGAATGGATAAATGTGCTACCCATTGCTCTAAGAAAGCAGTCTGGCTGAATCTTAAATCACTACGCGGGATGGAGGTTAACGGTCAGATGGACATTCCTCTAAGAGGTTTCCTACCTGCTCTGTTAATTTCTAAAATTTCTTCTTGGGCCAGTGGGCAAGTGTCGCTCTGAGTACTGTGGTGTGGAGAGTTTACGACAGATTTACAATAATTGGGGGATCCCAGCTGGGGTGGCCTCGGGATATGCTTCTTTTTTTTCTTTGGTAGCTTCTGCTTAGCCATAGCTAAGGAGTAATACATTCCGAAATTGTTCACAATGACAGGGACAGGCATGGCAATGGTCAGCACACCAGCGAGAGCGCAGAGGGCCCCCACCAGCATGCCTGACCAAGTCTGAGGATACATGTCTCCGTAGCCCAGGGTCGTCA
Source organism: Euphonia xanthogaster (assembly GCA_034509185.1). Lineage (NCBI taxonomy): Eukaryota > Metazoa > Chordata > Aves > Passeriformes > Fringillidae > Euphonia > Euphonia xanthogaster. The sequence continues at coordinate 13,465,919 of JAYDZK010000268.1, read as the reverse complement.
TGGTGACAACAGCCCACCAAAAGCCGATGGGGATATTTTTAAAGTGTGTGTGTTCACTGGCACTAGGGTCATTTGGTTTAGCACCTATTCTCTCGGCATAATAGATCATCGTGGCAAAGATTAAGACGCCCAATGCCAAAAATATGATGAGCAGCAAGAATTCATTTGTGCTGGCACGGAGGGTGTGTCCCAAGACCCGCAACCCGACGAAGTGGCGGGTCAGCTTGAAAATTCGCAGGATTCGCACGAAACGGACTACGCGGAGGAAGCCCAGGACATCCTTAGCAGCTTTGGAAGACAGGCCACTGAGTCCAACCTCTAGATAGAAAGGCAGTATGGCCACAAAGTCAATGATGTTCAAAGAGTTTTTGATAAATTCCACCTTGTTTGGGCAGAAAGTGACTCTCATCAAGAACTCAAATGTAAACCAGACCACACAGACACCTTCGATGTAGGTGAGAAAGGCTTCCGTCTCTGCTTCCCTGTAGTGCCGCACCTGGGTGTCATTCCCGATGAATTCAGTTTCTGTCTTGTTCACAATGGGGTTAAATCTCTCGTGGGTCTCGAGGCAGAAGGTGGTAATGGAGACCAGAATGAAGAACAGGGAGGCAAATGCCACATACTGTGGAAAGAAAGATAGGAGAGAAATGTTAAACCGTAGGTTAAGTACAGGGGCTTTGATTCTGAAGCACCAGGCAGAGGCAAGAGCTGTATTAAATGTGAATATAATGCCAAGTCTTCTTCCTGTGGGCTTAAGATGCCAAGTCTCACCTGCAAAGACAGCCTAACATTCAGCCTGGGAGGGAAAGTCATTTATGAGTACACGCTAAAATCTATTATACAGATAGCACCTTAGTGTGAGTGTCAATTTAGGCAAGCACTTAAATCTCAGGACTGTCTGCGGGATTTAAGGTTAAAGACATATTGAAAATGTACCTTCCTGAACTTGGTCTTCTGTTACTTCATTGCCTTAAAGAGAGAGCACACCTTCCAGGACAGCTGCCAGGCAGTACTTTTCTCAGCATTCTCTCAGCAGTATCATGGCTGCTCCCAGCTTAGTGAGACCTGTGATATTTCAGATCTCAGAAAGGTGCTGGTAAATACTGGTGGCAGTCTCAGGTGGGCTCTACAGCAAGGAGCAGAGTCCTTGGCACCATCAGACTTTCTTGGCAAACCTCAGACACAGGTTGAGAAGAGTCACATTATCAAATAGAGCTCTCAAATGCCTCTGTTCTCAGTTCCCTTCTCTAGATCTTTTAGGAGTGGGGGATGGGGGGGTAAGGAAGTGGTTTCAGATAAGCCTGTCATCTGATTCCAAAGGACACAGATCTATTGGCTTTCACAAGACACAATTTTCTTGAAGAGATTCTCATTACAGTGTAAGACTTGTACCAGAATTAGATGAATTTTTTTTAAAGGATGTTGGATTTCTATTACAATCTGGCCTCGAATGTTTCCAGGGATGGGGCATCCACCACCTGTCTGGGAAATCTGTGCTTGTGTTCCACCACCTTCATTGTAAAAAAATCTCTTCTAGTATGAATCTTCCCTTGTTTATTTTAAAACCATTACCCTGGGTCCTGTCACAACAGGACTTACAAAAAAGTCAATCTGCATCTTTCTTATGAGCTTCCTTTAAATATTGACAGGGAGACCTTGTTGGCAGCAATAAGGTCTCCCTGGAGAATTCTATTCTCCAAGCTGATCAAAGCCAGCTTTTTTAGCTTTTCTCCCTCTTTCCTCAGCCTAAAGGAGATCTCTTGGTTGTATTCCAGGATAATTGAGGGGTACAGTCAGTGCAGTCAGGCCAAAATTCACAAGTCTTGTAACCACAGTTGCCCTGCTCATTCCTCCTTTAATCAATTAAGTAATTTGTGCATATCTAAGTCTCTTTGTGTGTTGGAGTAGTATGGTTATGGTAATACCTCTTGCCACTCCACTCCTTACATCTGTTATCTTCTTGTTTGTCTTGCGTGTCACCTCGACAAGAGATGTCACATAAGGCATTTCCCTGTCTTTATGAGCATGAGCAACTGTGATAATAAAAATATTAGTTTCCTGTTCCTTTTAGTTTCCTGTTACTCACAGTGTCCCTTTTTCAACAGTGTAGTCAACACAGGGGTTGAAAAGAACTAGTTTCTTCTGTCTGGGTGCTGCCAGTGAATGCAGTGCAATAGTCTGAACAAAACGGTTGCCAAAGGAATGGACCCATTAAAAATAGCCTATACTTCAAACTATCAAACTCTCCTGCAATCAAGTTCCTCTGTCTGCCTTCCTGGGTAGAACTAGTGTAGAATTACACTTGACCTTCTATATTAGAAAACAAAGTCAAAAGCATGGATTTGCCACATTTTGAGGTGAACCATTTAATAGAATACAAAGAAAATGGAAGAGAATAAAATCACAAAATCATTTAGGTTGGAAGGGCCTTCTGGAGGTTGTTTGGTACAACTTCAAAGCTGGACCGGGTTGCTCTTGCCTAGTCCAGGTGTGAGTATCTCCAAGGCTGGAGATCTCACAGCCTCTCTGGGCAGCCTATGCCAGTGTTATCCAGTAAGAGCAAATAAGCTTGGGAGGATATGGAAGCAAACAGACTCTTCTGCTTTTCAAATTCAGCTTTGTTGCCAAAGAGATCAGAACCATTGTCGCAGATTAAAAAAAAAAAGGGATATTTTCCCCTAAAAACTTCAGGTTCTTACAGCACTATTATGTGAGGATCTGCTATACATGCTGATATGTGCTAAATCAATGCCTAATATATCTGGGAGATAAACAATATCAAGATTAGGGAAACTGAGAATCAGGATTTTTGAGTATATTTTTTGTCAGAATCTCCTGTTAAAGAGGGAAATTTCTTAATGCACCGTTTGTCCATTTGTAAAATAGGTGGTGTTGATCATGTGCTTTGTGGTCCTATATAAATGTGTGCAGGTTCTATATGCTCTTATCTAAATGTTAGTGGGTTTAGTATATCAACAGTCTTCCTGAAAAATCACTTTTGTGTACAATATCAGTAGCACTTAGAGATTAATTGTCTGCATGTGAGTAAAATGAGAAACCAAAAGCATCTTGCACCAAGCAGTCAGGAAGATGTTCCTAGAAGCCTGAGCATTTCTACTGTGCTCCAGCACAGAATCACACAGCCCTGAGAATTCAGGCTGCAGAAGGAAGTACTGACACTTCCTTAAGACAGGTAGCACTCACAGATAGAAGGAGAGACTGCAATAAAACCATTTTGCATTTTAAGGGTTTATGAAGATGGCCCCTTTCTTTATCCTGACTCAAATGCAATCCTCTTCTTGGTGTATACAAATATATCTCCTGAGTGAGTTTTTCCTGCTTAGGACGACCTTGTGCAGCAAGTATCTCGAAACTGATGTTTCACTGTATTAAAGAGAACAAATAACCAATTCTGACCAGGAATTAAGTTTTTTTGCCGTGGTACAGGTTGGCAGTGCTATCAGCAGAGAACATCACACCCATGATCCCTCCTTGTTAGCCCTTGTGTGCTCACACCTTGGCTTCACACGGTAATTGAGAGCTTTTAGTCACCACTTCAGCAGAGCAGGAAGCACCTCCTAAATGAGTGTCTGCTTCCTCCTATCTGGTTTTAACAGCATTTTTCCCAGGGATGGGCATGTTTTTGTAGGCTTTGTGGCTTTGAGAGCATGAGTCTGCTTTCAAGATTTCATTAAACTATGTATGAGTAATGGTATTGACAGGAAGATTCCCAGTATTTTTCTCCAATTTAACTTTTCTCCAATTTAAGTTCAGAATGCCTGAAAGTCAGGCCTGACAATTTGTTCACTGGCATCCATCCCTGACAGATTTATCTGCAGCTTCTTGGAACACAGGAATTTAGCAGTTTACCACAAGTATCACTGGCACAGATTTATGTTTGTGATCCCCAGTTTATATTGCTCTCTTTCCATCTTTCTTCTGAGTATTTTTCTTTGTTAATAATCTGAGATTTAACAAACTGTAAGCATGATCTAATAGCACAAAAATCGGTGAGTAGGCTTTTCTAGGAAAACCAGCATTAATTTTTTCCAAAGATGTGGAAAAAGAGTCCTCCCTGACCTACCATCAGAGGCCCATTGAGCCTAACATGATTAACTTGTCAAATCCGGAGATGGGCAGTGCTGATAAAATCTGATGAAAACTATGGACTCACATGTGTTCTATTGTCTTTGAAAAGAAGTCTGTCTCTTTTTATTTCACTAATAATGGTCTGAAAACTAATCAAACCAATGGATTGCTCTTGTATAATTTAGTGGTTCTTAATCTTACATTTTACAGCAGTTTCTCTTCTTCCTAGGATCTGGATGGGCTGAGGGAAAAGAGTGAGGATTTTAAGAAGTGATGTCACACGCTGTTGAGTTACATAAAGGCAACTAAAATTTTCTATAATTAAAGAATATACCTAGGTGAAGTGTTTGAAGTGATCAAAACTCTTTTATTTGCTTTGACATGTGAATGATTTCTATTTCACTAGAAATGCTGCTGCTATCACTTTTTTTTTCTGGCTTTAATACCAACAAAGAAAAATCTCAGATTGTCCAAAACCACAAAAGCCATAAGCAAAGGCTGAGAGGAGATTTAACAGGGGGAGATTTGGATTAAAATGTAAGTTGCATTAAAATATTTTCATTCTGGAGACAGAAGAAATTACACTCCTGCATAATTTCTCTTAATACTGGCTATATTTTAATACATTTATTTGGAAAGACTCTAAAAGGTGTCATGCCCCTAAGCGGAGAATTTCGTAACATAATTTATCTTGCTTCTGATTAAATGTATCTATCTATCTATCTATCTATCTATCTATCTATCTATCTATCTCTTCTCCCTGCCTTATGTCTAACCCAGCCATTTTTGCCAGGGCAGTGGGAATATGAAGTACCAATTAATTCATAACAGTAGTGTTTCACATCAACTTTGCATGGCTGTAAAAGGAGCAAGGTAACGGAGTCAGACATAGCCACTCATGAATAATTAGCCAGCATCTTTCCACTCAGCATTGAAAGAAAACAAAAGTCCAACAGCCTTAAAAACCCAAATAAACCTTCTAATACATGAGGATTTAGAGGCTAGGCTTAGATAAAAGGTCTGAGTATTGGACAAGACAGGATTAAATACAGAGGTTTTGCTCTTTACCTCTGGGAGTAATTTTCTAAAACAGCACTTTACCTTGCATGTCTTAGACAGGCCTGGTCTTGGAGATAAGAAACCTTCTTTTATGCTTGTGTCCACACAAATATGCTGGATAACCCGCTAGAATTCATTGATATGGTGCCTGGAATTCCCAGACTTCAGTGCAGATGGGCAGTGAAGGTTGGTGACAAAAGTACCAGATCAGAAATCAGCTGAGTGAGGCTCTTTTCCAACCTCCACCATTGACACATTCAAGCATGTGGGCCTGCATCTTTTGCACCATCCTTTTTTCTTTTCTTTTTTTTTTAAATTTAATAGAGATAATAAACTCTTTAGGGCTTGGAACTGCCTGCCAACTTACATCTGCTCCCTGTCCAGACCGATGCATGTCTGGAGTGGGGACTTAGGAAGGAGGCCTTGGCTGAATCTTGGCAGCACTCTTAGATCAGAAACAAGGAAAGTGTGTGGTGGCAGTGGAAGCAGCAAGGCTTTGCAAGTGAGGTTTCAGTAACGGCAGAGTTTGTTTTCTAGGAAATAGCGGTGTACACGGCACGCTATTCATAATTCATCCCAGATCACACGTTCAGAGCGAGTTAGTAGCAGCTGCACGCCGCAGACACGTGCTCTTCTCCTTTGCTACTGCTCAGAATCATTTAACAATCCTACTCAAGCTAGATGGGAGAAAAGAAACAGAGAACACTCAGAGAAGATTTGCCAGCCTTTTCCTTTCCATCTGCTATCAGAAATATTTTTGAAAGTGATTCTTAATCCCTATCCTTTTATAGGGAAATTCAGGAAGTTGTACCTTCCCCAGAACCTCTGGATGAAAAACAGAGGAAGGTGGCATTTTGATTGAACTACGTCTGTTAAAGTATCAGGAAATTCTCTATGTAAGTGGCACTATCTCTTTTCTGTACTAAGCAGTTGTCATCTCAGTCTGCATGAGCAGGACCCTGAGCAGCAGGAGGTTTCCTGCTTCTGTCTTTCCTGCTTCTCTCTCTCGGGGCTTGCCAAGACTGAAATGGGAGGTGCGAACAGAGAACTCACCGCAGAACTCTGTCTCTGAGGGAGAAACGATGGTAGTCTTACTGCTATGGAGCTTCCAGAAAAGTATATTGTGACTGTAGTGAGATCTACTGTGTTTGGGTTAGGTTGTTTTGGGGTTTTGTTGTTTGTTTTGGGGGAATGGGAGAGGGCTGAGGGGTGTGGATGGGCAGAATAATATAAAAATCACAAGTCTAGTAATTTTTCACTTTGTCTATCTCTGCTACACACTTGCAGGAAAAAGGCTCAGAAGAGTTTCAATAACATATGCTGGCAACAGAGGAGTTGATTTTCTATAAAACATCAGTAATTCAAATATACCCAGAGACCTGTGCTAGACCTGTATAAAGCACTGGGGTTTCTATTTACAAGGTATCTCTTCAAGTACTTTACCAACTTTCTTTTACAGTAGTTCATCTGACTGAAGTTTGTCTTTCAAAACTACTGCACTTCCATGAAAATGCCAGCATTTGCCTATCTGTGACTCGAATCTCAAAGCTTTGCCTATTTTTTATTTTAATCTGTAAACAGTACTTAACCAATCTTAATTTAAAATTAAGATTTAGTTCAGCCCATGTGTCCCCTAATTATTTAACAAGACAAATCTCGTTAAATAATAATCTTGCTGCAGCTCAGCCAAAGTATGGGTTAAGTGAAAGCTACCTTAAATACTTAGCTTTATAAACATTTTATTATGTCAAGACCAATTTTCCAGGCTTTCTTAGAGATATGGACCCTGATTCAAACAAATGACTCATTTTTAATGTGCCAGTAATTCTGCTGAATTTTTGAAAGTAATACTGAATCTGTATGACTGATCAGATGACTAAATGTGGGCACATGATACCAACAACCAGATAATGCTGGGGATGTGAGCAAAAGCTAGGACCCTGTCAAAAAACAACCTCTGCAATATTTCATTAAGAATCCTAATGGAAGATGCTTCAAGATTGTGTGAGCAATGATCATGAAAAGGAAATCATTTGCATGGGGAAAAAAATCCAGTTATTTTTTTATGGGTGTGGTGTAGGTATATGAGGGCGCAATCAGATGTTAGGACCAAGCTGTTCTCAGTGAAGGCAGAGATGACCCTCTCAGCAGTCTGCCTTTCAGTGAGATGATAATACAATTGATAGAGAAGCTCACATCAGCAAACATGCTGGTTCACTCACAAGATTATTCAAATTCATGTTTTGTAGCTGTGACAAATGGAAGAAGGAACCTTGAGGATAGACAGAGCTTGCTCTAGAGTTGGGTAAAAAGTCCACTAGCAGCTCATGGATCAAATGATTATATAATGCCAAAAAATATATGACAGCTTGCAAAAAAAATCTTGGAATGCTTTGTGGCACACAGACATGAAACAGCGTGTTAAAAAAAATGTGCAGTCATCTGTGGAAAATATGCTTAAGTTATTCGGTGTTGACGTTGCAATAAATAAATTAGAAGCTGATCTCTCAAATGTTAGTCCTAGCAGGCAGTCATGTGCTTTGACAAGGTGGTTACTGGGATAAGCAAGGCTGCATCAGAACTGGAAGTGAGGTATGGACAGTGCTCCTCTGGGGCCACATGGCCAGCCAGGTGGTCACCAGGCAAGGGCTGGAATGGTTCTTTGTAGGTCACAGGCAAACCTTCCAGTTTTATCTAGGACAGATTAAGTCTTGTGAATTAATAGGAACATTGACACAGTAGAGAAGTGAATTTATTTTGCAAAGCTTCCTTGCTGCTCCCTCCTCTCTGGTAATGAGAACTAAATGGGAACAGTATGGTGGGACCAAGGAGTTTCATATTGCTCAGCAATGGCGCTGTGGGAAATTCTTAATATATATAGATTCCTGTTCCAAAAGGGCCCCAAGACTCCTGCAGCTGAGTATATGAGACACAGCAGAAGGAGATATAAGTGTGAAAGTAAGCCTTCCGTCTCTGAGGGACTGCAGAAATGTGTGCTTGATAGGGACCTTCAAAATTGTCATTTCTCTGTCCCAAAGCACAGTCTTTGATCATTCCTGAAAGGCAGCTACCCTGACTGTTGTTAAGGATCTCTACTGGTGAATATCATGGAAATTGTGCAAGAAATTTATCCCAGTACTTCACCATTTTTTATCTATATTTTTTCTTCCTAATGCCTAAACTAAATCATCTTAATCTTAAGCTTTTTCATTTTTGTCCTATCCATCACAGACAACTAAGCATTTAGAAATTTTCAGATGTTTTCCTTCATTTGTAAGCTAATAACCACTAAACATTCAAACACCCCATGAGTCCTAGGCATCTCTTTTCATATGCTCGTACTTTTGCTGCATAAATTCAATATAATTATTAATCTCATTTTCAGATGATGTCACACACTTTTATGCTATCAGTTCTGTCAAAAGCTTTAGGATTAAAGAAACTGAGAAAATCATGTAATATCTAATACATGGAACATAAACTAACACATGGCAAAAGAAAGCAGAGAACTTTAATTGCCCATTAATACTAGGAGTTTCAATTTTTTTCTGTTAGGCAGTTGGTAACTTTTTTTGGACTTTGCATAGTTTCTGTTCTAAACTGAATGGGAGAGTTTTGTAGCAATGAATGGTGGTGGTGTCATGAGTTAGGATTTTCAGGATCTCACCTCACCACCTTTGTTCTGGATTTATCTCCTGAGAAAATCACACTTCCTTCCTCTCTAACTTGCTGCTGGTCTATTTTTTCCCCTTTTTGTTACAGCTTCTACACTGTGACTTGCCCAAAGGTGGCTTAATTCATATGCTTATATGCTTATATGTGTGCAGCCTCTTTCAAACCTACTTTTGAAGTGGTGCTAGAAGCCTTTCATAGAGCTGGACATTATTTCTGCACCCTTTTGGAGCCCATCCTCAGTGAGGTTTGATTCACCAACCTCAACTTCACAGCAGCCCCCAGGAATGAAATTGTCACAGGTATGAAGGAGTCAGAGGGTGCTCGGTGGTCTCCAGCTCCTTTAGAAAGATCATCCCCTGCTTACTCACCTTTTTTTTGCAAGAGGAAACCCTCCAGTGTGTGGGAGTATTGAGTAGAAAAGTCCATAAGGAAACACCTGAAACACAGGGAGTCTACCCTGAATGTAGAACTCTTTAACTTAACAGGGGAGGCCAACTTTCCTCCCTATGGCTTTTGAGCCAAGGTATTTGGTAGGTGCTCCAGATCATGTGTGTGCAGACAATAATGCTTCTGCTTCAGGACAAAGTAAAATGAGCACCTGTCCAACCTTTTGTTGTTTCCCATGTGGGCGGGCTGGCTACATTACCAGCCTTGGACAGGGTGTGAGGTTCTGTCTGCACACCTTCCACACACATTCACACAGAGCTGCTGGGGTGTGGAAGACTGTAGAATGATGCTGGCAGCTCCTGCTTAGGATGAAGTGGAAGATCCAAAATGCATCAAGCCCCAAAGGTGAGCAGCTTATGTCTGCAGCCTTAACCCAATTTCTCTCCCAAAGCAATACTATAGCAAAAATAAGTATAGAATTCATCTACAGACCAACTTACTTCATAATTGACCATAGATTTTGAAACCTCAGTTTCTGACTCTGTGGGATATGTTCCAAAGAGATTTAAATTCTGGGAGCAGCTGAGTGTTTACCCTCTGATAGTTGAGTTTAGCACTTCAGAACAGAGGCACTCAAAATAACTTCTCACCCTGGAAAACTGGAAGCCCTGGGTTCACTATAGTGCCAGTAAATGTTGAGCTCAGGATTTCCTGTTTTCACTGCAGTTTATGTGGATGGATGTCACAGATGATGTGTTCCCTGAAAAGCCAGAGTTCTTAACAAGGTGTCTAAAAATAAGGATGTTAAACCTCAGGCATTTCAATGACTGCTTCATTTTGGATAATTTCACCATTTCTTCATCTTTTTTTCCAGATTATGACTAGCAGTGTGTTGTGGGAACTTTCCCTCCCATAGTGTTTACTTGGCTTAATCCATAGCTAGCAGTTTGTGCTTTTAAAGCATTATGGCCATAATTCTTTCCTACCTTTGGGCAGTGTGTAGCACAAAAGTCCTGTTAAGCTCCTAGATGGCCTAAATATGTTACTAAATATTGAGGCCTTTTTGTGCCTTTGCTCTACAAAACCTAAATATCAAATATCAACATTATTATATAATTATATAAAAGTATATCCACCTTATTTATAATTGCAACTATTACAAATCAAAAAGAAAACCCAACAATGATTTAAAAAATAGGCAGTATTTTGGAAAACAGAGGAAGTTTTCATTCCCTAGTTATGCAGAGGCTCCTGCACAGCTTAATTTGTGCAAGGATAATGCACAGGATGGGAACATACAAAATTTCCACTGACAGCGATCTTTGTCAGTACTGGGTTTTGACTGGCTCTGAGCCATTTTAGATATCCAAATTAGTGACAACATAACTTATAAAACTGTGTTGGTAGCTCTTTTAGGCAACTTCCAAAATAGCCTTTGTCATATAAGAAAGATGAGGATGAATGTTTGAGCAGGGCCTGTTGCAATTACATGAGAGTTAATGGTTTTTAACTTAATGAGGGAATCAGGCTTAGATATAAGGAATAAGTTTTTTCGTTGTGAGACTGGTGAAACACCAGAGCAGGTTGCCTAAAGAGGTTGTAGATGTCCCATCCCTGGAAACATTCAAGGTCAGGTTAGACAGGGCTCTGAGCAACCTGATGTAGTTGAAGATGTCCCTGCACACTGCAGGGTGTTGGACCAGATCACCTTTAAAAGTCACTTCCAGCCTAAAGGATTCTGTATAGTCTGTCTTGACTCAGAGCAGCAAGATTGAGGGTATTTTTTTCAACATCAGCTCTCCTGTCTCTCTGAAGAAGAAAATATTTATTCCTGTATTTCTGTGGCTCCACTCTTCAATGTGTCAGCAGCAAGCAATTGGAATCATAACGTGGCCACTAGGTGCCAGTCTCCTGTTCAGACAGTCACACACTTGGCTTCCCCAGGAATTTTTTTATTCTTTATCTAGCATCTCATGGAAAACAGCCCAGTTTGGTTTTGGTGAAATTCCACTGTTTTGTGGGCAAGTACAGATGTGCTATTTACAGAAAGCATAACATACAACCCAGACTCATGAGGGCATCTGCCATGGCATGAGCTGCCACCGTGGTAAGTGACACAGGGCAGTCAGAGCACATGGCCACTCCCCTTGCTGACAGCACTATCCTGATTTCAAGGAGAATGTTATAGCGTCCTTTCTTTCCACGGTACAATATTTTCTCCCACTGAACCCAATCTAGCCACTTGTAAAAACTCTGTCGTGACATGGAGGAGAGCAATGAAAAAGCCTTGTCCTCGTTGTTGTGTTTTTAAGATAAATTGGTGAGTCACATCTAGCACCTGTGACACCAACCCTGCTATGAGCTCCAGGTGGTGATCACCCCTGCCGTAAGCCAGTTCAGGGCTGGCAGCTGTGGAGGCCTTGCAGAGGGAGGATTTCCAGGGGGGTTGCTGCAGAGCTGATTGCTTGGCATTGTCAAAGGGGCTCCCTACAGCCCTTTGCAGGTGAGAGCCGTTCTCTCATCTGGTGCTGCACCAAGTACATCTCTCTATTAACCCCTTGCAGCTGGGGCTACAAAAGGCCCAGGAGGAGAGTTTTGAGCCCCTCCTAGGAGGGGTATTGCATAAGCAACAAGCAAGTACTTCTAAATCCAACCTCTTGTGCAGTCAAGGTTAAAAGAAAGATGGAAATATTCAGAAATGATTACAAGGTAAGTCATAACCTAAACCTAGAGAAAATTTGCTTTCTGGACAAGGTAGAAGGAATCTACAATATTATAAAAGATTTGCTAGCAATATTATACAACTGTGTTTATTTTTTGCTAATTTTGCTAGCAATATTATGCAACTTGTGTTCTGCAGTATACTCAACATCTTATAGGATGATAAGATCCTCTCATATATTATTGTTTACTTTCTTTTGGCTGTATCATCTGTGGTGTATTTTCATTTCTTAGGTTTGTTCAAGTGCACATGCTATGTGTGCTTGGAGAACCAACTCAGTTTCTGAATTCTATCCTCAGACATAAAGGAAATATCTTTCATTTGAAACAGCTCTGTTTGCATATTATGTATCTACCTGCAGTACAAAGAATACAAAACACTCTATAGCATCTAACAGTGTGGAACTCTACACCTGCTGTTGAAATGTTAATGTAGGTATCAATCTCTGCAACTGTTTTGTAAGGCAAAACAAGTAGGTACTACTACTGTGCCACAGACTAGGTGATTGTGTTTAGAGCTTGTGTTTATCAAGTATGGTGTCTTAACTTTGATTACACAACTACCAGTTTTGAGACCTTGAATTGGGGTAAAATTAGGGGACAGTGTTCAAAATCTGTATCTTAATATCGCAACTTCCCTAGGGGTAGATAATCTGTGAAATTTGGAGTGCTGGGCTGTTGTTAGGGTACTGCGTCTGTTGGCCAAGATATTGTCCCCCAGAACTTCTGTTTGCAGAGTTCAAAGCCATCTGGTTGTGAAACTCCAGCTCGGTCCTTGAGCCATGTTCTTCCCTTTAACCTTGCAGCTCAGCGAGTCCAACACACAGCAAATGTGTGTGTGGGGTGGAAAGAATGGAGGGACAGGGCTCAGATCTGTGTAGGCTCTTAGAGTTTTGTTCTTTGTGCCACGCTGTGACATCAATGACTGTGGAAATGGCAGCTCTGGATTTAGAGAAGAGTGAAAACATTTCCACTTCTGTTTCTAGTGTCCTCAATACTTTCTCATGAGACTTTGAAGTCCTCAACACTAGGAAATCTTATCAGATATTTTACTATGATTGGACTGATGGCTTATTAAAATTTAGCCCTTTGGGAGATTTTGATTTGGAGACTCAATAACAGTGAATCACCAGAAATCACTAATCACTTCTGGAAATCTTCTCTACCAAGTATCCATATAATAGGCACAAAACTGCATAAAAATTAAAGGGAAAATGAGAGAGGATCGGGGGTGAAGTTGGAGAAGAGAGGAGAAAGGCAGGACTCGTGTTCAAGCCAGGTATTCTGTTAGCAAATAAGGATGAAAAATAGCATTCACCCCAGAGGCCTTATTTTGACTTGCTCCATTTCTAATTCTTAAGTGATTTGTGGAAATTGTGTGCTGCCATAAGCCTGCTTATAACATCAACTATGTGCAATTAAATGTTTTGGGAGAGCACAAAAAACTGTTTCCTAGGGAGGGAAAGTTAAAGGTGATTTTAAAACATAGAGCTACCTGAGACTCAGAAGATGTCCAAACCAAGGTTTGTGATTACTTTAAAAAAATTATTTATTTCTCAATCAAATCTTGAAGTAGTTTTATATTTAACTTGCAGTAAAACCTCGATGAGGTGAAAGAGGCATTGTGACCTCTTCCTTGAATGCCATGTGTCTTAGATTGAGGTGCACAGTTTTCTGGAAAGATGGAAAAGCCTATTCCTGTATTGATGCATTAGGTGCAAGCAACTTCCCTAAACAGATTACCTGCAGTTTAGCAACACAAATGCCACTCTAACCACAGGATAATTCAGAGGACTCTGATTTGAATGCAGTAAATGGTTTCCTCCATAAAGCCATCCTTTCCAGAATAGGAAGCACATCTCAGGTGCTCACTGGAGCCTGGGGAGGTGAATGTTGCCACTTCATCTGCCTCAGAAACGAGAATCCAGGATTTCTGGCCCTTTTCCCCATCTTTCATTAAGCAATCCAGGCAGCTGCCTGTTTGTGGGGAACTTTGATATAGAGAGAATTTGCAATGTAGTAGGAGTCCATTTCTGCACCTCTTCTTCCAGAGAGCAGCAGAACTGGTTTTGATGTGAAATGTTGAGCTGAGTATGTGATCATCAAGCTCTTTGTAATCCAAGATTGTGGATTCCCAGATCTAAGCTCTTCCCAACACAGTGTCTCACTGAGGTGAAGATTTGCAGCAGAAAAATGAGCTTATCTTTAACCCAGCGGGCGTTGTGGGTTGACAAAATTTGCATTTTGCAGACCTTTTGTCTCAGAGCAAGTGTTTACAGAGTACTAGGATTTCTCTTTTTTGTTTTTTAAATTCCTTTTCAAAATAGTCACAAAAGTTGGGGAGGGAGGAATTGGACCGCATTTTAAAGGAGCTGTAGCCTTGGTAACTGAGGTACCTTCAGTTGCCATGGTAACAAATGCAGCTCGACTGCCTTGCTGTAAAGCCAGACAAATCTACTCATGATCTGTTGATTTTAAGATGTTTTATAAATTGTTGAGCTATTTTAGGCACTTAAATACATAAATCAAAATGTCTGTTAAAACGACCAATACACTGTACTATTTATAAATTATTCACCCCATTCTTATTTCACCGACTGGATTTCTTTCCACCATCAATGTATCTAGGCTTTCTCCAGTCCTAGTTTTTCTTATTTGTTGTTTAGAAAACGATCTTTCATCAGAAAGAGATGATTCATATTGCTGCTTGTAAATCTCATTTATTTGAGAAATTCTAGCCCCCTCCCATGCATCCCCTGCTCAGTTCTGCTGTCTCTAAATGGAGCTTTATGTACTTCTGCCCTGAAACATCAAAATATGCTTTGCTAAAAATTTGCTAATGAATTAAATCAATACAATTTGGAATGAGTTCCATCTCAAACAATCAATACAGGCCCAGTGATGTACAACAGGCAGGCAGGTAAATTGGTCTAAATAAATTTACAATTGATTTTACTTTTAAAACCAAATTAGGACACTTACAGTCTTACCAAATAAGATAAACTGCAACTTATGCAAACAAGAGTATTCCTGGTTTTGTCTTTTTTAATACTAGTAGTGAACCTGTTACTTTTTAAAGCTCAGTAACTTTTACTCCTGGGGTAATATGCACGATTTCTTGGCCTAAAAGCATGGGTAAAACAGGTCATGTTTATTCATTTCCTCAGATTGTTTTCACTAGTAACTTGTGGTAGCCTCTGCTTGTTAATGAGCACTAAAGCATTGCATAAGTCAGTGTAAGTTATGTAATAGGTTTGCACTCAAATAGGTTTGTGTCCTGGTATGGATGTGCATGAGGGCCAGGACCTGCTTCTGAAGGCATGGCTGGGTTGGGTGGGGGCACCAGCACCATGTGCCTTTGTTTCCCTCTCCTCCATCTGAATTCCCCACTTTGCCACTGGCTCGTGTATCCAAAGAAGAGTAGAGTCTCGAAGGAGAATGCTTTTTGTCCAGGTGGGGCACTGTGCTGAGCCTACACTGCTGGATGCTGGCAGGAGCGTGTCCAGAGCCATGCAGTCTGAGGTCATCAGAGCTGCATGGGCATCGAGGGCTTGGATCTGGAAGGAGCATAGCTGTGACAGTGTGCCCAAGCCTGCAGGATCTGCCGTTCCTAATCTGTTAA
Source organism: Euphonia xanthogaster (assembly GCA_034509185.1). Lineage (NCBI taxonomy): Eukaryota > Metazoa > Chordata > Aves > Passeriformes > Fringillidae > Euphonia > Euphonia xanthogaster. Next base: position 13,450,366 of record JAYDZK010000268.1, on the reverse strand, counting down.
TTTGGAGGTATTTCCCCTGCACTGATGACTCATGCAGAGACATGCGGCAGGCACATCACTGCGAGGGGGGCGAGATGTAGAGATTCAGAAATATGCAGTGCCTGCTGCATTCATTTCTTGTGTCTCCAGCCATGATTTTTCCATAGTTACGCAAAGCTTACAGTCTGAAACCAAGTAAAAAGCCTGAAAAGCTGAGTTGTAGAAAGTTCTCTCAGGTCTGCTAATTTTATGTAGTGGTGTCAGCAATGCTGTAGGACTGACAAGGTTAAGAAGCTGCCTTTAAAACCCCATAGATACTTAGGCAGATATCATGGGATTTAACACAGCCATTGGGGTTTAAAGGTGCTTATTTTCCCTGAACAACATATGCTTGCTCAAGAGCATGATGTTACAGTCCTCTGATCTAGTGTAATGACCATTAGCAGCTGTTCTCCTTGCTCCAAAAGTCCTTTTAATTCTTCACAGGTGTACACAACTCATATTAGTATTAAAGATGAGCAAACCAGACTTATTAGGTGCTGCTTTACCCCTAGGATTTTAGCATATCAGATGCAAAATTCTTACAGATGTATATCAGATACATCATTCTTACAAATCTTGGAAGTGAGAAATGCCTAAAGGTGTGTTTGTACATCCTGCTGCAACTGTGAGGATCTTCTAGGGTTATTCAGGGTATTAGAAGGGGCTTATTTCACTTCCTTTAAGGGACAGTTCCAGAGTGAAAGAATTTAATTCAACTTTTTTTTTAGCCTCATCAAGCTTTCATTCCATTATTCCTATTTATGTGCTGCTTAGTTTTGCTTGACCTTTTCCTCCTTGGTCAAAGTGCCCTTCAGATTGTTGCAAACTACTTTTTTGCTTCTCTAGTCTGTTGTTTAGCAGAGATGGGAATAGTGAATTGGTTCAATCTCTCCTTAGTTTCAGCTATTCCAGCTTGTAGATGTGTCTTTTGATTTTAGTGATGATTGCCTAAAAAACAAGGATTGGGAATGCTGGGATCTCTTCGAAGCTCAGTTTAGACTGTAATGTTTTTATTTTAAATATTAACCTTTAACTGTTATTGTTCTTATTGATGGAGACAATGAGATGTCTTGCACAGACCTGTTTAAATTAATAGAATGTTATAAGGGTTTTACTTCTCAACACCTCAGTTAAAAAAAAAAATCTAATAAGTCTGCCGCTTTGTCTGCCTTTCTAACCTACTCAACAAGAGCTCAAGTACAAGATGTTCTTGTCTGCTGCGAGTGACAGATTCACTGCACACACCCCAGCCCTCCCCTCCCTGCCAGACAGGGAACTGTATCAAGATAGTGAAGCTGCCTGAAAATGAAGAGCAGCTCTGTGGCTCGTGGATGCAGGAAACACAACGCCAAGTGTTTATTAGAGTGTCATGCTCTTCTAAGTGGACTTGGATCTCTGACTGACTCTCTGGGATTAAAGATTTTCAACACTGACTGGAGCGTTTCCTTTCCCAGCTCTCACTTAGGTGTCATGGTGGCCATGTGGCTGAATTTTCCTTGGGAGATATTTGGAAAATTACCTAAATCCATTAATCTCATGGACAGGAATCCTGGATATGCCATGGCTATTAATGCTAGAGCCAAAATAGAATGTAATTGGGTCAAAATGGGGAAGCACAGAGATGTTATTTTGTAACACATGCCTTTTTGTTTTTCAAAAAAACTGCATGTAGTGGAAGGTGATATGTCAGCAGTTTTGAAAAAGAGAGACTAACTCCTGATCTCCTTCAGAAAGGCCACACTGGAATTTGCTTTCATTCCAGACAGTGAATTTCATAACTGTTGGTTTTTCTAAGTTCTAAATGGCTGTTGGACTGACTCTAGGCCATGGTCTTGCAACCAGAAATTCTGGTAGAGCCTCTGGTTTATCACAAAGATCTAATGCTTAGCAAAAGTGCTGGGGGTGGAAAAAAAGGTGGAGAATTCAAGCTAATGTTTTAGCTAACGGTGATGAATGGTGGCTGTGAGAGCTGGAAAGCTCCCCTCCTTGTTGTGCTGTAAGTCTCAGCCTCAGTGCAGACTCTGCTTGGCATTTCCTTGTCTGCCTTATTTTGACCGTCTTACCCCCTTACCTTTATTAGATTTGTATGTGCAGTCAGTTTCTGCATTCTGGGATCCCTTTCTCATCTGTGCCCATGTGTGTAAGGGTTGCAGGAGTTGTTTTTAGGACCTTATGCTATTTCAAATACAGAAATAGATTTGAGTCTTCTGAAAAGGGAATAAATTCTTCTCATGCTACTAGGGACATGTATCTCTGGGTTAAAAAAAGAGTGCTGATGCAAAGTAAGTCTGTAGCTTGGAAGAAAAAAATCTTTTTGCTCTCCACACTCTGAAAAAGATTACTATTGTTTGGAAGCAAAGAAATACAAAATGGGCAGAAGGTGATGTGCCTAAATGGATTACAGTGGATAGCTTTAGAATAAGGCATCTCTTTTACCCTATCGAATGAATTGATAGAAGCTGTTGTTGTGTTTTTCTGACAGCCTCTTTTTACTATGTGCACTGCAGCACAAACAGTAAATTCTCTAAACTTCCCTCAACAGGAGCTTCACCAGCACTGCAGTAAGGGTCTCTCCTGTGGGAATACCTGCTGTATTTCAGCTGGCTGGTTTGGGGATAGGTCAGCAGCACAGCCCCACCAGATGCTTGGCTGGAGATGTTAATGTGCTCTGTGACCAAAGCTTATGGTGATTTTCATTAATAAGAGCAACTGCTCTAGGGGAGGGAGTGTTCCATAGGCTGAGTGCAAAACTATGCTTTCAATTCTCTCGTTTCTCACAGCCAGTTTACCTTTATTTTGGGAATGTTGAGGAGCAGTGTGCATGTAAGTGGGAAGGAGCAAGAAATGAAAACAAGGAAACATGACATTGTGCTAATTAGCTTTCTGCTGCTTGGCAACAACTAAATACTACCTGGGAGCAACAGAAGGAAGACTGAAAAGAAAAGCAGGTAGCTGAACTTGGGCTTTGATGCTTTTTTTTTAAAGTCCTCTGCTCCTTACTCTTTCTTCAAATCATAAACAGAAGAATAAGGATCTGAGTGAGATTTTTCCCTGTCCTTGCGTGTTTTCTTTGGGAACATATAACTGCCAAAACATATAACACCAAATAGTGTATGCTCATAGTATACCAAGTCTTGTGCACTGAACACAAAGTGATGGTATCATGAGACATGGTTTTCTCTTCCCCAGCTGATGGAGATTTATAGATACATATTACTTCATTAGCATGATAATTTTGCTTGGTTTTGGATACCTTATTTGTTTGCTTGGCTTATTTTCATTTTTCCAGTAGAGAAATTGGGGAAATCTATATTTTTATATACCTTGCTCAGAGAGAGCTCTTTGTAGAGCTTTCAAATAAGTCTAAAAGAGGAAGACCTGTCATATTTTTTCTCCCTGAAACCAGCAAGGTTAGGCCAGAAATGACCAGGTTCTCTGTGACACTTGGAAAATAATGGGAAAATAATATAATTATTTTAAACAGAACTTGCTTGAAATGAGAGCCTGTCAAAGAAGAAAGCACATTAAAATAAAATCTTCATTGCCATTTTATGTAATCAACTGGAACATGCCGCTGAGACCTAGAGAGGATTACAGGGACTCCCTGCAGCCAGGTTTGTGCCTGATGACATCTTTCTGGCTCCCTGGAATGCCTGGAACTGATTCTCAACCCACCTCCCCTGTGATGCCTCAGTGAGGGGTGTCTGGCTCTCCTTTCACTCACCTGCCCTTGGCTGACCCAGCTGTTCCTTGCACCATGGAATTAGATTAGTCAGTTTTATGCCTTTACCATTTGTAAGTGGCACGTTAATTTTCAGTCTGATCCCTGCTGCACAAGGCATACTTCTAGCAGGCTTTGATATTAATGCTTTGTAGGATGTCAGATGTGTGAGGCTGCCTACCAGATGCCAGGAATGAGTGGCTTTTTTCATCCATTATGATGGGCTTTGTTGTTTAAAAGAAAAAAATTGTGGCCAGGTCAAGGGTACATTTGTGTGAGAAGAACATCAAATGTAACCAACCTACAATAAAATTAAAGAAAAACTCTTAGGGGTTGGAAAACATACCTTAGTGAGGAAAGCAAAGCATTCCTGGAAAATTCATAGACCAGTGTTAGGTTTTGGTATTCAGTGCTCTTCCCTAGAAATCAGTGTTTCAGTTGTGAGGTGACATTGGCAGCAGATATGCAGCAGGAGCAGCTCTGCTGGGTTTGATCCTTCCAAACCCTTATCCTGTTGGACTGAAGGTCACACTCTGGCTGTTGGGTTCTGTGCCTGGGGCAAGGTGCAGTGAGGCAGCGGAATTCCTGAATGGAAGCCCAACTTGAGACACTGTATTTGAAAGTTCCACAGCGCTGAGTAGTAAATCCTATAAATGGAGTCCTATTACTTTGTCTCTTTTCTCACACACTGCTAGGGAGGTTCTGATCTGCTCACACAAACCCCAGTCCAGTGGAACTGATTTCTACAGAGTTGAGTCAAACTGTAGAACTGAACTTTCAGTTTCAACTAATAACTTTTTGCACTTAATTCCCTGTAGGTCTTTGACCTAATTGAAATGGGGGAATGGCAGGTAGTTGGAGAGGGAAGAAGAAAAGATGGTGTTCTGCTCATTTTTCACTAGAAATCAGTGGCAAAGATTAGTAGTGTTGTGTTAAACAGCTTTCCCCCTGAGCATATATCAAACTGATTTACAAAAGAGATGGGCTAGCATTAATTCCCCATTTGTGGCTGAGGAGGACTGAACTGCAAACATGAAATTGTATTTGCTCACTAGTGAAGTATACATGCTTCTAGGAAATAAATAAACACAATCCAGAATGTAGTGTGGAATGTAGATATGGCAAAAATGTCCTTTGAGAGCAGGTATTGCTTTTAAGCTACAATGTCAGTGAGCATTCAGGCATGACTAAACATGATTCATTAGGTCTGTTTCTTTGAAAATTCTGTTCAGATAGAACTAGAAATGGGGCAGTAGCCGGGCAACTTCCAAATAGCAGAGCACTATGGCTTATGATGCATCTATTCATTTGCTGCATTAATGGTAAAGCTTAATGGAACTGTGAAAGAAAAGGCAAACGTCAGTCTTTAGTAGCTTTAGCCTGTTAGACATGTATTGAGTCTAGGGTCATTCAGAAAACCAAGTTCTGTAGTCCATTTCCTGCTAGTTTAAAATTGGAACAAGAGCACTCTTCTGCACCTCCAAAGATGTCGTGACTCTGAAAAAGAATAGGGCCTGCTGCCTTATTTTCCCCTGACTCATTATTTAAAGAGCTGGTGAGATTGGTAAAAGATACAAGCTTCACAATTTCATGTGTAACCTTGTAGCTTATTTAAAAGGATCAATGAAGTGGGTCAAGACAGCTTTGGTTTTTATTTTCAGTATGATTCTAATACTAGCAGATTTTAGGAAAGAACTCAATGTTTAAGACTGCATTCAGGGTGCAGCTCTCAGTTGTGGCCTTAAAATCAGTATGTCCACCTCAGACCAAACACAGGACGTAGGCAAGATAACAGGAATATCACAACAGAAGATAATGTAGCCCTCTAAGAAACCAATTCCCAAGCAGCTAATAATGAGTAGCAAGACTGGTGGGAGAGCAAGGACAAACTCTCTGTGCTGTGTTTACAAATCAGCTCACTGGCTCTATTCTGGAAAAAATCAAGTTTTGCTGGTGTGCAGAATAGAACTTATGGAAATAGGTAGAGACTTAACAAGCTGGATGATACAAATTTCTTATCAGGCTGTCCTTTTAACTTGGGCATCAAGATGCTCATAAGAGATTTCTTTCTCATAGAGGGTTACATTTACAAAGCAGTGTGCACACTTTTTTTTGTGTTTTAACCTGGGGGCAAAATTAAGGTTCTCCTTTCAAAGCGGCTGAACAAAAAACTAGTGTGGAGTTTGTCTGCTTATTTCACAGGAGTATGTGTTTAAAAGCATTCCAATACAACTGAAGGACTGCTTTCTTTTTGTGGTCAATTTATTCCTATTCACATGGAATAATAAGAAACCTGTGTATATAATGACTTTTGCAATTTATATATGTATTTTTAGTCACATTCCAGGGGAGATGAATTTACTCTGAAGTGATTTGCCTGAGTAAAATGAGAAGCTCCTTGAAGTGTCAGGAGCTACACAGAAGTCCTTGGAGATCAGTGCTTTAGCTGCAAGACTATTATTCTTGTCATATTTTCCTCCTTTCAGTGAAAATATCAGTGTAGGCCACAGTCATGCTGTTTTTGAAATTGGTGGATAATTTGTGGCTTGTTTCAGTGCTTAGAAAATTTATTTTCTGGTGTCCATGGAGCAGTGAATTGTGTGTTCTGTCCAAAGCTGTTTTCAGTCATTAGAACAGTTGTGAACCTTTCATTATTGAGCCAGACTCACTTGTAAAAACTCAGTCCATAGCTTTTTCCTTTCTCAGTTTCTTGTTATGTGTTTGATGTGGAGTTTACAGTGCATGGAAAATTTATCCTTTCTACCTGTAAACAACTAACTACATTTTGAAGCAGTTGTTGAAGTGATTCCAAAAATGTGAATTGCTGCAGAGATGGAGAGATATCTTTGTGTCATGGGGGCATGTTGGTGATGGGTGAAAACACCAGGCAACTCATCTGGGATCAACCTGTACTCATAATAAAGACAAAGCTCTTGCATCTGTAAATGCAGCAGGGACCTCTGGAGACCCCACATCTGTCTGTTGAAGTGGAAATCTCGTATCCTATGGGAACAGAACTAGTGAAAGCCATTTGTCACAATTTTGGGTAGGACAGCAAAAGGTTACAGAGCTATCCATCTAAACCACTACCCAGACTCAACAGCCTGGTTAATTCACTTGCTTCTGAAGAGTAATTGTCAAAAATTTTGTTTTACCAGCCTGAGGGCTAGAATATCAAGTAAGTCCTGGTTTCATCCCCTTTTCACTGTCCTATTTTGCCAGGGAATATGCACTCAAATACACATAGCCAGAAATACTGTTCCTTCACGGTTGGGGAATACCTAATCTTTTAAAATAGATTCCTGACTCTCATGCTGTGGGTTTCTTGAGGGCAGAACATGATGTCCCATATGTACGAGGGTCTGCTGAGAAATACCATCAGTGAGACAGGCAGTGAAATTCCTGGGCACAGTCAGGACTGGATAATGCCAGTGATGGAGAAAAGCAGCCAGTTCCTGGTGGGAGAGAGGTGGGGACTTGGCAGTTGTTCATTTTTTTTGCAAGGGGAAAGAGAGGCACAGTTAAAAGAAAGATACATATACAATTCTTGCTAGCCAATTCCCACTTCACAATAGGTGGGAATGTAGCAAGTTGGCATTATTGACTTAATCTTCAAAATACTGGCCTTGCTGTGTTGTTTCTTTGTCTGTGCAACAAAGATCTCGATCTTCCTCTATTTCCTCCAGTTTATGCTGAACTGTAATACCCTTGAGAGAACAAATGCCACAACAGCAGGTTTATAGTGTAATTTGGGGTTTGGTTATGCATGCAAAGTCCAAGGCCTTTTTCTTTATTAGGGTACAGCTGGCATTAGTTTTATACCAGCCAACCTAGGGCATTTGACAGCAGGTACCAGAAGGCAGAAACCTCACAGCTAATGCTTGGCCTGTGTACTGATCATCTTGATAAACTGGGAGAAATATGTAAGCTTAATAGCTCTTCATGATCTCAAGTATCCCTTTTTTTCAATGAAGCTCCAGAACCATCTGCACTGATCTTCCAGAGTCTGAGATAAGGCATCCCTCCTAGCTGTTACCTGGAGAAGTCCTGTGTTTTCCCAGTGTGCTGTACCCTTGGTAATCCCTGTTAAATTGGAATTGGTGATGGTATGGAGAGGAGGGGCCACTGAAACAGGGCCAAAACTGCTGAAATTACATACACAAAAATTAGTATTTGACAGCTGATGCAGCAGAAGCCTTCAGACTTCCTGAACCCCATCTTTCAGCAGAGAGGTTCAGCTAGCTATCCCTGATCTACAAGTTCTCATTTCAAATGCCTTCTGCCTGACACCATCCACCACCCCCCAGCATCCTGCATATTTGCAGATATTGTCACAGAAAATTGATGTCATGCAATGATGTGAGAAATTCTGCATTTGATAAACTGTTGTGTGACTCCATTTAACAAAAATGTTCTTTCCTTAATGTTCCTTGAAGCCACAGAAGAATTTCCAGCAGTGTGGAGTTTTGGCATGAGGGTCACTAAGAGCCAGAGGGGCTCAGTGTGGAATTCAAGAGGCATTTCTGCGCATTGTGTGGTGGGGGAGCAGCAGAGAAGGGTGGGCTATCTGTGAATGTACTCTGGAGCAGTGGGCATACACGAGGGAATTGGAGTGTAAGTAAGTGGGGGGACATATTCCATTTGCTTGTTTGTGTTCAGTGTGCCTAGAAAAGGTGCATTATCTTTTTATGTGAGCCTCATGTTTGGTGTGGGTTCAGCTTCCTGACAGGAGAGCAAGGCATGGCTGGGCTGTGTTTTGCTCAGGGCTGTGTCACCCTGAGTGGTGACACACGTTCAGGCTCTGTGCTATGTACACCTGATGGCACGTGGAGCACGCTCCCATTACTCCTTGGAAAGCTGCTTGGTGCTGCTGAGCTCGAGTGTGCAAGCAAAACAAAACCCTGACCCTCACCACATGTAGTAGATCAGGGAATAGGCCAGTTATAAAGGAGAGTAAGCTCACCAAACAGTGGGCTAACAAAGAAATAATCCAGCTTTCCAGAGAAATCTACAATGTTAAGACATTGCCACCTGCTAAATCTAGAGAGAAGTCTTCTCAGTATGTACTGATTTTTCCCTTCCTCCTCACTTTCCTGTGTTTGATTGTTATGGGGAGAACCCACAGCAGACCATTTCTGCACTGTGGAGTGGTTAGTTATATTTCAAGATGTTTAGGGACAGAGATTTTATTTTTCCAAGAGATTTCATGTGTTAGGTGATAACAATCCTTGTGCAGCCCATTAAAAAACCCCAAAGAAAGTGACAGAGCTTTGATCCTGTCTGCATCTTTTTAGGTTGGCAAGAAAATATAAGGGTCCATTTGGGTACCACAGCAGTGATGCTGTTCAGAATTTTATTGCTTCCTATGCTCAAAGCAATTTATGTGGATTTAAGTGAGTGTTGACAAGCTGATCCTTACAAGCTGATCCATCCAGATTGCTGGATAACTGCTGTTACCTCATGTGACAGACCAGGAGAAGGAAGCAGGTGAGGGGCAACATTGAACCCTGGATTAAGGGAAAACCATAAGATTTCAGCTCATCTTCTGTTGCCTCAGATAGTGTTTCATTTCAGTTCCTGGTTTTAAACATCACAGAGCTGCACTTGGAGTTTAAGTACAAGCAATGAGGTAACTTAATTGCAAAGCTATTTGGACTGACTGAAATCACAGCAAAATTGTAAAATGATCTCTTAGAAAAAGTAAGCATCCCAGAAATCAGTGATCAGAAAAAATCACAGGATGTGCTGAATTTGCATCTTACATGGTCTGCAATAAAAGCCACTGTGAGCTTTGTGTTAAAGTCATGCCCTGCAGAACCAGAAGCTCTGAAGGACCCACAAGGGGCATTTGGTGGCCTGGCCTGCACAAGCTGCACTGTCTCAATAATTACAGTGTATTTCCCTCCAGACTGGGCACTTTGAGCCTGTATTAAGTGTGCTGCCAAAGTGCAAACTGTGATCTGTTTGTAACTTATTTTCTGGCTTGCTAAGGGAGCCATCTTAGTAGGAGCTTGTAAATGTAGCTTATCCTGTTGAGATTCCATTTCCTGGACCCTTACAGTCAGAATTGCTTTTAAAACCAGCTGTTTCCCTCAGCTGGCACTGCTGCATTATTAATGTGCTTGCCTTGCTCCAGGAAGATGCTTTGCCAGTGTAAGATGAAGTTTAGGCAACAGGCTTTCATGACTGCCCTCCCCTACCCCCTCATAAGCTGCTGCTACTAGCTGGAATTTTAAGCTTTTATATTTAGTCATTAAATCTGCATCATCTGCTATAACTTAAGCCTTGATGGGTGGGCTACTGCAAGTACTGTATTGGCCAGGCTGCTCAAGCATGTTATCATCTGCATACATATTGCTGGGTGCTGCACTCCACATGTGTCTCCCTGGATTTAAATTAAACTTGCCTTCCAGTTGTTGTTATTCCAGGAAAAGCCAGGAAGACAAAGTATATTAAGACTGCTGTTATGATTAACAATAGATTTCCTTTGTTATTGACAAAATAATTACTACTGCTTAGTAAATGCACACGGTAATACACCCTGACAGGAAGAACATCTCTAGAGAGATGACTTGGAAGAGAAGCCCAGAAAAGTGAAAAGATTTGCTGAGCTCTCACAGCAGGAGGTTAATGGCAGAACCTGCTGGTCTCCTGACCTGGCAGGGCCAGAAGCAGGTGTCTGGAATGGATTCAGTTAGCAGAAGTTGTACTATTTTTTAAACTTTGCTGTCATTAAGAAAGGGTTTAATGTGAGTTAGTGTGGCTTTGTGTGCAGAAGGAGGGAGAGTTATAAATAACCTTGCCTTGCATTGTACTGCACCTTCTTTCTGTGGATATTGAAGCACTTGACAGATTAATTAAGACGCATGACTCTCATAGGAGATCCATAAGCATCAAAAGCTGTTGTTACCCAACCCCTAATGACTTTTGCATGTCATCTGAGCAGCTTTAGGTGATTGGGAGCACCCTTAAGCCATTGCTAATTCAAAGAAGGGTTCATTGGTGTAAATCCACATGGGCATGTTTAAATCATAAGGGTGGTTATTGATTCCTCTACTTGGAAGTGGTGACACACCAGGCTGTGGATACACGGTGGTTAGGAGGCTCATTCAGGTAATCACACTGCAACAGGTGTCCTTTTCCAGAGGGAGACAATGGATGCCAAGTGACTAAAGGCCATGTTCTAAAATGAGCTTGTCTCTGGTTTCACTCTGGCCAGACTTTCAGGTTGCACCCAGAACACTAGGGGGTACTCTTAGCTTTTCTCCTGCAATGGGAGCTCAGTTTTTGCTGTTTCCTGTTGATAGGGATGAGTCATTCAGAAAATTCTGGGTTTGTTCAAATTTGCAGGTGATGGCAATCCCTAGAAATAGATTAAAAGACTTGAGGGTGTTAGCTGGGATTTTTGTAAGTGAACCTAAGTGGATTAGGAACCCAGCATTCTTCACAGGTAAGTGGGATGGGGCATGTGATTTCTGAAGATTCCTTGTAAAATCTGACTCTGCCTAGTTATGCAAAATGCAAAGAGATGCATCCAGGTGTTGTGAAATAATGGAAAACATGAGTCTAATGTGAGAATCCAGTCATGAGTTTTATTCCTCTATATCCACCCTTGTGTTCTGTGGCAGACTATGAACAACTACTTCTTGGATGTCATTTTCTAAAGGTTCTGTGAGAAAACTGGGCCAGGAATAGCACCAGCAGACAGAAACATCAGACATCCCCTCCAGCATGTAGTGAAAGACTGAGTGACTTAGCAACATGGGATTCCAATTTCTCATGAAAGGATACCTGCTGTGGACACAGGAAAAAAAAAGAAAAAAAAGGAGGGAGTGGGGGAGGCTTGATTTGCCTGGGTAGCTGAGGATCAGCATTCCTGGGAGCTGGTGCGTGCATTAGGGAAAGCTCGTGTCCTGAGGTCTCCAGAGCTGTCACGAAGGAAGCGTCAGGGTGCCCAGGCAAGCAGAATCCACAGAAGGGGATCTGCAGGGCTGCCGCTCTGGCAGCACGGATGACTGGAGTTGTCACTTTGGGGTAATGTGATGTATGCATTAAAAGGGGGGAAAAAAAGCCACAACAAAAATCCTCCCTGAACTGTGCAAACAGTAGTCTTTATGCCTTGTACACAATATGTGACACAACTATTTATTTTTAATGCTGGAGTGCTCACCCCACTTCCTCCCTGCTCTTGCCTCCTCTTTTCCTGTCTTCTTGGCTGTGTCCATGGAGAACAGCACTCCCAACAGGCTTGCATCTGTCAGATTCTCCTGTCCTGGACTGCCCCTTCCCTTTCTGCCATTTGTTTGAGTTTTGATCCAGGGCAGTTGGAAGCCTTGCCCCTCACATGTTGTTTCAAAGTGCCAGGGACAGAAGATATGCTGCAGGCTTAGGGTATAATCCAAAGCCATTTGGCCTTTTGGATCAAATCTTTTTCTGTTTTAAAAAACCTGGCAGCAAGGCTTGGGACTGTGCTGAGCAAATGTGGCTTCAGGTCACTGATTTATTTGTATTTATGAAGTTCTGGTCCATGTAGCTGTGATGGCACTAATCTCTCAGGCCTGTGGCTTTCTCAAGGAGAATGCAGGCAGAAGGCTTTTTAAAGAAAACATTTTCTCCTTTTCCTTTTTTATCAACAAATTGGATGTTGAGAGAAAAAAATTAGCATCCAAATTACAGCCAAGTCAATGTGGCTGCTTTAAAGAGATGAAGACAATAAGGAGCAAGAGCAAGGAGCTTTGGGCTCTGAGACTTTCAAGACCCAACTCTAACCTTGCATTTTCCATGACTATTTTTAGGTCATTTCTTATCACAGTCCTCTCCTCTCAACTCCTTACACTTTAACTTGCTAGAAAATGGTTCTTGTTTCTCTTATTTCAAAATATGGCTGGTGAAGGCTTTTTCAGGCTTTTCTAGGTGCTTTCCAAAGAAAAAAGGTCTTGTTGTTGTAGTATGGGAAGGCAAATCCAGTTCCCAGATTAGCAGCACCTGGGGCAGCCTGCGTGTCCTTGTCCCTGTGAAGTGGGACTGGACACACCTCGTTTCCCTCTCCTCCCCAGCCCTGCTGGGATGGTCAGGCAGAGCTTACCAATATCCTTAGGGAATAGGGTTTACATTAGCAGGGCTCCTGGGAAATGCAAGCATCCCCTATATGCTTTAGCAGAGCTGTAGCAGTGTGCTGTGGGTCAGCCCGAGGTTGGTTGTGGTTTCAAAATGTCTGAGAGCATCCTCCTGTGTAAAGGAGCAGGAGCTGTCTGTGGTGCCATTCCCCCTCATGCTTCCATACCTAAGCCCTGTTTGTGTTGCATCTTCAGGACGGAAAGAAGAGCCTCTTTCTTCTTAATTACATTTAATCGATGAAAGAAAAACCAAATAAGGCAGGATATCTGCTGGATTGGCTCAGGAATTCTGCAGGCAGGCTCTCTGCTGCAGTTCTCCTGACTGTTTCTACAAATCTATCTCAATTATGATACATGCAGCATTTTCCCCTTCCCCTCTGACTTTTGTACAGACTGCCTATGGTAGCAGTTTTTGCAGTACTTCAGAAAGCCATATTTCCTCCCTTTTCCTACATTCCCATCTCTGTTGGTTTTTTAAAATTATTATTATTTAAAAAGCCAGAAAACTAGCTCAACAAAGACTTCCAAATCCAGGGTTCCTGAGGGATAACTGAAGAAAGAAAGTTATATTTTTTCCTACATAATGAAGTTGTTTAGCTGTCTTTGTTTTTCCATTAGCTTAAGCCCCAAAATAGACCACATAATTTAAAGGAAATAAATCTGAAATCAAATCATAGAAGCATCAGGGATAGATATTTGGCATAGGCTCTCCACATCAAACCAAGATAACAAATCAGAACAAAGAGGAGAAAGTAATTGCTTTCGTTTGTCTGAGCTTTTCATATGAATGTCACAGATTAATACATTTTACAGGATTTGGAAGGCTTTCAAAAGCCAGCATTGCAGTGGGATCATCCCTATAGCAATATTTCAAAACAGCTGTTACTAGAAGAATAACGTGAAGCATGATTTCTAATTAGCTCCAAGTTTATCTCTGTTCAACCTAATCTCCTCTGATATTCCATCTCAGTATTAAATGCTTGCTTAGATTGGTAAAGGACAGAAGAACTGAGCAATTGCTTGTCTGCTGGACACATTTTGGACTTCCACTATTCTTCTTTCCAATATTTATAGTAACTCCTCTCATAAAATTAGCAGATCTGTTTCAGTTTAGAAGCAGATTTTCATATTCAGTTGCCTAAAACTCTTGCAGGGTAACATGAACACTCAGCTGCTTTCCCAAAAGTGATGTCAGCTCAGGCAGTGCAAGCACTTAAATGTTCAGCTATCGTTTCCATTCTCAGCTCCCAAGCAAGTACAGATACTATTTTTGCATGGAAAAATGAGTCTGGTGTATTAAAACAATAAAGACACACTAAGAGTAAGTACTCAAACCTAATTTTTTCCCTATAAAAGACATTGTTGTCAACCATAGAGGCTTCATTGGAAATTGAGCAGCGGTGTTGCACACAGCCCTTTCCAATTCCAATTTTCCAATTCCAACAAAATTATCATTAAGTAGAAACCCATTTATAAAACTGCTGTGGTACAAGACCAAGACCTGGGGACTGGATTTTACGTGCAGCAAGATGAGGCACATAACTGACAGGATGAATGCATACAGCACTTGCAAAAATTTCGGGTTCACCTTGTTTTGTATTGTCATGCTCTTTTTTTAACTTCAGAAAACATTTTTTTTATGCTTTTAAAAAATTGAAACATACATTGTAGGTTTTACTGAAAGGCACATTACTTAGAAAGAAAATTAGAATTTGGTTTTTTTTTATGAAACCAAATACATGGAAGTCAGCATTTACTCATGTAGGGTTTTTTTTTATCTGTTCAAAACCATTCTTAATACTGTACTTTCCTAATTTGTAAGCTTTATTGAAAAGTAATTTTAATATTGACAGACCACATGGGACATCTCTAAGTGACACCAGTGCACTTTCATAATGAAATTGCTTGGAAAGCAAAGATTTTGGAATGGATTTTAGGAGTTCATAATCTAAGCTGGGGTTAGGGTGTGAAGGGCGTGAATTATTTGTAGTGGTTTGGGGGTTTTGCATGTGTGTGTGAAGCTCCATTGTGTTGACTTATACTGGCTGATGATCTGACTTGGTACAATGACAACTTCTGGTAAAATCTCATCCTTGGTTGAGCTCTCTTATTTTTGCAGTTTCCAGTGAGTAGGGTAGAAATTATTGTTCCCCCCTGCTGCCTCTTTTTATTATAGCATTTTGGGCTTTTGATAAAGAAACTATGGTCAGCCTATCTTGCCCTGTATTTGTCCATCCCCATGCTTTCTCGGGTTCCCTCTGGTGCTTCGTGCCAGTCAGTCATAGTGTTACCTTCCCTCTCTGCTCCCAGTCAGACTTCCCTGCCTGCTTTAAGAAAGTGCTGCTGCTGCTTAAGAAGAGCTTCAGTGGTGCTGTGAATTCACCTGGCTTTCAGCACCTAGTTAACACTCTGCTAAACGTTTCAGAACATGTAATGCAAGGACTGGTGCTGGCCCTGATGAAATGCCTTTCTAATTAGGAGCCAGGCGCCAGCCACACCGGGCAGTCAAGGTGACAACAGAGAATGAGTTTGAAGGTAAACATGTAGATTTCAAATTTTAGGTGATGTCTTGTGTTATAGAGGAATATTAAGAATTCAAGCTAGGATTGATAATCTTCATCTCAGCTGGAAGGTTTAATTCTTATGGTACCGGATGTATTTTTAAGTCCTTGCATGGATGTCACTGCTGATATTCTTACAAGTAGATTGTGTTTTAACAAGTTATTTATGTCAAGCCATTTGGCCAGGCTGAGGACCTTAGTTAATTACTTGTTTTGTCTCCAGAATGGCTGCAATGAACTTGGTCATGAACCTCCCTAGAATGATAGAAATTAGTTCCTTAATCAAGGAAACAAACTTGAAGTCATGCCTCGACTTCTTTCCATGAATGACGTGGCTCAAGGAAGAAACCGAGGCACAAGGAAAGTACCATTTCCAGCAGCTGTCCAAAGACAGCTGTAAATAAATAAACTGAAATGAATTAAGTGGAACTAAAGACAGGTTTTTTTGATTCTTGGCCTTGTCATTTAATAACAACATATTTCTTCCTTATAGTAGGTAGAGATGTACATCTGCTTCTATACACCTTGGAAAGAAAGGTAGCTTTCAAATGCAACTATATCTAGAATATGAGTCTGTGCTACTGGAATGACATTGGCCTCAGTCTGTAAAATGTCTGACAGACCCACATCTCTGTGGCTTTAAAAAAATCTGTGTCTCCATTGCTTCCTATACATGAAATATGTATTTTACAAAGAATACAACCCAGTCTGTTACTGTGCTGTCCTGTTCAAGGGAACTCTTAGGGCTGTGACTGCCTGCTATGTACCTTTGAGTCTCCTTGAGTACTATAATATCTTCTTGCTACTTTTTGTGTCACTTAAAATAAACCCCAAACAAATTAAAAAAAAATGCTGAAAAACTCTGATTAGGTAATGCTGTTATAAATTACCTAGCTCACAGCCCAAGAAGCAATGCATAATGTCCTCTTCCATGCTGCCCACCTCCTCACTTCAAGATCCTCCCACCCACAAAAGCCTCTAATGAAGTAAGAACACAGTCACTCAAAGTGCTGGGCCAAGTCTCAGATGATGGAAAGGCTTTTTCATAGCTCTGCAACAAACTTCCTTCTGGCAGTGTCTTGGTCTATTTTCAATTCTTACTGGTAAAATGTGATTCATACTACTTCTGTTTTTCTTACCTTTTGACAGGCCTGTGCAGACTTTAAACTCTAGATATAGTTCATATCTCGCTATGTCTTGCTGTGCTTATAACTGCATTGATCATCTGTCTGGGGAAGGTGCTGTCAGTAATAAATGCAGCAGCTAATTGCAATAAAATGTCTCATTCATGTTGGCACAGGCAAAGGTTCATGTCATAATCAGGGCTGATGGCAAAGGAGGAAGAAGCAGGCAAGGAGCTCGGGAAGGGACCTGTAGATGGAAGGGATTTGCATACTGAGAAGTGTTTTACATCTGAAGCTTTTTGTTACACTTTCATGATGCATTATCAACACCTCTCAAAATCACAGCCCAGACCTTTCTAGCTTGTAGTGTTTTGAGTTTTTAGATACTCTTGCAAATTAAAACCAGCTGACAGGAAAGCTTAGGTCTGTTCTTGGCAATGGGATTTCATAAAAACCAGTCTTTCTAGCAAAAAGGGAACCATCGCCAAGGATTATAACTGCTGTCATCAGTTTTTATATCCAGACAGTTTCTATCATACTCTTTATTCCCATTCACCGTGGGGGAGAATCAATAATAATCAATTAATGTTAGTGTTTGGCAACATTTTCAGGTTGTTTTTTTTGGTTTGGTTTTTTTTTTTTGCATACTGAATGATTAGAAAAGAAGGTTATTATAACAAAGAATAATAAACAACCTCATAAAACTGCCTATGTTTCTTGCACTGCTTCTAGTAGCTCTGTGTTTCAAAAACAACCAAAAAAAAAAAAGGATAGGACAATATGGGTCTGAGAGTGACCTGTCACTTTTTTATAAGTCTAACAGTTTAATGAAATTGTGTCCATGAGAAGTAAATTGAACAGATAAATCACAAACATGGTGGTGTTTCCTTGAAGAACAACTACACTGGTCTTCAGCACAGGCTTTGAACACTCCTGCCTCCTTCCTGTCCTTTCCCTTTTCTGCAGTGATGTGATCTCAGTATGAAACCATGCCTTGCCATAGCTCTGCATCCCATGGTTTTGAATAGAATTGTTTTCTTCAAAAGGTGAGGCAAACATGTTTGGTTGAGTATTTGAAGACTGCAGAAAAGACAGAAAACCAGCTTCCTGCAGGTTGCAAATCAACCTAGTTTCACTTCTTTCAGCAATCATGATTATTTAAACAAGAGCAAGCGGCTTTTTCTCCTTAAATTTCTGTTATGAAAGCAACTGAATACCCAGATACGTTTTCCCCTCCTTGGAACCATTAGATTTACTTCAAGAACCAAATATAGAACCTTGTCTTAAGGACAGGTTTGCATCTTCTGTATTGGAAAGTCTTGGTCTTTCTTTTTTTCAGCCATGACTACAAAAGATGATTTTTTTGCTCCTAATTAAATCAAGATTTTATAAGCTATTCTAGGAGACTATTGATATCATAAATTATCAACTTCATCAAAGGAAGTATGTAAAGACACATTTTTGGCAACAGTAGCAACTGTTGGGTCCCAGCACACTGTGAAACAAAGTTTAGAGTTCAGTTCTTTTGCTTAGAAAAAACTGTCTGTTCATGGAAACTTATCTCAGCTTGGGAAATGCCCTGTGAATGGGAGGCAGTAAGAAATTGTGCCTTCCTGGAATATTTTGCCTCTGAAAGCACTCAACATCAAAGCCGTAATTGTAGTATTAATGTTCTATTATAATAGTAATAATACATTTTGCATCTGATGTTAAGATGACCTAAGGATGGACATAAGGTCTGTCCAGTATTTAGATGCAGAGGATTCTCCCTGATGGAGTGTGAAGCATCTTTTGGAGATGTCTGGGCTCAGATTTCATTGAGAATTAGCTCCTTCTGAAGAGACTGTGGCATTGCCAAATTCAACACACTCAAGCTTTATGTTGAAAAGCTGAGGAATTTTAAAGATTTCAAGAAGAAAAAGGGGAGATCAAGGAAAGAGAAGCTGTTCTAGTTAAAGAGGAGAAAGGCAGAGGTAGAAGAAAAGACTAATGAGATGTCAGGAGCAAAGACAGGGAACTTAGGAGAAACTGAGGACAGGCAAAAAAAGTCTGAGCCACAGGCAGGGAAGGCAATAATCTGCAGAGTGTGAGCAGGTTCAAAATAAGGGACTTGAGAAAGAAAAGTAAGCTTGAATTCAGTGTTCCCACTTCCCAGTGGAAAACAAAGGCCCCTTAAAGAGCAGGGTAGGAGTAAGGGGACTGAGTGGAGGAGTGAGATGAAAATGACAGGAAAAGAGAGGAGCAGAATTCATGGGAGACTGAGCAGGTGAAGGGTGGTAGGAGATGATTCTCATATTGTGACAGATTCCCAGTAATAGCACTGGAGGGGTGTTTGGAATGGAAACAGAGAAGTTGGCCAACACATGTCTTGGGCATGGTTGAAGATAAATGGGGAAAGCTGGTGTGCAGATTTGGGGGAAAATCCAAAATAATACATTTGGAAGGAAACCTGTGTCTCTTGCTTTTCGTGGGGTTTATGATGCTTAATGTTGTTGAAGAATGTTGAAGAATGTCCATGTATTATCCTAATCACTTGCATAAAGGTATAGATATGCATAAAGCGGAGGAGAACGTAGAGAAAAAAGGAATATACCAAAAGGACATCTCTCAAAAAGTTAAAGAGTCAGAGAGGGGAAGGTGAGGATACAGAAGAATAAAAATGAAAATACATAACTTAACACTGTATTGAAACAGAGGTAGAAACCTTTGAAGTTGCACATCTTTTCCGGGGGTAATCATCTTCATATAGATGTGAGCTGGCAAGGCAGAAAATTATTGTCAATGATTCTAAAATGTTATTATCTTGTCAGACTGATTATATTTGATTGTGTTGATTATGGCTATTAAAATAATTTTGCTCTGATGAAAAAATTTATCCTTGCAGCTTAATTGCAAGTATCCAAAACATAGATTTAATGAATTGTATATGCCCTCTGCTTAAAAGTTCTCTTTTAAATATGGAGAGGTGAGGGGGAAAATCAAACATGCAAAATGTGATTTGTTTTGAACTACTCTTTCCTGGAGAATTTGTGTTCTTTCTTGCTCGTCCTGAAGTAGTGTAGGCTATGTATCATTCAGAGGAAACAAACTGCTGTGGTTTTGAATTAAAGACTATGCTTAGGTGAGCATTTTTAGTAGTTTTATCAGAAAAAAAAAAAAGAAAAAAGAAATGTTGTGTTGTGGAATGTCTGAGTTTGAAAAGTGATTAGGGAAATAGCTAATCTCTCATGTGAGTAAAGGCAGAGGGAACTGGGACTGTTTAGTCTGGGGAGGAGAGGACTCGGAGGGATGCTGTCAATGAATACGGATACCTGAAGGGAGCATACAAAGAGCATGGAGCCAGGCTCTTGTCAGTGGTGCAGAGTGACAGGACAAGAGGCAAAGGGCACACACTGAACCACAGGAGGGCTTCCTTTCAAACAGCAAACACTTTGCCTGAGCAATGGATCAGGTTGCTGATAGAGGTTGTGGAGTGTCCTGCCTTGGAGATACTCAAAAGTCCCCACGAATCTGGCTCCAGGTGACCCTGCTTGAGCAGGGGTGTTAAACCAGATCAACATCCTGTACCAGTGTAAAAACTCTGCACTTATATATTTTTTTAATGAAAAAACATGTTGCAATCTCTTTGGAGATAGCCAGAAAAAAAAATCCTTAAATAAATTCTAACTATAGGGTATAGCAGTTATTTCTCCCAGAAAAAATAGACATTAGAGCTTAGTTGTCATTCACAGAAGAAAATTTCACACAAATCACTCCAACTTGCCTGTGTGAATCAAGAACTTGATTTTTATGAAGGTGATTGTTGGTGGAAGCTACTACCTTCTGACTTTTTTTTCACAGACTTAGTATTTTCTAACAGTGGATGTGCATTTTTTTTAAACAGATTCTCTTTTTCTTTTTTAAAAGGCTTTATGTGATTGTATCTAAGATTAAAGAAACACACGAGGTTTGGCAGGGGACTGGGATTTGTGTTGCATATTATCTTGTGTTCTTTGACTGAAAACAAATGACTTTTTTCAGGGAGTTTGAAAGCCAGTGCTATTTTGCGGTGGTATCCAATACATTCATTCAGACTGAGCTGCAGATCTGTCATTTTGAAAGGCTGGTTGCCTTCCAAACTCCACTTCTAAAAAAATAAAGATACTTGCACTATATGTAGGTGTGCCTTTGTGCTGGAGATTGTGTTAGCATTTCATTTCGTGGCACTTCTAAAATTTTCATCCTGTATATTGCCTCAGTGGCTTCCTCTGGAAGGGTAGTTGGAAATCAAGATCTCACTCAATTTTCACAATGTTGGGACAGGGAGAGGAAAGAGAAAAGTGACAACTGAGTGTCTAAAATCAAGTGGCAGGCTTCATGAAGCTGGTAACAGTTCCAGCTGTCACCCAAGTTATACATGGCCTGACTTTGTCCTTGGCCTTTGAAACAATTTTTTCTTTTCATGGGTGGAGCTAAAAAGAAAAAAACAAAGGAAAATAAAGGAAAGTGAGAAGGGAGAGGCAGAGAAAACGATGAGCTAAAAGTAATGGAAGTTGGGACAAAAAGTAAAGGACCTATGGACTAAAGAACGAAAATGTGGAATATTTTTGTAGATCAGATACTATGTAACAAAGTTGGCAGGAGGTCGGACAGAGCAGATAGAATTCCTGAGTGTTTCTATAAGTCCTCTTCATTTGTGAATGGTTTTTCCCTCTGATTTTGAAAGTCTACAGTATTTTGTGTGTGTGTTTATCTTGTTTAAAAATGTTAAATGTGCCCAAACAACTCAGAAGTCAAAGGGCAATTTGAAGACTAGGCTATATTTCTCTGTGGAGAGAACATCTGTGGAACTAGGGGTTTGTCACTTTCTAATAATTGGTCTCTTTTGTTTTGCTTTTTGTTGTTTCAGTGCTTTTAGAAAACATTCTAAATCTTTACAGAACTCTTTAAGTTAGTAAAATATTAGCTCATGTAGTGTCAGCTTACTGAGGACAAATTAATGTAATAGACTTGTTTAGTTTTTTTTTTTATAATTAAGGTTCTCTCAGTGAGAGTTGCAGGCTACAAGGGATATTGAGCTTCTAAACAATTAGGATTTCCATGGGCAGCTAACTCTCTCCCATAATTTCAGCAGGCCTAAGGATGAATACTAATTAGGAGAAAGTATGTGCCAGACTCTCAGCCGGTGGAAGAGGAAATCATTCTCTTCCCTGCAGTGCTGCCAGGTTCACTTACATCACATGAGAGTCTGACCAAATATCCTGGAAGCCAGTGCAAGGCATATGTAAGATCAGCCTAGGAAAGCCTAAACCTTGGCTTAAGTAAGTACTAAAAGTGGTAGGAAGCCTTCAGAATTTCATCAGGAATGGCTTTACCACCACAACCCTATACCTGAACCACCCAGGACACAGCACTGTGTGTAACAAATAACTCAGTTGTTGTAAGCAAGGGAAGAAGTAATTAGTGGTGTTGAGTACATGGTATATAGCACTTTGTTTTCCCCTCTACCCACTGGTTCCAGTAAATATTGTGTGTGTTCATCTTCCAAGATCAAATTGCCTGAACAACTAGGTAACATTTTCCTGATGAGCATTCCAGAGCAGGCTGTTCTAAGGCAGACAGACCTGAGACTGTCAAATGTTTGCTAATAAAAAAGTTAATTTTGGAATGCAGCGTAGGTGTTTGTAACATCTGCGCATTCCCCTGAGTAAAGCCTTACTGTCAGCTGTTCCTCCATAGACTTGGCCAACCCTGTTTGTGTCCTAAAGAGCTGGCTGAGCAGACACACCCCAGGAGAAAACAGAACCTGGCTGCCTATTTTGCAGCTTCTCTTTCCTGGTGTTGAAGTGTCTTTAGGAGGAAATCACTTTGTTTCCTCTTTGTTTTCACACTGGAATTCTGTGCCATCAAGAAGGAAGGAGGCTGTTGCTTCAGTCAGGCAGATCTCGGTCCTGTAGCAGTTTTGCCTGAGAGAAGTTCCCTTTGACTCAAAGATTCAGTCTGAAACACTGTGACTTACTGAACCAATTTAAGTACCACATAGTGCCCCTTTGCAGTGTAGAGGAAGTTAAGCTCTATGGCTTTTTACCAGGCATGGGCAGCTTTGTCTCTGAAGATCACTCTGGTCCCCTTTCTGTGCTGGGATCTGTGGGCTTTGGTTCAAAAGTCCATTTGGAAATAGCTGACACACATAAAATATGAAGGACAATTACAGGCAGCTGACACTTGAAGTCTAGATCATTATTGTTTCACTGGGTTTCTGGTAATAAAGGGATTATTTCTGTACCTTTCAGTAGATATTTTATGTGGGAGATGGAGTGAAAGAGGGTCAGTCTGGGCATTGCTGTGTGGACTCTAATCCATTTGTTTCTCCCATTAGGCAGCATTGTCATTCAACTTTTGCACCTTTGAACACCAAAATCTACTTCCTTTCTAGTAGGTTGCTTTCTAGATGAGTCAATAATTTAACTGAAATTTTTGCCTCATTTTAGAGGACAAATCACTGCTGCATAATCTCTGTGAACACCAGTCTACTTAGGATGCATTTCCTCTGGGCTTTGTGTGTGACTTAGACATCCCCAAGACCCCTTCTCTTCTGCAGCACCTCCTGCTAATCCTGGGGACAGAAGTGTTTTAGGCTGACATTAGGAAGTGCCTTTAAATCAAGGAATTAAAGCTTCCTTCCTATTCCTTTCCTTTTCAAGCCTCTTCTCCAGCCATCTCAGACACCTGGAAGTGCATCAGTCCCTGCTGTGGTCTGCTAAGGAGTGCTCATTTCTGCACCAGTTTTAGGCAGGGATGAGGCATTCACCTGTGTGTGAGACTGCAGGAGAGCTCCCCTCTGCTCTGAGGGACAGGAGGCAACAGTGGGAGCTATTTACTGCCTGCAGAAACAGCAGCCACTGCTGAATTATGAGTGGAATGGTTCCTGGGGAGGAAACTTTCAGTCCCAGCTGGGACTTTAATTCTAATGGTGAAACTTGGCATCCATCTTAAGACTATTAAGTTTTTTAATAGCAGGCTTTTGTATTAAATCACTGCTTTACACTGCCTGAAGGCTCTAGTAGTGGAGTATCACACTCCTGAGCAGCTTTGTAATTGCAAGGTAATTGTGCTGTCTAGCCAGTGCATGTGTTTTGGTGCCTCACCTGCCCTAGAATGTGTGGTTTTGTCTCAGCTCTCCAGGATCACTGAATGAATTGATAAATAAACTGATTTGTAAAGATAATGATCATATGTTTCTTCTAGTGCTGTTTTAAGGGAAAACTCTGACTAAGTAAAAAAAACCTCCAAATTTTTTACAAGTCATCTGGGTTTTTTTGCACATTTTTATGAACAATATATCTATTACACTTGGGCTTGACAAGTTTACTCAAAGATTCTGCAAAAGTAAGCATTGGCCAGGATTAGAAGGAAAACCCAGCCTGAGCTCTGAGGGGTGGCAGGCTTGAGTCACATCCTTTCCATAGGAAAAAAAAAATGCAAAGTGATTATATTCCTTGTGGTGCTTTGAAAATCTAGCTGGAAATTTAGCCCCAGAGACAGAAAAGCTTTCAGACAGAAGAGAGCCTGAACTATAAAGCAGTCTGGAAAGTTGTTTGCCAGGGCACAGTGGCAATCCATGGTCAATAGGGAATTTGGAAACAAGGTGATAAGACTTCAGAAATGGGGTTTGTGTCAGAAAAATCAGCTGTGTTCACTCACTTGTGTTACAGTTGTTGAAATCACTTCATACACACAGACTCTAAAAAAACCACAAAAAGGACACAAGCATATTTGGGGTCTAAATTTGACCTGTTAGAAGTTGCAGGAGATGTGACCTCGAGGTCTATTTAATTCCACACTCATCTCATCTGATGTGTCTCTGTTCTGCTCTACTTTTTGCCTTTTGTCTGTCCATTGACAAATGTAACAACTGCTGGTAATGACCACCTCTAGCTGGTATTTGTGCAGAGCCTGCCATAAAGGGCTCTCAATGCTGCTTTTGGGGCCTGTAGACATTTCTGTGCTGGAAATAATGGTCTTGAAATGTTTCTTGCTCTGGGTAGTTACATTTCTGCACTGAGAAAAGTAAGACTTCAATTTTCTTTTTATTTAATGAGCATTGCTTCATGACTGCTGGTAATGGTACCCTGTGTGTATGAGTGTTTTATATTAGGAAGAGCCCTAACCTGTAAATCTTATCTCTGCAGAAAGGTGCCTAATTTATTGTGTGCTTTTAAGAAGTGGCTTTGATGTACAACTCATTTATCAGGCAGATCTGTGAGATTTGTAGACCCCAATGCTACTGTGAAGGGCATGCAGAGAGGACTGTATTTAAATAATTTTAGTGGGATTCAATCAAAATCTTAAATTATGAATTATGCTAGAAGTTTGAAATGGTCATGGTGAAATAAAAACATGAACTCAGTGAAATATTTGTTTTTCTTTTCCTAATTTCCAAAACTTCCAATGCAGTATCACTAAAAAAAATGTTTGCACTAGCAAATGTGTAGCATGAACCCTGGGATTTTCATGCTATAGTGCCATTAGAGGAAATAATGCAGCAGTAATTAATGAATCATCCTTGTCCTTTGGTAAAGCCTGGCTAGGCCATAGGTTTATACCATCTTGGGGTCTTCAGAAGATTTAAAAAAGTTTCTGAATGAGAGAGAGACTGATACCAGTGCCCTTTTAAGACACCAGTTGTGTGACCTCAAAACTTTAGTATCTGCTGGGGAAAGGCCATTTTCAGGGAAAGGCAGGCCCCCACAGTTTACTAAATTGTTAGAACTCTTCTTTTTTCCTCAACTGAGATACCAGGAATTTTCCTTTTACATGTGAGCATTCCCAAATGTATTTAGTCCTGACTTTCATATGGCTTTGCCATGGTTTTGTTTATATAGCTTTGCTTTTGCTGTAGAGATTTTTTTATTCAGATTTCAAACTAGCATGGCAGCAAAGTGGGTCTGTGTTTACTCTTGTGTTAAATATCCTTATTTAAGTCATAGTGAAAGAGTCTGAAAGCTTTTTAAAATCCACACAGTAGTTCTAGCAGTACACTAGTTAAAGCAAAAGCAGACGCTGCTGTGGAGTGATGAATTCTGAAATGCAAGTCTTAGTTCTGTAAGGACAAAGTTAAGAAATAGAATGAAACTTTGATTTCTTTCTCCCCACCCAAAGCTCTTGAATCCAGCAGTTCCTGCAGAAGCCACTTAAAAATGTTTCCACTCATTCACTGGGTGCTGAACACTTCAGAAAATGAGGTCAGTTCCTTAGGTTTCCAAATTCAGATTTAGGATCCTAAATATAAGCATGTTAGTCAAAGAAAAATTGGCTTCTCTTTATATAGATTGTGAAGCTACAATCAAATTCACTTGACTTATGCTATTTGCAGCTCTTATGGAGGTCAACAACAATTGTATTTCCTGCTTTAGCATGAAATTTTCCTTCCTTGCAGGAGAGTGGGTGTGATTTTCTAAGTGTTTGATCACCTGCCTTTCCTTATTAATATGACAGGTGATTTCTTTTCACTCCCAGCTCTCCAAGAAGAGTACATTAATTTCTTCAGCTCTGCTTATGTGCAGAGTTGCACCTTCCTTCCATGTCAAACCCTATCCATGTTCTTTCTTCAGGTTTATGCTTTGTGGGATGGCCTAAGTAACTCTGGTTGCTCTTGGGTGAAATCCCCAGGGAGGGCTTTGTCCTAAATGAACAAAGTGACTGTGAATAGCACAGTAGGTGCTGAAAGAACATGCAGAGAGTTTGTACTTAATAATATACTTAACCTCTAGCCCCTACTATTAAAGCAGTGTTTTCTCCTGAATTGCTTCCACATCACTTTCTTTAGCATGTGAGGGCTAAACCAGAGACAAATAAGAATGCCTGTCTCTTCTATACCATGTTTTAGCCTAGAGCTTCTGTCTCCCAGCATTCTTTTGCCATAAATCAGAGCACCTCTGAACTCACTCTAGTTGATTTCAACTGAAAATCCTACCCTAATAAATATGAACCTATAACATCTGCATGTATAAAATACGTGCAGGAGTGAATTTTCTCACCTCTGGAATCAAATGTGGCATATGGTTAGCCACTGTAATTAAGGACTGAAAATTGTTAAGTTTGCTCCACTTGTGAACAAACCTGCTGGAAGAGCTGAAGTGAACATGGTATGGCTGCAGTCACCCCACAGGGATCTGGCAGGCATGCAGACTCTGCTCCCAGAGGCCTTTAAAAGCAAGCAAGTCAAATAGCTGGGTGCTAATGGCCATCTGGGAATTCAGTTGGCAAAAAGGAGCCATGTGCTGGCACAGAGCTATTGGAGCTGCTTCCTGCACTTGCTGTCCCACTGCTTTTCCATGTAGTGGAGAGTGAGGGTGCAGGGGATGCTACCACTCTGTCAGGATAGCCTGCTGCACTTCTCACCTCATCCTGCAGGAGCTTCTCCCCAGGGCCACCAGCCCTCAAAGTCAGAGTCACTCTCCCCTGTGGCTGCAGAAGGGCTAAGCTTTCCTGGGAAAGCCACCAGGAGGTCTCTATGGATGGGAATTGATTGCTCCTTCTCTCAGCAGTTCCAAAACAGAGCAGCATGTAGAGAAACAAGCTCCAAACTGCATGAGCTGGAGCTAAAGGCTGTGTGTGAAGTTCAGTCTCTGTGAGACAGAGTGCACTGTCAAAGCAGCGCAGTGAAATTTATCATGGTGCCAAACTTCCGATAATTAAAGTTTCATTGTGATGTACCACTGATTCCATCTCTTAATCTTCCAAATAGCAAGTGTCTAAAAAAAAAAAAAATCTCTCCTTGCTGTCTGTTATGTAAGTGGTTCTGTAAGATTTAAAACAAAATCATTTTCAAAATGTTGAACCCACTGAGTGCAAGTCAGCAGCTTCCCCTTAACTGTTTTATAGAGACATATGTCTCTTGGGATCACTTAGCAAGGAAGTACTTTTTTTTATAAGTTTGCTCGAGGCCAATTTATCCCAAGCATTGAATTTATCCAGCTGTAACTACAAAAAGAATTCATTTCCTGACTGCCAACTTGCAGCGCTTCAGCCAATGCATGGGGAGAAGGAGGGATTGTTATTTACCAGAAACAAGGGGTCCATTTCTTTAATTAGGCTTGCATTCCTATCCTTGTTTTCATAAGACAACTTCTGCCTTTTCATTAGTAAGAAGAAAAGAAGAACTGGAATCAATGAGTCAGATCCTTAACCATTATAAATTACAATAGCTTTCTAGTTTTTCAATGATCAGCTTGCTGTGCTCTATTGACCTCAGCTCTAGATACCTTAACTGTCTGGTGCTGAAGTGATTTGTGAATTTTCAAGCTTGTATCTCCATCCCTATTTGCTTCACTCCATCAGTTGCAAAGAAGGCTT
This sequence comes from Euphonia xanthogaster, assembly GCA_034509185.1. NCBI lineage: Eukaryota > Metazoa > Chordata > Aves > Passeriformes > Fringillidae > Euphonia > Euphonia xanthogaster. The sequence continues at coordinate 13,422,486 of JAYDZK010000268.1, read as the reverse complement.
GGTTTCCAAGGGTAATGTTGATGTTTCATCTTACTTAACTTAAAAACAAAGCTGTTTTTGATGAAATGGGGCAATTTGCAACATAAAGGTTGAATTACATTTGTCATGCCTTTCTTAAAAAGAGAATGTGTTTGTCTGTTGACTCATACTAGTCCCACTAATGGAGGAGTAAAAATAGTATTTTTGGTAGGGAGAACATGGATTAACAGTTTTAGGAGTAGATATTTGCTGCTGCTTAGGACTGTCAGCTGAGAGTTAGCTGACTCTTCACTTCCTGCTCCACAGTTCTGTCCTGAGGTGTGATATAGGGAAGGGGAAGCAAGGTTTGGCTGCCTACCTCTGAGCCCTGGAGGCAGCCCTGGGAAGTAGAAGGCAGAATTAGACAAGGACCCTTGCTTCCTGCACCCCTGTGCACAAGATGTATTTGGCAGGAGTTTGATAGTGGCAGCAGTGGAGGGTTTGTATCTATGCTCCCAGGCTAGGTGGCAACACTCAGGTATTTTCCATAGAAATAGATTTCAGTTAATTAAATCTGCATATTCTGGAAAATCTGATTTTTATTCCCCCTTGTATTACACCTGAAAATTTCAATTCAGTTGAAATACTTTAATCTTCTCTCAAAGAAACAACAATTGAAGTCTAGGGCTTCTGATCTGTTCAAAATTAATTAGGCTTTATATGGTAGTTCAGTTCTTGGTGGGAATTCTACTGGTACTTCTTTGACTCCTGCTTGTGCTGTCTACTTGTGTTTTTTGCCATGTTATACAGCAGCCTCTCTTTAATTAAGCTGTTCCATGAGTTCATGTAATCCATATAATGCACTCTTTCTCAATTTGGGCCAGAGAAAAATTGCTGCTCTTCTTTGGACTCTGAGAGAGTAGGACACGCCTCAAGCCCTCCCCACATTTCTTGGAGTGTACCTTCATTTAGACCTGAAGCATCACACTGATGAATCCATCTTCTCACCTTCCTCTCTCAGGGCAAGAGCAGAAAAGACCCAAGAATGCCTTTTTGGCATTGGTTTTCCTTATGTTGCTTTGTGTTCATTTTCCCCAACATTTGCCATAGCACCCCTGGAGAGCAGATGGAAAACTGAGCACTGACGAAAAGGAGGAAGCAAAGAGGAGCACTGAAAGCAGGAATGCTTTGCTGCCAGAGGTATTTCCTTCCTCCTCCTTTCAGTGCAGGATAACGATGCCCTTTGTGCTGGCACGGGTGGTGGTGGCAGATGGACCGGCCATGGCAGCGCACAGCCCACAGCTGCTGGCACGTGGGGAGCGGGTTTGCTGCCATGCCTCGTACCACAGCCAACAACCAGCCTCAAAGAGGTGCAGGGGGAGATTCTGCACAGCTGCTCTGAAGAAAAGATACCATTGAAAACTTCAGAGAAGTGGGTAATTAGTGAGCAAGTTTTATTAAAAAGACCTGTACAATTATTTCTATAGATTTTAATATTGCTTTCTATTTGCAGTTATCCCTTATTTTTACACTGTTTTCCTGCTTTTCTCTTTGCTGTGTTTGGCTGTTTATGTTCCCAGCTTGAACCTCAAAGTGAGGATTGCACAAGGCATTGAGAATCAATTTGACTCACTCGGCTGGCATCAAGGAAATTCACTTAAAACCCAGTGTTAAACTTAACAGCATGCACTATATTCCAGAGCTTCCCAGTAAAGGTGCCTCCTAAAATCCTCAGAAACAGCTGTGTTTTATTGGGTTAGAAGTTCCATTAATGTCACCCAAGTCTAGCAGTTTCAACATTCTTATGGAGCTAACAACACTGGAGCTAAGCTGTGAAAGTGTCGCGGTAAATTCAGGACTCCAGCCGTTTCACCAGAATAGAGAATGTATCTACCTCCCTATTAAGGCTTGGGTTTTTCCCTTGGATAAGTTTATAACTGCTTCTCACCTTACTGTGCTTTTTCACCTTGATGCTTTTGACCCTGTCCTTGCTTTTCTGCACATAGAAATTTTGCAATTGGTGTGAATCAAGATGGGTCCCCACCTGCTGACTGCTAAAGCTGCTTCTGCTGATTGTAACCACAGGATTACTCAAAGGCAAGTCTTGGCAGCATGTAGACTGTTTGGGGGGTGGTGGTATCAAGATGTTGCAAACATGGTGAAAGTTCCATTCCAGAATGAAAAGAGTGCTTTTGAACTTTTAGGCCAGCTATTTGTGATTCCTATGAGAGATCTGTCATTACTGGAGAAAATGAGAATTGGGGATATTTTTCCCCAGACCTTAAAGGTAAAATTTGCAGCATGACTTAGAAATTATCTGATCTGGAGAGCAGAATGAGCATAGCTCTTGGATATTTCTCCTATCCCTAAGGAAGACTAAAGCCAAATGCTGGTGACAAACCAGTGATTTTTACCAGCTCCCCAGTTTCAAAAAGAGTTTGTTCATCTAGTCTCAACTCTGTCATTGAATTTCAACCAAATTGTATATTCCCTTTAATAAAATTAGTGCCATATCTCTTATTAGTCTCACAGGCTCAAATCACTTATTTAAGTGTTTGAAAACAATTCTGGATTTTCAGCTGAATAATTTTACATATACTTAAGTTTTATCAAAGATTGTGTTCATACAAGCAATACTTCCCATTCCCTCTCTTTTTACAGCAATAGCATGCAAAGAATCACTTAAAGATGTTCCGGGTAAAGAAATTAATATAGAAACCCCATGAGTTGTGTGGCCTGATCTTCCCCTCAGTTTGTGTTTCTAACCCAAGTTAACCTCTCCTCTGTCAAATCCATCTACATCTGTTTGAAAGCTACATTATGCTCTTCTCCTTTGTAGTGTTTGATCTATGGATTCCTTTTGCATGTTAAAATTGTTTCTAATTTCAGCTGCAAGTTTATGATGATAATAATGGCAAGTGCTCTGTGCAAGGTACATCTGTAAGTATTGTCTTTCAAAGGTTCTTTTCACTTGTATCAGAAACTACCTTTGACATCTCAGTTTTTTAAAAAGTATTGTTTCCACTTGGAGGGTGGCTCTGAATGTTAGATGAAAGGAGAACAACTAAGCAAACCAGTTTTTCCTTCACATTAGTTAAAGGTCAATTATCCAAAGCTCTTCTGCATTACAAATCCATGTCATAAGAAAGTGAATTAGGACAGTAGGAACAATTGTATTAGATTCTTTGAAGCGATGATATTCCATAGCAACTTCACAACCAGACAAGTTGCAGTAGCATTGATCTCTCAGAAATCACTCTCTAATTCAGCAGGGATCTCCACTCAGAGAGGAGCACCACAAAGTATGCCCGACTTTCTTATGCTGCTGTCTTTGATATCTTTTCTCAGTGATGGGCACTGAGGAAGCAATTGTCTTTTAAGATCAATGCATTTGTGGAGGAAAAGTAGCTATTGATCACATTAACTTGAAGTTGATTTATTACCATACAAGTGGGGGGGAAGTGTCCTCTATGCAAGAGTACTCTTTGCAAATACCCCCGAGGGTGGGCAGCTGCATTTTCCTGAGCAGAGCTGAGAAACAAAAAAAGCATTCTTAGAAACTCATGTTTTCCTTAGAGTCACACACTGCCCATGTTCCCCCACTGAGGCTTAATTGCCTGAATGAAAACCAAAACAAAAAAACCCCAAAACCCAGCCCCAAAACTCCCAGATACCCAAAAGGCTGAAGCTGTGTACTGTGGTGAGATGGTGTGCCTCTGAAATTGCCAACTATCCAGCCAAACTCCCTTTTAACTACACATACCTGCAAAAGAGACACCTGCTGCTTTCTTTGGGCATCAGTTCCAAACCTTTATGCCAACCTATTTGTGCTGTGCCACTCACAGTGTTTGTATGTGGGTGATACTGGCACTTGTCCTTGCCCTCGCCTATGAATGTCAAGATGAGGAAAGCAGGGAGGAACTTTTTTATTGCTCATATGTCTCTGCCAAGATATTGGATTGGTCCATGGTTTTCTGAGTTTAATGAGACTGGAACTCAGCCCAGACTTAGTCATTGCAGTGAATTCAGATGATTTTCCTTTCCTGCACATATTCCATTTTCTCTAACCCAAGAAAGTAGTTTAGATTGCATCCAGTCATGTGACACAATAATTTTATTCATGTGAAAACTTTTTCAGTCAAAGATGGGTGTGGAGATGCCAAGTCTAATTTGTCACTCTTTTCATTTAGGTCCTTAGGAAAGGAGATTTGGATATTGTGACCCATGCCTGCTTTTCATATGGGTCCTAAGTTAAACCTTTATAGCTGAACACTACTAAATTTCAACAGTTAGAAACTGCAGCTCTTCTTTGGCAACACTCTCCTGAAGAATTAGAGCAGCTCTTAGTTCTACTGCTAAGAGCAATGTATAGTATTTTATCTTAGCATAAACCAGAATGGTTTCCATAAGTTTTAGGATCCTTAAAGAACAAGTGGTGCAAAATGCTTTTTCCCCCTTTAAGTGTTGATGCAAATTTCCACCCTTATATCTCAGGCTCCTGCTGTTTTCCTTTTAGGTTGCATCCCATGAGCAGTATTAGAACACACAGCAAAAACAAGTAATGACCTGACAGCAAATAGAAATAGCAGGGCATAAACCAAGAGCCTTGGATTAGCTTGTGCCATGTTGAACCTCAGTTAGTTAATCCAGTGGAGGAGAGTGAAGAGGGAAAGCCATTTTTTTCTAATTAAAAAGAAATGTATTGCAAACACTGGAAGCATAAGGCTAGATCAAGACACTACAAAATAATTATTGAGTAATGTTTTTGTTTGATTACATTGTCAGGATTCTGAAAAAAATTTTAGTCACTTTGTTTTCCTCTGGCTTTATCAAGGTTTTCTTTTCTGTACTGCAGTTTGTAGCGAGCAGTTTTTATACAATCCTGGGCTCCTGCTGAGGCCCTTCTCCCTGACTGATGACCAACTATTTCTCACCTTGAAATGTGAGAAACAGAGGTTAAAGATTCTGGCTGGGGAGGAGGAGGTTAGTGGCCTGTTTTTCTTTGGGGAGCATCTCTTTAGTTGGGAATTTTTTCTTGGGTTTTTGGGTTGTTTGCTGGGCTTTGGGTTTTTTTGAGCATTTGCTGTGTATGTTTTCTTCCAGGAGATTTGCACTTTAGTTTGCTGATGGTATCTGAAAACAGAGTTCTTCCAGAAAATACCAGTCATGAATGCACATGCCTGAAAGAGCTGTCACAATGCTTGGTTTAAGGACTGCCCTTGATTTCAGGAAGGTTCATATCAGTTCCTGAAGGCAGACCAACCACTCTGTGAAATCACACACTTGGTAATCTTGCTTCTGCTTTGATTTTTTTTTTTTTCTTAAAACCACACAGGGTTTTCACTGTATTTTGGGGGGCAGGGGAGGGGGAGGCAGAGTACATCACATGGCAGTGTTGCTTGTAGCACTGTTCCATACTTGGCTAGGGATGCCTCAGAACTGCAGTGGTAAAATCCCAAGGTTCAGGTTAGTTTCAGCACCATTTCGATAGATCTTGCCAGTGCTTAAATGCAAAGAAATTGTCTCATATTTAAAGTGCTTAAAAGCCTTACCTTCCCTATTTACGGGGAACTTACAGCAATTAGTTATCCTTGTTTTGCAGTATGGAAATCAAAGGACAGAAATGCAAATGTCCTATACTTCTGCCTTGGATCACTTCTAAGCAATCTCCTGATGAGAGCAGAAGGCAGTCACAGTCAGGATTACAGCTGCTACCTACACGCCAACAGTTCATGCAAAACTACATTGGCTAGAAGTTGTGGGGTTTCTATTGTGGTTTGTTTGTTTATTAATTTATTTTTAGCCAGCCATTCTTTTGTAAAAGCATACAAGAGTACGTAAGCTTTGGACTTGGAATGCAATCCCGGAATTCTTGGCTGAGCAGGACATCATATGCTTGTCCTGCTCATTCTGTTCAAATTAGAAGGAAGACTGTATATACTCTTTGTTTGAAAAATAGCTGCCAGTAAGATTAAAGGAAGCTTCAGTTTCATTCAACTGATGGCTATAAAATTACTTTATATTTTAATTTGTCCAAGGCTTTTTCAAATCTCATGTCTTTAGCAATATTTATTGGTGTTGCCTGGTCTGTTGTTATCCTGTTTTCCACCAGCTAACTTATTTTGCTCATGCTAGCAACACAAACTATGGTAATTTGCTGATGTCATGTTGTATACTATAATGTATCGAGACATGAAAAATATGAATTATTGCCTATTTTATTAAGCTTTCCAGTTTGATATTTTAAAGTTTTTTATTTTTTTACCTTTTTTTTTTCTTCTGGGTTCGGAGCACTCAGGTTGTGGCCATCTCTTCTGCCCAAGTTCTTAGGACAATCAATAGAACCATTTAGTCTGGAAGGATGTTTTAGGCAATTAAGTTAAGCATGTGTTTTACAGCGTTTTTGGTTTAAGATGAAAATGGTCAGCAGCTGTTGGAAACAAGTCCTTAAGCCTTTATTAGAATGCATAATTAATCTTCTGACTTGATGAGAAGGGAAATATTAATTGGGTAGTTTTCTGCCAGGTCTTAAGTGGCTTCATTTTGTCTAAATCAAAGTAATTAAAAGAGACTAAAAATGTAAAGTTTATGCAGTAGAGAACTGCATCTAGGCAATTCTGGTCTGCCAAGTGAATGAATTTCAGACAGGAAGAGTGCTCTCTCTGAAAGCCAAGAAAACATTACTGATAAGATATTCTTCCTAATCTTTTTGAAATTGACTGAGGTTTTTCTTACCTTTTGAATGGCAGGGTTTTCAAGTTTCCTACCAGCTACTGTTGTTGATTTTTGTAGTCCTGATTGGGTTCAAAGTAGGTCTTGGTACTGATGCTAAATCAGGCTGGAAGGACTCTTTGTGATTTGAATTTGATAAAAATTAAAATCCTGCCAGCTGTGTTTTATGTGTTCAGGCTCTGCATAAATAAGCATAAATCTCTTGGATTCCTTGATAAAAGTAGGTATGCTTCCTTGCGGCTTTAAATGTGGAACCTGGAAGCAAAATATTTTAAGCTAAATGACAAGCTTTAAAAGTTAAATGATTTGGACTTGAGGTTCTCCTCCTTTTCTTTCTTTTTGTCATTAAAGTGATGTAGTAAAAATACCTCATAAGAACAAAATGATTGTGTGGGCCAATCCAGTTAATGCACAGTAATTTAACATTAGAATTAATGTAATGCTGTGGATTTCAAGTGGTTTAATTGACTTGTAGACCCCACTGCTCACCTCATCCTTCCTCTGGGGCTATCCAGAAAATCTTGGGCCATTCTTAAGGCAGATCCTCTTCCTTTGTAACAGCCTTGTCTCCATGTCCTTAATGCTAAGCAAAAAGGATTACTTTGGTTGTGCTTGGGAAGTAATTGACTAAAGATACGAAGTAATGATAGTGCATTAAAACATGTGTCATGTTTAAATAGCACTTGTATGACTCCAAAGGGAACGAATGGAGATGTGGAGTCATTCAAAGCCTATCTCGGGTTTATGGTATCCTGTACACTATTTTAAAAAGGTTTACATCTAATGGTTTGGCAAGGTTCGAGCATTTTGCAAATAACACTTTGTGGAGTGAGGATCGGCTTTCTCCCAAAACCCTTGGAGGGAAGCGAAGCTTACATTTTATAGAGTTGGTTAGAAGCAATAAATGTGCAACAGTGTTATTGCATTTCAGTGATTTTTACAGTGTTGTAATATATTGAAATCTTCTCCTACGAACACCAATATTCCTGTGCTTAAGAATAAGCAACTAAATGGAGTTGGCCATATTTCCATGTTAGAGATGAGAACAAAGCGTGCACTCTGTATGAAGTAGTTACCAGGGTATACCCAGAGTTTCAGGCCTATCACTAGCTTTGAATTTTCACATTCTTATAGAGGAGCTACGCCATCATGCAGTCCTTACACATTCCTTACACTAATTCAGAAATTAGCCCCAAGAAGAGGTGATGTGAAATGCTGACCCGGCCTCAAATCATTGAGTGCTGGCATTGATTGCAGTGAAACTTGCTTTTCACTGCAGGCCTTCTGAAGGGGGAAAAATAGTCAACAAAATGAACATAGTGGGAAAAATCCTGCCTTAATTGCCAAATGAGAAAGGGATACAGTGAACTACAGGATCCTGAATACCTTCCTTTAAAGTCAAGAGTGCAGAATAGGATGCCACTTCAGGGAATGTTTCCTTTATTTGGATTTTAGGGCTCTTAGGAATGCAAGCTGGTATTTGGCTAAAAATGGACCAGCTTTTCAAAACTTCTGAATAACTTCCCTTCTTACTGGGATCCAAAAATCTTTTAAAATGCTATCACTGTCTCTTTAATGGGGTGAAGGGACCCATCCCAGACCTTTGGACTTTAACTGATGTAATGGTGCCCAAGAGCAGCCACATATTTCAGAAGCTCTAGAAAATGTTAGTTGTAAGAATTACAGGAAAGGGGTTGGATTCCTGTGAGGATGGGCATAGCTGGGCAGACCCAGCTGGGGGGTGCAGGTATCCCTTGCTAGGTGATGTGCCTACCTGCCAGGAGTGGCTTAGAAGACTTGAAAATTTTGTTTGATTGTCTGTGAGGGACAGACAGCATGCATCAGTCTCAGCTCTTGGGAGGGAGGAGGCAGATGCCAAGAGTCTGCAATGCCATGCTCAGTAGCCAAGCCAGCTGGGCCAGCAAGTACCAGGCACCATGTCTTGTTCTATGGGGCTAAAAGTGGGAAAACCGAGAACTGCAGAAATGAAGGCTGTTCTCAAAGAGCTGAGGATTAAGCCTTGCTTGGATCACCAACATATAATTAAAGCAGTTTTCAAGATGAAAAGGAGAGATACGTTGTCTCCTATTTCTGAGCCTTAGTCCAGCTAAGCAAGAACTGCATGTTTAATTCTGAAGAGTGAATGATTTTGATGCCCAGTTCAAATGGGTTTAAGTTATTTGAGTCCTTAGTTAGATTGGGGTCATATTTTTTTGTTCCCCTCTCTCTAATTAGTGCAACTGCTTAGCAATGATATTTCCCAGGACTTAGTGGTAAGTCACCACTTTATAGTTTTCTTTTAACATTTCTGAACTGATTTCATTTTGAAGATCACTACCAATTAGTGCTAATCTTCCTATGGACACAGTGGACTTTCAATGCTTTGTGAAGTTTATGGCCTACATTGAACTGAAGTTAGTTTTAGAAATGTAAAATAAGAGTCACAGGGCTGAGGTTGGGTTTTTCATAACATCACAGTTATGTGTCTTTAATAATGATTCTCTGGTACTGAAGACGTTTCACAGGGTCGGAGTACTTCCTTTATTTCATTAGAATGAAATAGAGACAACAGATAAGTCATTAAGTGGCCTGGAAATCCCTACTCTTGCGTGCAGATTTCTTTCCATCGTGATTTATACTAAGCTTAGAATAATCTCTTTAGAACTTTAAATACAGTAAACAAGACCAAATTTGATGTTGCACTAGAACTTTCAGATAGAACTAAGTAGAATTATGGAAGGGCTAAATCTGACTAGCTCTTATGGATTCTCTGGCAGTAAGATGTAAGGAGGGAAGGATAAGGGAGATCAGTGGTTTGGTTTTGATCTCTTGGGACTCGCTGTAAATCAGTAAGGCAAAAATCTAAAATTAATGCAGTGACCATGGCAATAGTGATGTGAGAATGCACTTGGATCCATTAACTCCTCATTCCAGTTGCTACAGAAGGGCTGGGACCATAAGCACTGTGAAATGCATTTTCAGTTGTGGTTCATACCCAACTGGTCCAGCCATCACCAGTAGTGTCTGCCTACCTGTCTAAGCTGCCTAGCTGCTCTAAGAATTCAGAGGATCCATGCAATACTGGTGAGATTTTAATTCCCAAAATATCACTGCCTGTTAGATTCAAACAAAAAGAAATCTCACTCCTAATTGATTTCTTCTTCTTTTCCATCAAAAAACTCTGCCTAAAGTATTTTCAGGATCTTGTCCCTTCACAAAGCAAGCTCTGGAAAAAAAAATTGTTCTGTGATCTTTGTGGCAAAATGGTCAACCCTGAGCCAAGTTAGCACAGCCCTCAATTTAAATGTTCTCTGCAACACATGCAGAGGGGCTACAAAATGTTTTGTTGCTGCTATGTTCTGTTAGATGATCTTGATGAGAATTAATCTGAGCGCTGCATCCTTTTTATCCTCGTGGCTAGAAAATACAGCATCATGTTATTTCCATCCTGTCCCAACAATGTTGTTGTTCTGGGGAGACAGACATGTTAAAGTGTCAAAGATGGTAAGAAAGCTGGACTTGGGGGATGCAGAAGGGAAGACTTTGTTTTGTTACAGCTAATAACAGTTTGCCCCCTTGCAGAGGCAACCTTGTGCCTACTTCTGAAACATGGTAGTCCATTGCTGGGCCATGGTTCTGGTTTTTGAACCTTTCTGTCCTACAGTCCCAGGTAGCTGGTAAACTCATCCTTTGTGTTGATATCCATCTGTCCCTCTGCATGGCTGCCAGACCCAGGATCCACAGCCCCTCATTGACCTGTAAAAGGAATGCAAGCTCAATGGCTTTCTGTTATACTTTAGTTTCTGGTCTTTTAGAGATGTTTCAGGAGAGGAAAAGCTTCATTCCTCTGTGTGCAGTATTTGCCTCCTTCCCCAGCCAGGAGGAATCAGGAGTGCGATTTCCATTTTGCAGCAATGTGCTTTTCACTTTGTGTCTTGGGGGAGTATCAGCAGAGTTTGGAGTATCTCCAGTTCTCTCTGATAGAGCATTTGTGGAACATTTGCATGTCCATCCCCTTCGTTTGGCACGTGCTGAATGCTCAGTGCCTCCATCCACATCAGGCAGTCCCCGAGCTGCCAGGGTCTCTTTACATCTGCAACAGCAGCTGTGATATCCCTACACACAGAAGGATTTCCCTCTCTCCTCCTCTCTCCATCCCCACAGCGAGCTGTAGGGGCTGTCTGAAGTGAAGCTGGTACAAACACCATCTTCCTGGAGAGTCTTTGCCTCTGGAGGCATTAATGACTTTTGAGGCCTGAGGGCCAGGCCTGAGGCAGGAGGACTTTGTGGCTGTGTTCCAAGTTAGCATCCCTCTGAAAGCACTTCCTTCAGGAAGGAATATCCTGAGAGGGGAACAACTACAAGACTCTTCTCCTTATGTTATTCAAAGGAGATTTGTGTAAATGAATTGCTTCTTGGAAGTAGCATGGTTGCACTCTCTCTCTCTGGTTTTTGGTTTTTTTTCGGAAGGATGTAAAATAATTGCTAAACAAAATAACCTTGTTAAATCAGAATGAGATTAAACCAGCCTGGTTCATTCCAACTACTTTATATTTGTTAGCTGTTTTTCCATTTCAGTTGCGTGCAGTGTGCTTCTGCTGGCATTATTTTTGTTCAGTGAGAGGGCAAACAGGAAGGAAAATGAACTCTCACTGCAAATATTTGGAAAGAAGGAGACCGGGCTGTGTGTGAGAGGGAAATATTTGAGCTATGTGATTTTAAATGTTGCTGTACTATCGGGCTGTGTTTTACCTTACATACCACAACACAAGAGAGAACTATTAGGATTCTCCTCACTAGTAAATAAAAGGTTTCCTGCTTCCCTACAGGCTGCCTCATTTTCTCCCAGCAGTTCATAAAGCTGTGGCCTGTCAAAAAAAAAAAAAACTCCTCTTGATGTACTGACTTGATTTTTCCATTAAAAATTAATTGCTTCCTATTTGATGAATGGTGATAAATAATGACCTTTCAAATGTGCTGCAGTCTCAAGTATACTTAAAGCTCTTAGTCAAGGGACTTTGCAGGTATCTGCAAGTCATGGCTTCACAGAGGGGACACAGGGAAGAAAGATTTTTGTGGTAAAGCACCACACAAATCAGCAGTTGAGTTGTTAACTCCTACCCATAAGTGGGAATGACTTTAGTTAACAGGTGGTGTATACAAAAGCACCACTGTTGTCCTACTTGAGTTAGTGCCATGTCGAGATCTGGCAGCTCTTTTATTTCCTTCCATCCTAGAAAATCTTAATTCAGTGTAGTTGAAGAGAAACAAACCCGACCCCCAAAAGTTGCGCAAAAATCACATGTCTTGTCAGGATGTTATTCTGTGGGCAAATTAAGACACTGAGTTCAGTTAATTGGAGGAGCACACATGAGGAACTCGAATACATAACTGAAAAAATCAAATGTAACATTTGGAGCAGGTCCTCCTGCTCCCACCCTATTTAAAAGAACAAGCTTCTGGTTTCCTTTCACTGTCAACTGCAGCAAAATTTCAGTCAGGTTCGGTTATGTTCTTTTTTTCTTGTATCTGGCAGGTTGCAGGTTGTCTCGTGTCTTACTCCTACCTGTCCAACAAAGTCTGTGTCCGTGCCTGTTCTGGGTGCCCTAAAACAGACTTAAGTCTCAGCTGTTCCACACCATTCATTGCTAGCAGCTCCTGCAGCTCCTGTCACTTGTATCTTCCTCTATGTACTTACTTTTCTGATTTTTGATTTCAGATCAAATTTGAACTAATATTTCAATTGAATTTATATCTCTTTGTGTTCCTTCCCAGTCTCCTTGATTTTTAATATTATTTTTTTTTAACACTGAAGAGCATTGTAGAAATCATGTTCCTTCCTAATCTCCTTAATTTTTAATATAATTTTTCAAACACTGAAGAGCATTTCAGAAAACATTGAGTGCATTCAAAACATGTTCTTAAAAAATTTATTAATTGGGCAATATGCTCAAGAGGCAAAACACTCTTTGTTAACAGTTTTCTCCTTCTCAGTTCTGTTCCCCTTGTCTGGCTCTTTTTCTGGTGTCTCAGAGCTCTGCATGCAGATGAAGCAGAGAATGTGAATGGGGAGTGCAGAATATCCCTAAGGAGTCTTTAAGCATCATAGTGGTGTAATGTATTTCTTTGTCCCTCTTAATTTCTTGTGCCTCTGAAAGAAGACTTTTCAAAAAAGTCAAACCTTTTCTGTCTTTAAGCAAAGCAACATCTTTTAGGTAGAGAAACTGCATGGTGGATCCCTATGTGATTTGCAGTGAGACTGCTGGGTTGTATGTGAGGGATGAGGGTAGACAGGAAAATCTGCATGTAGCATATCAAATTATTATTAATCAGTTCTGGCAGAATCTGTCAAGGAAAGTAAGATAAATCAGGGTGAAGGCAAAAACAATTGTGTAAGGTAGTTTATACAAAGCAGTTGCCATTATAAATAATAAAGCAAAAAGGCACTTTGGAAACTTTCCAATTCATTTTTACCAGTTCTGCCTTAAATAACTGACAGTTTTTGTAGTACTTTGTATTCTCACTCGTTCCTCTTCCTTTGCTATGGGAGTCTTCACAAGTACTCTTGGCTTCTTGGTTTGGATTATAAATCTGCATCTTTGTTTCTTGCTCTTGTTTGTTTGTGTTTTGTGTGTCACATCCTAGGACCTAATCACTAAGGCCATGTTCTTTATATAGATCTCTTGGCATCCAAGGCTTGTTTCTAGCCAGAACCCTCCCAGATAAACAGAAACATGAAACCTTGGCCATTAATGCTCTGCTTCACTTTGTTCTCAGAAAGAAATCCCAAAAACCTGTGAAGAACATCTGTGTTTTAAGGAAAAGGTAGACTGCTATGGGATTCTGACAAGACCATAATTAAATATTGGCACCAATTTATCTTTCAGTTTACAAGCAAGCAAATTATTAATACAGGTTTTTAAATCCAGGGAAAATTGATAAAACAATTAATTGTTCCTGTCAGGAGTAGTTACAGAAACACTGTCCCTGATGGCCCAGATTCTCTTGGCCAGAGACAAGGCTGCCAATTGCTGTATTTAGCATCAGTGCAGCAAAAAGGTCCTGCTGTCTTAAGACATCTGTCAATACCAGATGAATTGTTTGGTTAAGTATGGAGGACAGAATACAGGTGAGGTTCTCTTCCCATTGCAGTCAATAATGAAATGCTTGTTGATGTCCAAGGGCAGTGCAATAAATATGTGGGGAAATGTTTAAACCCAGGACATCTTGAAATATTAATTAGAATCATGAAATGTCTCATTGTTTTGCACATACCTTGCTCTTCCCTTTTCCTTGCCTTGGGCTAGTGGTCTTAATATTTAAGTCTGAGAAATAAAATAGATATTATCACTGTTTTAATTCTAGGTTAAATATTAGCCAATCATAATTTAAAAAAAATTCTCTCCTAAAGCAAATGGTAGGTGATGACTTATCTACTCGAGCAATAAGATATATTTTCCTTATAACTGGATAAAAATAGGTAGTGGTGTTTCTCCTGGTGTAGTGAAATGCTGGCTAAATAATTAGAAAACTTGTAGTTAACCTGCAAATTAAATTAATTAATTTTTTAAAAAGCTGTTAATTTCAGTAGAATTGGAGAGGGCTATTTGTAAATAATGGATCTCTGTTTAGAAAGTATCAACTTAAGCTGTTGTGCAATTAAAAAAATTAGCTAGAGGATCCTTTCTCAAAATGACAAATCTGTAATAGGATTTGTTAACTTAGGTACCAATTCCTCTTGAGAAAATTATTACTTAAATTTAGGAAGCAAAAAGTATCCTTCAGTATCCATCAGGTGCCTTAAGCATTGCCTTTCAACATCTGCCAGACAACAACATTTCATGGAAAGGGGTGCCTGAATTGAGCATGGAATTCTTCCTTCAGAATCAGGCCTCTGGATCTGCTGACTGTCCTTTTCCAAGGACATGGATTGGATCCTAGTTGCCTTCAAACACAGGCTTATCCAGAAATCCTGAGTAGGAATAGGCCCAAACTGAAAGTGGATTGGGCCCAGATTTGACCATCTGAACTCCTGAGAGAGGAAGGAGAGGCTACTGCAAGGGGAAATGAAAGCTGTTGACATGTGGCAGATGTGTCATGTGGATTGATTAAAACAGAGCTAATCCATGGGGGACATCTTTAGTGTGGCCTTTGGGATTTTGCTTTTTTCCTCCTTTCCTACGCCATTGTGCCGGGCAGCCTTTGGAGCCTCTGGTGTGAGAGCAGCTGTGGGTGACCTGAGGTTGTCCCTGCTGGAGCAGCTGTTGAGCTGGGAGGGGAGGCTGCTCCTGCCTTTCCAGGGCCATCCCCCTCACTGTGAAGCCATGCTGACTCAAAGTGCTTGCAGCTCTGTAGCTGTCCTGGTGTGACAGCTTGATATGATGTTGGAGAGCAATGACAAACAGCCAGGAGGTGATGGGAACAGCTCTTGCCTGTTGTGAAAGGAAATGCTAAAAGCCAAAGAGCAGCCCTGCCCAGGAGAACTCCCCTGTGAAAAGCAACTCAAGGTCCATCTCCACTCAGAAGCTGAAGTAATGTAATATTAAAGAATGTGCTGTAACACATGCAACACTGGAAATGCAGCTGTAGCACTGCTGAGTCTGAGTGCTCCAGCACGAGCTGGACACCTCCATTACCCTGACTCCTGGGTGCCACAGCCAAGTGGAGCCAGTTTTGCCATGGTCAGACCTAACACTACAACAACTGGGGTTTTCCAGCCCAATATATGGTGCTGGGGCTGTTTATTTTCAGCAATGTCACCAGCACATCAAGCAACTTCCAGAAATAGCTCCACCTTGCTTCTGCCAGTATAAGTCTCTTGCTGACTGCAGCAGGATTTGGGCTGCCAGGTGATTGGTGTATGTCAACATATTTCTATGGAATATTGGGCATCACTTTAGCACTTCAGGTAAGAAAGTAATTTAGCTGAGAATGCTGCGGTTATGGTAGCCTGAAACTTCTGTGTTAAGGAGCATTCTTCAGAGCTGGATTGAGAGAAATGAATGACTGTGCCCCATTTTTTTTTAAGGAGCTAGTCCTGTGTCTTAGTCAACACGCATTTCATAAAGCATATGTGGATGGTGAGAAGCTGGTGGAAAACTAGTTCAGGAGTTTCCATTCTTGCAACTTGTTTGTCTTCCATTCTTCTGTTCCTTTCATGACTAAACAAATTTGCCTGGATGCCTTAGTTTCTACTCAATGAAACTTCAGTACTCTGTGGGAATTCAGTAAACCAGAAACACAAGTTGGTTTCTTGAGAAGCTGCTTCCATTTTGAGAATGTGTTTCTAGAGAAGTAGGGTGTGAGTAGATGTGGGTAGTGAAAGAAATGGCACCAATCATTGCAGTCTTGATTTCTGAAGGCATTTCCTGAGTTATTTTAAGGGGTTTACGTATGGTTACTGAAACCTTAACTCTGAATATGTACTGTTTTTCTAAAATGAAAACTATTAAGCCTGGACTCCTTTGTTGCTTCATTGCAGTCACTTGAAATGCTTTATTTCTTGAGATTCACACACAACAATTTCTTCCATTGAAACAGCATGTAAAAAAGCTTTACCTGCTCTTATCTTTCACATCATGTCATCTTCTATTTGCTAGTGTATATATTTTATACTCTGTACTTTTATCTTTTCTGTTTTGTCATTTTCATTGAGAGAGTTTACACTTGATTTTCTAAAGAATTATTTTTTCTATGTGGACAAAAATCAGATGGGTTTTATCCTAAATTAGAATTTGTATTTCAGCACTGGCAGTGTGGCATGTGAGGTATATCACATAGGACATTTGCTCAACAGCTTCCAAATGAAAATAATAAATACTGTAGGCATTAACATTTACCTTGTAGAAATGGATCACAAACTGAGTCAGAAAAGGTATATATGCAAACCAGACCCGAAGGTTGTTTACATGCCAGCAATTTACACTGACTTCTTTCTCTGTGCTATCTGTCAGTTACCACAGAAACTGCAACAACACACCGCACCAGGAGAGACAAAGCTCCTTCATTAAGAAAGGCAATCACTAGCCATAAAATTCTCTTCATCTTATCCCCGCTGTGCAAAGGGTGTGAAATGCTGGTATGTCAGAGTCTCATTGCAAACAATGTAAATTCAGCCTTTTGCAGGGAAATGCTGTTATGGCCATTGGAGCACCTGGACAGTGCAGGTTTTACTGAAAGCTCATCTTTGTGCTGCTGCTGGGTTAGAAACAGCCCCACGATGTAGACCTTGAATGAATCATAGCAGAATTTGGTAAGAATTAGCCACTACCTCTAGTATTCTTTAATGAATTATGGGGAAGGTGTTTTGATTTTTTTTCTCCCACAGAAGACAGATTAAAATGGATTCAGATGCTCTTGTGCAGGTCTGAACAGTGAGTTTGAGGTTGTATGGACTCAGTTTCTATGAGAGTGCTGATGGAAGTGAGA
This sequence comes from Euphonia xanthogaster, assembly GCA_034509185.1. Taxonomy (NCBI): domain Eukaryota; kingdom Metazoa; phylum Chordata; class Aves; order Passeriformes; family Fringillidae; genus Euphonia; species Euphonia xanthogaster. Next base: position 13,405,368 of record JAYDZK010000268.1, on the reverse strand, counting down.
AAACCCTTTCCCATATATTTTTCCTTAAGGCAGAACAATAGGTTGGCTACAGATGTAAAAACCCCTTGAATTTGAGGGAATTTTTGGCTGCAGAAATTGTAGTCAGGCTGTGTCTCCACAGCAATACAAGGGTGGACAGGGACTCTTCTGCCATTGCTTGCCCTAGAAGCAGCTGTGCTTAAGGGCTGGAGAAAAGTAGGCAACCTGATGTGCTTAAGGCCCTTAAGAAAGGAAAGACACAGACATTTCTTCTTCATAAACTCAGTACAGCCCCTTTTTCCTTTACATGAGCCTGCCTTTAGGCGTTGACTGCAGACTCATCAAGAGTGGACTTTTTAGGGATTCCCTGTGGGATCCAGTCTGCTCTCTAGGCTCTCCAAGCAGGAGTTCTATGAAGAAATAGAGAGGCAAAGGCTTTTCCATGCTTTAATAATGTGTCTTAATATACAGGAACAACTTTCTATGTGCAAGAGCATCACTATATTTTCATCTGTGCTCT
>JAYDZK010000268.1:13380157-13403636 GCA_034509185.1 Euphonia xanthogaster | reverse complement strand
ATCAGTTTTTCATTGGGTTGGATTTTGAACAAAGTTTAAAAAGGAATAATTACATTATTGGGAAAAAAAAAAAAAAAAAGGGTGAGCTAAGAGATCTGAAAATTCTGAAAATTGGTGAGGCCCAAGATGCCAGCCATCCTTGGGGAAACTATCCTTCTCCCTGGGAAAACTGATTTTAATGTGGTGGAGTAGCACGGGATTTAAAATTGGATGCATGGGTGTTAAAATAATGCCTCAGTTTCTGTCTTCTTATGACAGGAATATATTCTACTGAGGAAAAGCTAAAGATACTGAGAGACAGCATTTGAATTCCTGTTTCCACTGGTGTTATCCTTTTCTAATGGAGGGGCACAACCTTAGGAATTTGCAAAGAGACAACTGGGTTGATTGGTGGACTCTGATAAAGGAACTCAAAGGCCTTGCCGCAGTTGTCTCTGGATTATGTTAGAAGCTGCTTTATGAATGCTGTGGAAATATTCACAAATGTGTAGGGATTATTTAATTATTCATAAGTCACACCTGTAGAAACAAGCAGAATGCTTTCGGTTTATATTTTGAGGGGTCAAGAAGAGTACAAGAACTCATTAAACAATCACAGTGACCTTTCTAAATTAAAAACCATAATGACTTAGGCTCCCAGAGATTAATACTGGCAGAGGATCTCCTCTATTTTCTGTAGAAAGATCTTTTTTTCCCTACTCTCCAACTAGACTCCACATTTGTAGAAAAAAAGGAAATAGTTCTGAGTTTAAATATGTATGTGAATGTATGTACCTTCAAAAATTAAGGTTATTTTGTTCATACTAATTATCATTGAAAATGATCTCGGTCTTCCTACTTAAGTGAGCTATCATAGCATGGTTTTGTTCTGTAATGGGGCCCTCTGAGTGTTCCTCCAAGAAAATAATAAACTACACTCAGGAAAATAAAGTAATAAAGGCAGTAGTATGTTTCCAAAATAATTTTGGGGATTTTTGTGGGAATTTTTCATGGTAGAAATGTTATTTTTGGAAATCTCTATATCTATTCCTGAGCTGCACCATTTGGCAGGCTTGAAACAGAATTTAGTTTTATGCCAATGGTGCCCTTAATTCATGTGTTATCTTAAAATCATTCCCTGCAATTTGTGTTACAAAAGACTGGTAAAACAGAATTATTTTTTTAATATATTTTAAAGTGGAAAGTTAATACAGTTGTAAATTTAAAATTTCAACCCTGACAAGATCACAGGTAAGAATTCCAGCTCAGCTTTACCAGCAAATACCATGGTCACCTTTCAAACAAAATATGAAACTACTCAAGGACTCCAAGAGAAGAGCTTAGCAGTACTTTATTTAAGAGAGCTGCTTCAGGAGTTTAAGGCAGTCAGAAAGTTCAGGCTCCTTGCCCAGATTTCTATTTATCAAGGAGCCTTCAGTGCTCCCAGTATTATGGCTGAGCTCATCTGATGAACTGAAGTATTCCTATAAGCACACATGGGAGTATGAAGGGATCCTGCATGTTTGGGATTTAAAATTGGACCACTGGGCAATCCCATGCACAGGCTGCTGAAGGAAGGTGAAGGAGTTAGCATTCTTTGTTATGGGTTAGGAGGTGTCTGGCTATGATGGAAGGTCTGCCCAGTGCCTCTGTGGTACAGAACAGATATAAGAATTTCAGTCTACTGGCAGTAGTTTTAAGCACCTTTTGAGCACCTTGCAAGCCAGCATGGTCAAGCCACAAACGGGAGCATCTGCAGGGGATGGTGAGGAGGAAGGCGGGAAGGGCAGGTGCTATGTTGCTGTTGAGAAGGGTTTCTACGCTCCCCTTTCCTCTTGTGGGACTCCTCTCATTTGTGCCCTTGGGCACAAACAGCTCTGTTGACTAACAGGGCACTGCTTTTGTTTTCATTGCAAATCTCTCCCCTGTCTCCTCTCAAGAGGTGGCTCTGGCTCACCTTGCCTGGTGTCTTTCTCGTGGAGGATGCACTGGCCAGTAGCTCTTGACCTCCTCCCTGTGTGTGCTCAGGAGGGGACAGGGACAAGTCCAGGTCCCTGCCTGCACCTCCGTGGCACTTGGTGAGTCTAAGATATTTGCACATTTGCTAGAGAGCAAAGATGGGTATGCATGAAAAAAGACTTGAGATGATTTTACACATGCTCATCTGCCCAGAAAATACTGAGCCTTTGCTACCCTTCTCAGGGGGGAGAATCACAGGTTTTAGAGCAGCATCCTCTGGTACTGAATACAGCAGAGATCCCCCTGGATTTAGTATTATTGACTTTGACCTGTTTAGATCTACTGACAATGGGGAGTCTGGTGAAAAATTTTTTAAGCAGGGGGAGCCAGGACTTCTTTCTCATTTTTATTTATTTTTTCTTTTGATTAATTTAAGAAATGAATGGTATCTTTTTGTGCCATAGATCACACATCTTGTGAGAAAATTGAGATAATGCTGGCATATCTCACCAAGGATACTGAAAGGATTAAGTAATTTTTGTCAAGTATTTTTAATTTCTAAAAATTGTTATGGACAAGGAAAATATTATTCACTTTGCATGAATATGAAATGTTGAAGTAGAGCAGGGATACCTATGATAATCTAAAACCCATCTCATACATTTATAAATCCTCCTCTTCTTTGGCTATTCTTATAGGTACTGTTTCTGAAGATGCTCACTGTCAGCAGTTTGTAGGCAAATCAGTGGAATTTAGGGATGCTCAGCCCCAATGCTGATTATTTTTCTTCATCACAATTCACAATGCTTTCTTTAAGCTCAGTGTTGAAGACCAGGTTCTTGGCTGGAGTAAACGCAGGTGGTTGTGCTCAGCTGAACATCTCTGTGTCTTATTTGTGCTAGATAAAGGTCATGCCTGTATCCTGATGTACAGATGTCTCAGTTTGCACTGTGAAAACTATTGCTTTTTGTTTTCCCAGTAGTAAAGATATTGCAGAAGAAATAGGTTTCAAAATCCTGCTGGTCATCTGTAAGGTGGTTTAGAGCTCATCCTGTCCTGCTAAGACATGACATTTGTAGTGCAGGGCCTGTTGAGGGAGTAAACTGGAGCAACCTCATAGCTGCCAACATCAGCAGAGACAACTGGATGCTGCTGCAGGGTTTAGCTGGTATTATTTCAGAATAAAATCCTTTCTTTAGGGCTTTAACTCCTGCTGACTGTCTGAAATGCAGCTGCTGTGCTGCAGAACCTCCTGAAAAATTGTATCATATGGATAATTTCAGACTGTCAGCAGTACTAACAGTAGCAGGCAAGGAGATTACAAAGAATGGGTTAAATCACAGACTTCTTGCCTCTTCGGTATTCCTGGATAATAATCCACCTACAGTGACTCCACTCTGTGGGTAGAAGATGCCTACCTCTTTTTAAACATAATTTATGCACTCCTTTGCCTTTTGAAAAGGATAGACACCAGCCAGGTAGAAGACTGCTCTGCTGCATTAGGGCTCAGAATTAACCATCAAATGTGTGCCTGATGTGCGAGTCAATCTGCCAAGTCATAAATGTTGCAAGCAGACATCTGACTACAGCGTGTATTTTTAAAGTGTGCTTTTTGGCTATGCAGCCTTAGCAAACACAGCTTATTCCAACCTGTGCTAAAAGGACAGGGCTACATATGCTGTTAACCTGGCACAGTATGAAATCTGCCATAAACTGATTTCCCCAGAGGGTTTCTCCCTGCAAGGGCTCTGTGCTACAAGGAGGTGTCTCCCGGCTGATTCCAAGTGTCCTTGACTGGATCTGCAGCAAGCAGGAAGGTGTGTGATACTTTCTTCTGTGATGCAGTGGTGGCATCTGAGGGGGCTGAGGGTGTGAAGGAAGCTCATTCCCCCCCCCCCCATCCCACCCCCATGACAAAGAAGTTCCTGGGCTTGGACCTGAAGGGGTTGGTTGGTGAGAAGTTTCTGCTTCCCAAGTAAAAGTCAGACCTAGAAAATTCTGTGGTGGTTGCATAAGTACTGAAATTGCTACACAGCTAAAGCCTGAAAAGCAAGCAATTATCTAGGGAACAATTTCTAATATAATTGCTTTTTGACCTTTTTTTTTTTGGTCTTGCTTTGAGTTTTGATTAACTTCACATTAATTATAATTAGTGAACACTGAGGAAGAAAGGAATGGTTTTGTTGGTTTGGGTTTTTGGTTTTGGTTGTTTTTTTGGCTGAAATTCCAGCAGCTTTCTGTTGTTATTCTATTTGGAAAAGGAGTAATTCCTTTTCCAAATAGAAGTAATTCTTCTCGTCCTTTCAGGAATTACTCAAGGAAAAAAAATTAACAAAGAGTCAAATTTGACTCTCTTGATTCCTTGATTTAGGTAATGATATAAGCGATTTTGAGCTATCCCTGTGTGCTGTAAGGAATAAATCCATTGTAAATATGAGGTAGAATTAATCCTTCAAAAGCAGTACATATTTTTGAGGAACACAAAAATGGCCCCTAAGCAATGCCCAAGGCATCCAGCCATTTTCTGCTCACCTATAGCGAGAATTACCAGATTATTTCAGCGGAGAGTCTTGTGCTGCTCACATATCTGCAATACACCCTCTGCTCTGCATCCCAATCCCAGAGCATTTTCAGAGACATTGGCATCTGGGTAACTGCTTTATCATCTGCCTTGCTCCCTGAGTCTCCAGGCCAAAAACTGGGTTACTCCTTGTCTCAACATACTGCCAGAAGTGGTCCCAGTGTCATTCTGCCATGTCTCTCCTGACTTCTCTGCCTCCTCCCTGATCTGTAACAATATCTCTGTCCCTTCTGGCTGAATGTTTCCTGGGAAGTGATTAGCTCATCTTCAATATGTGCCTGATGCCTTTGTGTCAGAGGTCTTGTAACATAATGATGATCCTGGAGACAGAGCCAGCCCAGCTGAGAAAGAGGTGAGTGCTCCCACTCTGCCTCGAGCCTTCCTGGGATTGTTCAGGGTGTCCCAGCATGTGTCAGGCTTCAGCACATACAGCATCTGCTCTGGCATCTTATTCCATAGGGTGCTGGTCTCTTGGAGGAGACCCACCTTGCTGGACACAGCTCTCAGCTCATACGTAGTCTGCCTGCTCTGATTTTTATCTTGGCTCTTGTCAGAAACACAGGCAACGTGTTTTCTGACAACAGCCAAGATAAAAATCAAAGTTTCATTCTTTTGCACTTCAAGGATGATGAATAACTTGCTCCTTCCATTCAGAACCTTTAGTCAGAATGCAGAGATTATGGAGACAAAGGGTTAATTCACTTAAACTGTTTTCTGACTTTATGGGATTGCCACAAGCCAGGGCCAGTTAAAATGGTGGGTCTGGTAAAGCATGTTTGTGTTTATATGTTTTTGTTTTAAAAGGCCTATATGAGCAGATATATGTTTAAATTTTCTCATTATGTAATTAAAAGTTATTTATTAGATCTGTTGATAGTCTGTTAGGCACAATCTGCTGGGTGCATCTTGCATTAATTTTTCATCTGAAACGTCAAAAATAATTTTGTGGGTTTTAAACTGTTGTTTTGCAGATGCAGTGTTAAATGTTACTAGATTTTACCTTCTTCATCCGTGAAAGCTTTGTTTTCTCATTTCCTGTCAATCTCATTGAGGAGTGCTGAATAATCAGAATGAAGCAAAGATAAAATTGCCTTCTGATCTCTCTGATTTATTTTGAGAAAACTTTGGTTCTTTCTGTGTCATGTCCTCACTTCACCTGCTTAGAGAAAACATGATAGTGGAAATTCTTCTAGTGTCTCCAATTTATCTCCAAATTACTGTGCAACTGTTAGTCTCTACAATTCCCAGAAGAGTTAGATAAATAATGTTCTATTATCCTGATTATAGATGTAAATCATTACCAAGAAGTTGTGGCTTGCCAAAAGTCTCATTTGAAGTCATATCAAGAGCTGGTGCATTTCTGGGCTTCCCAAATTAAACTGTAACACTTTTGTTTGCTACCTTATCTTGTTGCTTCAGCTCCATCACTGTATCTGCCACTGGATCTTACACATATTTTCATATTGGAGTCCTCAGTGAACTGAATACATTAAGAAGCCACAGCTTTTCAGTGGACAGTAAATATTCTCAATTAAACATTGATCAATTATTTTAGACCCCTTTAAAAAAATTAATGTGATCAAGCAAGGGCAAAGGGGTGCATGAGAATCACCCACAGAATAATTCCTGTATGAGGACCATTACTGGAACCAGCACAGCATCTTTTAGTCTGACAGAGCAAGTGCCTGTGGTGTGCTCTCACTTCCACAAGTGCCCTATATATTCAAGCCAGTTTTCTCCTGAAATCCCATTTAGTCTTGGATCACAGCTGAAAAGAGTCTGTGTGTGGTGAAGGACATAATGCTTGTGCAGGACTCCTGAGTGGAGAAGGTAGTTTGGCTAGGTTGGAATGCTGAAAAATCCACTCTAGAGCTCTTAAGGAAATGAAGTTGGCCTCTTTCTCTCTCTTTTTTTTTTTTTTTGTCCTGCCCAGTTCTTGTGCCAGCCATCAAGGTGTCTCACCTTCACAAAAGAAAATGAGTGTATCAGAACATGCTGTCCAAAATCCTCACGTGTCCTTACAGCAGAGGCTTCTCCAGAATTAGCACTGGTCACAATACACAAAGCCTTTCACGTGGAACCTAATCCTTTTTTTATTCTTTGGCAAACTTGCAACAGCAAAATCTGCTCTTTTGACCTCAAAATCTCTTACCCCTTCTTCCTGGGCTCTCGTGAGGGCTGTTTCTTTGCAGCACATGAAGAAGGTACTGCATATTGCTAATTCACTTGGATTAGTCTGAATAGGCAGTCACCTTGCTGAAAAAGGAATTCCTCTAAGGGGCCACAGTCTGAGATTTTAAACTCTTGGCTGTCTCTCTCTCCTAGCAAGCTGGTGATTTGTCATCCTGTGTTCCCTTTCCAGGGTCCTAACTCCATTTGTCCCGCAATGCCCAGTGAGTTTGAGGGGTGAGACTTCCCTCTCCCTACAGTGATTTGTTTTTCTAGCCCTGAAGACTCCTTCCATCTCCTATTTCTAGAAGATAGATCCTCCTCCAGGAATTTTCCTTCTCACTGCTTACATTGCAACCACTATTTTCTGCAGTTCCACTTCAGGAGTGTCCTTCTCACGTCTGATGGTGACTGCAGTTCCTCCATTGCATAGCATCCCATGCTCTGTGAGCAGGACAGCAGCTATTCAGCAGCGATTAAAATGCTGTTTAAAATCCACAATTGGTGCCACCAACTCTGGGTGTAAGAGGAACTATCAGAAGGACGAGAACATGTTGATGCTTCTAAAAGAGAGAGTATTTTCATGTCCAGAAAAGGCTAAAAAAGCACAGTGCCAGGTTGAGAATCATTTGAAGGTTTTTTTTTTTTCTGTCCTACATGGAAAGCTGTTTATATTCCCATCTAATTTTTAACAAACCAAACAAAAAACCCTGACTTCAATCAAGATAAAGACTGCAATTAGATGGATGTATATTTGCAAGTAACTCAATGGAAATTATAAAAATCAATTTGGAAAAAAAAGGAGATCCTTTTTTCCTTGAAAACATTCAACAAGGTTTGTCATATATGTCCTTCAGATTTCAAACAAGCAAGGTTTTTTTCTTACCTACAGGTTTTAGCAAAATATTGTGCAGAAACTTATTTCCTTTTTATCCCCTGGTATTCCCTCTTAAATTTTGCTGCTTTGTTCTTTTTTTTTTCTGACTGCCATTTTCATTTTCACTTTTTTATTACGTCAGTGTGAGGGGAGAAAAAGAAATTAATATTAGTGAGAGATGAGAAACTGGGATTTTTCTTATGGAGGAAAGGACAGAGGTTTGAAAAAGTGTTATTTGAGAGGAGGGGGAGAAATTGGAGGAAAAAATATTTTGTTGGCAAAATGTATTTACATTTACTTGTTCAGCCCTAGATCTGAAAATGGGGTACATACAATATTCTTTCTTAGCCAAAATGTCTGTGTACTGTGAGAAGGTTTCCTAAAGGACATCTGCAAAATTTCCAAAAATGTAAACCACCAAAAAGATCAAGTCATGAATGGTTTCCCTACCTTGCAACTCTCACGAGCAGCTGAATTGGAAAGACAAATAACCTTGTGCAATAAATGTTAGAGGGGTTGGTGGCAAGCATGGTGACTTTACTTAAGCCTCATGTCTTTCTGTGTGTTTAAAAAAAAAAAGTCTCTGTTTCAGAATAATGAGAGATTGAAAACCATGAGTGACCACTAAGCATTTTGATGAAGGCAGATGTATCTAAAAAAAAGAATATATTCTACCCTAAGCTGCAAGCCTGTGGTGAATTTTGTTAACTAGAATTTATAATTTAGGCTACTGAGTTGGCTTAAAAGCATTTTTGTGGCCTGTGGGCATTTTAATAGCAGGACTCCACTGAGTGTTATTGGGAATTATGCAGCTTGAGAGTTTCATGCCATCCTGATATTTTTCTTGATTACGGCTAGTACCCTATGCAGTGTAAGTACTACATGGAAAACATTTTTTTTTCATTTGAATCCAAGTCCTTATTGATATTCCTGTCAAAATACAATTTCTGGTCTCTCAAACACAGAGCAAGACTTGTGAATGTAGTTTTCACACATAATTTCTGGACGTATTTGTGAGCCTTTTGCCATCTGTGTACATTACAGATCTTTAGAATAAACTGCTGTGCAAGTTGTACAAGCAGCTGGACAGTTGTACAAGCTCATAGCAGAAATCTCTCTTTTTACTTTTTATTTTCTGAAATTGTCAAAGTGAGGAGCAAGGGATGTCACATAAAAGTATTTCTACTATAAGTTCTGCAGTTACTATAAGTAATTATGTGCCCACAGTTATCATAAGTGGAAATTGCATCTGTTAGACTGATACTGCTAAATAAAACCTGGTTGACTACTGGGATGAACAATATCCTCAGATGCCCTTGTGGCAACAAAAAAACCCCCACAATTATTCCTAATATTCACATCTGAAACCTCTGCTTAAATTTACAGCAATTCATGTGCCTGTAAACACATACATCTCACTTTTTAAATAGATTTAGAACAAAAATATTAGATGCAATTTCTCACTGGTCTAAATTAGATCTTGCTATTGGAGTCAAGAGCAGGAAAAGCTTATATTTGCAAGAAATGCCTTCAAATCAAAGAGCAGCTCTGTGTGTTGTTCTCAGCAGACATGCAACTACATTGAAATCCTACCTGGATGAAGAGAGTACAAACACCACTTTGCCTTGGTCATTATAAAAACAGTACCTGAATGGTCAAAGCAACAGCCTATGGACACATATTCCCCCTGTGCAGGATTCTATAACCACATAGACCCAGGGAAGAGAGCAACTGCCTGCTTTACCCAGTTTTATTTCCTGTAGGATAGAGGTTGTGTAATGTGTCTGTATAAAGGGAGAAATGGCTCCAATTGCTTCAAAGGAGAATTTTCCACCTGCTAGCAGAAAGAAAGGTATCTATGACCTCCCCAGATTCCTACATGTGAAATGTAATATTCCCCTGCTTGCAAGAGCCCAGCAGAAGCCTTGTGGATGTGCCCCGTTTCTCTGACTTTTCTTACAAAGTGACCTGTATCCTGTCTTGAGTATTTTGCCCTTCAATATCAAATACTTGCTTCAAATTCTAATCACATTATCATTATTGTTGTCCTTTTTGTCGCAGCTTTTTAAAGTATTTTCATAAATGGTTGAGACTCAGAACCTTGTTGATGCAGGGCAGTATTAGTACCAAGTCTCCTTATCATATGGTGATAAATAGATGTACAAAGCTATCACAACAACATTTTAAATTTTTTAATGCTTAGAACCTTTGGAGATCAACTTAGGGACCATCTGCACTTGTCACTGACTTCTAAGAGAGCTACAAAAACTGGGATCCAACGCTGGAATTTCTGTTGGGGCTGTGGTGAGCCCAACATTTATATCTAGAGGGGACTTTGATTAATGCAGGATGTCAAAGGCTTCATGAGACCATGGAGACAGGACTGAGCCCAATGCCTGAAACAGGCTTGCGATTAGCTTGTTTTCAGATGTGGTAGCAAGTCTTATGGGTGCCTGAGAGTCTTGAAAGTACCGTTCCTCCTATTTCAACAGCATAGTTAGTTTTAAAAAGTGCATATTTAATTGCAAAATAGGCTGGAACCATTTTCATATAGAAAGCAAGGGGCTCAGGAGCACAGCTTAAACTTCCTGGCTTTTGCTCATATTCTGCCACAGCTCCCAGTAAGATTTCTCTTTCATCATTTGCTATAGTTCCTTCTTTCTTACTTTCTAATAATTTAAGAGACAAGATGACAGAACAGATTAAAAAATATCTATAAATAATACCGTACGTAGAGAGGCATTTACCCACTGAGTCTTAAAACTCATTCCCTGATTTGGATCTATTTTTATAAGCTTCATCTCACTTGACACTGACAATGATTCACATAAATATTAAGCGTTCATTTTTAGTCCAGTGCAGATAAGTGAAGCTAAACTGTAGTGTTCTTTAGAGTTTTTACCCCAAAGGTCCTTACTTAGGATGGAAAGAGGGTTAGGGGGTTGCAGTTCTTAAGAACTTTACAATCATCACAGAGCTAGTAGATGGATCATTTTAAAATTTTTCAATGACATTCACATTTCAAGGGGGGTTTTTTGTTGACTTTTTTTTTTCCTGTAGGATATAGAAATAGGGTGTGTTATCCTGACTTAAAGTCTAAACCTGAAGGCTGTGGAATAACAAGGGTTCATATTTATACCTCTCTGTTGTGCTGTGATTATGTTCAACTTCATCACTATTCTTTTGCTGCATCTTATTTTTTAATTAAAGCAGCCCTAAGATGTTTTATTAATTGTCCAAACATTTTGTTCTTCTGATTATGCAGCAAAGCTATTTAAACAAAGAAAGAAATTCTTTTTTTCAATGTTTATCACTTCTAAATTCTAATACAATTGTGTTTCTGTTATAGCAGGAGTATATCTGATAACAGATGGTAAAATTGCAAAACTATCTCCGCTTCATTAGCGCCCCTGGCAAGTCTTCCTATATAGGGTGAGTTACAGAAGAGAGGGATATTTAACAATGTACCCTTTACAGTTTCCAGTAAGATTTTGGACTAGTTTTAAGTGCATGAAAACAGTGAATGTAATAGCTAGAATGCCCATTGATCACTTGTGTGTTGGTTGTTAAAACCAGAACTAAACATACATGCTGTAAAAAGCTCTGATCTAGCAAAGACTTGTTTTAGTGCTTTTCCAAGTCAGATTTTTCCTGGCAATAATTTAATTGAGATCACTTTCCTTTAATGATGATCATGGGTTTTTATTAAAAAGTAATAAAATATAAGTGATCAATCTCCATTTAAATTAAAAGAATGCTTATGTTAAAATATTGATGAAAAGGCAGTCTTCAGAGATTTTAAGAATGCTTTTATTTCCATGGCACGAGTGAAAGGTGACAGATTGATAGCCCTGGGAAACGTAGGTCTTTTCAAAACAAATCATGTGATGCGTCCTCACACTGACTTTGGAGCTCGCTTTGCAGCATGGCAGAACTGCTCAGGCTCTGGGGTGAAAAAGTCCTCTCTAATTCTGCATATCATCTACTCTGCATATCATCTCCTACTTTTCTGTACATTTTGCACATTCCTTCTCCATAGGGGCTGCACAGAGATCTTTATGCATGGCTCACCCTGGAGTCCAACACATGAGGACAACATATGGTTATTTCCTACCAGGACCTGGCTTCCAACAAGTGAGTGAAAATAAAAGAAGCAGTCTTGTCATATGCCAACATTAAACCATCTCTGATAATGCCACTATGTAAATCTGTTTTGTGCCATTGATCTTGATGAATTCAGTAGCCCAGAACTACCACAGAGGAACAGCCTCTTCCACATTATTGGGAAACGCTGCTTTGCCATCTTCCCAGTATAATGGTTTGTGAACTCCCCATGCTGTGTAAATTGGATTAACTTCACTAACTGCCTGGATTATGCAGCTTTGAAGTGGGGGGAGACTCCCAAGCAGAAATGGATGAAAATTTGAAATTGTGCAGCGGGAAGAAAATATTAAATTTGAAATTTCACATTCTGAGCAAAAAACAGTACCCACTAGATTATTGCATCCAGGGAACTGTTTCATACTACAAACATCTCATATTTTTGTTTCAGTATGTTTTTTAAAACAGTGTATATTCACTATGTACTTGGCAAGTTCATTTTAAGAATTTTCCTATTAGTGAAGGAAAATTGTGGGCATCAACCAGGCTTTGATATAAGGTAGCTGCCAACAGTGCTAAAGTGGTTTTGGGCACATGCAGAAACAACGCTGTAGGCACTGGGAAATTTTAATATGCATTAAAAAAAATTACAAATGCATGGTTAGTGTTTTGGGAATTCTAAGCTTGAGCTCACATGGTGACACCCTTCCATGAGTCTGCCTTCAGAAGTGAAGATGTAGGAAGTGACTGCTAGATTTCCTGGATGCAGGAGGGATGGAGAAGGTGGTGATGGAGAAGCCCTGCTGTCTGTGCACTGGCCACCACAGCTCAGGCACACACTGCACTTTTGGAAGGATCACAGGCTTGGGCAACCTTCTACTGCAGTCCAGGTCGGTTTGGAAAACACTGCATCTGAATATAGTGTAAAGCCTTCCCTTAGATGCTGTCAACTTGGTGTTTTTATAGTACAAGCATTTAGAGGTGTCACAGAAATTATGACTCTATTGTGCTAGCTACTGAAATAAACATATAGTAAGGGAGAGAGGAAAAAGTGCAAAGCAAGTAACCTAAGAAATTTTGTTTTTCTGTTTTGAAATCGACATAGTAAGATTAACCATTTTGTACAATTGCACACACAGTAAAATTCAAAGAAAATGAGAGGGGCTGAAGCATACTCAAATGATGTGCCATACTGAGCTAATAAAATGTGGTGTTCGTGTGCTTGTCCCCATTGCAAATGTTCATTTGCTGAGCCAAATGTGTGTGACCTGCCTTTGCACTATTGGCATGCTGCAGATGCTCCTCCTGAGAGGATCCTTCATTACTAACATAGGCAAGCAAGCAGGGCTTTGGTCAGATCTTCTAACAAATGCTCACTCCAAAAATTGCATTAATTCGGTTGCTTGCAATCATTTGTCCAAATCTCAGGTTTGGGGGCTTTTTTAGGGTTTTGGTTTTTGTTTTCTAGTAAATTTCCACCGTGTAGGTCTGTGTACTCATCTGAGGACATGTGGGAAAGTTCTGAATGAATGTTAGAAAATCACCTAGTAAGAACAAAGGCTTACCCTCCTGTCCCAACCGAGATATCCTTTGAGAACAGTAAATGCACAGTTTTAGGCACTCCTATAGCTGATGGTAATATGGACATGAAGATAAATTTGTGGTTTGGAGTTGAAGATGCTATAGAATTTTTACTGAATTTCAAACTTTTATTTGCCTGCAGTCCATGCCACTGACAGGGTGAAAACTGAGCTTCTTTGCTTAGTGTAGAGCAGGTTCTCCAAAAGATGCTTTCTTTAGACCAGTGAATGCACTTTTGCACTATTGATTTCCTGCTGCTTAGACATAACTAACATTTTAAGTAATCTATACAGTTTTGAAATTTACATTAGGTCTTTTAATAAAATCCCTAGCACCTCAGGGACCTCTTGGTAGGATAGACAGTGAGCTCCTATCAACTGAACACTAAACAACAGAACACCAAATTTCAGTATCACTTAAGTAAAATTCTGACCTAAGCTGATCTGCTACTGCCCCAAAACCAGAAAGCCAACCACCACCCCACGGCAGTTGCCTCAGTCTGGGTATTGGTTGAGCTATCAGAGCACAGTCAGGTTGTTCTTGGTTTGTCCTTACAAGTGCTTTACTGAAAAACCCTGAGTTAAAATCAGTTCTGCATTATGCGGGACACATTCCTGAGAAGTGCTAAGATGTACTGTCACTAGATTTCTTGCAGAACTCCACACTCGATGAGAAGGGGAGATCCTTGCTAAAAAAGGAAACAGGAATAGCACAATGTGGCTGAGATCATGTTGTGGTGTTTTTAGAGTAGAGATCAAAGGCTGCTGAGAAGGCAAGCCCTTTTGCATTGCATGTTGTGGCAATTACACAATTGTCCTTGTCCTGAAAAATTTTACCTGAAATAGGTCTGCATGGGTCTCTGGTGGGATACCACTAAAATCAGTGGTAGTTGGGACTGTGGCCCTTCTAAGTGGGGTGGGATTTTAGTGATGGTCTGTTCGCTTCCTGCCTGTGTCCTTTTCTGCTCTAGGACATGACCTCCCTTCTCCTGGAGGTTGTAGGTGCTCAGCATTTTAGAGATTTCTTCCTATTCATTTTGTTTTGAAGTCTTTTATCAAGTCTGAAGCATTCTGACTGAAGGTTTTAATTTAATTTATAACTGGATAAATCACAGAACTGGCCTCCACCATCCATGCCTGTCAATTGATCTGGTGTAATGAAGTCTGCAAGAAGCCCAAGCTGATAAATAGTACAGGGGTATTGGAATGAATTTTCAAGGGAAATCTGCAGGTAAATTTCTTAGGCACGTTAAATGATAAGCAACCCAAGCTGACCAGATCTTTCTGTATTTAAGAATGTGATTTTTTGAGGGCAAACGTGGGCAGCAAGAGAAACTCTGCTGCAGTTGAAACAAGTAGTTATTAAGTAACTGTTGATGTATCTCTGTGAACCTTTAATTTTTCTGTGAGTGGGTAGATGATCAAGATAATTCCGAAGAGAAGATCAATTTTGTTTGGCTGTGCAGGTGAAAATGTATGTCTTGTATTTGCCTCTGAAAGTTATAAGACTCGATAGCAATAGGTGTTTTGCCTTTGCTATTTAAAACCAAATAATCTGTTTTATTGCCTCTTAAAGGGGACATTCTCTTCCAGGTCTTCAAGTAAATAGCCAGTAAGATATTTTAAGCTATTTATTGTAGTCACAACACCTCACTGGTCCTGACCCAAGATTTTTCAAAGTCAATCTAGCAGTGCTGAGATTTACTGCTGCTCCTGAAGTATCAACATAATTACGTAAGTGTGTGCCAGCAGTGTGTGCCTGTGTTGGTGGCTCATGTGCAGCACACACATTGCTGGCTGTCTGCAGTGCACTGAAACCTGAGATTTATTGCATTTACAAAAGGCCATTACAATGCAATTTTAACTTACTGTCATTAAAGGGTCTTACATCATAAGCAATCACTGCAAAAAGCCTTGGCCCACGATTTATTCATAATTTTTATTGCATGATTTATTAGTGCCTCTGTTACATTTTATAAATCTTATCAGAAAGAAATTAAAATCAATTAGGGCTTGGTCCTTTTACCTTTACTTGTGTTGGGTGGTATCCTGTTCTCAGCCTGACGGAAACGGGGATATTCCTGGAGTAAGCTATCACTACAGGAGTAGGAGTAAAGATAGCAAAATCTGGTTACTTAGTGAGCACAGGAGAGAGATGTAAAAATTATTCTAGAAATGACAGCATTTGGTTTATATTCCAGGGGGAGGAGGTGGTTCTCCATGGATTCATAGATTTCTCTGATTTCATCCGATCCTACCGCTTCTGTGTACCATTTGGAGTGAATCACATATTTATGTAATTCAGTATTCAGCAGGGAAAGCCAAGTCAGCCTTCTAAACTGTTCTTTCCTCAGATCAAATTCAGCATATAGTAACTGAGAAGCTAATTGTAAGACAATTACAAAGATCTCAAAATGACTTTTCTATCAGTCTTATACCCCAAGAATGCACACAAATTTCATAAAATCAAGCTTATACAAAACGGAAACTCAGATTGCCACCTATATTTGCATGAGAAAGAATTACGCACTTGATTGTCAATTAGGGCCCAATTTTTCAATCTGAATACCCCTGCTTGCCCTTTTTATTACGAAACACAGCACTTGGATATGATTTAGTTGAACATTAGTTGAAGTCACGGGGTTTAAAGGGGGATGTATTCTACAGTCCTTTGCAGTAAAACAAGCCAATAAGATCATGATGAGCTTTGTCAGTATTAGAGCTCTATGTTTTGATGCAGTGTGCTAAAGATGCTCCTGTCTTTAAAAGATTATGAACACATGTATTTGAATATGTATGCTCATAATAAATTGCTAAGATCTATTGCACTTTAGTGCTTTGGAATGGAAATAGGCACCATGTCTATTAAAGAAAGCAGTACACAGCAATTAATTTGTTATCCTGAACCCTACTGCAGGAAAATTCATTTCTATCCTTGAAGTTGGTGGTAATTTTGGCTGAGTTTCAATAACAGTAAGGCTGGGCCCTCTGTTGCTGATTTGCTAACATCTCTCCTTATGTTAAGAGAAAGGCAGTATGTATAGACCTTACTAAAGTACTACCGAAAATATACACACGTTTTTACAAATAAGAAAGACAAATACTGTTAAACGCTAGATCGCACAGCAGAAGGGAAGAACAAGATGGGAAAATAGTTTTCCTAGGTATAGTCTAATACACCACATTTCTGTGAACAGTTCTAAAATAGAAATAGTAAAATTGATCCACAGATCTTTTTCTCCTTTGTCTCATGACAGACCAACAGAGAATTACCAGTATTTTGTTGCCTTTTTTGCCCTAACCAAAACCAAAATAGCAAATGTCAGGAGAAGGGCAAAGAAAATAACCGAAGGTACATAGGGATGGATTAAAGACAGAAGGGACCAAATATCTTTCTGAAACCAGCCACTAAATTCACATTGATTTCAGTGGCACCACGGTTACTTCTGCAGAAATATTTTGGGGTGGTTTAATTTTGAAGTCCTTCCTCATATGGAAATCCCACTCAGCATCGTAGGAGGTGGCAGCAATAGGAAGGCATATATATGTGTATGCATATGATGGTATGATCCATACAATCACAGCTTTGGCTAAATGCAGTAAATTTTGTAACCTAGAAACATTAAAATTAAGTGAGATAAAAAAAATTGAATTAAAATGGCAACAGATGCTGTTCTTTTCTAAAGTTTTAGAATAATAGAAATAAAATTGGAAATAGGAAAATACATTTTAAAAAAATGTCCTTGAATCCAAACTGCTAAGTCTGTACTAGGCAGCCATGGAATTGTCAGGTGGGTAACATCATCTCTCTCATCTCCCTGTGAGATTGTGACTTCAAAGAGATTGTAAGATTTTCTGGGCAGACATCATATCTTCCTGTGTGCTTCTGAACAGCTCAAACTGGTTAAGCCATGATTCTGCATGGCTGTTCTGATTTTTTTTTTTTGTGTATGTGTGGGTTAGTTTAAAAACGTATTCCTTCTGAGTTTGGATGGACAATTCGCAGGACTTACTTGTGTACCTGCTCCCACTGTGACCAATTTGATAGGGACTGGATGTGGGACTTGGAGCAGTGAACACTTTCTAGCTGGCATTGCAAAGGTTTCTTTGGTCAGGATGCAGAGAAGACTACCATGCTTACTAGTGGGTTATATAAGGATTTGCAGTAACATGTTCCTTGATGGGAGAAAAGAGGAATAAAATGGAATTTTAGGAACTATATTAATAATGAATGATAGGATGGTAGTTAATAGATGTCTGTAATTCCATTATACTACAACTGCAATGGAAACCTCATTTGATATGGAAAGATTCTCATTTCTCCAAAGCTGTAATGCAGCGTGCAGTTAAAATTAGGCTGTCTCGTTAATTGTCACAGTATATGGTGAGAATTCCTGCAGCCAGCTTCAGTGAGGGATTAGATATGGCTCTGCAGGAGACACCTTCCAGAAAGGCTCAAGGTGGGAGAGCAGTTCCACCAGGGCCCCTTGGAAGCTGTCCCTGAGGAGGGTAGAGGGAAGCGAGCGGGTCAGCTCTCATCCCCTCTGCCCCTGTCTGCTCCTGCTTGGCGGGAGGCTCCAGACCACTGTCTGTGGAGTGCTCCTGTGCCAAGCATGTCCTGCATCACCCATCTATGGAATAAGCTCCCCTTGTGAAGGATGAGGAGTATCTGTTCCCACTCCCTGATGTCTGCTTCAATTTCTGAGCTAAGCCATGCTGGCCAGGGACAAGGAACAGGCAGAATCACCCCAGCCTTTAATCCTCAAGACAGTGTGGTTATTCAGGAACTAGGATCCCATAAGCCTTTTTATACCTATGAGTTGTACTTTATATAGAGAAAAAGCAGTTTAAATGAACACAGCAAGGTTGGAATGCTCTTGAATGTACAAAAGAAAGCTGGAAGAAATCCCTGGGGAATACCTTTTTCTTATCTCTTTACCACTATCCTTTTTCCTGTCTCCTTCCCAGTGTCAGAAACTTGTCCTTCAAAAGTCACCCACTGAGGAAAGCAGATTCTTCTGCAGGATGTGAAGGGGAAACACAAGGGAAGGGTGAGTGAGAGTTTTGCTTTTCCTCTTACAGATCAAAGTTGTATAGCATATGCCAGGATTGCAAGACAAGCTGTTGAGGACTTTCCATAGGACCCTAAGCAGCTTATTTAAAAAACAGTAAAAAGGTTTATTTGGAAGGACTACAAAAGCTTTCCTGAGAGTTCATTAAAAAAGCTTAACTGTCCAATTTGAATGTGAGCAGTAGCACACAATCTCAGCTGAAAGCTCCTTGTTCTCAAACACTGAGTAACCCAAGGAATGTGAATTAACACAAACACAACCTTATCCTACTGAGGAGGAGGAGGAGGAGGAAGGGGAATAAATATGTTAGATACCTGCAGGCCAAACTCGCCAGGAAATCAGTAGGAGCTCTACTAGTGGAAGAACAGCATGACCAGACATAAATACAAAGGAGAAAGGATGCCAAGAAAATATTTCTCACACATTTGTACTGAGGGACCTATGAAGCCTAGTAAGTACAGAGGGCAGGAACTCTACCACAGTGTAACTCGCTGCTGCTTTAGCAGAGCTTTCTGGCTGACTCTATTTCTCCCTTTCTGCCTACTTAGAAAAAATAAATTTACAAAGTTATCTGATGATGCAAAAAGGACAGTTCTAATGAGCTTCAAAGAAACATCAGTTTATGTACGTGCAGTGATATTTAGCTGTCTGGACAGATGATTTTGACAATCCTCCTGGATCCGTGGATCTTCCCCATCACCTTTTGTTACTCTGTTCAGATCTCCAGGCACAAGATTTTGCCTCTGATATCCAAATGTGGATTCTTTAGGTTAAGGAGAAGAGTAATACCTGTTTATCTTACTAAGATAGATGTCTAAGGCAGTCTATCATTTGAAACAAACTATCTTTTCTTATTACAGATAGAATATTATGCAACTTTTGAAGTGTTTCCTCTTTTTAGAAACTACATTATTAAGAAATTAGTGTGGAAAAAACCTTGAAATTAATTAAAATCACTATTGTTTTAACAAGCAACTGTTGACTATATTGCACCTAAAGAAAAATTATTAGTGACTAGGAGGTTTGCTTAATCAAAGTAAGAAATAAACAAAATTTGCAGAGTTAGCTGATTTTGCCTGACGTGCACAAATGCACTTCCAGTCTTCCCTGGCTGTCTACAACAAGATCAGAAGTAATTTAGTATGAGTCAGGTGGAGGTGAAGCAAAACAGTCAAATGTACTTGTGTTTGCAAGCAGTGTCCATCAAAATCCTCCAAGAATGGCTGGATATGAGTAAATGCTGAGCTTTTCATAGACAGTTCCTAAACATTCACTGATCTAGCATACCAGATACAGTCCAGAGAATCTTGCTTTATACAGACATGCAGATTTTCATTTAATCTTAATATTCAGATACTTTATTCCTTTTACTTGCCCAAGTGTAACACTATAATGGTTATGTAAACTGATGCTTACACTGAGATGTTATTTGACATGCATTTTGGTGCCATATGTAAACATCAAAGGTGTGTAATAACCACCCTTAGTACAGGTCCCAGTTCCCTTTAGGAAGAGAAAATTTTGTGGTGTTTTTTTTTTTTTGACAAAATGGCAATGTGAATTTAGATTTTTGCACAACTGAATTGCAGTTTGTAACTGAAAGTAGCGGACTCAATTAGAAGTGGGGTAACAGTGGATTTGTTGCCTGACTCTACCAATAATTGCCTTAATATACCATTCACTTGTTAATGATGTTATCAATTATTTTACTATAAATTAGCTATTGTGAGCTTCAGGTCTTTTTGCAATGTCTGTGATAGGTTACAGAAGCATAAATCAAACTCCCATCTCTTTTTACATCCATAACCATAACTTATGGCTTTTATTAGGAAATGTTAAATGCCCTATAATGTCTTCTTAATGGACAGTGTGTGCATGTGTTGATGAGGAAAGCCATCTTCCTTCATGCAAAATATTAATGCATGAGGCTTATGTCTCCATAGATACTAGTTAAAGAATCATATTTAACCCATGATATATTCAGAGTACTCATATTTATCTAGTCTTAACAATCCTCTAAGGAAAGAACAAGTTAGAGGCGAATTAGGAATTGAATTCTAACAGGTATGCACAAGTGATTGCGAATAAATGGTACATCATCCACTCAAAAAAGACCCAACAAAGCCAAAAAATTTTATAAAACACCTATTGCTAAATGGAAACACCCTTAGAGAATTTATATCCTTCTAGAATTCCAGCCTGTGCATCACAAAGACTCCTAATATTGGTTATAAATTTTTGTCCTTCTCCTAAAATATCATAATGTCTCCAAGCAAAAGGGTGTTTTAAACTCTGTATTCTTTTCATTGGGACAACATTATCCATTTGGCTTTCGAACCATTTCCCAAAACCTTGAACAAGCACATTACTTTCACTTGAAATGTGCTTTACCAACAGATTCCTGGCTACCAGAGAGATCTGCTATTCAGATTGCCTGCTAACACTGGGCTTGATTAATGGAAACCAAGCATTTTGAAGGATACCCTCCAGCTTTGCCTTTCCTTTTCCATGTTCCCCTTGGCAGAAATCAGGGATTTGAAAGCTGCAATACAACAGCATCATCTTTCCATCTTGTGGTAAATATTCTATTATTCCTTTATCCTCCATGCCGTTTAAAGGAATTAATTTAAAATATGAACTCCTTTGTTCAGGGAGGAAGTCTCCAAATGGTGTGCAAACAAGAATCCTTAGAAATGCATCAAGATATAACTCCAGGCTCTGCTCCAGCTTTCCCCATTCATTCAGTTTGCAGACCTGGTGTCTCCCTGCTGGAGATCTCTGCTCAGACCAAGTCTCCGGCAGCTGCTATTCCGCCACCCATTCATACACGGCCAGCTCCCCTCTCCCTGCTCCTTGCATTTCCACTTCTCTTTTCTCCATCCATCCAATTTTCTCCCTAATCTGATCTCACTTCTTTGATCCTTCTCAGGAACACTGATCACCCTCCCCCACCCAAAGCACCACTCATCCTTACCGAAGGCTGGCAGAAATTAAGCTCTAACAAAGATACATTTAAGAGTAGAGCCTACGCCAACAAATTTCTTTATGAAGGCACTATCCTCCATCTGTTTCCCTAGTTATCAGATTGACTATCTTGGGAGTTAATCCTGCCGCTGTTCCTGAAGCAAATGTTTTCAGTACTTCTGATTTCAGGAGCAGAATCAGGCCGTAATTAATGTAATTATTCTCATAGCATGAGGAGGTGCCTACTTAAAGCAGTTGGATGACTGTTACAGACCATTTTTATCCACACCTATGCTGTGAACTGCACCAGTGTGAATTCCCTTTCCAAAACAACCGCAGGCACCGCGAGGGGAGGAGTTGTCCTTCAGTAGCAGGCAAGAAACCTGTCAAACACTGTGTCCCTTCTACATGAATGAAACCCTTTCCTCTGATTAATACTTTGCATTTCCCACAAGGGAAAAAGACACAGACTGAGCAGCTGAATTACCCATTTTCAGAGAAGCATGTTCATAAATATTTTACTCAGTATGTATGAGAAAAGAGAAAGGCACTGACTCCCTTTCCAGTCCAGGCTGAAACTCTCCAAATCCCCTGGTACCGCTGGGAATGCCTGCTCCCATAATCCTTTCCCCATCTCGTAAAGGGGAGAGAGCCATTAGCTTGTAAGAGGGCTGGACAAGGTGTCTCTCTTTACTGGGGGATGTCTGACTGTAAAAAATCTATGTATAGATGGAAATTACCTTGTGTAATGGAGACCTCTGTGGCCTATGACCGGGACCCTGCCCCCAGCTGGGAGTTTTAGGAGCCTATTAGAAAATAAGGGTCTCTGGAGGCCCATATCTGAGTACATATGCTCAGGCCTTGGTATCCACTAGCTCCCCATGCCTGGGGCCTGCTTGAGAGCGTGGGTTACATCCCCATAGACCCCACGTGATTTTTGTATGGCCACACACATGGATGGCTGCTCTGCTCTGACAGCGGAGAGAACCTTGGTGATGCTGGGGGGAAGTGGGACCGCGGGGAGGTTTGAGTGTTTTGATGAGGGTGCTGATTGCATCGCTTACCCTTGCATATCTGGAGGAGTAGGGATCCTCAAAGAGTGCCCAGATGCGGGGCTGCCACCGTCTCCAGAAGCCCCCAGACCTGCCATCTGGGGAGTCACTAAGTGCTAGGCGTTTTGTCATCTCCAGCTCATCTTCACCATCACCAGAGTCTCCGGTGCCATCTATGTCTCCGTCCTCAGCACTGCTATCCAGGGGAGCCCCACCAAAGCTGTCCAGAGCCTCTTCGGCGTCGCGGTGCTGCCGGTAAGTCATCCAACAGCAGGGCTCCACATCGGTCTCATCGATGCCCCAGAAGGCCAGCTCCTCCTCATACAGGGGCCCGCACACGTCCGCGGGGCAGTGCAGCTTGCCAGTGCGGTAGTAATTCAGGATGTGGGCGAAGACGCCCGGGTGCCGGTCAAAGAAAAACTCATCCGTGCGGGGGTCATAGTCAAAGTGGCTGTGGGCATCGGGCTCAGCGATCCAGGCCAGCCGCGTGCCGGGCAGGGTGCGCAGGGTGCTGCGGTAAGTCTGGTGCCTAGTCCCACCCACGTTGATCACAATGCGGTCGCTCTCGTCGCCCTGGCCCATCTCGTCTCTTATTAGGCATGTCGCAGACTCATCCAAGCAAGCACGGCAGGCAGCAAGCCCGTCAGGGGACGGCTGCTCGGCGGCAGTCGGTGCCTAAGCCGAGCCCCGCTCCGGGCCCGCGGGGGCGAGGGGCCCCGGCCAGCCCCGCTCCCCCGGGGCCGCTCCGAGGCGATGCCGGTGGCGGTGGCTCCCGGCGCTGCGCCGCCTCCGTCTGGAGTCAGACGCTCGGGGTCCGCGGCAGCTGCAGCCGCGGCGGAGGGGCAGGGGCAGGGGGGGCCATGCTCCGGGAGCGCGGGCGCTGCGGTGCCGGAGGGGGAGGGCCTTTCCCTGGTTGGACGTGGCCAAAAGCACAAGGGAAAAAAAAAAAGGAAAAAAGAAAAGGGGAGGGGGGGGAGAAAAATCACGGCACCGGCGCTGCCCACAGGTGCGCGGGGCTGCGGGGCGCCGGTGCTGGCTGCAGCCTCCGCGGGGAACGCGAGGCTGTGCCCGCGCCCCTCCCGGCGGTGCGGGGCGGGGGGCGCCGCCGGTGCTGAAGGGACAGCGCCGCGCTCCCGCCGCCTCCG
>JAYDZK010000268.1:13359864-13380003 GCA_034509185.1 Euphonia xanthogaster | reverse complement strand
GACGCTCTTCCGATCTCGCGGCCGGGACGGGGGTGCCAGCTCCGGGTCCCGGGGCTGCGGGCAGAGCGCCCTCCCGGCCCGCTCACCTTCCCGCACCGCGCGGTGGGAACACCGAGCATCCCTTCGGGAGCGGTGGGTGTCCCGGTGCTGCCCCTGGCTCGGCTCGGAGTGACCCTCTCTAGCACCATTGACATGAGTCACGGCTGTGCTCGTCCTGCCTCGACTGGACTGGCTGAAGGGCAGCATTCAAGATTTCCCTAGGCATAAATTTCTTGCCTCACGAGCAGGGGTACCTGGGGTTGTCCCTTCATATCATGTTGTGCTTTTACTTGGTTCCATGCACCTACACCACTTCTCCATCTTTTCCTACTGCTCACTTGGTGTTTTTTTCCTAACACCGATGTTGGTAGGAAGTTGCAATTTGGGTTTATGTTTTCTATTCTTTTTTTATTCTCATTAATTCACAAATAATGACAAGGGAGGTTTCAAAAACCCCCCAGTTCCTGTCTTGCAAGGAGCTTGAAGAACAGCAAGAAGATGGTTGTGTGGAAAAGAAGTAAGAGAGGTATGTAGATGTGTTCTGTATTTTATTTGCTGCCAACGTCTCAGGAGGAATGGGCTTATGGGAAAGCCTAGAGAACTGAGCCTTTGTGGATTGACCATGGGAGGTCACATTATGATGAATGGGATAGCCCTGTGAAACATACAATTGAAAGGTACATGGTTAGGGAATGCTGATGGGGTGTACAAGTGGTAGGGACAACACCATGTCAACGGAAGAGGGCAGACTAGGGGAATGCAGTTAGGTTGGACTTGCAAGTATGAGAGAAATTCAGATGTGTGGGAACAGCAGATGAACAAGGGGAAGGCTGTCAAGGAGCAGTCGGTATGCTCAGGTGCGTGAGATGAGGTGTTCAGTCACCTGCAGCTTCCTTTCAGAGAGCATTGCATGGTTGGGATGCAAAGAAAACTTTGCAGTAGCAGTGGTGAGACATTCCAAAGAGGTCTAACCAGCAGATTTGCTTGTGAAAGCAGTAACAGACTGCTCTTTAAGCTGGTGGGGTAGAAGGAAGGCCTGGGACCTGGTGCTGTTTGTGTGCAACTCTTCAGAAAAGGGAGGGAAAACAACAGGAATGGGAGTATGTTGCTCGTATCAGCTATGAATGAGAAATGGGAAAGTGAGGATAAATCAAGGCAACTCTGCACTTCAGCTAGCATAAACTGATGAAAAAATCTCCAGGAAGAGATGCCAGACAGCAGCTTCAGCACTGGGGCTGAACAGAGGTAGAAAGGTTGATGACAGAGGGAGAATCTGAGAATCACAAGTACAGAAACACTATCTAAAATCCTTGAGAATTGCCAGCCAGAGGACACAGAGGGAAAAGAGGGCTGTGAGCCCAAGCCTGGCATTAAGAAAGGAAAAGAGGATGTTGACTCTGACAAAAATAATACAGGCGAAAATTCTTTTAAAACATAGTAAATGCCTATTTTTGATAATAATAGGTCTGGGGACCAATGGGAAAGAGCTGTAGGGTAGGGTCTGAGAGTTAATGAAGGCTATGGAGGGCAGGTGACCCAGGAAAGATGTTAAGGGCCTGTGAATCCTAGGCTTGTGGGTCCTTCTGGTCACATCCACAATTTTAAAGACTCTTTCTCAGCTCATTAGCTCCTGCCTTCCATGTTGCCTTACCTACAGTGAGTGATTTCTCTTCAGGAATTTTAGCGTTGGGATCTAAGGTGACTGTAGGAATGAAAGAGATATGGTGCAGCTTCCCTTGCTTGGGTTTCCCTTCTTGTCTGGGGAACTGAAGGAGGGCGGTGCAGGACCTTAGAAGTCATCTGGGACTACATGTCAAAAGCTAGAAAGCTTGTTAAAAGAGAGTTTTCATGGACTCAGGTGGGGAGGCCACGCTTAAGTGACCTGCAAGGTTTCTTTGAAGTCACTAAAGCTATAATTGATGAAGCAGCATTGGTAGAAACAGAAGAGTTGGATGTTTCAAAAGACATGAAACAGGGCCCCAAATCAGAGACTGATGGGCAAGCAGGAGCTTGTGAGATCTGGAGCAAGATAGCTGCTGAAATAGGTCTTTTTGAAATATAAATTGGAACATAAGTTTAGACATCATTTCCATGTGGAAAATGAAAGATAACATCATGTTTGAAGTTTATGTTGAAGCTTGAGAGGGAAAGTGTTCAAAAAGAATATCTTTATTGAACAAGGGTCCTTATTTAACAAGGATTATGGCACAAAAATACTGCATATTAAGGCACAAAGAGTTTGCTTTGCATGGTCGATTGCAGCATGATTTGCATTTGTTGAATTAGCCACAGTTGATAACACTGCATGGATGGCTGTTGGTTTGCATGGAATGGAAGGTTTAAGACAGCCTAGCAGCTGCTGTGTCTGAGCAAAGTTTTGCTTTAAGCTTGCCATATAGCAATATAAAATTCTAGTTTAATTAAAAAATATTTTTTTATAATTAGAAATGTTTGGACTATGATAGACAAACAAAATCATCTAATTTTCCAAGTTCCAATTTGCAGACAAAACTTCCTATGGAATTATGATTAATCCCAAACTTGACAGTAGCACTTCTGTCCTCCTAGTCCCATAAAAAATAAGACTGTTATAACTGGATTTTATTCTAGTTTATGTTTGACATCTTTAAAGCTTTAAACATCTGGTTTATATTTGGTATCTTTAAGGAGGACTTAATATGAAGGTGGATGTGTGAGTCCCCAAGTTGTCTAGCTTTTCTGTGATACAACTTGTCATTTTAAGTTAACTTATTAATTAATTTTGCCAAGTTTTACATGTTAAAAAGAACTAAACCAGCTTTAATGATGCCGGGAGACCTCTGTAGGAAGCACAGACTTGGCAGGTTATCCAAACAGTTCATAATCTGTTTGGAAAAGGATTATGGTATAGCAGCAGCAGCTGCAGGTGGTGTTACCAGAAAATTTTTAAATGTATTAAAAGCCATTCACCTTAAAATACATTTTTTTTTTGCTGAACTGATTCTAATAAGTGGTGAGAGATTTTGATGATCATCTATGCTGAGCTGGGGTTGGCCAAAATCTGGCATAAGTGAGGAAAATGAGCTGTAGAGTTTAGAAAGGTCACTCTGAAGGTCTCCCTTGTGGTACACCTACTGTCAGGAGAGTATATGTGCACTTTGAGCAGTCCTGTTTGTCTATCTATAATTTTAGCTGTTCTTCTAACTCAAAAGTTTTAATGGTGACAGTGGAAGAATAACTTTTAGTCATAGATATATTTTAGTTTTCAAACTACTGTGTAGCTGTGTTAGAGAGTGAGTCCATTTACTAATTTTGTCACTGGTGTTAGGTCACCTCACTGTTCTGATGACACAGGAAGAGTAAGTCCTTCTTTCCCCTTCCATGTCTGGTGTACTGGGATCACCTTTGTCGCCCTATACTTCAGCATCCTCAGGGCAATCGTGTACAGTAAAAGGTAGGTTGTCTTTCAGGCACAAGTCTAAATTCTGTCTACAAATTGAAAGAAATAAACTAGTGGGTTCACATGCTGTTCTTTTATTAACCCCTCTGCTCTCTATTTCTTTAGCTGAGAACTGCAGTGATTTCTAACTCCAAAGGAGCTTTCTTCTCAATGTGGGAGATGACTGAGCATATATTCCCTAACACTCCTAAACTTAGTAACTCATTAATTTGAAGTGAAATTTTAACCTTTTTCTAAAATTTTATTTAATTATATTCATTATTGTATGAAGAAATTTTGCCTCTTACCAAAGATGCTGGATTGACAGATCCGAATCCCAGGGCTGTATAGGCACAGAAATGCACATCAGGAGGCTTTGCTCTATGCTTTGGTGCTTTACTAGTGTGTCAAGAGTACTTGATTCTGCACTCCTCTGAAGCCTCTTCCTTCACCGGGGTTTCTAGGGAGGACACCAACAATGGTGACTGCTGAAGAAGCTCTCGCTCCTCAAATGTAAGCCTAGCTCTGACTTCACCACTCAATTTCTCTTCAAGGAAAAAGAATGACCCATTGTAACAATATGAAGAGGAAAAGGAGATGTTGAGAGAACCTGTGACTTTGTACATAACTATGAATATAACTGGAGAGTGCTTTCAAAATGTTTTAAAGCTAGAGGAGGCTGAGAGAATTATTTGTAAGAGTTATAACCTCAAAAGAAAAGGCAGCCAGGGTTGGAAGACCAGTTTTGCAATGCTTGAATGCTATAATTCAGCCTGTGCTCTCTTGTATTAAATTCATGACAACTCAACAGTATTTCAGTGCAGTTTTATCAGTTTTAGATTACATCATGCTGTGAATTGCTCTATCTGTTAGCACTGACCCTTGTAAATCACTTGGTTTGAGGTCTTCAAATGGAAAGCTGTGATGGACTTCAGCATGCAATGTACTCATTTTGTCCTTGAAAATAATTTAAAAATGAAGCAGCTGCAATTGCATAGATGTTTTTACTTTTCTGAAAGGCTAGATTTACCCCTCTGAATTGTCATTAATTGGATGAAAGCCTTTCATAGAAAGAATGAGAATGGAGGAAAAAAATTGTGGGTTTGTGCTTGGTGTTGACTGAGGGAGTCATAGAGAGGTGCATGTCTGAAGAGATGTGTAGCCCAAAGCCTGTTGCAAAGAAGTCATGATGCTTTTAATGAGAGTAACCAGAGCAGCAGAAGTTATGGCTAAATGCTTGTTCCTGCACTTTTATAACTGGATTTTTAAAATTCTTAATTGCTTCAGTTTTGCTTGAATACATACTTCATTCCCATCAATGTTTTCCAAGTCTTGCATGGCTTTGCTTTGAGCTGAGAAGCATTTGCTGTGCTCTGCCTGATGAGTTGCACTTGTTCATCCATTTCTACTGGGCTGACGTTTCTGAGTGAAGGTTCTTTTTGATTTGCAAATTCCTTTGAGACCCTTCAGAAAATATGCCTCAAACTGTGAGATAAATGGAAGCTGCTCTGGAAAAAAATGGAAGTGATATTGTGGCATGTTAAAGATCATCTTTGGTCTTTACCCACTCCGTTAACCAAGAGAAACTCCCACCTGAATCCATTTGGTTTTGCTGAAAATTGATGGGAGATGGAACGGAGCAGATACCATTATGGAGATGGTGCCCACAAGTAAGGTGGTGGAAGTGGTGTTCTGCTGCTTGCTGAAGGCCTAGGGAGATTTCCAAACTCTTTTACCTGTAGGGAAAGAGAAGACTGCACCTTCCTGGCAAAAAGGGCAATAAGCACTGCAAAAAACTGCTGAGTTGTCTGTCTCAGCCCCAGCTCCTTAAATCCAGCATGTAGCTGGCCTGGGTGAGGCACTGAGCTTCTTTAGGAGCCTGTCCTCAAGTCAGAGCTGTAGTAAAAGTGTCAGAATTTTTCTTTGATGAGATCCTCCCCAAAACAGAAATAATTGTTCCTCAAGAAATCATGGTGCTAAATCATAGCAAAATCTACTTTAAGCATCCAAAATTAGGCAAACAGCTAAAGTGCTACTTTGTTACAATGCCGTGTTGTGGAAGGGTATGGATTCGTCCCTCTTCTTGTGCTGATCTAGGTGTGATCCAGCAAAAATCCAGCTGGTGATGAGGAAAATTGAGCTTACAATTGGAAGTTTCCTGTCAGCACATAACAAAAAACCCTTATCTAAACTCATTACTATGAGCTGAGCTCAGTCATCCTGAGGGCTCTGAATCTGCATTGCCAAAAGAGGGCAAAAAGGTTGGAACCATTTAATTCCTACCATGTACTACAGCTAGAGTTTCAAAAAAGGCCAGGGACTTGGCTTTATTTTGTTAGTTGATTTGTTTTGGTGGTCCTAGAAGGTCCTTGACTTTCTCAGACTGGCCTAGTCAGCCTTTTCTGAAAACAAAACTCTACTAATGCTGTCATTATGTTTTTAAGATCTCAGCCAATTTGCAGGTGCATGAACATAGCAACAGACACAAACACATGGATACAGACATATGTATTTCACAACTACTATATACAGAATACAGAACAGGAGGTGCTAGTCTTTTCTTGAAAAAGGCATGCAGCTCTCAGTGCTGCAAGTGTGTCTTTTTCATTTAACCACCAAAAAACAAGAAAAAATTAGGGTCTGTTTCTGACTGAGGAGTATGGAATATGCTCCATTTTATAAAATGTGTATGCTTGCCCATCAGCTGGCTATTTCTATAATACAACAAAATAATTAGAACAATTAATTATTAGAATAATTTCTTTCTAGTGAAATGAGAATTTTATTTTTGTTGAATCACTTTTCACATCTGTTATTACTTCTTCAGCCTACTGAGTTCACCACAGTCACTGAAATGTCCTCAGACAAACAGATGAGAAAATGGCCTGTAAATCTTTATTGTTATAAATGATTTGTAAAACTTTAGATGTTGAAAGGTAAGAGTAGTTTAAACAAATCTCAACAATGCTGACTCAAAGGTTTAAAGCATTGCTTAAATCCCTTGATTAACCCAGCTTCTCAATATATGACATGAATCAATAACTCTGAGATGTCTTTTCTGTTCTCTAGCTTTGTAAATATTTACATAGCCAGTCCCATGAAATATGACATTTAATCCTGTTGAAGTAATTATTTGAATGCTGCTTATGAAGAGATCTAGAGTATAATAGTTCCAGTGATGCTAGTTAAAGAATTGGCACTAAGGGTGAAACCTGCTGCATTTCTTTTGTCAAAAGCCAGGATGCGTACAATATAAATGTGAGTAAACGGAAAGCAAAATCCACTTTCTGTCCCAAATCTTGGACAAGCTGCTGGAAATGAAGGTTTCTTTATCCTGTCTCATGCCTGAGCCTATGCCTTAGCATTGACAGCTGCCTTTTGTTCCAGTTAAATGAAGTGTTGAGAGCTAGAAGAAAGGCAATAGTGAAGGGATGGCACCTCTATTAGCTTGTCCTCTGCCTTTCCCTTCTGGGACCCACTATAATGAATGGTCTCTGCACTCCAGGAAGCAGGAACATGCTCTACCCAGAGTTTCCAGGACCTGGGGAAGACCTCTGTAGGAATCTCAGTGCAATAGGATTATACCAGCCCTCCAGACTGTGGCTGGAATTCCTGTTCAGATTTGCGGCAGGGCTGTATTTAAATGATTTAACTTGAGGCACAGTGGCATGCTTGTTCCTATGATGCTGCACTTTTAGCCATTGTTTACTGATTCAGTCTGATTCATCTGTGGGTTCTGCCAGGTTTTGCAGTTGTAGTCTTTGCCTCTAGGTAGCCCAGCAGTAGAAGGAATTGGGAAATAATGAGGAAGCAGAGAAGGATTACAGTGGGACAAGATATTCAGAGCTGGCCTGCAAGAAATCAGAGTTGGGTCTTCCTTAGGAAATGCTCCATTCTCATCCAAACTTGGACCTTTCTGCTCTTCTAGGATGGATTCTTATCCTAAGAGGGCCTACAATAGCATGTTTATTGGCTTTCCTATGGAGCAGTGAGAAAAAAAGAGGCTCCAGTTCTCAAATCTATAATAAAGACCTATTTTTCTTTGAAAATTTTCCAACTGTAATGAAAAATGCAATAGATTTCTACAGTTTCTTCTGAAACTGTTCTGCAGCTTATCCTGTTAAAAAGTGGAGGAAATGGTTGATTGTGTGGTAGTAATTCAGGATGTGGGCAAAGATGTTTCTTAATTGCTATATCATGCCAAGCCCCTTCAGAAGCCTTCATTAAATAGAAAGGTCTCCATGCGGAAGTGCTGAAGTGGTGGCTGTGCTCGTGTGGCCCAGTTTGACCACTGCATAATCCAAGCAGACAGATGCATGCTGCAAAGGACAGTGCAGCACAGAAAAGGTGACATGGCAAGTCAGAGAAATGACTCTGTTTTCCTGAGTTTATGCTTGTAAAGCCCTTAGGAGGTATTTTGACCAATATACCCAAAATATGTATAATTCTGGCTAGGGCAAAATCCAGATGATTGCATTTGTGTTACTAATGGAATCTTCTTCAGCTTTGTTTCCATATTCTGTTGAATTGCTTTTCTTATTGATTATTTCTCCCCTCTGAACCCTAGGCTGAATAGGATCTGTAGAATTCTGCTTATATTTAGTGATGTACTTTCAGGTACTTTGAGATTGAAAAAAAAAAAAAGATGGCTCTGAACAAAAGTTTGCATTTTCAGGTACACCTGAAAGTTTTGAATGCCCAAGAGATTTGAGGGGATTTGGTCCAATTGGAAATCAGGCTAGAGATAATATCAAAGTATAAATTAAAACTTTCAAAGATGAAAATATAAAAATTATTATCTTGGTTAAGAAAAAATAAAATCTTTTGCTTAGTCTGGCCAATTAATATTAATGTGTAGATATCAAGTTAACAAGTACATAAAATAGCAATGGGACAAATTAAGAGAGGAGCCTTAATGTGCATAGACATTTGCTCAGTCAACCAAAGTTCCTAAAGGCTCAGCTGCAAGTCTGGAAACATAAACACTGATATCTAAAATAGAAGATGTTATTTTTAATTTTTTTTTCTCTTTCTCCATTGTGTGTTTTACCACACAACCAAACAAAAAAAGGCCACAGGCAATGGTCATGGAGTGCTTGAAGGGCATCTGCCTTCCCTCATCACAAAGTGAAGGTATGTCAGACACCTTTAGCTGCAAAGCATACATGCAGGAATCACTGTGTGGTTCAGCTGTGAGGACTAAGTGATCTGATCAATCTTTTCTGTATCTCTTGTTCATAATAATTATTTGTACTTAAAAGAAGGAATAATTTGAGGAATGGTTGGTTTGGGGTTTCTTTTCCCCCTTAGGTACAGAGCAGAACTCAGAATTCTCATGGCAAAAAAAGGCCAGAGAGCAGATGAGGTCAGAGGACAGATTGGGGTAAAACATGAGCAGCCAGCTCACAACAAGCGAGTTCATTGCGTGACAATCTTCCTGCTCTTCCCTAGGGAGTCAGCAGAATGGTTCAAGAAGGAGCAGATGGAAACAGCTGCCAACAGATGAGTACTGGAATGGATTCAAGCCACACTACTTGCTGGAACTTGAGAGTTTGTGATGGCCTGAGCTTTCCCAACCACAGGTATCTAAGATTTGGAACCAGGCAGCTGTCAATCAGTTCTTATTTCTGAGGACCCCAAAAAAACTCCGCTGTTGTCCTATAGTGTAGGGAATCTTTTAAGTTGTAGTTGCAGATAGTACTAAAGATAAAAGAAAAGAACCCTCCTAAGATATTTTTCATTAACGTGTCTATCTCATAGTGCATTCACTTAAAATGGTTTTCTCTTGACCTTGAGCTGAGATTTAACAGGTGGGTAAAAGATAAATTTAGGAAGGCCAGTGACGCAATGCTGACACTTTTATGTCTTCTTGCATAATTTCGAGCATACCATGAAGAATAATAAATGGCAAAAGCTAAAGTGTCCTTGGCAAACAAACAAACAGAATAGCACCCTGTGATATTTTTACCTTTGTTTCCCCTTACCACACACAGTTTTTACTCCCACAGAGCTTGAAATATTAACCCAGCATGTTAATTTATTTCTTCCAGAGTTGCCCTGACCATTGCATTTAACATCTCTCTTGGAAGTACTTCAAACCAAGTGGCTGGCTCCATCTCCAGCTTTGTTAATTAGGCACATTACTTCGTTGCTTTTTTTCTTATCGCTTAATGTAATTGGCATTTGTGAAGCTTTTGAAAGGCATGTTTGGGACTACATTTTGTGCAGCTGGCTTTCAACTGCAAGCTGTTTCAAGTGTGTAGTTCTGCAGAGGACAGCCTTTGAGAGCGCAGAGCATGAGTGCCCAGCACATAACTGCTTCCTTTCCAGAGGGAACAAAGGGATGGAAGTGTGACCTGTCCATACAAAGGAACACGTGTGACACATGGACCCCCTTGCATACATTTGTATTTCTATGCCATTAGATCTGTAATGAGAGCACTACGTGCCCTGGATGGAGAACGGGTCTCCCTTTACAAGCTGCTGTATGAATGCTTTGCTCCATGATGCTCTTCATCCTGAACTTTAGTCCACACATAGGGATGCCTTGCCATGTAGACACAAAAGCCTGTAGGTTTTTTTCCCATAAAAATGCATCTTTGAGAATCCAAACTCAAACCATGAGCTTGTACTCTCTGTAATAATCCCAATATACTGTGTCAACTGCCAGCAAGACTGATGAATTTACACTGGGTAGGAATTCGGCTCATTGATTTCAGTTGTTGCGGTGTGAAATGATGCTCTCTACCTGAGCTGAGAAAGAACTAGATGTGAGAGTTTAGGGGGGAAAAAAGGAATGTATACACTAAAAAAAAAAAAAAAAAAAAAAGTCGAAGTCCTGTTTTTCATGGAAATGCTGCCCTCCGGTGGTCTGGAGAAAAGCTTACATCACTGCTCTTTGGTTCAATAATGTACTTTCACACTGTAGCAAGCAGCAGCTCTCAAATTGTCTAGGCTCCTGCCTCAGGAAACTCACAGGTGTCATAAAAACAAGTTTAAAAAAATCAGAACAAAAAGGTATTGCTTCATTTGGTTTAGGATTCAGAAGTAGAGCATTGATGTGAAAGACAGGAATGTTGTGTGGCCAAAGTATAAAAGGAATCATAGAATGGTTGGGATTGGAAAGGACCTTAAAAATCATCTCGTTCCAACCCCTCTGCTATGGAAAGGAACACCTCTCACTAGACCAGGTTGCTCAGAGCTCCATGCAGCCTGGCCTTGAACACTTCCAGGGATGGAGCACCCACAATTTCTCTGGGTAACCTGTTCCAGTGCCTCACCAATCTCACAGTAAAGAATTTCTTCCTAATATCTAATCTAAACCTACTCTCTTTCAGTTTGAAGCCATTCCCCTTTGTCCTGTCACTACATGGTCTTTTAAATAGCCTCTCTTCATCTTTCTTGTATTTTCCCTTCAGGTACTGGAAGGCCACCCTGAAACCTTCTCTTTTCCAGGCTAAACAATCCCAACTCTCTCAGCCTTTCCTCATAGGAGAGGTGCTCCATCCCTCTGATCATCTTGGTGGCCTCCTCTGGACTTACCCCAACAGGTCAATGTCCCTTCTGTGCTGAGGACCCAGAGCTGGAGGCACAGCTCCAGGTGGGATCTCACCAGAGCAGAGTAGAGGGGAAAATGACCTTCCTTGGTCCAGTGGCCAAGATTTGTGCCCTACTAAGGGACTTTGTCACCAGAGAATGTCATTGTGATCCTGCTGTCATCTGCAGTTCCTCTGCATCTTCCCCACTTGCCTTCTTGGCAAGCAGCCTGTCTCCCTCAGGACCACTGCTCTCAGCACATACAATGCATTCAAAGATCTTCCATTTTCTCCCTCCTTTTGTCTTTATTTTTCACTTAAAGAAAAATAGAGTGGTGCCCCAAAATTTGCCTAGCAATAAAAAAGCCAAAAACCAACCAACCATACTATTACAATTTTTTTTCTCTCTGTTTCTGTAGAAGGTTCTTGGTAGGGAGGAAATTGGTTTTTCCAATATATTTTTCTTGATGCTCCTAATGTATGTGCCTCCAGGTGCTGTCTGAGGACTGTGAATATCTTTGCTGTTTCTGCACCAACAAACCTTACATTATGGAAAGATGATAAAACAACATGGAGTTCACCAAGCAATGATTTCAGGAAGAAATGTAGTTAATATTTTTCCCAGCAGATGTGGCTGTTGGACCAGAAAAGGCTCAAGGTCAGTTGAGGTGGGTTAGGGAGAACTGTGGAGATTGGGGGGACCCCCTTTACTGCCATGGATATGCAGAATTAGGTGGTAACCATGCTGAGACACAGGCTTCTGAGTGAATCTGACTCCCAACAAAAAAAAACAACATCCCAATGAAAATTGCAACCTCCTTCAATCATGTGATTAAGTGGGTTATTGTCTGATAGAGTTTTTAGTAAATTTTTAATAAACATTGAAGAGTGTTTGCCTTGCTATTGATAAATGTGAGGTTATGCATTGAGTATTACATAAATAGCACAGCTGTTGATGTTGCTAAGATGCCTGTAGATGATAAAAGTTATTGGTGTTGTAGTAATAAAATGTGAATTCAGTGCCATGTTGACTGTATTATTGGAAAACCCCTGAGGTTTTCTATCACCCCATGGTTACAGGATAGATCAGTTTTCACCATTAGTTTACAGTGTTAAGATCTTTATTCACAAGTGATTATGTATGCAAAATGTAGGTTTCTGGGTCCACAGGGAAATTTCTGGATTCCTTGTACTGACCCAAGTGGCTCTGTCAGACATGTTTCTAAATCCTGCTGGGTCCTGGGAGGGAAAGGACTATCTGACAGCTCTTCTGTATTATGCTAGGGACCATCCCCTCCCTCGTTAGCCCTGAAATGTCAAATATGGAAAGGTCTCCACTTTAATGACATTCCCAGTTGTGCAACAAGCCTGTTGAGAAGGGAGCATGCTGCATCCATCAAGGAGAGGAGGTCATGGCTGTTCAACAGTTTTACTAGAAAACCAGTGATTTGAAAGGCTGAGGGAGGGTGAGCTGATAGTAAATAGTGCTTAATGAGGTACTTGGATGTGCCTCCCAAGATGATCTCCAGGTCATGCTGTCAGAGATTTGCACTCTGACTCCACAGAGGCCTTTTTACCTACTGCCTGTGAAGCCAGGATTGCCACATGCAAGTTATGTGAAATGACCTTCATACCATCTCCTGCTATCACAGGCTCTGTGTCAGCCACTCACTTAGGAACTGTTGTAGGCTTTCAGCACGATTATGGGGGCAGTTTCTGGATGGTACTTTCCAGATCAGGTGAGCAATAAAGCCTGGCAGCTTGTTCAGAGGGCTGTGCTCAGGGGATCGGCACATCTGAAGGCGTTGTGACAGAAATGGGTCAGTGACCAGAGCACAAGGAAAGGGTCACAGCAGGGAGTTTGTCCTGGCTTTGCATTGCTACGTGAGCACTATCCCAGACACTATTATGTGCAGTAGCCTGAAAATATTCCTACTGAAAATATTCCTACTGATTTCAAGGAAATTTTTAAACAAAAATGAAATATTAATTCATTCATTCATTACAATTCATGAGGTATAAGGTACAAAGGATTCCTTGTCTGTTTTGGATGTAATTCTTCTGAAGATGGCAGTTTTGGCCCTTTGCAGGCTTTGAACCTTTCAAATACCTCTGCAAAATGTAAGATGTAAAATGAAAACCGCTTTTCTGTCCACTTTCAAGGGGTTTTTTTAAGGTCTTTATATTGAGTTGAAAATGACAAGTCATTTTAGAAGAGCAGCATCTGGTGTGAAGAAACTGCCAATTTAATATTTCTTTAATATATCTGGGTACAGATAATAAAATCTTTTTAAAGGGAAAACATATACCAAGAATAGTTCATATATCTTTTACCTAAAATTGGATGTTCAGTATGTGAAATATGTCTGTAGCAGTATTACTAAGATAATGCAGGAAATGGTGTTTAACATTGTTATTTGCAATTTTATTGCACTTTGTTGTGGAATATTGAGAGCAGGAAAAAGATCCTTTTCATCCTCATACTGGCAAATGATCTGATGCAATGTAAAATCGGAGCATATATTACATGTGAGTGAGATATGAATTTTTTTCTCTTCACTTTTTCCATAGCAGTGGTTTGAGTGTGATAAACCAGTAATACTGGGTTTGTCATGCAGTGCTTTCTTAAGCTACCAAATCAAATCAAACATTTCTAAAATGTGCACTTATCATTATGTTTGAAGACAGCTACTTCCCTTTATTTGTTTGTATCTGTATGACTTTACCTGTGGAGGCAGTGTTCCTTAGGAAGTATCATATTGAACTGGAAAGTTTATTCAGCATAAACTTTCAGACTATCAGTGTGTGTTCAGACCCCATGCTGGAGTGTTTCTGTAGACCAAGGCAGACTGCATTTTGTCTTGTAGGATCAACCCTAAATGCCTAAATTCATCTTCAGGAGTCCAATTTAAGAACCAAAGTTTGTATATGTTGGATCAGCCTTGCATATACTCCTTGGCTGTGTCAGAACTAAAGCTCTGAATCCAAATATTACTAGACTCAAAATATTTACTCATAGACTGGGATATATTTCTATCAGTTACATGCTGTCCTCTTGATGCACAGGGCTTTGTTTTAAATATATTTATCACCTTAGAAATAAACAGGAAGAGATGGCACAAGGGAACAATTTTCCTTATCTAAGTAAAAAATAAATCTATTTGTGACCTAAACATGTATTTATCAGTGCTGACGCCCTTTGGCCTTACTCCAGTGAACTTTTCTCACTGACATCAATGGGAGAAAGATGGGCTCTGCATAGGAAACCTATGAATATTTTTTCCTCATCATCCATCCATCTATTTTGGGATGTGCTAAATGCCTGTTCTCTGTTGTAACATTAACATCAGTATGTGGAAACTCGGGTGGCTAAAATAAATCAGTGAAATGCAATATACATGACTTCACATGGAACTGCGTGTACATTGTTGAGCACAAGAGCCCTGTGCCTGCTCTGCCATGCCCTGTGCCCACTCTGCCATGCTCTGCCATGCCAGCCCTACAGCCAGGTACCCCCCATTGTGTCCCTCAGAAGTGGGGTACAAGTAAGGCAGGCATGAACTGTGTGCTGCCAGCACGTCCAGAGCCTCTGTCATTCCTGAGCTGCCAAAATACCTTTGGTCGCCATTTATTGGCAGTAAAATGGATACTTTTACCAGCCTCAAATTATGGGGATGAAAAGATCTTTAGTATTTCACAAGAGCATTTTTTTTAATCTTTAGCATTGTGGGCCTGATTTCATTGCTGAAGGCAATGAAAATGATATTGATGATGTGTGAGGTCCTGATTTGTGAGGCAATTGTCTCTCCTTAGCTTTTGTAAGGGATACAGGCTTACAACTAACTTGGGCTACTTTTCCAACCTTAGTTAAGAACCTCCTGATTCATGATAGTTTGAATTAGCACATTCTCATGTTAGTTTGATTTTTATTTTTAATGGAAAAATGAAAGGGGTAAGCTCAATCTTTATGAGCTGGAGTGTTTTCTGCCCACAGGGAGTCAGTGGGAGACCTTTACAAAGTCAGACTTTGATGAAGATGATGAGTGGCCAGTCCTGCCTCAGAGTCTCCTCTGATCTGTGGGAGCCTGGGCTGCTTCACAGAATGGTCCCATGCCTTGACACTGATTTAGCATCCACCATGATCACAAGCTCATGGATGAGGAAGGAATACCCATGGCTGCTACCATCCCTGCCCCTCTGGCTTCAGAAAAATCACTAAGCTTGGAGCATGACTGCCCCAGGAAGAAGGAGAAGCACCTGCATTGCTCTGCTCAACACATGGCAGCTTGCTCCTCTCCACAGAACGGTGATCTTCAAGGCCATACACGATTAAAGGAGTGGGAGACATTCCCTGGAATTAGCTGTTCCGTTTCTTTTTCCTGCTTAAGGTACGAGCTGCACAAACTCCCTCTATAATAGTCACCTAACGGAGAACACAATGACTAGTCTGTCATCAAAGTATTTAGGGATGATGACGATACCTAGATTGGTTTTCAGTGTGCTTTTTGTTTTTATTTTACTGTGATGTTTCCTACAAAATCCATAAATCATAGGAATGTGATAAGAAACAGGTTGTAGTTGCTGGTTATTCTTGCCCAGAAGCACAGAAATGTCCTGATCGTTACTTTCCAATGACAACCAGCTCAGGGCTAAACGTTTTTCAGTTGCACAGCCAGCTTTCAAGGTTACACATAGATACTGAATGAAACAGAGCCCACTGGTTATTTTTAGAAAGGCTCTAAACAAGAAGCAAATCCCTGGAGCAGTGCTGCCAGAGATGCATAAAGTTCAAATCCAAATTAAAACTGCCTATCTTTGGCCTACATTCCAACTTGAACTTGAGGAAAACTGTGATCTGTGACTTGAACTTTATGACAAAAACTCATTTGCAATTAGTTTCTAGTACCTGAGAATACATGAACTTGGTACAAACACCTGAAAAATAGAACTTGAATGAAAAATGTGAATACTTGTCCCAAAATGTAGTACCTGTTCTTGTGAGTTTTGTATGGTTTCAGTAGCTACACTGGAATTTGGAGAGTCTCATTTTTTGTGATTCTTAGCTTCAACACATCTTTGTAAGATCAAGTCCTACAATCTAATTGTAAATTTTGGGGGCAGGAGGAGAAACATGCTTATTTATTGATCCTTCTAATAATGACCTGTGATGCTCAGGTCTGGGTTTAGCAGTGACCACAACAGAATATGAAGAAAGGAGACCCCTTGACAGCAGCATATTTATGCAAAGTAGTGCAACTGAAGCATGTTCTTGATTTCTTTACTGAATCAGAGCCTGTATCTTCTTCCTGCCAAGGCAGAGATCTAATACCACTCCTAGTAATTCTAGAAGCCCTAACGAAAGTCAAGATAACACCACAGATTTTATAAATAAGGGTCTTTATTTAGAATACTGTTGAAAACATTATTGGCAACCACATAGTATAAATATATAAAGTTAAAGTTTGACACAACAAACCAAGCAATATTAAATATTTTTAAATTTTTCCCCTTTTTAAGTTTTTGGTTTTTTCTTTTTATTTATTTTTGCTTTTTCTTTTTTTTTTTCTTTTCTTTTCTTTTTTTTTTTTTTTGAAAGCAACTCTTATTTACAATTATACAAAAGGTTTATAAAAAATGGTCCACAACCTTATTTTGGCCAGAACAGGAGTAATAGGAAGGATCTATCATGCCACTACTGCTGTAGATTTCTATTTTCCTCCACATTCAAGAGACAGCTTCCTATTCCCCACAGCCCAGATTAAACATTGGCCATTTCATGGTATACAGTTTTATCTCTAGATGTATTAAATAACTTTAGTTTAACAACCAATAAATAACTACGTGTACTTTGAAGTGATACAGGTTTGCAAAGTTAGATAGTTGAGGGAATTTTCAGTGATATTTTAAAATTGGAACAAGCCTTAAGAAGTCTTTTCAACCTTAGAAGGCAGGTCTTGAGTGAGGCCAAACGGAGCAAATTGGTTTTGGTGCAGTCCAGCTGGAGGGGTCCTTATAGCACTTGGTAGATGGGGTTGCTGCTGCTGTTATCCTGGGGGAGTGGGGTGCAGTTAGTGGGAGAAGGAATTTGGGCTCCACCATCACTCAGATTCACTCCTTCTGGAGGGGAACAGGGACTCCCTTCAGCAACAGTTTCCACCGGAGGCAGTATAGGGCACGTGGAATTATCTGTGGAAATCCTCTCTACAATGCTTGAGAGGCAATCGAGACTGGAAACAACAGAACTCTTCCCATGCTTTGGATCTAAAAAACAGACAAAAAGGTGCTCAGATTATCCAGTGGGTAATTAACATCAGTGGACACTGCACATTTGTGGGCATGTAAAGACTTAAGAGGAAATGAATGCATTGGTGAGGGACACCAATTACCAGAAAACAGATTGTAATTTCAAAATGGAAGAGAGGTCCAACCACAGTCTACTGCTCTGGGGACAGGGAGGATCTAAGGCTTCACTGAGTCCATAGAAAGGGAAGAGCAGATTTGAAATCAATCATAAATTACTCCATTTTGGATCAATGACAGAGTAAGAAGCCTTAATCTAAATATGGTTAAATGCTGAAATTAGTTGCAGACAATAACATACTTCTATCCAACTGTTAGATTTGCAAAATGAGAAATACAGCTATAACACATCCCCATATTTGCAAATACACCTGGAGGAAGTCCAGTGCCTCTACCAGCAACAATGGCTTGCTGGCTGGAAAGGCAGGTTCCTCTCAGCCCAGCTTGACACGGAGCAGGCACAGGAAAGCCGCTGCACTGCCTGCCTCTGTCTCTGTTTCACACTGCTGTTAGGGCATGTACTCACCATTTGGGGACTCTGTGTAGTAGCTGCTGTCATAGCTGTTCCTTCTGCGAGAGCTGCAAGGAGGCCCGCTGTACTCCATCTGGGAAGGAGAGAAATCTGAGTGAGGTCAGACTCTTACCCAAATCCCAGGAACCATCTAATTTCATATTTCAGGCTATGGTCTATTGCCATCATTCCAGTCCTGTCTGAAATGCCATCAAGTAGTAGATTCTTTGAGTAAGGAAAAACATGGCTAGAAGGGGGTCCACCCGAGAATATTTTATGTGGCACAGCTGTTCCACAGGAAAGTTACCACTCTTGCATCGAATGCTGCACCTTTACAGATGAGATGAGACTTTCCAGCATTCTGATCAGATACAGCCCTTCATGTATCTTTAGTTTACAACAGGGAGACCTGAGTGTCCTGAGACCTGTGTGAAAGGGGAATTATGTCTTTTTAATTTAGTTTTTGAAGATTTTTCTAAACATGAATTCCTCTTTAAAAGCTTCTGTCTACCTTGTCCCTTTGTATTTCTTTCAGTTTCTCTTCCCATTTCCATTTTGTATAGAAAATGCTCTAGAATATTGACTAATATTTTTGTTTCCAATAATTTAATCCACAGGAGATTCCTGTATTAGAAGAGGCTGTATCTTGAAGAGGAATCATTTGTGTAAATCTTTCCAACCTGTTAAGTATCTCATAATCGCAGATACTTAACTCAGTAACGACTATCCCCACCAGAGCACAACAAGCAATCTCTGGTCAGGAAGGGCAGTTCATGGCCTATCCAGAGAGCTGTCCTGGACTCTGGTCACCACATCCCACCAGCCCACAGTCAGACCAGAGGCTGAACCTACAGCCCCGGCCAAAAGACGTGGGGATGAGACACCCTCTCTGGCACCCACCCTTCTTCTCCCATGCCCATAACGTACAAACAGGACTGAAAGCCTGGATTCTCCTTCCTATTGCTTGTAAATATCTGTGGAGGGGATGAAGTGAGTGAGAAGAGAAATGGAGAATCTTTTTCTTAAGGGTCAAGAAAAACAATGCTTGTTGCTTAGACACTCCTGTTTTTATGATGAATGGCAGAAAACAAAACCCAGACTCTTACCAATTCCCACGTAACTACCATGTCCGAGGGGGCCCTTGCTCTCTGCTGTCCTTAGAGGATTCAAAGGTAATGACACAGCAGAAGATGGGAAGCAGAGATGCCTCGGGAGCTATGGGATCACAGGCAATGCCCCCAGGTGCACATTCCAGGCAGCTTCCCAAAGTTCTCCCCCAGCTTTGCCCTGGCTCCTCCAGGACATAGGGAACCTGCCTAACTTCCTATCCCAGGGAACAAAGTGCGTAAGAGATTGTTCTTCTTTCCCAAAGATCCTGCCATGTGGGGACCCCACCTCCCTTCGCTGCGGGTGCTCGAGGCACGAGAAAGGATTTTGTCTTCTGCCTGGGGAGGTACAGAAGGCAGCTGCTATAGGAAGGGCAGGAGGAGGTGACTCGCCCTGCTCAGGTTTGGACCAACAGCGTCCAGGGCACCTTGGTGGCAGGGAGTCCTCCCTGGGGCACTCACCATGCCATCGGAGCAGTTGGAGCGGGG
This sequence comes from Euphonia xanthogaster, assembly GCA_034509185.1. Lineage (NCBI taxonomy): Eukaryota > Metazoa > Chordata > Aves > Passeriformes > Fringillidae > Euphonia > Euphonia xanthogaster. Next base: position 13,360,605 of record JAYDZK010000268.1, on the reverse strand, counting down.
GCTGGAGGCGTCCGATTCCCCGCTGTAGTGCTCCAGCACCGGGTAATAAGCGTCCTCCTGCTCCCGCAGCAGGGCCTGCAGGCTCTCGATGTAGCGGATGGCGTTGCGCAGGATCTCCACCTTGGGCAGGCGCTGGTTGGGGTTGGTGGAGGTGCAGCGCTTGAGGGTCTCGAAGGCCTCGTTGACCTTGCTGAGCCGCCTGCGCTCCCTCATGGTGGCGGCCTTACGGCGGTCGGCGTTGGTGGTCTTCCTCTTGCACGCCTTGCAGGCCCACAGCAGGCAGCGGCCGGCCTGGTGGTGCCCGCTGGGCGCCCGGACGTGCTCCTCCTCGTGCCCGTGGTGGTGCCCGTGGTGGTGCGGGTGCTCCTCGGGCTTCAGCAGACCCCCGACGTGCACCAGCCGGGGGTCCAGGTCCTCGAAGAAGTGCATGTCCGACGTGTTGAAGCACGGGTCATCGTAGAAGTCGTCGGCCGCTGTGAAGGAGCAGAGGGAGCCCTCCGTCATCTCCATGGGGCCAAGTAAGTCCATGGGGGCGGCAGAGGGGACACGGCTAGGCCAGAGAGGACAGCCGGGGGCTCGGAACGGAGGGGCCTTCGACCGGGCTGCTCTGCGGCCGGGCGGGTGCGCAGAGCCGGGACTCTCGCAGCCTCTCCCAGGCGAGGCCACCAGCGCTGGCTGCTGCCCCGACCCCCTCCGCAGCCGCGCCGGTCCGGGAGCGCCACTCGGGGCCGTATTTATGGC
>JAYDZK010000268.1:13349265-13359420 GCA_034509185.1 Euphonia xanthogaster | reverse complement strand
GCGGGGACACCGCGGAGAGCCGGGAGGTGCGGGCAGAGGGGAAGCGGGGACACCGCGGAGAGCCGGGAGGTGCGGGCAGAGGGGAAGCGGGGACACCGCGGAGAGCCGGGAGGTGCGGGCCGAGGGGAAGCGGGGACACCGCGGAGAGCCGGGAGGGGCGGGCAGAGGGGAAGCGGGGACACTGCGGAGAGCCGGGAGGTGCGGGCAGAGGGGAAGCGGGGACACCGTGGAGAGCCGGGAGGTGCGGGCAGAGGGGAAGCGGGGACACCTCGGAGAGCCGGGAGGTGCGGGCAGAGGGGAAGCGGGGACACCTCGGAGAGCCGGGAGGTGCGGGCAGAGGGGAAACGGGGACACCGGGGAGCGGCGGAAGGTGCGGGCAGAGTGGGAAGCGGGGACACCGGGGAGCCGGGAGGTGCGGGCAGAGGGGAAGCGGGGACACCGCGGAGCGGCGGGACGGGCAGGTGGCGGCCGCCCGGTGGCGCTGCGGGCCTGTCCCAGCGGGAAGCGCCGCCGTGCCCGCGGTGCGCCAGCCTTCCTGCCCTCGGGAATCCCTGCGAACTCAGGCATTCCGGGTTCCTCTGTTCACCTACACTCGGAAACCTGGGGGGTGATGGATCTCACTCCGTGCCGCGGCGTTTTGCTGCGGTTGCGCTGCAGTTGGACGGCTCGCTCGATAAGGATTTATTTCTAGCATTGGGAGAGTTTGGAGCTTGGGGAAGTGGGATGGGTTTTGGTAACGTCTCTCAAGGGTGCCAGAGTTTTTACTCTGTTTCTTTTTGAGTATCATTTGAGATGGGAAATTAGGTTCTTCTCAGTGGAATTCAGTAATTCGACGGTGTGATTTCATTGACTTAATGATTAAGATAGTAGTGCATATATTTAATGTCCCAAAAGCTAAAAATAATTTCTGTTCTTCAGTTATAAATGTTGGTGAAATTTCAGCTCATTCAAAATCAGAAGAAAAGCTGCATTTTCAGTGGGACAAGGGGCTGAGCCAAAGGTAAAAAATATCCATCACTGATCAATTTCCATTCCCTGTGCCTATGACTTCTCAGATGGGTTGTCATGCTGGTGGCTTCTTTTGTTGTTACACCATTTGTTTTTTGGCAAAAATTCCTAATCTGCACTCCTCATTTTCTACTTACCTAAATATCTTTGAATACAGACCAAGATGAGAACTGTAAGTGGCATTCTGTCAGTATCTCTAAAAGATAAAAGTTTTATTTAAAGATAAAACTATATGTAGAATGTCATTCTTTCAGTGTACCCAGTGCTGAAAAGCAGTATGTCCCAAGGAGGGAGATCAGCTACTGACACCCCTACACATTTAGAAATGTATCTCCCAGCTGTGTCTAGCAAATTTGTGGAGACACTTCAATGTTATTACAGATGTTCTTCAATTCAGAAGGAATAAAGATAGTTGGTTTAAATCTTTATTGAACAGCTAACAAAGTAAAAATAATTTGTATTCAAAATAGTGCAAGATATACAATAATGCAAAATAAATTTAAATGAGAAAGAGTTTTGTGCTGTAAAAATTGAACATGTAAAATGGGATATCAAGGCTTTGTGCTGGCAGTGTGACCCACTCAAGACACTTAAACTCTCTCCAGACCATTGGCTAATTTTTGGGAAAAGGTAATTTTACCTAATATTTAGTCAGCATTGTAGTCTCTTCTGCCTCTGTGTTTGTACCTTATATGTGACCCCAGGAAAAGACACTCATGGACTTCAGTGACTAGGGTTTACCTTTGGCAAAGTGGTAACAAACAGTGGGGCTTGGACAAGCACTACAGGGATTTTGCCAATAGTTGCCCATGAATGTGGGCTCAAGTGCATTAATTCCTCCAAGTGAAAAGGTCAAGAGAAGGCTGTGACCACAGAGTGAATTCCACACAGTAGTCTTCCAGTGAAGATGCCCTTGAGGACGCTTCTTTGGGTTTGGACATGCTGATCTCCAGACGTCCCATCCAAGCCTAACAATTCTGATTCTGTGATTCCCTGCTGGTGCCACCACTAACATCCACTTTCCAGTGTCATTCCCAAAGACAGGTTTGTCCAGAAAGATGTCGCCATGTACAATGAGGCCTGAAAAAATGTCCTTGCAAAGAACAAACCCTGAGATGCTCCTCTGGGTCTTGTGTGGCCACAGTAGAGAGGGTGAAGGACAGAACAATCTCCACTTGGAGACTTTTAAGGGCATTCCTCACTCTGAGAGCAGGCAGCCATAGGTAGTGCTTATGACAAGCATTTACAAGGATTCCGTTGTTGAGCCTCTTTGAAACCCTCTGGGGCTGTAACTCATAATTTCAGTTAAGATAGGTCTCTCCTGAGCTTCCAGTTCAGATGCTATGTCTAGGGTACTGGTGCTACACTAGCTATTCAGAGCTGTCCCAGGTTGTGTGTTTGGATTGTTTGGGCACTGCTTTGGTAGTATAGATACAGAGAGTGTGGCTCAACATGCATTCAGCAGAAAAAGATAATTTGCACAGTTTCTATAAGAGCTACTGCCCTTAACTTATTCTACATTCATCTTTGATATATTGTTTTTCAGGATGTGATTGGAAAGGAAGCTGGGAAGGCAGAAGGAGATTGTACTTCCTACATTGAGAAACACGGATAGACTCATCCTATACACAAATGACAGGTATTGTTAAATCTGAGACCATACTCAAAAGTGCATGAGCCCTTTCAGCAGAAGCAACATGTGGACAAGGAGAGCTTATTATCTACAGTAACTGGTTGATTTCTTATTTCTTTTTCAGAGGATAGAGGCTGGGGAAACAGCTGATTGTGAGTTTATCTGGAATTAACAGAATTGTCTTTAGAGGCAGAGGGCCCAGGACGTGTTCTGGAAAAGGAAAAGGGACAGAAAAAGACTTAAATTCTTAGAGTGTGTGGATACATTTGGTTAGAAGATGAACATGAGAAGTCTGAGAAACAGACATGGCACTACTTCATGGAAAAATAAGAGGCAAGTAAGTCTGGTTCTGAAAAATGTAAAAGTTGGCTTCTTTGTTATGTTGGACTTTGTTAAATGCTGTAAACCATGGAGGAAGCTGTAACTATGTTTAAGGTCATCAGCTTTTAAAAGGTGAAGGTTGTTGTCCAAGTAGGTCAAACATTACTAGTAGTACATGAAGTAGTTTTATACAGCACCAGTTTAGAATTCAGTTAGTAGCATTGCTCTGGTCACACTTAGTGGGCTGTATTTTAATACTGAGAGGGAAGGATTCCATTGCTCTTATTCATGTTGAGTTGCAGTCACTGGAACTAATTGTTGAATAAGGTATGCTCAGCATGAGGATGGGTGATGGAATCTAGCCCAGATGGAAATATCTTTTAGACTCCTGCTCTATTAGAGAGCAGCAATCTCAACACAGGCAAATCTAGCATGGTTCTAAAAGTGCTTTGAGCTATTCCTGTGGCACACGGCAGTATTTTTATAGATCAATACAGAGGTTGTTTTAAAGTGGTTGTGTTCCCCATCCCCACCCTAAAGTTGAACCACATTCACAGAAAAGACTGGGAAAACATCTGCATTGTAATTTTCTGACCCATGTTACACCAACAGAAGGCGGGCTTTGCAGAAATTGCTGCTTAACTGTAGCTGTATTAGAGTTTACTAAAAATGTTTCATTATGAAGTGCTTCAGAGCAATGCATTTTTCTGGCATTTATTTTCATTCTGTCATACTCTTCCATCATGCACAACTTCCTCAGATGCAGAAAAATACTGGCAGTTTTATATACATAAGCAAAATCTCTTGGAGAATAATACCAGCATGCCTGGGTGGTGAATTGAGGAATACACTGGAGATACAGACATGGAACAGAATTTATTTTCAAGCAAAACAGGAGTATCAGCTAAAGTATTACATGAAAGTGTGAGGCAATCTTCCAATGAATCAAACCCCAACTGCATAAAAGATGTATAAAATGACAAAAAATCCCTAACTGCAGGCAGCTGATCCAGAGAGTTGCTCTTCTTAGGTGACCTTGGGAGCCAGGGTACAGAACGAGGCACTCTGGTAGGGGACTAATGAGAGGAATTGGGACACCTCTGCACTTGAACCAAGCTGGCTAACACTGCCCTAATTGAAAGGCAAAACTAATGAGTAGCCATTCTCTCTGATGCAATTCTAGTTAAGTGTGCTGTCTTTTCACTAGGATCTCATGCCCCTGCTTGGGACCAAATAGGGAATATAAGAAGTAGCAGGAGTGCCACAGTAATACCTTTAGTGAGCTAGCTGAGATAGGGCTCTGTATCATAATTAAAGCAATAATCCTACGTTAAGTCTGGACAAAGTTCTAGAGCTACTCTCTTCAGTGACACTTGCAAAATATGCCTCATAGTTCTCATCTAATGAAAACTCCTAATTTCTCTCTCATCTGCTTCCTGAGGATGAGAAAAACCAGCTAGGCAATAACTATAGAGAAATCAGCACATTTTCTTATTCCCACTGTTGAGGAAATGTTTGCATCCTTCATCCTGAAGTATACCACTAGAAACTGCTGATCAGTAAATGCATTAAACTACTTTAAATTGCTACTATGATAGAAAAAGACAAAAACCCCATTGTTTTTGAACAGGTCTTTTTAAAAAGTTCATTATGTCACTATACTTGTAAGTAATTTAAAATACTGAATAGTAAAATAAAATATTCAGTTATATAAAGCTAAATATTTGGATTTTCTGCCACGTAAAAGTTTCCTTGCATTAAAGGTGCAGTGATTTCTTTTTTATTTGTTTTAATAAAAATGATATATATCTTCTTAAAATAATTTGCACCCGCTGATCCTATTAATCATTTAAGAGAAAGAAGAAGCTTAAGAACTTTTGGCTTCTAGGAAGAATTGCATAGATAAATGTGACAATCTAGCTGGCAACCTTGCTATCATTTGAGGGGATGGGGTGTAAAGCAGGAGGAGGGATGGAGCATCATGTCTCCTGAGTTTTGGTCCCAGCTCCACCCTTGGGACAGGTCTGCCTGAGGAGCTGCCCTGTAGCTGCAGCAGCCTGAGCATTAAAGGCCCTCCCTGCCCTGCTTCACCTTTGCTCCTGTGCCATCGTTACACTGGGGCAGCATGGTGGTGCAGTGTATGGTTGCATATATTGGCCCTATGCCATTTCTGTGCTGGGAGCATTCTCTCTGGGGTCGCTTCAGACCTTCTGCAGCTCCTGTGCACTGCTGGAGAGGTGGGCAGGGGCTGCAGTGATCACTGGACTCTGGCTCTATGCTGGTCCTGAACTCTTTCTGCAGCCGGTCCATAAAGTAATCCCCAAGACTATTTCTGCCATCCTGGGAACAGTCAAGCCTGCGAGCATTGGTCAGCAGATCTCCCATCAGCTTGATCTTCTGGATTTTGGGCCCAATAAATTGTTTCTTGATAGTGCTTGCACTATGAGGGTCTGCATTTTCAACACTTAGGGCATAAAGCTCTTCAAAATACCGTAGCATAGTTTTCCATTGTACCATTGCTAGTTCCAGGGCTTTCATCAGACCGACTGCATAATCACAGTTTGGTTTCTGAAAACAAAGACAGAATTGTATTTACTCAAAAGAACAGCTCATGTATCTGTATTCATCAGTGGATTCCTGCAACTTAACCTGGTGCTCTAAAAATGTTGTACTAGGATTTCACAATTGCTTCCAGTTTAGTGCATCTATTGTTTTTTGCAGGCTTTAAACACAAGTGGCAGAATCCAAGTACTTCTTCAAGGAACAGAATTCCATAGCAGCAGCTATGCCTGAAGAGTGTTCTTACACCAGGAAGCCCAATCATAGAATGGCTGGGGTTGGAAAGGACCTTAAAATCATCTTGTCCCAATCCTCTGCTATATTCCACTAGACCAGGCTGCTCAAAGGCCCATCCAGCCTGGCCCTGAACACTCCCAGGAATGGGGCATTCTCTACTACTTTGGACAAATTTTTCTAATGTGTCACTACCCTCACAGTGAAGAGGGACTTCCTAGTATCTAGCCTAAATATCTGCCCTCTTTCAGTTAAAAATTGTTATCCCTCATCTTAACACTGCATTCCCTGACAAAGAGCCCTTCTCCCTCTTTCCTGTAGGCCCCCTTTAAGTACTGGAAGTCCTAAGCTCCTCCTTGATGCAAACTGAGTATTAAGAAAGATTTTTACAATAGTCTTTTTACTTTCTACAGCTTAACTGCTATGATGGACAAAAGAGGAACATTCTGTATTAACTAATTTGGTAGAGGAGAAGAAGCCTCTTGGTCTTAAACAAATGAAGTGGGTTATTTTTTTCCTGAAAACATTTGAGTTATTCCTTTGTACCTTTGCAAGCCCAAGTTAGATCTTAGACAGTTCAAATTCCGTCATGAGCTGTAACTTAGGAAATTAACTACTGCCCCAAGCTGGATGGCTCTCCTTCCTTACCACTCTTCTTAAGTGCTAGTCATGTCTAAGCTTCCACTTCGGCTCAGTGTGAAGGAGACAAGTGGGCTGTTTCAGCACAATTTAAAGAGTCATAATCCATTACAGCATACTGGAAACAGCAGTGTCCAGCTGAGTAAAAGAAAAGGGGAACACTGTCCATATTCTTTTGGGATGGAAAGCAACCCCATAGAGTTAGAACAGTTTCTAGGCATCACAATCAAGAACAAAACTGTGTACACAAGTATGCCAGATAAATTATATCTGGAAATCTAATAGTGGGTGAATGCAGAGATCTGAAGTGCCAATAACATAATTCAGGAAGTTAAATGGATCACAGTGCTTAAAAATTTGTTGACTACTACCCACCTGGATGGTTTTGGAGCAGTAATGGCCTCCTCTTTCCTGCTGATACTTCATCAAGGCCTCTGCGGCTTTTCTCTCTTCCAGAGCTTGATGCAGGAAGAACTTCGAAATATTTGGTAGAGCCACATGTGACTGATCAAAATATTCACCCTAAGACCACAAAACAGGAGTGTTAAGATTTGCCAGATATGGGACTCACCTGCAGCAGAATGTGGCTTTAACAGAACTTGGGAGACCCTTCCAATGGAAGGTGTTTTTTGCTCACAAAGCACAACCACTTTGGAGACCTTGATCCAATTTCTACAATAAATGAAGTGAGTAGTTTGAGTATGAAATGAAAAATCTGTACTTCTACTAGAACTCCTTCTATCGTTTAATATTGGTCAGGCAACTGTAGAACTGATGTTACTCTTGTAGGAGCAGTTAAGAGATCTTCAGAATATTTTATTTATAAATTGTTAGCATGTGTGTGTTTTGTAATTGTGTTTTGTGGAGGGTTCTTGTTTTGTTTTTTAAACATACTCCCAGAACAGGGAACATAAAATTTATCCCTGCAGGCCTGCATTCCAGTCAAAAGTTAGCTTTCAAAGGTATGAGAAAGATGAGGCAAATACAAGCACAACTTTACAAGCACAACTTTACATCTGTTTCTCAGTTTTATTATGGACAGTGGTATTCCAAAATAATGGATACTGCTACTGAACTATACACCTTCAATATAAGATATAACTCATGCCTGGGAAGGCATCTCAGGAAGAACATAAATCTGTTGGAGTGTGTCCAGAGGAGGGACACAAAGTTATCAGAGGGATAGAACACCTCTCCTGTAAGGAAAGGCTGAGAGAATTGGGTTTGTTCAGCCTGGAAAATGGAAGGCTTTGGTGACCTACTTGTATCCTTCTAGTACCTGATGGGAGCCTATAAGAAAGATGGAGGGGAATGTTTACTACAGCATGCAGGGATGGGACAAGGGGGAATGGCTTAAAACTGAAAGAGCAAGTTTGCATTAGGTATTTGGAAAAAACTCTTTACTGTGAGGATGGTGAGGCACCAGAAGAGGTTGCCCAGAGAAGTTGGCTCTGAGCAGCGTGGTCTTGGGAAAGGTGTCCCTGCACATGGCAGGGGGTTTGCATCTTTAAGGTTCTTTCCAACCCAGGCCATTCTTTAATTTCAGCAGTATTACAACCCTAAATCCTCTGCTGGCCTTGTTCTGTTCTGTATGGGAAAGTAACAGATTAAACCACTGCCATATTTAACCACGCTAACAGATCTAATAGCTCTTACATTTGGAATATTTTATCCATGGTATGGCTGTCTCATAAAGAGAAGTATTACAGGGAGGTGGCAAAGGAGAGCCAGCAGGTTACACTGGTTGAAACACTGGTTCTGCACAGCTCTGATGGTGAGGAGAATGAGAGGCAGCAGCTGGGACTTCGCCAAGAACGAAACTGAGGGAGCTACAGCATCCTGATCTGCTGGAGCCCTGACCATGAGTGTGCAACACAGCACAGCTTCTGTCCCTTGGGCATGGGTGTGCAACACAGCACAGCTTCTGTCCCTCGGACATGTGTGCAACACAGCACAGCTTCTGTCCCTTGGGCATGTGTGCAACACAGCACAGCTTCTGTCCCTTGGGCATGGGTGTGCAACACAGCACAGCTTCTGGCCCTGGGACATGGGCGTGCAACACAGCACAGCTTCTGTCCCTGGGACATGGGTGTGCAACACAGCACAGCTTCTGTCCCTTGGGCATGGGTGTGCAACACAGCACAGCTTCTGTCCCTTGGACATGAGTGTGCAACACAGCACAGCTTCTTTCCCTGGGACATGAGTGTGCAACACAGCACAGCTTCTGTCCCTTGGGCATGGGTGTGCAACACATTACACATAACTGCACCTCGAGCTGTTGGCTTGTAGCCTGCCTAGGAGGGGCAAGCAATAAGTATGTGCATTTCCTAAGTTCTGCTTCTGATTGTGTCCCCTGCTTTCTTCTATTACCCTGCTTAAATAGGAAATACTTTCATTTCACCTATGTTCAGAAAGAAAATGAAGACATGTTAGACATACAAGTTTATGTTTTTCTCTTATATTTTCAGGGCCTTCTTGGGATAACCTAAACCTGTGACAAACATAGATGCACACAACCATAAACCATTGAGGAGAAAGTACACACTAGAATGTTTTATTAAGAACATTCATTGCTTTATTTACAGAAACCTTTTCCTCAGGTCACTCATTCCTGTTTCTGTTGACAGCACAGCCAAGACTGAATGTTTTATAAGCAGCTCCTTGGTGCAAGTGTGCAGCACAACTTGAAGTGGAGTTCGAGTTAATACATCTGCTTAACTGTTAAGGTAAATCTTTTATGTCAATCATTCACTATTTAGGATGTTCACATTTCTAGGTTTGATTTACCCACAGTCAATTTCTAACTGAGCTTTCTCCATCCCATCCAGCTGCTAATCACTACAACTTTTTTCTTCCACAGGTTTAACACGTTTTACTGCATACTTAAATTTTCATTGAACTTATACTTGATACCAAACTCAATTGAAAGATCTTGGGAAAATACCAAATATAGTTTGTGTTGCTTCCCCGTGGATGGTTGCCATCAGAAGTTACAGCGTTGATAATTTAGATTTTTAAATTTTAATGTCTCTTTAATGTTTGCCTTAACAGTTGATATGTAGCCAGATATAATTCGAGCATGAATTTGACATGGTATCAGTGATACCTTTTATGATTTCTTGTCCGAAGTTCATGCCTGTGGAGTAAGATACCCTAAGCCATCCACGATGTTCACAGACTATAGTTAACCACACACAACTATTCACCAAAGTTTGGGGGAAAACCCTCTCAAGCGTTATACTCCAAAGCTGTTAGCATCCCCTGTTCCTGTCCCTTTTCCCCGGGCAAAAGGCCCTCTGTGAATTAATTACCCAAAACACACGAGCGCTCGTTCGTTTCACAGCCCGCGCGTTACGGACCTTCCTCGTCGGTTCGCGGCCGTGCGGGCGCAGCGGCCGCGGCGCGGCTTTGGCCGGAGCGCTGCCGCCGGCGGGCTGGAGAGCCTCCAAACCCCCTGGGTCAGGACGCAGGCACGGCTCTGCTGCCCCTGCCCGACTCTAAACCCTCCTCAGCCGGGCTCCGGCACCTCCTCTCCCCTCTGCCGGTGGCTGCCGGCGCAGGGCGATGGGGGCACACGCCGCCCGCCGTGCCCTCCCGCGGCCGTGCGCGGCCCGCCGCCTTACCAGCGCCTGCAGGCAGTAGTGCAGCTCCAGCTGGGCGCCGGTGACGCCGCAGAGCGCCTCCTCCACGGCGGGCGGGAAGCCGTGGCGGACGCGGCTGCCGGGCAGCGGGCGGTGCGCGGGGCAGGCGGGCAGCGTCAC
>JAYDZK010000268.1:13296938-13349210 GCA_034509185.1 Euphonia xanthogaster | reverse complement strand
CGCCGCCGCCGCGCCGCCTGATATAGCCGGGCACCTGGGACACACCTTGCGCGCCGCCGCCCGCCCTCCGAGGGAGGAGGAGGAGGAGGAGAGGATGTGGGTGTGCGGATGCGGGGGGGCCGGCGGGGACTGCCGTGGCGTGCGGAGCCCTGGGCAGGCGCGGCGGGAGCGCAGAGAGCTCCGAACAGCCCGGAGAACCGGCTCGGTGCTGGATCATGGGGTGCCGGCAAACAGCGTGAATGGTGAATGATTGACATAAAAGATTTACCTTAACAGTTAAGTAGATGTGTTAACTTGGCCTCTACTTGAAGTTGTGCCGCACACTTGTGCTGAAGAAGTGGTTGAAGAACGTTGGATCTTGGCTATGAGCGACTTGAGGAAAAGGATTCTTCAATGAGTGTTCTTAATAAAACATTCCAGTGTGTACTTTCTCTTCAGTGGTTCATGATTACGTATGTGTACATTTGTACTGTGTAATCTCGGGTATCCCAAGATGGTCCTACAAACATAAGAGAAAAACATAAACTTGTGTGTTTGACATGTCTTCATTTTCTTTCCAAACAGAGCAACACAGCTGAAGTGAAAGCATTTCCTATTTAAGCAGGGTAATAGAAGAAAGCAGGAGACACAATCAGAAGCAGAAGAACTTAGGAAATGCACATGTTGCTTGCCCCTCCTAGGCAGGCTACAAGCCAACAGCTCGATGTGCAGTTATGTGTACTGTGGTGCAGAGCATGTCCAAGGGACAGAAGCTGTGCTGTGTTGTACACACATGCCCAAGGGACAGAAGCTGTGCTGTGTTGCACACCCATGTCCCAGGGACAGAAGCTGTGCTGTGTTGCACACCCATGTCCAAGGGACAGAAGCTGTGCTGTGTTGCACACCCATGTCCCAGGGACAGACGCTGTGCTGTGTTGCACACTCATGGTCAGGGCTCCAGCAGGTCAGGATGCTGTAGCTCCCTCAGTTTGGTTCTTGGCATAGCCCCAGCTGCTGCCTCTCATTCTCCTCACCACCAGAGCTGTGCTGAACCCGTGTTTCAACCAGTGTAACCTGCTGGCTCTTCTTTGCTTCCTGTCTCTGATACATTGTCTATATGGGACAGCAAAAAAATGGATAAAACTCTTCTAATGTAAGAGCTGAGCCCTTTTCCAGGCAGTCACATTCAGCACCTCTGGTTCCACCAGCAGCATCTGAGATTGTGGCCAGGCTGGGCCGAGGCTGGACTGGCTGGTGAGAACACCTAGGCAGAGGCAACCCTGAGGAGGGAGTGAGCTCTGAAAAGTCCCGGGAATTTAGCAATGTGTGTATATGTCTTGCCTACAGGGTAAATTCTTTAGGTTTTTTGGTTTAGTGCTTAAAATGTTGGTGCTGAACTGGTCCTACCTATGCTTGTTAAGCTATCTTCAGTATTTTAGTAACCAGTAATCCTCAGCTTGTACAGTGACTCCAAAATACACGTTACTGATTTTTTCAACTGTTTTACCACATGGATGGAGCTCGGCATTTCTTGAACATTTCTTTGCCTTTAATATATTCCGACCAGTGGAGAGGAAATATGAGTAATCTCAACACCCTTCGAAATCAATAATTTTCTGTTCAGTGACTTTGTTTAGTAAACTCAATGTTATGTGCTGTTTTGTGGACTATTTTTGTATCAGACCACTCCCCCACCAGCCCAGATTGCTAAGGGCAGAATTGTTTTCCGTTGCCTGTTTTAATTGTTATTGGATCTGACTGCCTAGAGCCCAGCATGCATCATCTGACAGTAGTCACATAGAGGTATGAGAACATTGCTCATGGGAAACTTAAATAATCCTTGTTCAGTACCTCCATCTTATATGATATTCAGCCCTCTTTCTTTGCTGTAATTATCCTAAGTATCCATTTTTTTAGTTCTGATTCGTCATGTTTAGTTAAATTAGAAGTCTCACTTAAAAAAATCAAACAGCATTTAAGCATTTGGGTAAAATTTCATGTGAGTAATATAACTGTAATGTTTGCAAGGCTAAAATAAGTACCCAGAGTCATTAAATGTCAATATATTGACAAGACACTTGAAAAATGTATGACTTTATTCTGAAGTTCTTGGTAGGCATCCTCTTCTTCACTGTACCACTAGGGACTTTTGCTGGAAGGACATACCTCTACCTTTTAGCTCCTTCCATTCCAACTGTCCTTGTTTTGGCCTGTAAAGTAGTTGCTAGTGTTTTATTATTTCAGAATAATCCCTTGATTCCCTCAGATGAGGAGGAAGAGGAGCAAGTGTGGTGCCTCTGTGTGTGTATGCATTGACATCCCAACCTAAATAAATACTTGATGACCTCCTTTCTTTGAATAACTTGAAGTGTGAAAGAGCAATAGCAAGCAAGTTAGCCAGTGTGCCCATGGAAAAGTTTGTAGTTGTATTTAGTTAATTGGGCATTTATTATGATAATTTCTGAGCATATCATCTCATAGAGGTTTGTCTCTGCATTAATGGGCTTTGGAGCCTTTGGAAAACAATATTAAGTTATCCCATTTCAGTGATGGACAGCTAAGAGACAAGGGCAGTTCTTAAGGCCATCTGTGATGCATGGAGCTGATCTGAAAACTGACTGTAAAATTCTTTATACTCCGTGTGTTCATTTTATAAGAACACCATTCAGTTTATTTTGCTTTGTGCTTCATAGAACTAAAGGAAATACACACCATTTGCATGATTATCAATTGTATTCTGGAAAAATTCCATGACAAAGTAATATAGGCATTCTTGCTACATAGCATGAGGTATGCTACTTGCATCTGGACTAAGGAAGGTATCATCTGCTCCAAAAGCTTGTGACCTCAAGAAGTGCAGCATTCCAGGGAGCTGGCACTTTGTTCAGTTTCTTAGTTACAACTTTTCAGCAGAGAATCACAGAATATTCTGATTTGGATGGGACCTACAAGGATCATCAAAGGGTTGGTTACAGGCACATGCCTTGATAAAAGGTATCTTTTCATTTTTATGATTTGGCATGATTTTGGTACAAGACATTTTAAAGTGTGTTGAAAGTATATGGCAGAGTGGGAAGCCAAAACACCACAGGGTGGTGTACAGAACTACAATTAAAATTCCATCAATATAAGCTCTGGTACACATAAACCCATACCTTCTCTACTCCTCCCCACTCCTTTTCCTATTTATTCTTTGACAGAGGGCAATAGAAAGGATTGTTTGTGTCAGTGAGCTTTAGCAACCCTCTCAAAATATTCTTTCTCCTGAGCCTACTTTGTAAACATTTAGTTGTATCTGGCTATTTTCTACCCTGATTCTCTCATTTAAATCTAGATTCTTTTGGCTGTACTTTTTGATCTGGACTTGGTATTGTTTATTCTTTCACCACAGGTACTAAGAGTTGTGGCTGTTGCTTCTCTCCAGCTACCATCTGTTTGCTTCTTTCTAGCTGCGATGGGTTTTTCATGTGCTTTGCAAATAGTCTATCTAATGCTGCCAGAGTTTTCTCTCATTCAGTGCCCATCAATAGCTACGATGAAAACAGAGGGCTGTGTGAGGAAAAAGTAAAAAACAAATAAATGTACAATATGTATGCTTGTGAATTGGCCTTCTTCATTCATCATTTGTTTTGTAATTAACTGAAACCAAAGCTCTCTGGCAGGAAGTCAGGAATGATTCATATGAACACCCATGAATTCATGATTGCTTTTATTGGACTTGAAGTCCCTTAACCATTTTTCTTACACTTTTCTAATCTCAACAGGTGTTTCATCTCACTACTTTTTTTCTCTTTTTTACTTCCTTTATCCATGGAGGAAAAGCCAGCAAGGCTTCTGAGTTGTTTTGTTGCCTTTTTTGCACTGTATGACTCATAAAGTTAAAAAAGAAGCCTGAAATTTGGGTTGTTACTACTTAAGTAAGCATAGCAAAATAACCTATTTTAACTGACTTTCAGTAAAAGTGGTCATCAGCAAAACATGAGATGGCCCTAGAGAGGCAACAGTGTTGTGACCAGGCTGCAACATGGACATTCTGGAAAATATTTTTTGTCTCTGTCACTGACCAAGTGGAAAGCACCAGTTTGCTGTAGTGCTCTGAAATCAGCATGTTTTAGTCATACAAGAGAGGGATTGCTCAAAAATAAAGCCTAGTCTCTTTGAAACCAGTCTTGTTGCTGTCAAACAGAACAGACAGAAGCCTGTGTTTTGGGTTTATAGGTACTGAAAATTACTATACTGTGCCAGATCTGCATGTATTTTGCATGTATTCAGTTCAATAATGAAATTCTCTTTGAAAAATACTTGGATTAACTTTTTAATTTTGGAAGTAATTTTGGCATTCACCTCAAATACTCCAAGCCTTAGTTTTCATTTGTTTTCCTTTTCTAGAGTCCCAAAAATTTGTTCCTGTCATTGAGATTTTTATGTTTGCCAAACATCCATTACTGCAGTGTTTGAAGCCAGGTGAGGTGTTTGAGGATGTTCTCATCACTGGAACCAGCCATGTCTTTTTTGCCTTGAGTTTTTCCAAACCTTGCTTCAGTAGCTTGATAAAGTTGTGACACTTTTCACCGCTGTTGTAACTTTTATCTCAGACAGTTTGTTTCCATAGGCTTCCCAGGCACAAATCTGCATGGCACAGATACTGAGATGTTGGCTCATTGCCTCTCTTCTTTGGCAATTAAGTTCTTCCTTAAGGAACTTTCTGAATGCTGGACAACATAAAACATTGTGATATGTATAGAATTCTTTGAAACTTCACTGATTGAAATCTGTCCTTCAAATAGACTGTGCCCACAGGCATATCTCTGCTCTGTCTAAAGCTAACATAGGAGACAAGCTTGTAAGAGTTTCTGAAATGCAAGCAAAACTCATCCTTAACCTTGTGTCACAGAATACATATAGGAGGGTTTTCTAATCCATGCTATTTTCTTCTCTGCAGTATTTAAATTAGATTATCTGTAGTTAATCCTTGCTGCTACCATGGGACCCTTCCAGGAGCAGAGTTTGGAGATGGACAGCCTCTGTTGCTTCTCAGCTGGGAGCTGCTCTGGGGCTTTGGTGTACAGGGCACATCCTGCCTGGTTACCACCAGTTCTCACCCTCCTGCTGGTCCCCAGGTGCCTCTCCTTTCTTCTCTTTCTCCCTGGGGGCTCTTTCCCACTGCTGCACAGCCACAGTGCTCAGACAGCCTCATCCTCTCCCTTCGTTCCACCCTCCCTTCTCTGGACCCTGGGAAAAAGTCTGTGCTAAGAGGAGGTTTGGGGTCTGTGTATCTCTGCAGTCAAGCCTAGAAGATGTAAGTGCACCTCAAGTGCACTGACAGACTCTTGCTGTGACTGTTGTTGTACCCCAGCCTTGCTAGCATTTGCCACCTTCATCTTTCCCATAGCATCTCAAGTCCAGCTGCACATGGCCATGTTTGTGTGACTGCCTACATGTGTGGGGCTGCAGGTCAAGCTGGGCTGTGGGCACTGTTTAACTCATGTCTAGAAGCTGTGTATCACTATTTTCTCTTAAGCACTTAGCATTCTCTGCAATTCAAACGTGGACAAATCCCCGACACGGAGTCGTTCACCGTTGTCTTTTTTCCTTGTATTCACAGAATCATTACATGTCCTGACTCAGCTTACCAGCTCACCTGGGTCTGTAGGAGCCCAGGCTCTGGCAGCACTGAGGAAGGCCATGGCTGGGACTGGGCAGAGGCAGCAGGGAGAGCTGGAGCCCAGGGGCAGTCAGTGCTCTCAGCTGGTGGCTGCAGAGGACTGGCAGCCTGGCTAAGGAAGCTCCAGCCTGGCCGGCAGCATTGACTCTTCCATCTCCATTTCTGCTCTCATAAATACACTTGAGTTTTAAGTGGACTGTTCATTTCAAGTGCTACTGGCTGACACTACCCTTTTGGTTTTCCTAAAGAGGCTGTGCTTAGGAGAAAGTTTCTATAAATTGGCAGGGTTCATCTGCCTCTGAGATTTTGCAATTGTTATTTCAGGTCACATTTCAAAAAGCATAGGCCAGCAAATGTAAGGCTCATCCATGTAATCTGTCTATAGTATATCGTAAGTTCAGTCAATAATGGCAGGTGGAAGGCACAGGGCCTCAGAACTGGGGCATATGTAAGGGGATTCTGTGGAATTTCTGAAAACATGAGGCTTGTCCCAGGCAATGTGTTGCATAAGGGAGTTGTGCAATGCCAAACTGCCTAAAGTCTGTCATAATTTGTATACTTTGTGTACTTGCCTTTCCAGTCTTCCTTTCCACAGCTGTGGGTTAGAATCTGTGCTTACTCTTGGGTAAATGAGAAAATAAGACTTGACACATTGAAAAAGGCAGAGTCTTTCTTTGTGTGTGTGCAGCCTGTGCCATCTGAAATCAGTGACCAGGTAACGCCTTCCAGGCAGTGTGAACTTCAGGAGGTGCACTCAGTGCTCCAGGTAGCCCTTGAGGGGACATCAGGCCTCTTTGATGTCTGCATGAGCAGGTGCACTTCTTACATACTCAAATATCTGGGCTAGAAGAAGTAAACTATGGGCAAGGGATGAAGATCCAGAAACCATTTATTGTCTTGCTGCTGTATGCTACTGATAATCAATGTTCATATAGTCCCTGCTAGTACCAGGAGCACCTTATTCTGATGTACAGGGACTCCTGGGAGTTAACTGGCTTGACTGCTGCCATTTGCTACTTGGCTTTAGAAAGAAGAAATTAAAGCCACAGTTGTAGTAAGAGGAGTGTGAAATGTTTGCAGGTGAAGAGGAAATTATTCTAAATATTTTGGCTTTTGTAATCACCAAAAAATAACAAATCATGATTTTTGTAAAAGAATTCTTTCAAAGTCTTGGTGAAACTGCTTGAGAAAAAAACGATTTGAAATTTTAATGTGAACATTCATCAGCTAAATGTTTGTTCTAAATTTTGTAATAAGATGGAACCTGTGATGGTGAATCAGATGAAGCAGAAGTGGATAATTTCACCCAAACATCATGGACCTTAAAGGCAATGCTAAACTCCAATGAAGTAATTCCTCCTCTAGTTCTAGTCACAAATGACCCTTTATTGCTGCTTTTTGGTCAAAGCACCTCTTTTAGACCATCTTCATTGTCTGAGTGTTGTGATTTCCCGGGGTATCTCTTTCCCTATCATCTTCTGCCTAATTGCATTTTCATGGCTTTAAATACATTTTTTAAAACCTTACTACCATAGGTAGTAATGTAGATTGTAGTAAGTTTTTGGCAGACAAATACTTTGTCCCAGACAAAGTATTTTCTGCCAATCTGCAAGGATCAAACAATTTGTTTTTTTCAATTTCAGTGTCTTTTTGCAGAGCATTTGTTGGATTGAGCATTCTCCTGATTTCACTGGAATTAAAAGCTAGAACTCAGAGTATGTTTGGCTCCTGTCGCTTAAAGCAGTCAGCACCATTAATTGGTAATCTTGGGAAGCTAATTATTCTGGTCTTTAGGACACAGTGGCATTACCCACAGTGATGCAGTGAAATGCTTCACTTTTTGAATTTTAAACCACTCCAGTTGCTAGTTGCTATCCCTTTTTTTTTTTTTAAGTATTTAGAATTTACTGGGCTGAGTATTTATGAATTTCACAGAACATTTTGTTCTCTGATTTAAATCCTGCATACCAAGTGCCTGCCTGGGGCAAAGACAAAAAAAAAAAAAAGTTAGCTTTGATACTCTAAAACTGGTTGAATAAATCCTGTGCAGCTGGCCTGCGTGAAATGTGCCCAGTGACAGCAAGCGGCAGCGAGGATTCAGAGGGATAGGGAGAGCTCTGTGCTGTCAGATGTTACAGTGTTTTATTGCTTTGGCTGGGAATGGCAGGAATGTGTAGGTATCTCTACTGCTCAGTATAAGGGTGCAAAGTGGTTCCCTCAGGCATGTACGTGGCCCAAACTGCTGCACAAGTGTGCAATGTTGCCTTCTGTGTATGTTTGTGCATGTTCTGGTGTTTTCCAACTTTGGAACTGTGGTTAAAGCCTTAAAGGGAATGTGTGAGTCTGCAGCAGCTGAGAATACATTTCCAGCATTGGAGGTTCCCATGTGATTGAGTGTCTGTCCCATCCTTGGTGAGGAATTGTCTAACCTGTACTGTGGTGTTTGTCAAGGGAAATTCTTGGAGACTCGTTTAAATGTTCAAGCCAATGCAGTACCGGTTACACTTGTCTTGTGGGTGAGATATCAGGGACTATTATGGATTGGAGAGTGGCTTTTTCTGCCTGTGCTGTCCTCACTACCAGCTCTGTTCATCCAAATGTCTCTCATCACTTTGCTTCTCTTTGTAATATAACCCAGCTGAGACGTGGTCCTGAGGGAAAAGTGGCTTAAATCTCAATCTTGAAAAGTCAAGAATTAAAAGATGCATAGCTCAGGAAAATAAGTTTTGGAATACAAAGTTATGAAGGCTGTGACTGGTTCACATGAGCAACTTGCAGCAAGGTCATGTTTCCCTCTGATAGTGCATCAACAGGAATTTGGAAATCCTGCTTTTACTTGGGGGTGTGAGCAGAGTGCTTTTAGCCATGCTCTGCAGTGCCATCTCTGTGAATCCAGCTCCCTTCTCAGGCTCCCCAGAGCTTCCACGTTCTCCAGAAAGAAGGACAAGAGTAACTTCAATGATTGAGACCAGATTTACAGAACTGGCCTCTGGAGCTCAGAATGGCAGGACTCAGAAAAGAAGGAAACATAGAGGCTTTCATTAGTTCAGGTATTTATTAGAAATACACTAAGAGGGACTTTAAAAAGAGATTTGTATGTATTGGATGGTAAACAAATTTCCAACAAAATGAGGTAAGAATCAAACTTCCCCTGGAGACAGTTTGGTCAATAGATTCTGACAGGGTATTTTTAAATTTTGTTTTTTTTTTGTTTTTTTTTCTCTTCCCGTGTTATTTGTAGAGATCCTACATTGAAATTATGCTCGGTCCTACACGGTCCCCTGGCTTGAGCA
Organism: Euphonia xanthogaster; assembly: GCA_034509185.1. Lineage (NCBI taxonomy): Eukaryota > Metazoa > Chordata > Aves > Passeriformes > Fringillidae > Euphonia > Euphonia xanthogaster. Next base: position 13,340,273 of record JAYDZK010000268.1, on the reverse strand, counting down.
AGTGCATGACAATTCTTAGGATGCCTGTGCTGAAAGACTTCTCTTAATGGACCTTGATGGAGTTTGGTTTCATTTGTTCCAGAATGGGATTGCCCTTCTTGCTGTTGCTGCAGGCTCATGATCTGGACCCAACCCCAGGACTCGAGCAGGACTGAAGGACACATGGTAAGATTGTGTTACCTGTGCACAGGAGGATGGTGAAATCTGGGATGTGTAGCTTGTGACTTTCACCTGTCTGGTCTGAAGCAAGGGACTGGAAGTTTCTGTATTGATGGAAGAGCAATGGAGACCAAGGAGAAGAGGTGAAAAATCCTTAGGAAAGCTAAAAACAGAAGAGAAGCAGCACTGAGAGTGAGCCAAAGCTTTTGGTTGTGTGTGTGAGCATTACTCATATAACTTCAAGAGGGTACATGCTTTAACTGAACATGTACCAGCTGAGGACTTGGCCCATAATGTCCTTTATAAAGCTCTGGTTCCTCCCCAAATAGTTTTTCCCTTCCTCTTCAAAGGGCACCTGTTGTTGGTGGAGTTGGTGATGATACTGGATTAGTGCACATGCAGTCAGCCTGCTTGGCCTCGGCCCTTTGGACCCAAAATGAACTCCAGCTGCTGCTGCCCAGAGCAGGTGCTTCATCCAGCCTGAGCAGCTGTTTGAATGCACACTGTCATGGCCAAGAGGAGGGGGGAGGTCCCCTGGAGGACCCAGAGGAACGACTGATCAGCAGCAAGCAAGGAACAGGGAAGTGTGCCATGGAGACCTGGTTTTTATACCCAGCAGACAAAAGTTGTTCTAGCACTTCCATGTGGAAATAGGCAACAGTGGCTGTCACTCTGCATCCACTGGGCCTGCCCAGTATCATGATGGATTATGGTTCCCAAAAAGAGGCTGAGGGACCACTAAAGACCAGCAGGGCTGGTTGTAGTCACCGGTTTAAAGCTCCAGTGAGTGACCCAGCAAAAGTGAGATTGAGCATAGAACAGTGCACAGGCTAATGGCCTGCTACCTGTGATAGCTTGGGCTTCACACTCACTCTGCTAGAGGGAGGAAAACAAAAGCAGAGTTAATGTGGGGTCTGAAGCAACTACAGGGAACAGTGCCAGGCAATGGAGACAGAGGAGATGACCTGGGGGTGTATGGAGATGTGATGGTTGGGAGTTTGAGGTCAGAGTTTGAGGACGAGGCACAGATAGTTTGTGTCAGAGATAAAGCAGCAGCAACCCGTTATTAGAGTGACAGGGACAGGACAAAGATGCAGGTTTTATGGAGTAAGGGAATCACAACCTTCAAAGGGATGAGGGCAGCTTGGAGTAAGGTCAACCCAGATCAACAGCAAGAGGTAGTGGAGAGTACCTTGCAGGGCAGGGAGTCTCACAGGATAAGCTGTTCAAAGTAATTTCCATCACTGGCGTCACAAACAGCCCTTTCCAAGTCCCTTCCAGCATTCCTTCAATTTATTCCCCTTCAACTCTTGTCACTGACCTAGCAGTGGTTCCCATGCAGTCCTGCAGTCTCAGATTGTTCCCATGCTGTTGGCAACAGTGCTCCTGGCCTCCCTTTCCAGGAGCATGCACTCTCTGGTGGTGTCTGCATATGTCAGCGTTGGCATTAACACCAAGTTTAATGTGGCTCCTTATGTCAGATCCTCTTACCTGTATCCATTCAAGTTACCAGAGTCCTTCCCCTTCCTCTGATAGGCTCACTTTGTGTCTCTGTCCTGTGTGTGGCTTTTGTCATATCCCATCAGCCAGACTTTTCATTCTTTGCATCTTTGCTGATTTGCTCAACCAGGTTTCCACTGAACCTCCGTAAGGAGGGGTAAATGCTAAGCAAGGATACTTCCTTGTACAGCTGTAAAAGGATTATTCAGGCCAGATTTCATTACAGCATAGCCTAAGAGTAGGAGAAAACATGAATATTGGAGGCCTCTCTTTGTCAGGAAATGGGATTTCCGCAGGTGCTCGGTTGTAAATGCTTTGCATGCTTCTAAGGCTTGGCACATGGCATTGCTGATTCCTGATTCAGGATGCAAGAATGTCTCATGACCCCTGCCATGAAAACTGGTGTCTGGCCATGTTTGGAAATCAGCCGTCGATGATGACAGTAGATGAGTATGGGTGAAATGAGCAGCTTGGCTTGGACACTAAGCAAGACTTGTTAAACATTGTAAATACAGATGTCCAATTCATATTTTGAATAATGAATATTATGAACTTTTCTGTAGCAAGTGGTAAGAAGCTGGATCATCTTTCTTCATCTGCTCACTGCCTTCACAGAATTTGCAAGTGTGGAAAAGTATTTCATCCCTTTACAGGATTAGGTAAGATTGGTAACCATGTGTAGAATTGCACAGAAATAGTCTAAATAGCCAATTATATTGATTTAAAGTTACCTGTGTGGTGGCAGGGAAGTTGTTTCCATTTTGGTTTATTTGTTTCTTTGGTTGGTTAGGTTATGCAGCTGACTTCGGTTGTTTATTCTTTTGGATGAAAACCTGCAGCTGTACAGGCCTGTACGATTTCTGTCCCAGTGTAGCTCTTCCATCAGGTATTCCTGCTATTTGGTTTGCTTCTACGTGAAAATTAAGGAATTGGAAAAATAGTACCAGAAACTCTACATGAATGAAATTCTCAAGGCTGTAAAGGAGAGAGATGTGTGAGGAGTAGGGTGTTTCTGTGTTCTGTTCTCACACCCCTTGGACAAGTCATTGTTACATGTGGAAAGAAACGCAACTGGTACCAGTGTGTGGTGTAGCTCTGTGCCAGGGGCGATGTCCTCTGATGCTCCTGTGGATACCAGCAATATTTCTGTGCTGCCTCCTTACCTGCCTGTTAGCATGGCTGGCTGATAGCCACAGCCACTGATCACCCGGCAGCTGCTGCCCTGCCTCCTTCCTCTGCACTTCTCTTCCTCAGCTTCCTTGAACTCAAGATGAATAAAAGTGCAGCTTTTCAAACCTTGGTGGAGTAGTAAATTCTTGCTGAAAACCAAACCAAATGCCATTTTGAGTGGCTCTGTATTTAAGTGTGGCAGCACATTTAATTTGGTATTCCAGAGGTTTTTAACAACCTACATGCAGATAGGAATTTTTTGAAGCTGATTAAAATGTAATTAGGTACCAAGGATTTAAACCATCCTAAAGGATGTGTGGCAATGCCCAGAGTCCTATCTAGTGAGGAACAATGGAGTGAAACAGTTTGGGTGTGGTAGATCAAAATTTACTAACTGCTGGATTAAGACTAAGGAAATAAAGAGCTTGTTAGCAGGCCTCCACATTTAGGGGATCTGGAGAGCAAAGAGTTTTCCTTTACACGAGGCCCATGTTATGCTGTGCAGGAATTCCCAGTTCAGGGTCAAAAATACTGAGAGTGCCCTTTCACCAGAGAGCTGACAATTAGCTTGCTGCCAGTAGGAAAAGCAGCCTTTAAGCAGTGAGTGAACAGTGTGTTAGCAATGGACCTGGAGAGAGGAGCAGCACACAGTCAGAGCCAGTGACATTCTTCACACCTGCTGTGGGGCATAACAGTAGCTGGCTGCCTCAGCCCGTGGCACTACAAGCAGAGCATTGTGCTGTGACACAGCCTGGACAGCGATTGAATTACACACCGATTAGGTCTTCGCCTTCTCCCTGTCACTGTGGACAATGGAGAATCAGAGAAGTGGACATGAGAGCTTTAGCAGGCCTTGTGCTCTCCAGCAGAGGAGGATTAGTTTGTAAATGGTAAATTGTGTTGGGGCCAAGAGTCGTAAAACTGAACTCTTGCCCTGCTGCTGCCTCAAAAGGCACAGGCTCTGCAGAAAAGCCCTTCTCCCCCCTTCTGCTAAATGCTGTGATCAGGGGAGGGGTGGGCATATGGTGGAATGTGCTCCTCTTTTCCTCTGCCAAAGAAGGAAGAAGAAACTGGTACATTGGTACAAATTTTGCTCCTCACCATCTCTAACTATCTTTTCTAAGGAAGGGCATGGGATTAAATTAATCAGTCTTCTGCCATTTCTACAGGATGCGGATTTGCCTCTCCCCGAGGTGCTGCTGGCTGGTTCACTGCCTGCTGGAGGGTGTCTCTAAGACCTGACTTAACCTGAAGCATGCACTTCCTCAGGAGGTCTGCAGCAGGGCTGGAGGACTGCAAACACTGCATCCCTTCCCTCATGTCACCTGCTGCCACATGACTGCAGTGCTTGTGCTGTGCTCTCAGCTCCCTCACCCTGAAATGTTCCTCCTGGTGGTTTGTAAGGAGCTGCCATGGAGCAGGCTTTGCTTTTGGTAGCAGTATTCCTTGTTGCCATGCCATTCATGAAGAAGATGGCTTTATTCTTGCCTTTATTCCTTTATTCCACTGGCACCAGCTGCTCTACCCACAGGCACCAAAAGTGGCCAATCTTCCATAACCTTTTTTAATTTTCAATTGAAGCTCTACATCACGTGAACTTCTTGGGGTTTTTTGAGAGGTAAAGACCTTTTTTTTTTCTTTTTTTTTTTAAGAAACAACACCAAATAAAAACCCAAACACCACAGCCCAACAAACCCAAAACTAACAGGAAAAAAAAATCAAAACCCACACATTGAACCCAAGCTGGAGAAACAACTGCACTATGTGACTGATACAGTCCATGGGAGTACAAAGCATTCCAGCCTGATCTTGCACATCCACTCCCTATACCTATTAATAGCTTTTAGGCATGGGCATAGACATGGAGATGGACAAGAGTAGAACATTTATCTGGGAGCCATACTGTTTTCTAGAGCTAAAGATTTCAGTGTGATAAAGTAGACATTTTAAAGCATTGGTGGAGATAGGGGGGATGTAACTGCCCTTAAACTGAGGTTGGGTTAGGCATTCTCACATCTTGGAGTCTGCCAGTAAATAGCAAAGTATATGAGCAATGGAAATACGTCCTTCTTAATCTGTAAAAAGAAAAAGACTGTTTTGAAAATCCATCAATCTTTCAAATCATAATGCATATTGATCCTGAATCATCACAGGGGAATTCAACAGGGGTGTTCTTGTTAGTGGTCTAAAAACATAAATGTGGTTGAATATGTGCAAAACTGTATCTTATTCCAGTTGTCTTTATTACTGCAATAAATGACACCAGCTCTCTCTTTCTACAGACTTTATCTCATCTGTTTATAGTGCTGGCATTTATTTTGTTTTGAGCTGACAAACAATGTGTGCCTAGATACTGTGAGGTTGTAGAGGCTTTATGAACATACCATTTAAAAGGAATGGTTTCTGCTCTGGTTACTAGTTTGAACTGAGAAAAGATACTCATATTTCATACTCCTGAAAGAAATAGTAGACTTGCTGTAATACAGCAATTCTGAGTAATCTGCTCATAAACGATCCATTCCAGATCCCGAAAACTCCCAAATCTCTCCCACCTATTTTCTCTAAGAAGTGGCAAATCCTTAGTAGCTCTCAAAAATGCTCACAAGTCTGCAGGGCATGAAGGCTTTGCTTTGGTTTATTTTTTGTAAAGCTTGGTAAAAAATATGAATGAGAAATTTCACTGTTGTTCAACATAGTACTGATAACTGAGAGTTCATTTTCAAAACTGGAAAATAACAGCTATTCTAAGTAGTCACTGTTGGTTTTACTACTATGGAGTATTTCAGGGATAAGTTTTAAAACAAAAAAAGGAAAACCAGTCATTCACGAGTGCTGATACAGGAATGACAGAGGTTAATGCCACTGACATCATGTTGGAACTGTATAGCATTTTGTTAATGGTTATTAATGCCCTGCTGCTGGGAGACAGACAGTGCCAGCTGCCATTGGAGTGGTGCCTCTGCGGGTGTGCCTGGGCCTCTGCTCAGGAAGGAGAGGGCCCTGAGGAAGGCTCAAATCTGCTCTCTCCACTGAAACAGGAGGAGAGGAGACAATGAGAGAAGGCACTTGCAGTGCCTTGCTTAGAACAGGGCTTGGAGAGTGAAGCAGGAGCAGCAGACTCCTATGGAGCCACGTCCAGGAGGTACTGAGGACTTCTGTTCAATTCAGATCTCCAGGACTAAACTCAAGATGCACATCTTTTGGAAGAAAACGGCAATAGATTCAGATAAACATGCATGGAAATGATGCCAGTAAGCCTGGGGAAGAAGCCTAGGTTCATGTAAGAGAACACAGAGGAAACATCAGGGGAAAGGAGTCAGAAATGCTATAGACTGAAGGAGAAAAGCCCTTGAGAGGAAGGGAAAGGAACTTTGTAATGGCAGAATGATGATGGATATGGAACAATTAATTAGCTTTGACTACATCATATTCATTGTGCTTCTAGATTTGTGGGTTTAGCTGCCTCACTTGGGGCTGGCTATTACTTTGTGTAGTACCTTTGAATTTCATCCACCATAAGGGAATGAAACAGATACAGAAAAGTGCAATATGTCAGTGTAGCATATCAAATTGAGACAGGCATTTTTAGCAGTCTGTACAGAACAGAGGTTTAAGCCTGCATTAAATTATTCCATAAGTGTATTGTTGTTACAACAGACCTGAAAGGAGCTAAAAGCATTTCAGTAGATCAAAAAAGGAAACTTTGATTTCCTTTCCCACAGCCTGGACCCAAAATGGGATTGCCAGCCAGTCTTACATGGCCTGGCTGTGTACTACAGGATCACCCCCTGGTGAATGGGAGCAGAACACCTGGAGATGAGTTGTGAGTCCTGAGGGAGTAACTGAGGCTCACCAGGCCTCTCCAAATTGTTCAGCTTCTAGATCTCTTTAAATGCTGGTGCAGTGTAACCTGAATAATGCACTGGGAATGTTTAGCCAAGAGATGCCTGATGGCCCAAGGACCTTTTGATGATGACTGCTATCTGATGTGCCACACAGACTGTTGTACTCTCTTCCATGTTAGTTAAAAACTAGTACATCACTGCTTATGTCTTCTAAAAGGGAAAATGCGAGTTTGAGGCCATCAACCTCAGGTTTGGACCCAGAATTTAATTTAAAACTCCATTAATTTTGCACACCCATTAATTATTAGAAATAAGTGGCAACATCCATACAATATTGTACATATATTCCCCAATTATGCAGCCTAATATTCAAACACAATGATTTGTACAGACTTTATTTTCTCTGGTCACTTTTACAAATAGAGTTGCCCATACAAATAGTTTGCAGTCAGTTTCTCTCAGTGCAAAGTGTGAGCAGCAGGAGCAGCAAGTCAAGGGGAGCAGTTTTTCCCCTCTGCATGGCATTGTGCCATCATTACTGCAGGTAAATTGTCTGATTTTAAGGACTTTCCTTATTATTTTTTCTTTTTAAATTTTATTTAGCCACCTAAAATGGTTCATGTTACTCTTTCCAGTAGCTCTGACATCTATAATTACTACAAATAATTTGCAAGGAAAAAAGAATGTGTAACAAAACACACTGGCTATTTTGAAGAGCTTCAAATTGAATGTAACATTGGAATTCTGTATTTTTTCAAGAAAATAGACTCTTACTCATTAACCTCTAATCTTTGATTATTCTTTCACTTTGTTGGTAGATAATATTTAGAGGAATTTTGAATGGCTGGGACTCAAGCTTGACTTTTCATTTGCATTTCCAACTGGAGCAAATCAAACAATCCAGGATGAAGCTTGAATAAGCTTCTACTCACCCCAATCACTGTGGGATAGCCCCTGCAATCTAATGTATGTCTAGGCTTTGCCGCTTGAAATTTTTCTTCTAGGGTGAGGAAAGAGGAGAATTTGTCTATAATTTACGGTCAACAGAGTCTATAATTAATAATTAACAGAGCAGCAATGAGCCTCTAAAAGGTGTTTTTATCTTAAAGCAATAAACAATCAATACAAGGTCATTTCTCAAGGATAAAATGGCAGTTTGGGTGGGGGTTTTTTGGTGGGTTTGGGTTTCTTTGCACATAAGGAAATATGGTAGCCAATGCCTCTTATTATGCCTACAATGTAACTGACTCTGGAAGCTTGATTTATTTGGATTTTGGATTTGTTTTGGATTTGTAGCTGGTGAAAAGAAAGGTAAAAATAATTTCCAAAACCTGATCTCTAGCAGATGAAGATCATGCAGAAAAACAGTCAGGCATGTTCCAATGCACTGAGATTTGGATCTTCTTCTGGGTCTTACATTATGAGTCTGTTTAAAATACTTCACCTCTTTAAGGTTTTGACTAGGTTGCCATTTCCCTATAGTTGCCAGAGTGGTGCCTGTCTGGAAATTAATCATCCTGTATTTGTGTAAACATGAAGTGCTTGTCTGGAAACCTGTGTGGAATGCTTGAATGTGCCATGGGCTGGTTTTTAGCGTGTATGACTGCTGTGGACAGAACCATACACTGAGCTATTCCTGGCTGTGTTTTAGGGAGTTTGAGCTGAATTCTGAGTCTGTTTATTAACCCTAATGTCTGTGTGTTTTCTTCCTTTGTTCTTTGGAAGGAGAATAGGGCTTTTGAATTGGTCAAGACAACAGAAACAATGAAAGACTTCCTTGTGATGTGTAATGTCACTTGTATGCTCACTGTTGATAAAAGTAACTCCCTAACCTGAAATCAGGTGTGCCAAGTTACCTTCACTGGCATTGTGAGAGCAGCAGCAAAAGGTTCACATAATTATTAACTGGACTTTTATGGGTAAAGTACATGCCTTTCTCCTAGAAAGAAGTAGTATCCTACCTGGCTTCACACGAGGCAAAAGTTTTAGAATCACAGAATGGCCTGGGCTGGAGGCACCTTAAAGATCATCTCATTCTATCTCCTCTGCCATGAGCAGGGGGCACATCTTCCACTAGACCAAGGTTGCTCAGAGCCCCATCTCCAACCTGGCCTTGAAACACTTCCATAGATGGGCCATCCACACTTCTCTGGGCAATCTGTGCCAGTGTCTCATCATTCTCACAGTAAAGAATTTCTTATTATCTAATCTAAGCCTATATTCTTTCATTTTAATAGCATTCTTTCCATGCCCTGATGAAAAGTCCCTTCCCAGGTCTTGTAAGCCCCCTTTAGGTACTGGAAGATGCTATAAAGTTTCCTCAGAACCTTCTCTTCTCCAGGCTGAACAGCCCAAATTCTCTCAGCCTGCCAAATTTCTTTAGTGTTTGAAAAATACTGAAGAGCACTAGTTTTTCTGCCTTTCTTCCCCTTCCTCATGAAATGGAAGGACTTGCACTCTTGTTACTTCTTGGGAAATACATTAATTCATCATAGGCTTTTCTATATGAACAGGTTTACAGAGTTGTGTTGCCAAATTGATAATACCAGAGGAAGGTGTAAAAGCATAAGGGAAACATGAAACTGGTTGTCTTAATTAAAGGTGCAAACAGCAGATGTGAGCAACTGCAAAGCTATTCAAACTGTGGAGGACAGGAGGGGAACTGATTTCATTGGGAGCTGAAGATGTTAAATAAGCACCTTGAGTAGAAAGGATGCTGGCAAACACTGGGGTTAGGGTTTGGCTGCTGGGGAACCATGTGATGCTCCAAAGCTAGTTTTTTTTAGAGGGCACAGTGTAGAGTTGAATAGGCTTATAAATATGAGCACTTCAGTCATGTGCCTCAAAAGAACCTGTAGAACCATCTCTTCAACCTGTACCTATTATAAATAAAGGAGATTAAAAGGGAGAAATTTGAAGAACTTTGTTCAAGTGTGTAAATATCTGGAAATAGCCAAGTGAATCAGACTTGTTTTGCAAAAAGAATGGTGTGGTAAGTCAGTGTTGTAGGCTATCATAAGCATCTGTCTCTGAATCTGCGTATATGCCATCATGGAATTGCAGAACAGGGGTTGTAAAAGCAGTTTAAGATTTTGGTTAGTAAGGCTTAAGGTTGAGGGCAGCTCCTTGTCTTCAGAGACTGCTTTCTTTTTAAGAACTGAGGGCTTCGTTTCCCCTGCCACAACCCTGTGGCGATTGGCAGCACCTCAGCCTGATCTATGAACTTAAAACACATTTGATCTATATGCTGGTGCTTACTGCCAGGTCCTGCCACTCCACCTGAATAACTATAACATGCTCATAAATCAGGGGAGAGCATTCCTCGCTGACACCATCCCAAATGCCCTACTGAGCTGAAGCCTGTGTTAGCCATCAATGCCTCTTACATAAACATGTCATACTTTAAAGTAGGGTCTTGCAAAAAGCATAAACAATATGCTGGTATGGAGGGGCCACACAAAGTCAAGAGCTGTTAAGTGGGGGGAAGAGGAGGAGAAGAATCTCTTGATGATAAATATATCTACCAGACACATATGGAAAGAAAATAGTTAAGTCTAGCTTACATTTCTTTCAAAATGAAATAGTCAGATGTGGAAATGATTGTCATATTCCCTGGGGAACTAGGAAGCTAGGAGCCACAGGAAAAGAATGATGCACAATACCTTGGCTTTTGTTGCATTCCCTTCAGCCTGCTCTTCATCCCACACCTCATGCATCAGATACCCAGTAGTCTGTGTATTGGATTAGGCAGCGAAAAACCTCAGTTGCGTTTGGTTTGCTATAGAAAGCTGAGAGGGAACAATGGCTCAGTCTTGTGTGTGCATTGAAAACCACTTCCTAAGCCTTGTTTGAAGTCACCCACAAACATTGAGGCTGGTAGTTCCTGTCTCCCAGGTCTCAGTCCTCACACAAGGAGGACTGATGCCAATTTTGGGCACGGTAAGAGAAATGTTAAGGAGCATCCCAGGCACACCTTTGTTATAGTCCACAGCTGAGCGACTTGTAAACCTCATGTGTTTGTGCTGGTACAGCCTTTGATGTGAATGGGCAAGGAGAGTGCTCTCCAGCACAGCAGCTGGAACACACACAGCCAGAAGTGACACCAGGCTGTAAAGGGCGTCTGCGGCCGCCCTGTCAGATGGGTCACAAATCACGGGGCTGACAGGTGCCTGTGCTGGATCCTGCAGCAGGGTGTGCCTTGGTGTGCAGCAGCAGGTAGGAAACCTGCGTGGTGGGTGGCCACATTGTACAAATGACTCAAATTCTCTGCTCAGGAGCAGCCTACTGCACAGCTTGGGGCAGAATCAGGAACATTTGCTTTTCCTTAAATTGGGATGAGTGCTGCCTATACTCTGACTTCAGGTTGGGTTCAATTTCACGCACTTTAATAGTCATGACAACCTTATTTGTAGCGTTAAGGCAAGAGGTTTTTGTGAAACACAAAGCTGAGCCTGCAGTTCCCCAATTGCTCCTACTGAAAGGGTCAGGGTGCCTTCAGCACCCATGCTGCTCTCCCAAGGAGGGAGATCCAGCATGCAAGAAGGAGTGTGAGTGCTCGCGTCCTGGAAGGGCTTCAGGGTGTTTGGGCATGGACTTTTCTTATGGAATATCTAATCTATCCCTGTAATTTCTAACTGATGAGGATGATTGATGAGTATTACTCTGCTGTGGGAGCCTGAACCACAGTTAGCATTTTTGATGGTGATGACCCTCCAAAAATGCATGTGGGATCTTCCACTGCCTGCTTAGAATTGGTTTTTACTGCCTTACCCTCTATCCATACACATTAATTCCCGAGCTGCCCTTACCCCCTCACCACCTCCTTCTATATATAATTTAAGGTCTTTAGGGATTGATGCACAGCAACCAGCCTGTAGTAGATTGCTTTTTCATCCTAACCCCTCATTGGTGTTAACTGGCAGCAGCTCTCACCTTATGTAGGCACTGAGAAATCTGTGCTTTTACATCCCATCCTTCAGAGAAGCAAGCAAGCAAACTTTTGGTCAGGGGCAATAGCTTTTACATGACTTTTTTTAGAGCCAGAAGGCAAAGGCTGAGGCAGCAGCTCTGAGCACGCGCTGGCCTCGGGAGAGGCTCCTCGCTGCTGTGCAGCTGTTGTGAGAGCTGGGGAGGACATGGGGCTCCAAAGCCGAGTGCCACATGTGCTCAGGCAGCCCCTGGCAATCCTGCCTCAAGTCGACTTCTGTTTAGGTGGTACTGGGTTTTTTTCTTTTTCCAAGCGGTCACTTGATAGGGTATAATCCTGTAAGATACTCAGCAAAGAAGCTGATACAGGAAAGTATTTCTGCAGATGCTTCATTTTCAGTGAATAAGTGGTCCTTTTATGTGGGTGGGAGCACTCATGTGCTTAAAGTTAAGCACATGCTTAAGTGCTTTCTTGGATTGGGGCCAAAATGCTAATGTGATGGAGATTCCCTTTCTCAAGTAACTGCAATGTTCAGGACTTCATTTGGACCCCTGGGCCTGCAGGATTACTGAAATACACCCATGACTGGTGAATATTGGGCACTTTTGTTCTTAAACTTTCCATTTTCAACAAAACCTTCATGCAATGTTGCTATATTATGACTTCTGCTTTGCATACACAGAATAGTTTTTTACTAGGCCTGTGACAGACTTAAAAAGAAACCCTATTGCTGACCTCAAATTGGTTTTCTTATGAGGATAACTTATTTTTTCTGTTTGAAGAAAAAACAAAGTTTCCTTCAGCACCTTTTGCTATGTTTTTGATCTTTAAACTGTTCCTACTACACTTCTGGAAGAAAATCACCCTTTGAGGGGCACCTCTAAGATGTTGAATTCCAACTGCTGGGAGTCTCTCGTGTGATGTTGCACTTGCTGGCGATAGTCTGCTTTGATGACAGCAGTGGTAACGAGGCCAAAGCACACATGTGTGGGATGTGACAGGGCTGTGCACCTGTCTGGGGCAGGGGGCACCAGGTCTTCCCGTGGCAGCCTCCTCGGTGGCTGTGCTAATCACCGGCGGTGACACGGGGGTGACACTCGCCGAGCCCGGCAGACAGGAACGAGCAGGGTGTTGGGGCTCTGAGCACACAGCTGCTTCTCAAATTATGATGCACAGGGTCAGAGGTCACTGCAGAAAAAGCAGACAAAATTATGCTTCCTACTGCCACCATGCCACATCAAAATGGTAAATTGTTTGTTTTATAGTGGGTCTGTCAGGCTGTTCTGCTGCAGCAGACACGTGGATTTCTCAGCTCGCTTGTAGCCCTTTAACAATAAAGGGGTTTGTTTTATAAATATTGTGCTAGAGATTTCTTTCTGTTAACTGTTGTTCTCTGACTGCTGCTATAAAATAGAAGGGTTTAGATGTTTTTAAAGTGTTTCTCTGGTGGTGAGGCTTGGCAGCAGGGTGAGGGTGTGGGGCCAGCAGTGCTGCAGGATTTGTCTGCTCTGGCCGTGCTGTGTGTGGGCACGGCAGCTTGTGGGCTCCCCTTGGATACCTGGGATATGGGATAAGCTGTGGGCAGATGGCTGTGCACAGGATGAGCCATCTAGGTTAATGACCTGGGCAATGCTGTCTGCTTCTGTTCCTGTTTCAGAAATAGGGCAGATCTTTATCCTGTGTGCAGCATCCGCTCACTTTTCCCAGAGTTGACACCTCTCTGCTGTCCTTTCCACTTGAATTTGTATCGAACAAGGGATGGTGCTTGCAAGAAACTTGTGGAACTAAGAGTGAGAACCAGGCTGGAGAAACCATAAGAGTTCAAATATGTAGGGTATGTGATGCTTTCTCCAGCTTTGACTTTTTTTGAGTTCCTTTTTATTGTGAAGGGCTTGTTAATTTTTTGTTAAATTCTTCGACCATAACTGTGACCAAAGAGAGGAATGCATTTGACAAGTGCAATAAAGCAACTGTTCCGTGTTCATGGCAAGTGCTATACTTCTATGCTATTAATTCAAATTGCCTGGATTTTTATAAAACTGGGACCGTATAGGATTACCTACCTAGAACAGTTGAAATGGATCACACTACAAAGTAGTCCACATCTCCCTATCAAATTTTAGAGGAAATAATCTTGGAGTCATAGGGGAGGCGAATGTCTCTGGAGCACAGCTTTTAGATGCATTTTTGTAGCCAGCAAATGTCGGGAGTCCCAAAGAGAAATAACAGGAAAATGCCATTAAGTAAAATAGAAAGTTCAGTGCAAAAAGAAAATCTGCGTGTGAGGTAATGACACTTAGGAGGACACAGGTAACTCAGAAATGTGTTTTGCTGTAACTGCTGTAACTAAGCAGGGAAGGTGATTGCAGTACTCAGTCCTCTTCCAAGAGGAAAAGTGGTGGGAAGTGTACATGGGCACGACTTGAGTAGACTTCTGCTGAAAACCAGAGGTGTGCAAATTTTTCTTCAGTTTGATGGTTGTACAGGCAAGGAAAAATCATTTGGGACCAGAGAAGTCTTTAGAGAATGAAGAAAGCATGAATGTGTTCCAAGACCAATACACTGCTTCAATTCCAGGTATTTTTAATTTCTTTTTTTTTTTTTTCCTATGTAACAGCAAGAAATCCGGGATCTTGTTTGTTTGTTCATTTTTGTTTGTTTGTCTGGGGATTTTTGGCTTTTTAATTAACAAGGTAATATTCAGAAGTAATGTGCAGCTTCAAGAGGGAGGAGTGTGGGCATCCCTACCTCTTTACAGACGTCCAGCAGGGTTAGCATTCATGTCACAAAGCTGTTGATGCTCTTCTGTGAGCCTGGCAGAGAAAAAAGAGGGTCTGAATTCAAGTTTCTGCATCCAAAAATAGTCTCACCACCGAATGGAGGATATGAAGTGGAAAACCTGATAAGAATGACCATAGTGACCTGTACATGAATTCCCATGCATGTGTAACTTGTTTTCTTACACTGAAAAGGAATAATGGGGTTGGGTAGAATGGACACCCCCAAATAAGCTGAGAAGACTCTCTGAGACAAACCTGGCCCAACATTACTTGAGTTTAGGATAAGTGCAGATAAGTTATTAACTGTTCTTAAGTACACTCAGGTTTTCTTTGAAGCCAGGATTTTTAGCACAGAGACAAGCTGCTCTGCTGCCAGTGCCTGCTTCCAGGGAAGGACTGGATGTTTCTCCATGCTGGATCTCATGTTCATGGTGTGCTCAGTCACTTCTGGTCAGTGACTGCAACCCGATAGCCATTGCTAAATCCTCAGCGTCTTCTTGAAGGGACTCTGTGGAAAAGGGATAGTCACCATGGCAAGAACAAATTGTACTTGTATTAGGGTCTGAAGGGAGCCAAGGCATTTGGATTTTGGAGGTGGTTGCTCATGTGCCAAAGAGGCTAACCCCTGTTTTTGTCAGCTTCCCATCTTTGTGGGATAGTCTAGCTCTCAGTGCCTACTAAGCAGGTGGTGTGCAAATGGTGGCTTTTTGAACTGCAGTACTTTTTTGAACCTTGTGTCACCTGACTTTGAGGTCAGTGAACCTCGCCATTCATCTTGGACAAATTCTTTTTGTATTGTCAGGCTTCTGTTTTGGAAATGAAGCTATGATCCTTGCTGTCGCCTCATGAGTGACAAATATAAGGCAATGGAAAAGGACTTACCCCTAATCCTGCAAAATTAATTTCATAACAAAGTTGATCACTGAACAAGAAAATAGAGCTGGGCAGAGAGTCAAGATATCTCCATTTGGTTTGAGCCAACTTCTTCCTGATTAAAAACTGTAACATATTTTCTTTATAATGCCATCCTTGAACTCTTACATTTTTTACCACTATCTTAATCACTTCAAAGCTACGGTGTTTGCTCAGGTCCTGAAGGTGACTTCTAACAATAGTAGCAGAAAGAATGATCCACTGATGCTTTGTGAGGATAATGCTGAAGTCTGTGGTACGTCATCAACCAGAGGGTGTCATTCCCTGCCCATTATGTTGATTTTTTTCTTGTACATGAGAAGCAGGCTTGTATTTGAGGTTTTCAGTTTAGACCTGTGTCCTCTGTTCTGAATACAATGATTCCTAAGCTGTTCCTGAAGAAGCTTTTCCTCAAAGGTTTGGGTGGGTAGAACTAGAAAAGTGAAACTGCTTCTAGGGCAGTCTTTTCTTACCTATGTTTCTTTCTTGGAGTGAACCGTTAAATGCACTGTGGAGTCTGGGATGAGCAGGTCATCCCATGCTATGTGTTACCCTATAGCTAATGCCAACTGCAATTTCAAGTGCTCCCTCCTAATCTCTCCCCCTCATGCATTATTTCCTTGTGCAGCATTAACACACCACATGCTGATCCACTGTTGCTTCATGGATTTAGAAAATAATCTACAGGCCTGCAGTGATGTAAAACATTAAATATTGTTTTAAATATCGCAGGCGCCATCCTGCCTACACGGTACTTAGGGTGGGCAGCACGCCAGCGCCTTTGCTGGCATGTGCCTGAGAACTGGAGCATGCCTGCTCCCAGTGAACAAAGCAAAGCCCAGGACAATAAGGCAGGAACGATGACAGACAGGGAAGGGCTGGCTCATGGCTTGTGCTGTTTGACCATAATATCAGCTTTGGAGACTGTACTGTCTGGAGGGCTAAGAGTTTCTTTCTACACTCCTGCCTTACTGCCTGCACCTGCCCATCCGAGGGCAGGCAAGAAAGAAAGGACACTTTATAGAGCTTCCAGGGGCTTGTCAGTCAGTTATTGCACAGGGGGGATTCAGTGGATGCTTCATACTCCTTCTCTCACTCAGCATTGCCAGATAACACTGGGCTGAGTGCATTTCTTCTTAGTTTGCTTCCCTCTTTTTGACCCAGCAAAAAGCAATTTTGTGTCTGGGAGGGGAAGGGCGGGGGAAGCCTCTGTGCCATGCTGTGTGTGTGGAGGGAGCAGAGGTAGTGCAGAGTGCCTGCTGCAGTTTTACCTCTGAGCTGTGCCTTTCCTTTCTGCTCCAGAGGAATAAATTCCCACTACAGCCCTGCCTGTGGGTAGGCTGTTCTTCAGCCCCAGGTTTTCAGTGCTGTATTCACACCCACACTCACTATTTGCATGGGGACAACTAGAATAGAGCATGTGTTTTCTTTTCCTTGCAGTGACTTGGCCATGAGTAACCATCGGGAGTCGTGCTGTTTCCATTCTGAAGAGCTGCATGTGCATGATGTCAGCTGAAAAGCTGCAGAAGCTCAGAGTGGTGTGTGCAGCTGCTCAGCCTCTGTCTGCATCGGGCACACATAAACTGAGCCATGGCTTTAGGTCTCTGCCTGAGGACTGCTGACCCTGTCCTCACCTGCAATGTTCCTGATGTTGGGAAAAAGTCAGTCCCCTTTAACTTTCTCATCACCACATCAGCTCCTGTCTTTGTGCCCATGGATCCCAAGTTCCTTGTGAGGGAGAGCACTCAGCCTTTGCAAGGTGGTCCTGCACTTCTGAATTCATGGCGCAGTGAATGATGTTTTGGAAGGCAAAGCCTCAGGTACTGTTGGAAACATCTACCCATGAGCTGCTTAATATAGTTCATTACGTTGGAGTGTCTGCATGAAAGAGGCAGGAGAAAAGGGTTGCCCACAAATATTATCAGTACAAATCAGCATGGTATTAATGCAGCCAAAGGTATGGTCTGTTTATACACCCACCCTTTAATGCACGTAAATGTGCTTAATTCTGTGAGGAGTTGCAAAGCCAGGAGCTATATGAACTTGGCTGTCACACACGTCTTAAAGCATTATTTCTCCTTTTGCCTGCAGATCCCTCTAATGACAAATGGCCCAAGAACTTCAAAGACATAGTGCAGCTTAAATCTTCATGCTTTTGCTTCCTCCAGCATCTAGCTGTGGCAAGGCCAGCTTCTCACTGGCTCTAGGGGCTCTCTCTTCAGGCTTTTAAATGTAAGTGACTTGTGACAGTTCATGTTACCTGGTCCAGCTGCTCTAGAAATGGGCACCTTGACTCATTAGAAAAGCAGGCATCTCTCTTCCACTGGGTCCAAACTCCTCATTAGCTTTGAAATATTTCACTCTGCTCCCACCCCTCAAGTTACAGCTTCTTTGGCCAAGTTCATTAGTTCTTATTTCCAGAACCTGCTATATCTCAGAGGGCTTCTGAACAGCTCACAAGGTGACTAATACAGGTAAGGTACCTGACCTAATTTTCATGTAATTGGCATTACTTACTGAAGTTGCTTTTTCTTCAAGAGATGGAAGTGCCGAGCACTGATGTGCCATCTTTGAGCATTTATAGGATGAGACTCCTGAATTTTCTCTCTGCTGGCTTAAGTTTGTGTAAGCTCAGCCTCTTTCTTACAAAGAGTTGCTTAACTACTGTAGTTACATTGGAACACAAAATCAGTGAAAAACAGAAATGCAATTTAGCTAGAAAGGCCTAAAAGCAGTATTCTCATGTTTTAACGCAGCTGACTGGTTAAGAGAGCAAGTGTGGAAGCAACACTTCCCACTCCAGTGTGCTGTTCCTTCCCTTGCTGACCAGCAGCAGGCAATACTGTCTGTCATGTTCATATTCAGGTGTTAGTGGGTCTCTAACCTGGACTGCTAATGGATGGGATTAGCTCTGAATGTGTGCAATAAACTCAGCAAATGGAAAAGCAAAAGGAAGATATTCCTACAATGCCATATATTTTGTTGATATATGTATATAGCTCTTATTTCACTGAGCTGTGGGTAATCAGAAGATTCATGTTGGGTTATTTCTGAAGAAGAGACTCCCCCATTTAATGTCCTTCTTTCAGCCTTAGCGTGTATGCTTTGCTTCTGGTGTATTGGAAAGATGCGATAATGTCTAAAACAAGAATTATGTGGGAAAGACATGAAGATGCATAAAATGATGACAATCCATGGGTAGAAGGATCTTGTTAAGTGGACTTAGGAGATTCTCATCAATATCATTTTAGTGTGATGTAGTTCACACGATAACAAGATATTTTGTTCCACCAGCAAAATGGAGCATTAGCTTAGAGGACTGGATTACTCATGGCACAAACATGGCTGGTATGTGCAAACTTTCGGTGTTCTGCCAAGGTCAGTCTGTGGGGGTTGAGATGAAACTGTTTCCTAAACTGTGAAAGTGATCCTGGGTACCCAAGCTGCTGGAATGCCTGGAGGTTTTATGGATTCCTTCCCCTTTAGCCCACTAGCAGGGTATCTGCTAATGCAGGCTCCCCTTGCATTGCTCTAGTGAGGCTGGCCTTAGGAAAAGCATTGCTTCGACTCATTTTGTTTTCTGACTTCTTGTTTGCCTGCAGAAGGAGCATTTACAACAGCCTTTTCTGTAGATAACCAAGGCAAAATGTTGACCTCAGGAGCTGGAAAAGATGAATGTAACATTTATGTTTGAATATGACGCCAGACCCAGGATAGGAGTGGGAAGGTGTCAAGTTATAGTCAGATCTACTCTCACAGCACCTCAGCTGAGAACATTTGTTTGGAAAGGGCTGGTGAAAGGTGTCATGTCATACAGGTGAAGGAAACAAAAGGTAGGAAAACTGATTTTGACCTGGGGCTGAGGATCTGCAGCGGGCTTGCTCCTCCTGCCCACTTAGAGGGGATGTGACCAGGCAGGTCTTGGCCGTGCCTGGAGCTTGCTGGAAAGACCATTCCTGAGCTAGCAGAGCTCCAGCTATGTTCCCCCTGTGTCAGGCTGGCTTTGTGCCCTCCCCTTGCAGCTCACAGGCTGTTGCTGGTCTGGCTGTGCTTGCCCAGTGCTCCAGAGCTTCAGCCACAGCTTCCCATTTCTGATGGCTCAGAGCAGAGCATCTCTGCTAAAGCCTGATGTTGGAAGCATGCACTGAAATGAAGGTGTCAGGGTGGTCTCCAACTGCTTGCGAACTGTGTCTGTCAGGAATGTGCTTTGTTATGGAAGGGTGTGGAAGACTAATGGAGGGAAGCTGATAAGCAGCAGATGAAGTTGGAAATAAGTGTTCAGGATGAAGTCAGGGGATCAAACACAGATTATATTCCTTTGCTTAACTGCCTTCAGATTTTATAGTTCATTCATTTTTTTTTGCCTGTGCTACACAGGATGCTAATTCAGGACTTAAAAATCTAAGGGTCATTTGGGACGATTACCAAGCTTC
The DNA here is from genome assembly GCA_034509185.1 of Euphonia xanthogaster. Taxonomy (NCBI): domain Eukaryota; kingdom Metazoa; phylum Chordata; class Aves; order Passeriformes; family Fringillidae; genus Euphonia; species Euphonia xanthogaster. Next base: position 13,320,547 of record JAYDZK010000268.1, on the reverse strand, counting down.
CACAATGTCACTGTCAGACTTGGATCCTGGGAAGCTCTGTAGTAGGGCAGGACTTGAGGATGAACGTTTCGTGTAAATACAGAAAGTAGGGTTAAATTTCAATCAAAACTAGAAAGAAACAGTAGAGAGCTAAAAGATATCTTCCCTCAGCTGAAGTAGTTGCTCTCTTCCTATCTGTAAAGAGGACCTTGCCCAAATTCCCTTAATTTGCTTTAAAGTACTTCTGAGGCCTCAAGTAGATCTCAGCTCCAGTGTATTTACTGTCCCAACGAAACAATGCATTACAACTTCACCCTAATTTTACTGGAATCAGCTGCCACGACTCTGGAGCAGAAGGAAGAAAAAACAAAATTAATATCTGGATAAACAGCCTATTAATTTGATGACAACTGTTATTCTCCATTTCAGGGTCTAGAGAGCAGCCTGGGCAGTGAGCTAATGAGAACACCAGAGCTGTGCAGCCTTGGGGGAGGTGGGGGGTAGAGAAGAAAACAGAACAAACACTCCTTTTGTAGCTTGGAGCTAAGGGGATTCAGCCAAAGGTTAATTGCTTTCTACCCTAAAATGCTGTGAAGTGTTGCTGCGTGGTGTCATACAGCTGCTTCATCCCAGCCTAAGGGTGTCTGTTTCACTGGTGGGTGGCATGAGCCAAGATCCTTTTTTTAACCGCACGGGGGTGTTGCAAGGTCTCTCGAGTTAAGGCTTCCAAAAATCTGGTGGAGCTTGGTTGGTATCGTTTAGGATTTCACCACATCATGGGAGCAGTTAGCAAAAACACCAAATGAGCACCAAAAGAACAGATTGCTCTTCACTAGGAATTTTTTTTAGGGGCTGCAAGTTCATTGTTTCCTCTGATTCTTCATTAGACAATCAAATGAAAGATGCTACAGGAATCAAGAGATAGGACAGAAATGAGTGTAATAGTAAACTTCACCTTACTGTCACCTTTGGCTCTTAGCCAATGTTTGTTGTGTGAACTTTAATTTTAATGCTCAAATCTGTTATTCCTAAGAATAAAAAAAATCTGTTATTTTTTTTTCCATTAACAATTCTGGTCATGAAGCTTCTGGACTGTGTAGAACTTAAAGCAATAAAATAACTTTCTATTAGAATGGGGCTGATGTAACAGCTTGGAAGTCTCCTGGTTGGTGGGACATCAAAAATTTCAAAAAACAAGAGAGTTGTACAAGAGGAAAATCATCCTGTGATGTTGTGCAGTCTTGTGACAGTGCCCAGGTTCCCTTGTCTGGAGATCACCATAGTGGAAGAGAATTAGAGTATTTAAGTTGGGAGGGACCTACAACGATCATCTAGTCCAATTCCAGTTGATACTTGTGAGATTAAATGGAACTAAATAGAAATGTGACGTCCGATCTTCCTGTAGCGTGGGTAAATTCCTGATTTTAGTGTTTGTATGTGAAGTCTCAATATTGCAAGTAATTCTGCTGATGTCACTTCTCTGACCTGTTTGCCTCAGTTTCTCCTGTCTGGTCATTCTGCCCACTTCCTTGTGAACATTTTTATCTTTCACTTTACTTGTGCTTTCAACACTTACTTTAGTTCATGACTCCACAACTGAAGTTTATCATATACAGGGTTTAAATTCATGACCAGCAAGCTTGAGCAAGTATGTGCTCGTTGAATGTCAGAGCTTGAGTATTTTCAATGCCCAGCTCAGGTAAGGAGGAGCTGTTTCCTCTGTGATTCTTATGCCAAGTGACAGGATGGTCTGAGAAAACCCTGAACGTTTCATTAGTGTCTCTTCCTATCTCAGTCATGTGTGCATGGCTCACCCTGCACTGCTGGGAGCCCGGTCTGGTTCCACCCATCCCCCAAAAGGCAGAGTGTGGGGCCACAGCACTGTTCCAAATGACCAAGGCTTCCCCAGAGTTCACTCCCCTCAGAAAGGAGACAATGCAGGCAATAAGGGCACTAGAGACAGGAGTGCTTTGGGCTCTTGTTCGCCCTCCATGTAGGTCCCTTTCTGATAATGAAAGCACAGGTCCCTGTTCTTCTGCTTCCAGGGAATAGTGTTAAGTCTCCTGGTGCTCAGGCAGCTAATGGTTGAATTGGGAGCACAGACAACAACCCTTAGAGCAGTTTTACCACATGGGAAATGTTTGAAGCATTTTTTCAACAAGGTTTTGGGGTGTTCTGCTTTTGAAGTCCCCTATTCCAAATAGGGTGATGTGTGTACCTTTGCTTTTGTTGGAGCTGAGTATCACAAACAGAATGAGGTTCTCTTTCTGCCTGTCAATACAATAGAAACACTTGAGTTTTTCTAGGAGAATTTTGTTTGACTCAGCAGGTTTGCCTGAACTTTCAGAGACAACTGCAGCCTTCACTACCAATGGTAGAGTTGCATGGTGTCACTCCTGTTTTCTGTTCCTTACTTAGTCCTCTGGCCTGATTGAAGGTGCTGACTTGTTAGTTTGCAACATGAATGGTCACTGAGCCCAGTGGGACTGGGGAGAGGGCTTGTAATACTGATTGCATGACTCTATTAGCAACAATTTGTGTGAGTAATGTGGTAGAATAGTTATGAGCAATCTGCCTGCATCTGCAGCTGCTCAGCAGCCTGAAAGTGCACTTTGAAGTCAGCTTTACTGGAGCTGACTCTAGTAAGTTCTTGCTTTTCCTTCCTAGGACTGCTGCACAAAGTTAACATCAAGCGCTGCCTTGGAATCTTGGATCTTTCCAGTGAAGTAGATAGGAATTCTGAGAGGTTCTGCAGTGTCCGAGAGATTTCCAACATACCTTTAGACTTTTGTGACTATTTCATGGGAAACAAATCCTTCCCTGTTTTATTTTTCTTCCCATTTCATAAGAGCATTAAACTCATTTTCTGCAAACCTGCTTTCAACGGTCTAGCTAATTTTTACTGGAAGTAATTGGACACACCTAATGAAAAGCAGAGTGGAATTTTGCTGTTGAACTGCAATGTTCTCCTCAAGTCACTGCTCTCTTCCACTTGATAATTGTCATAACAGAGGTTAAATAACCTGACTTCTCCTCTTTCCTGCCAGTGATGAAAGCTGAAAATGAGTCTTCAAAACTGTGACTCTTCTCTAAAGTTTCCTTAAGAAAATGGCCTTTACTCCTCTCTCAATGTCTTGCTATCTAACATTAGCTTGCTGTTCAGCCTTCAGAGGGCTCTTACTGGAATAGTCAACCAGGCAAGGGCTTTAGATACTCTTGGGGTACTGCTTATCTTGAGGAGTCCAAGGGGACCGTGATGATGCTGTTTGTGACCTCAATATCTTGTTGTGTAGGGACCACGTTCATCTACTCTCAAATCCATAGTGAATTCATGTTACTGCTTACTCACTCATTCCATAGTGGGATTCTGCTCCATACCCAGAGCTGTGCTGTTCCTGGGCAGGAGCAGCATTTGTGCTGCTGTTGTGGTTGCAGTTCCTCCTGGTGTGCCCCTGGCATGGCAGGTGCCATATGGACAGTGTTGAGTTGTTCCCTCAGCTCTTGTGTAGGATTAACCAGACACTGCCTTTCTTGTGCTTTGTGGGGTTCTCAATCTTGTAGCCTTCTTCAGCCTTCAGAGAGGCACCACAGAGCTGTCAGTGAGCTGTAAATTGCTGCCATCTACCAGCTCGTGTAGGGGGCTCCCACCTGGTCTGGTGTGTGCTGGGATCTATGCTCTAGCTCCAAATCCTGGCTCCCAGGATTTGTCTTTGACCGGGCCTGTTCTCAAACACTTGAAGGAAGTTTATGCCTGGTCTGATCTCCTCATAGACAAACCAACCTTGTCTGTAGGTTCATGCAAAAACCTCCCAAAGACCCAAACCCAAACAAAACCAACAACCGAATAACCCAACCCCAAGCCCACAAAAAAAACCAACCAAACAAACAAACAACAAACCAACAACCAAGCAATCAAACAAAACCCCAAAAAGCAATGTGGATCTAAGGTTTTTAGCAGTCCCTGTCTAGCCTAACTTCCATGGGACTTTTTTATGCTACGGATTCCTGTCCCAGAGGGGTTTTTAGCAGTCAAGAGGGTTGGAAGGTATTTGAGCTGCTACAGTATATCGTGTTCTCAGCAGGAGCTCCTGCTCTCTGTTCAGTCCAGAGAGGGTCTTAGCCCATCTCTGTGAGCATAGCTGTAATGCTATGAATTATTCCTTGTGGAAACTTTAGCTATTGTGCTTAGTGGGTTTACAGGAGCTTTTTCAGTCTGCTTTTAATGTATTTGTGTTGGTGGGGATTCTGAGTGGAATTACATGCCCAGGCTTTCAGATAACTGCTGTAAATACACAGATCCACTCTAGTCCCTTACTTCACAGTAGCAGCTGCTGCGGTGTTGCAGAAACTTCATAGCTTTGGCTGCATCTTATTAGTTCAGCACACTATTAATATCCCAGAAGCTTTTTGTATTAGTTTCCACACTTAATATTGGTTCTCCTTCCTTCTTCCCTGCCCCCTTCACGCTCAGTCATTAAACTAAATTCATCTTGGGGCTTTTTCATTTAAGATGCCCTTGCTGCCCACACCAAAGAGGGGAACCAGACTGGAATCAAACCAATTGTGCTAACAGTCACCTGGTATATTTAGTGGCAATGTCATCTAACATGCATTTATGCTCAGAAGTAGTGCCTTTCTGCTTCTATATGGAGCATTTGTAGTGCTGGCAAAATCTTTCCAGAGAAACAGCTGCTGATTGGCCCTTCTTGTCTATTTGGGGAAGGATCTGTCCTTAAATACTCAGTTATTCTGCTTTCTAAAAATGGCATCAAGCACTTGGCACTATCAGGATTGGACTTGAAACTTTTACTGAGATCAGTTGGGTGCATTGCACCAAGACCTGGTGAATCCTGTCTCCCCTGGAGAAATGACTGCACGAGTAGCAGCAAGTGGGTGGAGGAACACCTAGGGCAAGTCACTGCATGGGGCTCTAAAACTGTAGTCTTCCCCTGGCAGGCTTTAAGACCAAGTGTCACATTAATATGGTGAAGTGGCTCTGGTGAAAAGGCTACAGGACTGAGATGCATCTCAGCTAGTATTTCTTCTGAATGTAAAGAAATCCTGTACCAAATGGCAGCAATGCCTCTCCTTGGAGGTGCTGTGTCTCAGTAAGGTGGAGAATAGAGGCTGTCTTCTGAGTAGGGATTGGGAGCCAGCTTGCCTTTGCCAGTCTGCTGCTGACCAGAGACAGGGCAGGGAGAAAGGCTCCCCCAGCACTTAGCACGACTGCCCCAGCCTCCAAATGCATAAACCATCTGAATGACACCTAACTTTGACTCAGGAGAAGGCTCTAGGGTGAGCAGCTCACCAAGAATAGAAGTGTTGTATCCCTTTGGTTGACTGTAGGTGCTTCCCACTGCTCCTCAGAGCTTACAAGGTCAGGAAAACTTGACATCCAGAGAGCTGGTAGAGTACCAAGGGAAGGGTTTTACCCCAGAGCCCAGGGGCTTTGCTCACCTCTGAGCTCTTGCTGTGGCACCTCTGTCTCCCGAGGGAGAGCAGTGGGTGAATCATGTAATACTCCTCTGAAACAGAGGCTAGCTTAGGACAGCTTGAGGGTCTAGGACACTGAAATATCTTCCTGTCCAAAATAGTTTGAATTATTGATCTGCAGTTGATCTGCATGGCATGCTGCCAGGCTTCAAGGAGAACTGGGGAGACCTGGCTACTGGTCAGCAGGCTGGACTGGGGGGTAGGAAGTTATTAATAGCTGCTCTTCCGTGGAAAGAATGAGTGTGGCTTCGATGTGATGTAAAGCTGCTAGCTGGTACAGCAAGCAAATTCTGAAAGTCTTGTCTATTGTCACTTGAATGAGCTCGTTGTGCCTTGTGGAGAGCCTTGAGCCTCGTGGCCTCAGCTCTCCTGGCGTTGGCCTCTGAATCTGAGCTGTGTGGTTGGGCAGCACAGGCACATGCCTGAAGAAAAGAGGCTGTCAGCTCTTGGTTAGCCTCGGGGAGTGGTGGGTGTATCTTCTGTTTCTCAGCAAGTTTAGGTTCCCTCCAGTTCCCACCTGTAAGAGTCAGCTCTTTGTATCTGAAGCCACTTAATTTAAGGACAGAAAGATGCTTTTCCACACACTAAAAGTTTTGGAAAGAAAGATTATCTCAAAAGCTCAGACAAGACCAGTTCGGAACAAAGGGTGGAGGATACTGGGTGAAATAAACAAATAAAAATTCTCTTGAGTGGAATGGCAATAAGGAATTTCTTATGGGGGATTTAGCTGGACCAAAGGTTACAGTAAAGCACAATTAATAGATTTGCTTTAAACTATACCAGCTGGTCCTCTCCTTTTAAAGCCTTGTGGCAGAGTGGCTTTAATGCTGTTATTGTGGGTATCTGTCAGACTTTTCTTGTGCACTTGATTAGAGTTTGTCATTTTTAAGGTGAAGGCTAGGAAATTCAAGTGGTGTTGCATTCAGTGTGAAGCTTGTATTTCCTTTTGTATTCTTCAGTTCCCTTCAGGAACTTTTTAGTTTCCTTGCAGGAAACTAATACAAGGCTCTGGGTTAATACACAGAGCTCTCCAGGCCAAGCCCAGTTTCATCCCTTGTAACAACTGGTGCTTCTTAAGGGAGATGCTAGCTCCCAGAATAACTACATGGATCAAGTTTGTCATCTCCCTCATCCTAAAGCTCACACTTCTAATTGTCCTGCTTAGAAGGAGGGAGAATGAACAAGAGTCAATGGAATATCAATTTCTCATTAAAAATAGTTCTTGTCCTGACTATTGTAGGGAAACTCTATTTCCTTGGTGGCTTGTTGCTGATCTCTGCTCTTGTCTGTTGGATTTCCACCCTGGAAAACAGGTGTAGAGATGCTATAAGTAGCAAGAAGTCTGATGCATGCAGTGAGTTCCTTGAAGACTCTAAATTACAGTTTTCCTTCCTGTGCTACAACCTCAGGTCCCTGACCTGCAACTGCAGCATATTTTCTGTGACTAACAGCTGTAATTCCCTAATTATCATGCTCTGTTCTCCTGCTGTGCTGTAGATTTTGTTACCAAGGAAGCAAACCAAGTTTCCTCATTCCTACCCTTGCTCTGCACGCTCCCAACTGTTTTAAATCCACCATTTGATGCAGCCCATAAAGACAAATGACTATCTCTTGTTTCAAATATTCAAAGTTTCCAGAACATATGACGTAGCTGCATGCTGGGGACAAAGAAGGAAAATTAAGTCTTTCTGGCCTTTCTTTTAGAGAAGGCAGCTAGTCCAAAGCTATTGTTAGGTTAGAAAAAGTACCTTTATTAGCTGTAACCATCCTGTGTGGAGGGCTGGACTAGAGGTAATCTCAAACAGTGGGCCCAAGCAGGTGGTACTGTTGCAATGTGATTGGAAAAACTTCTGTAAACCTCTGGAAAATGAAGGTGTGCATTACATGGTAGGTTATGTGTGCTATAATTTCCATACAGGCCTCATCATTTGAGGATGACTAACAAGGGGTCAGTTCCTTTTTGCCTCCACTGCTTTTGAGGTTGGGGGTAAATGGTTGTGTGCCACATGGAAATGAGAATAAACCTGTGCTAATCGAGATGATTATATCAATACAGCCAGACTGGATTGTGAAAGCTGGTTAAAATATCACAGAAACGTGTTAAGGAGCAGAAAGAACTTCTAGTTTCCTAAAAACCCACAACCTTTACCCTTCTAAGTGTGCAAAGGTATATTTGACTACTGCATGTACTGAGATGATGCCCATCATTCTCCTGCAGGATGCACAAGGGCAAGTTTAGTTCTTTAAGGAGTTGCACTCCATCAGTCTAACGTGGCTGTGTCCACAACATTTGCATCAAGCCCCCAGTGCCCTGGGTGGCAGTCAGTGACAAACAGGAATGCTTTCCATGGGCCCAGCCTCCAGTAATTAGTTCATGGCTCACTCCAGAAATATCATCCAAGTTGCAGCATGAATGATGTCTCCTGGGTCACAGGGTAAAAGTTACTGACTCCATATGGGGAAAATTCTGCTTGACTCCTCTGACCATTAAACTAAGAGCTGGGAGGCTGCTCCTTCCTCTGGATCACTGGGATTAAATCCACAACTGGGTCTAGAACATGTGACACCCAAGGTGGGGTGGCAGTGAAGGAAATTATCTGCTTGGCCTCAATCAAAGGAGAAGGAAAAATGAAATACAAATGCCAGAGAAAAGGAGTAAGTTTAGACAACACAAAAGATGTCCCTAGAAGTAAGATTGTCCAGCATTGCTTTATTTACAAACTTCACAAGGGGCTTCACAGAGTGCATTATGTAGCTGGCAAGCATGGATCAGGTATGGAGGCACATAAATCCATGGGGACCATTGTGGATGTATTTTTCACTACAGAAAAAATGGTGGGATAACCTAGATCACCTACAAAGACACTTTTTTTCCATTCCTGGAACTCTGCTCGTGTGCCTGGGTGTGCTTAAATATTAAGTATTGTATACCCTGGCACACACATGTCAGAATATATTGATGTAACATGGAAACTTACCTTTAGGATGCATTAAACTCAAGGTTAGAGATACAAACTTTAGTACTTCATAGAAACTCAGGTTGTGGTGGTAGCTCAGCAGATGTTTTGACTTCATGTCACCCCGAGCTGGTGTTATGCTCTGCTAGATTGTACCTATAATAACCTGAATAATTTTTTTTTTGGGGGGGGGAGAGAATTACTCTTTGATGTGATTATACCTGAATTAGGTTTCTCTGCTTGCTTGCTGAGTGTACCTGTCCACACCTGTGAGGCTTCCTGTGATGGCCAGCAGGCTGCAGGGGATTTGCCTGAGTCTCAGGATGGGAGGAGTCACCAGCACACATGGTGTTACCTGTCACACATTGTGTGACCCTTCATCTGCAAGGCATGCAGGTCCCCCTCACTCCTACCTCCTCAGCATTCTTTCTCATTGGTGTCAAAACCCTTCTGAAATAGGAGCTGGATGCGTAATTTAAAACCTTTATTCAGAAATAACAAAGGATCCCCAGTGTCTTTTCCCTTTGACAAGACCTGGGAGAAACCACCTAGTGCCACACTGTTGTTAATACTCATGATGTTAATATACTCATAATGTTAATATACTCATGAAATTGGTACCTCAGAAGGGTATTGGTGGAAGTAGTTTTCATACTTTGATTTCACTGAAGATCTGCATTCCTTTTGTCCAAATTCTGAGCTGTTCACTGCTTCCAAATTTCAGCAGGTAAAGTTGTTGTTTTTTCCCCAGTGAACTCCAAGGACAGGTGCTGCTGGTGGCCTCAGCCTGGGAGTGACTTGTGGTGGGTGGCTCTTGGTGAACAGAGCAAGTGACACACAGATGCTGAAGGACTCCAGAGGGGAGGAGAGTGCCCTCACTTGTTTCTGACTCAATACATAACCAGACAATTAAAAAAACCTCTAAAAACAGTAGGTCCTGCTCTCCTCAGCCACAGCACAGGCCTGCACCCGTAGCCAGAACACACAACAGCTTGTGTTTAATAGCAATTTTTTTATTTATTTTTTTTAAGGTGTGGGCTTCCACCACAGCTAACCTGGTGAGTCACCCAGTGCAGGATCAATCAGAATACAGCTCTTGCTCCAGGCCTGGTTTATTAACAGCACCAGGAGCAGTTATGTGAGCAAGGCAGGTCTCTGCCTGCTGGGCATGCAGGAGAGAGAAGGAAGATGTGTGACCATCAAAGCTATGCTCAGCAGGCAGGAGCAGTGTCCTGCAGCATTCCTGCTAAGGCTCACTCACAGCTGAAACACTCAGGCTGTGGCAGGGGGGAGTTGGGTTACACAGGGGAGCGGGCTGGCTCTTCCCTAGCTGAGCATCTGCTGTGCCACAGCACAGGCACAGACAGAGCTGTCTGGGGGCCACCTCTGACTTGCTGCTGTGCAGGCAATGTTTGCTGAGAGTGCTGGAGTGGGCATCTGCTTCTCCTGAGAGGGGACAGAGTGCAGGTTGGTAGCCACCTTCCTGAGATGGAATGTTTCACTTGGGAAAGGGTGCATGTACCTGGCAAATAAAATGGAGCTTTGACCAGACACTTGTGAATTAAGGCAACCAACTTGAAGCCCACACTGCAGAGGGATGGTTGCTGTACCAAACACTAAGCTACAAAAGCTTTTTGGTTGTTGTTGGTTTTGGTTACTTGGCTTCAAACAAGTGACTCAGGTAGGCCATTGAAATTAAATGTTATTAAATATTTGGGGGAAATGAGTGTCAGTCTCCAGATTGTGACAGCCTTCTGCTCCTGAGCTACCCAGCTGTGTCTTTAGCACTGTGCTTGGCTTAGTGTGTAGCACCAGGCACAGCATTGCCTCAAGCAAGACTTGAATGCATCCTGATATCACTGAGGGTCAACAGGACAGGTGCTTTGGGAAGGCTGAGATGGTCTAAGACAAATATTATGGATGTTGTTTGGTGTTTGGTTAAAGGTGATGGGCAGAGGGAAGCATGGAGATGGTGAATGCTGCTCTCTGCTGCACTCCCCAGGGAGGTGTGCTGAGCTCTGCTTTTGCTTACTGCCAATGCCACCAGCGTGAGAAAGGAAGAGGCTGGGAAACCTGAACAGGCAAAGCAGGAGGAGCAGCCAGAGCCTGCCTCACCGAGGCTGGCAGAGGTGGCTTGTACCCCGTGTCTGCAGCACAGCCCTACTTTGCTTGCCCTGTGAGCAGTGTGGGAGTGCTGTGCAGCAGGGTGTTGTGTGTTTCAGGAGTGCAGGGCTGTGTGCTTTGTGTCTCCAGCGTGCTGTGCAGCAGGGTGTTGTGTGTTTCAGGAGTGCAGGGCTGTGTGCTTTGTGTCTCCAGCGTGCTGTGTGCTTGGGGCACGCACGAGGGGTTTGTGTCTCACACGTGCAGCACGCGTGGTTTGTGCAGTGCAAGAAGCAGCACCCCTGGGTGCCACTGCACTCCCCCCACAGCTGCCCTGCAGCCTGCTCCAAGCCTGCCCAGCATGGCTGTTGTCATGGCCAGCTGCAGCTGTCTGGGGATGAGGTGCCCTGTTGGGGTGCCAGCCAGTCTGGCTGCTGTGCAACAGGATTCTGCCTGCAGTTCCTCTGGTTTCTCAAGGCTGGAAGGGTTTTCTGTGCCCCACTCCCCCTCACGGCACAGCCCTGGCTCTGTCAAGGGTGGCCTAACATCCCCCTGCACACAGGAGCAGGTTTCTGTGACTGCAGGAGCCACAGCCCCACAGGTGAAGGTGCAGGCTGGCAGATTGCTCTCATGCAAGCACCCCCACGGCAGCAGGAGAGATGCTGAGGGTGCAGGAACAGGTCCAGCTGGGGTGGGGCAGAACTGCAGATCCTGGAGCCAAGTTGTCTGCTCTTCCTCCTCAGGGAAGCACATCTGCAAAAAACCTAAATCCAAAGCAAGGGTAATTAATAGTTAGAGACATTTCTCATTGCAACAGCCTGAGTTTATAACTCTAAAGGAGGGTCAGTCTCCCAGCCTGCTGTAGGAGAGGTCTTGCAAGCCTCTGCACTAGTCAGTGAGACAAAAACTCAGTAAAGCTTCATCTCTGGAGCTGTTTTGTACTGATTACCCTGTTTTCAGTTGCCCCAAACACAGAGGAACAGTGCAGAGAGGCATTAGGTGTTTGTTTTCAGCCCACTCAGTGCCCCAACTCTTGATTTATATACCACTCATCAGCTGGACCACACTGCCTCTGGTTTTGCATTTTAACTTACCTGAAAGAAAACATAATATCATGCAGAGTTTGTTTTTGATTTGCAAAGCAGCTCCTTCAATCTGTCGCTAGCAATGTGTCTATAAAATACACTTTAACAACAAATAGATGAAGCAGGGGCAAGGGGTGCTGTGCATACCTCACAGCCAGACAAACCCCATGGTAGCAATTCCCTTCAGAGGTCTTCCACTGTTTCACCATCCAGCAGAAAAGGCTGATTCAAGCTGCTGGCCACGTGCAGAGGGGATTTCTTCAGCAAAATTTCTTGCACGGAGCCTGTGGGCTCAGCTGCTGCCTGAAATAAGAATCACACAATAGAAAAGCTGCAAAGATTTGACCCAACAGCTGCTTCATCTTCTGCACTGATTTAAAGCACCAGAGCCCTTTCTCAACCTGGCAATAAAGTCAGGCACTTATATATTTTTTAACATGTACAGAAGTGATGTATCTATAGATATGTGTGTATTTATTTACACACACACACAGCCACACATAAGTACATATATATTTACATATGTGTACATATTTATAGATATATCCATATAAGGGGGAAGATGGACATATGCTTGACTTAAAAAAGACACTTGGGGCAGCCAACTAACAATCAAGACATTATTATTCAGTTCAGCACAGGGTGAAATTCAGTGCTCCTCACAGGCCCAGCTAGTAAATGAAAATGCAACCTTTTCTGTTTTAGCCTGTGTGACAAATGGCACGAGTGCAGCCTGGGGGCCAGCAGCAGCCTGCCTGCCACTGAGGGCCAGTCAGAAACCCATTTCCACTTCAGCAGCTGAAACTGTGCCTAGTATCTTTTTAAAGCCCCCATGTCACAATTTTTAAACAGGCAGCAAAGTGAGATTGAGGGGGGGAGAACAACAGCAGGAGTGGGAAAAACTGTGTTTCCAGAGACACGATGGTTCCTGAAGTCAGACAACAGGTTACCAGCCCCTGCTCTGGGGTGAGGATTCCAGGTGCCTGTAGGGAGGTGGCTTCTGCCACTCAGGTGAAGCCCATAATTTCTTCTGTGGTTCATTCCATTCCAATGCCTTCCTTCCCCTGCCTCAGTCTGGGGAACTCAGCTCTTGGTTAAGACATGAGCATTAAGTCAGCTGCTGTGCTTTTGTAGCTGAAGTGTATTCAGCACCTGCTGAAACAGCTACAACCCTTTATGGATATGTATCAATATATATAATATTAGATATTTAGATAAATAATAATGTCTATTGATATGTGTAGATATACATAAAGATATAAAAGGGCTTTTATAAAAAGACCTGAACAAAACCATCTGGCATATCTAGATGACCATCCAACACTGCCCCAACGCCTCTGTCACCCACAAATGGGGGCAGAAACTTGCCACCAGAACTAAGGCAACTGAAAGCCCAGGCACAGACAGTGCAGCATATGGTCACACACCAGGGCTGTGCTTGCTGGCCTGTTCCTTGGAAGTGAAAGCACAGGGTATGTTACTCCACAACATTTGTTTTTTCATGAGAGGAAAGCATTTACAAAGCTTACAAGACAATTCTCTAGCTGTAACAGGAGCTTGTACCGTACGTGCTTCTGATGGTGCCTCGTTACCAGGCTCATGCCATAGAGCCCTCTCTGTTATCTGCAGTAAACGTGGTCTCACTGGGCATTTTCTGCACACGCTTTGCATTCCTCCTGCTTTCCCCAATCGTTCTCTCCCAACAAAGGCTCTTTTTTCAGGAGAATTAAGGCACAAATCATCGTATCTGTTCCAAGGGCAGAGTGCGCTGCTCTTGCTCGGTGAGGAGTACTGGCATTCATGGGACTCCAACAGCTGGATCTGAGCATTTCCTTTAATTGAACAGGTTTGCAGTCTCCCTGTGCTGAAGCAATTCTCCACATCACACAAGCCTGCATTCCAGAATAAAATGAAAATTTAGGAGCGCTGGCTAACGAGACCGAGAAGCTCATTGTTTAAACAAAAGGCTGATTGTCTGGGTGCTCCAGTGCCCCATTCCTCCAACATTAAACCCACACGAGGGACAGCAGCCTAATCCACAGCCTGCTGCCAGGTGGTACAGAAATTAATCTTCCACTTACCGGGGCTGCTCCTTGCGGTGTTCGGAAAGGTTTGCAACCCAACGAGGCGAGCGACTAAAATTTTCCCCTTGTCATAGAGGGGCATGGCAAGGTGGTGACATGAAATATCAGCCTCCAGGAGCGTCCCCCGTGGTGAGGAAAGTGTGGATGATGTGTACCAGGGAGGGGAATGGCATCCCGTTAAAATCTTCTGTTTTAACCCAGAGCCCCAGGCTGTCTAACTGCACAGAAAATGTGTTGGAGGATGAGGGATGGACTGGGAAAGTCCAGGCTCACCAAGGACTGAAGCACAGGCCACCATGATGTGCAGGGCTGAGCAAGTTTGGTGTTTATGAAGACAGGAAATAAATTTTACTCTTTCTCATGTTTTAACAACAAAACTCCCGTTTCTAGTCTGACAGCCTGTTGTGTGTGCTGGACATGCAACACAGAGACTCTCATTAGGTCTCCCAAAGCTTAGGGACTGCTTCAGATCCGCTTGCCAGGACATTTCACTCATCTTCCAAACAAGGTGTGAGAACAGAGGAGGAAGAGAAATCCTGCCCTTTATTAGTCTGCTGCTCCCTTAAAATCCAAGGAGGAAGGGGAAAACACTCAGCTGCAAGCAGGTGATCAAAACAGGAGCCACATAAACATAAACATTTGGAAGGGTAAAGCCTCAGGAGTGTTTAGCATGATTGCTTCCAGTTTTCATCTGCTCACATTTCACTGCAGACGTAATTCGCTGCAAAGCACTGCCAAAGCTTTTCACACCACCAAGGCACGTTGAACTCCATGCACATAATAATATTTACAAATACTGCAGCTTTCCCCCCATCCTTCCCTAATGTTTTCCCAGCAGCTTGCCATCCCATCTGGCTTTGGCTGTCCTTATTGCCCTCCCAAAGACTTTCCTTGCCTCGGGAGCCCGTGGCTGTGCCACAGGGAGGTGGCAGCCTCCTGCTTTGCCTGCCTGGTTGGCCAAGCCTTCTTGCTGTGCAAATGGAAAAGCAAATGGCCAGGGCCAAGTGCAAGTCAGTCCTTTGCCATGTGTTTGTGCATGACTCTGACTTGGTGCCCAGGTATGCCTCTAGGGCATCCCAGGTTATTCCCTAATCCAGAGAAATGTTTTGTAAAACAACAGCTTTCCCCAAACAGTAACGCCACAGTCCCCCTTTGCTCCATGTATTCCTCCTGTTTGTGTCCTCACGTGGCAACCATTAACAGTTCATGCACCAGCTTCTTCCATGTCTGCTTAGCAAATTTTCTGCTAGACCAAATTCTTATTTTTCCAGGGTTTAATTAGGCTGGAGTTCCAAATTTTTGCAAGATAAAAGAAGAATTGAACAAATCCGAGGCCATGATGCAGATTTTTAGTGGATCCCATGAATAGCAGCAGAGCTAATGCACAGCTTGGACTTAAAAGAATTTGAATCCAAATTATTTTTGTTCCTCATCTGACTTGCTTTTTAAAACATACAGCCAATAATTCCACAGCTTCTGTCAAACTCCTTTCTAAAAATAACAATTTACCATTGACAAGAAATGTAAAGAGTAAGAACTATGCACAGAGATTCACTCATCACCCACAAAAGGAGCTTCTGACTGAGTTGGACACAGGCAGAAAAGTCAGTTTACCAAAAACGTGAAGAACTGAACAGATAAGGTATTTAATTCACTCTGGTCCCACCCCATACTTTTATTTAATCTGGAATTAATCCCACCTGCAAGCACTGCCCCAGGCTGAATCCCTAGGCAACACAACCCCAGCAAAGAGCAGAAGGAAATCTGCAGTGCCAGGGCTAACCTTCCTCCTGAGCTGGCACTGGATCCAGACTGGTCATTCCTTCTGCAAGCAAAGCTAGCAAACCAGTTACAGGGTCCTGGTAGTGGGAGCTGCAAGGCTGGCTCTGTTCAGCAAGATGGCTTCATCCCTGACCAGCACTGGATGGGATAAAGCATCCTCCTTATCCTCATCCAACTTTGGCTGAAGTGCAGCCATCCAAGAACCAAACCAACAGCCTCAGCTTTCCTGAGCTGGAGCCTCCATCTTGATGCCTTGAGAAGGCTGACCTGGAACAGAGGCTAGATGGAGTTAAAGAATAAAGCAGGGATTTATTAGGAGGCCTCAATGGATCCACCTTGGGCTGTACAAGAACCCAGCCAGGGCTACACCCAAGATGAACCAAAATGGTCACAAAATGGACAACCGGTCATGGGGTTTCTCACTATTATAAATTCTGCTTCATTTGCATTTTGGAGTTAATTGTCCAATTATAACTTTAGGTTATGAAGTCCCATCCTTGTTTTTATCTCTTCAGTCCACTGTTGTTTATGCTCTTGGGCCTGAAATTTGGATCATTTGTCCTTGGTCCCCAGCTAGAGAAGGAATTGTTTTCTCCCTACTCTGTGAAGAGAGCTTACTATCCCCTAATATGAAGCTCAGAAGTACTACACTGAAGCAGCACAGAATCTGAAAAATATAAAAGCTAAAACCTGAGGCATCAATCTCAGCACTAACCACTACTTTAAACCTCACAGAACCGTTTAGTTCAGTTTAAGAAAACTGAAATTTAACCCTGCCCCAAAGAGGAGCAGGTTCCTGCAGGTGTCAGCTCTCACGTGCAGGGAATGTCTCCACAATAAATGTTTGAACCCTTTGGTTAGCAGCCTTAAAGCTAGTCCCAATTCCACTCATGAACAAAGCCACACTCAGCAGAACCTAGTCACAATCAGCATGGGTCTTTCTGGCAAATGATGAGCAGAAATGTGTCTGCTAAGGCTGGTCTGTATCTTATAGCTGTAGATATTTAAAGGTCCACAAGTTACACTGGCTCAGCTATCTCTATTTTTCTGAAACTCCCCTATTTCCCAGGTTTGGTACTAATCCTAAAATCAACAGCAGACAAGGGGAGCAGCCTGTGGATGGGACAGCAAGTGTCTGCCCTGAAACTGACTGACCAAGACTGGCATAAGGCAGCAGACTTAGGACCAGCCTTCATCTGGAGCAGCCAGAGAAAAACACCACCCCGGGTCCTTATCCAGGGAATAGAGAGAGTCAATTGTCCATGACCTTTTTTAAAGACCTTTTTTTAAAGGCAGCATTTAGCAATTCCAACACTAGCTCTTGCTTTGGGAAGATGTGTTTTACTGTGTCTCTGGAATTGAAGTACTTGTTTCAGTTAGACAACAAACTTAATATCATCCCCACACAGCAGCCACCAAAGTGCTGCTCTTTCAATTCCTCTTGGCTGAAGACATGGGAAATGATGCTCAGCTCTGCTGTCCCAGCTCCCTGTAATTAATGTGAGCTGTTAATAATGAGGCTTCTCTGTTTCTCAAATCAGACCTAAGCAAAACTTGAACTCTAGGCTTAACAAAAGCAATAACAAACATCAATGATTATTCCTTCATAAAATAAGGCATTATATTAAAATAATACCAGTGTTCACACTTATAACTAGACACCTCAAACTTTCTCTTTAAAGCTAATTTGAGTTATTAGTATTCCAACACTCAAATTACAGTTACAAATGTGAAAATATGTCCCAGAGCTTTGCTCAAAGACTTCATTTACAGTAAGACCAGCACAGACTCCCACTTTGGAACAGCAATCATCTTAAAACCTTCTAATTGCACTCTCCAATGTTTTTCATCACTATTTTAATAAACATTTACTACCAAAAGTATGATAAAAGAGTCTTTGTAGTAACAGACCTAAACACTGCTTCCATTTGAGAGGGTACCAATATTCCTCTTATATAATCTGCTGTAGGTTGGGGCTGTAACATCACTACAATCTGTTTTCTCCTAAAAGAGTTTGTTACTCAGCATTAGAAAACCTCTCTATTTAATACTAAACTTTCAAGTAAAGTATACTTTATGTTTTATAAAAACTGAGAAGTTAAATAAGTTGTCTTTCAATGTTCAATATAAATATAAAGAAATTCCACCACAGTGCTAGATGAGTTGTGTGCTACCTTGAGCAGATGGAAGTGAGGGTGGAAGTGTGTGTGGTTTACAGGACTGACAGCCTTTATGCTGAAAACCCCGAACCAACCCACACCAGAATTAGCCAGTCACGGGCTTTGCACAGTCATTGCTCTTGAATACAAGTGGGCAGAGGAGTATTTGCTTTATGCAGGCAGCACTTTTCACACTGTGGTTAAAACACAGCCCAAGGACTGCTGCAGGCACCACAGCCTCAGAGAAACACTTCGAGCCAAATTCTGCCCTGTCAGAAATCCTCCTCCACAGCCATGAAATTTTGTGGCTGTCTGTTCTGCACAAACCCAGTTTGCTGGGTACACCACCTCAGCACCCTGGCAGTCCCAGCATGGTGAGCATCTCCATCTGACACCTCCAGCTCCATCTTCTAAAATATGCCTCAAAAATGGGAATTCCTGTCCACACACTCTTGGTCCACATGTGATGAGTTGAGCAGAGCTCTCTGTTCCCAACACAGAGCTTCCTCTTCCTTTTAAATCAATTTTGGAAATGCACCAGCATCTGCCAAGAAAGCTGTCCTCTACCAAGGACAGATCATAAAAGCATCTCAAACTGGCACCATCACCCTTTTATTCAAAAGGAGCAAGGAACACCAAATGGCCCACAACCCAGCATCTATCCAAAGACATGAGGTCACCTGCCACTAATGCCCTTAGGGACACTGCAGCACATCATACAGGGACCAAGGGCATTAGGGGCCCATGAGGCAGAGCCTGGGAGCACTGATGAGCTGGCCCAGTCACCTCCCTGCAGCTCAGCTCCTGGGCTGTAACTTGGAGCCCTGCCCTTGGGATGGGTATTCACATGTTGCAGTTTCAGGCTGCAAGATCATAAGAGAAAGAAATAAACAGAAATTCATTTTTTTTAAAGACTGGGTATTTCTTCTTCCAGTTGCTCTTCATTTCAGAATATTCTTTATGTCCTTCATCAGTCTTGTACTTGGTTACAGATGGAAAATATTAGCTCTGGTTTACAAAACATGGCCCCGTTTCCTGTAACACAGCACAGGTTGGACAAATCTGTCATTTGAGTAGTGTGTCTGTTCTGTGGCCAATTCTGTAATCTACAAGCAATGTGATCCTAAACAAGGAATCTCATGTTAGCAGCCAAGATTGGAAAATCCCTGTTTAGTGTGATTGCTGCCAAAACCATCTCACTTGCTAAGGACAAGCTAATTTTCAATCTGCAGTTTGGAAGCTGTTGCTTTTCCTCTTCTCATTTCTTTTCTTTTTTTTCCCCTCTTTTTTTAAAATTATATAAATAAATAAATAAATGCTCATTTTTTTAAGATGGCAGAAATACACATTTGATTTTAAAAAGTGAAAATGGATTTAGGAGAGAGTTTAGGGTATATGAAAAATACTCCACTGTCTACTAAAAAAAATTCTATTTTTGAACATAATTGAAAAAAAAATTTACAAATAGGAGAGTTGTAATTCAGAACAAAGAGCAACAAGACAGTTGTGTACAAATAAGAGGAGAAGAGCAAGGAAGCAAAGGAAAAGAAATGCTGTATGATAGAGATAGGACAGATCAAGGATGATCCAGATACAGCTTTAAATGAGACTTGACCTAATTTTTCAAGATCTATCAAGGCAATATAAATAATGGCAACTGGGATATGAGGTTATCAAAACTAAGATGGAAGCAAAGCTCAAGAAATTTAATATATCCAGGTTGGCAGACACAGAGATGAAAGGCAGAAGAAGCTACATTAATTATTTATTATAAGCTTTTCAGTTCACAGATACTTCTAGCTGACAAAAAAGAAAAAGCCACTACACAAAGGTCAACAGTATCCTTAAGTCAGTATGCTTCCACTCAGTATTTAGGAAAGGGGAATTTCATCTGGAATACGTGCAGGGAAGAGCCACAAAAACCCCATCTTGATGCAGAACTGGCTTCATTTGCTATCACATGAACTTTTTTCAGTGTTAGAATTCTTCCTTCTGTGCCCTTTTCAATCCTCCTTTTGTAGTTTCCTACATGAAGAGATTCCTTCTGTTTTAAGAATGTTGGGATGTGAGGCTGTGGGGTTTTCATTATGAGTTTTTTTAAAGCTAAATATTACTAATGTCAATTTTTATTTCTTGCCTTTTCACTCCTTATAAACATTTAAATTCATGCACATTATAGCATCTCATGCTTTGCCAGCCCACTCAGGGGGTTGATGGCTTATCTTAGGACATGGGTGGCAAAATAGGAGCAGGAGGTTGCACTGTCAGAGAAATCAATGTCTGGAACAGTTTCTCATGGAGAGATGTCTGAGCAAGACTCATTGCTTCCAGGGGGAGGTTGGTAAGGTTAAGAGAGGGGCTGGCCCACATTTCCCATACAGAGAGCTCTAAAGGACAGGAACCAAGGTTTTCCATGGGTTACTGGCATGGTGCTATTGTCAGTGTCTGCCCTTTGCCATCTGCAAAGTGAAGGGTCACCTTGGTCCTTCCCAGTTTGATAAAGCAACACAGAAAAAGTTTCAGTTTTAATTCCCCAAGATGCCTCAGCTCATGACTTTTCTGTCTCTTACCCAGCACACTCAGTTACAGTAATTAGCAAGAATACAGTGCCAGTGTTGGACTCAGGTATGTCCAGCACCTCTCTGTGTCTGTGGCCCCTCATTTCTGTGTGGCAGTCTGGTCCAGACCAGCTCCCACTAGGAAACACCAGTCCTGAAAGCCTCAGGGAAATTTGTCTGGCCCCACAAAGTTCCTCTCATCCAAAGCATCATCTCTAGCAGAGTGCAGGAGCTAATAATATCCCTCTGCTTCTGTAACATAGCATTTCCTCCTCTTTAACTTTTACTGGTTGCATTACCAGCTGCTCCTTTGCCCCTGCCTTGTGACCGAGTGTCAAAAGAAGCCATAAATCAACTTACGGCATTCATCGAATGGTGAAATTGGTGCTTTCTCCCCTTCTGAGGGACTGGAATTTCAAATGCAGCTTCTAAATATACTTTAAGATATTATTATTTTAGTTAGCATTTAAAATATTTTTTAAGAGAAAAGGCAAACCCAGCTTTTCTTGGAGAAAGCATGTACTGAGATTTCCTCAAGAAAGTCACAGCCACTGGTTGGCACAAGAGGGACAAAGCCACAGTTCCAAATCAGGGATGTGCTGGCAGCCACAGTCTTGGCCATGACAACCAAAACCCTTCCCTGGTACTGTCGTGCTGATGCAAACGTGCCTGTTGGAGAGCTGGAGTTTCCAGCAATTTCTTCCTTCAATTGCTACTACTAATAAAGCATGAAATATCAGTATCAGTGTTTATGGATTCCTAATAAAAATGCAGTAACTGCACATTAAAAATGAATGAATTGTATGATTACGAATGTATGAAATGTGATTTATTCTTATCAAACTGGAAAAAAGTTTCTCTCTTAACATTTACATTAAAATGCTCTGTCGAGATAGTTTCCTGAAATATTTTCTCAGCAACAGTGATTAGGTTTCAAGCATTAGATGGAAATAATGAACGATTGACCAAGGGGAAACAAAATAGAGCTAAATATTTTTTTTTAATTCAGCAGCTAATTTAGAACAACTGAAATTTAAGCTGCTTGCATTCATCTAGGAAATACTAACAGGAGTAACTATTTGCTCTCTGCTAGCACCCCGTCTTTGGTTTCACATGGATGATAATCCAGGCTGCTTTTGCCTTAGGAGCCGGGAGTTATGTTTCCCCCTGACCTTCTACAGAGCCTTCCAAAAATAGGGAACTGGGAGAGGGATGGCACCAAGAGCCCATGGAGTGCTGGTGGCTCCTCCTGCTTTGCACCAGGGATGCAGAGGATTTCAGCTTTCATTTTCTTAAATGCTTTTTCACCATTTCTCTACAAAGGTGACCACAAAAACACTAACTAATGGAAGTCAAATGCACTTTTACCCCCTATTTCTGTTAAACAAATTCTGGTAAATTTCTCTTCTAAAGAAATAATTATAATATACTGCCACAAACACTAGGAATGACATTTTGGAGCTGTCAGCTGCAAGTCTTCTTTTTAGGTATTTGCTTTCTCAGGTACACATAAAATTTTTTCCATGTGATGACTTAAAGTCTGATGACATTCATAGAATGCACAAAGTGTAAAAATGAAGTGATTGATACGCTGCAGTCTTCCTGCCCTTTGAAGAGAGTGAGCATCTACAAGGAAAGCCAGGACACAATGAACTAATATATCAAAAATTGTGTGGTATCCCCCCCTTTTAGAGTTCCTTTCACACAGAGGATAAGTAGAGACACAGTCAGGTTGTTCACATTTAAGATGACTTTTAACCCCTCCTACTTGTTTTCAATTCTTGACCAAAAGACCAAATGGCACCGCACTTCTGTTTCCAGCAGAACAAAAAACCCCAAACAGTGCCCTGTCCCAATTCTTGAAAAGCAAAAGCCTTTCACATGGCATAACTGCAATAAATTCATCTTGGCAAGTGACACTAGCTCACAGAGTTATCCATATCTACTTTTGGGAATGAAAAAAATGTGGCGAGGTCTTTGACAGCACATTTTCCATTTATCACACATTCTGTTTTACCACATTTGCTACAAGTACTGCAACATGCTTTTTGCTAAAGCACAATGGACTTTTTTCAGGAGGAAACATTAATTGTTTTAATTGTTTGGAACTTCATACCCTGTGCAGGTGTGAAAGGCACCTGTGACTATTCCTCCAAGTGGTGTCCATTTCAGTGGTAAAACACCACTAATTATCCAGGCATAAATTACACTTTCCCCTTATTCTTAAAAAGACCAAAACAAACCCTAAATATACACATCCCCCACCCAGTCCTGCAGGGGTTTTATGTAGCATTGCCACCTTTATATGGTGAATTTCATATGCTTATTTCCACAAAGGACTCTTCACAAGCAATTTTATTCAGATAGCTGCTCTGTTAAGACATTTTCGGATTACAGACTCATCCATCCCGAAATAATGGATTGAAATAGCATAAGCATTAAGAGCATGAAAATAAGATTCAAGGCGCTAAGAACTACTTAGAAGCCATAGCTCAGCTACAGCACAGCAGTCTGGGGGAAATGTTGGTTTTTAGATCCTCATTGAAGCGCGCTTATATCTTATCCTACAGATTCCCACAACAAAGCCTTGAAGAATGCCAAAATCATCCCCACTGCAGGTTGGCTTAGCACCACAGATGAGCTACCTCAAAGAAACCTTGCCTGGAGATAGGGAGGCACATTCCCATCCCAAATGAGGGGGATGTTTTCACCCTGCTGTGCATTGCAGAATTCCTAGGGCTGAATTTACATTATTACAGCGATGGATTTCCCTGCAGAGGCACACACCAACCTACAGCTGATAAAGTAATAATTTAGACCCTTGGGTAAAGAAAAATAACGTTCTGAATAGTGTTCTAAATGCCACCCAAGGATACAGGAATTTAAGTGGTAACTTTGTGTGTGAGCTTTACCAAGAGCCCCACAAGTGCCACAAAGTGAACAAGAGCAGGAGATGTCTTTGCACTGAACAGCCACAAACAGAAGAGCTGACAATAAGAGACAATTCCCTGGGGCTCACTTGAGCCCTGTCTCCGTTCACCCTTTGCAGATGCAGATATCAGAGTTCCTTTTGTCAACATCATGGTGGCACCAGGTGACTGCAGGTATTTATTGTTGCTATACCAGACTTTTTTGTGCTCATAAGCAAAAATATCAGATGAGCACTTTTTATCCCCCCTACTCTCCCACCCCAAAGTGTGAGCACAGGATACTGTAAAGATCTAGAGGCTCAAGAAAATTTGTTATATATATTTATTTATATATTTATATACATTTATTTAATTTATAAAATTTATAAATTATTATATAAATTAGATAACAATTATAATTAATTTGTATACTTATATATCATTATATAAATATAATATATTTATATAATACATACAATATATTTAGAGATACATTATTATAT
>JAYDZK010000268.1:13285930-13296838 GCA_034509185.1 Euphonia xanthogaster | reverse complement strand
GAGATACATTATTATATAAACTATTCTATAAATTATATATTTATATAAAATATACATGTGTATATAAATTTATATAAATTTACATATATTTATAAATATATCATTTTAATCTATTTATATATAAAGAGCCAGTCTCCATCCTGTTTACCTACTCCAAAGAAAATGCTTGAAACTTTTTATTTCATAGAGGAATTTAAATGAAAGAATTTTCAATTTTCTTCCTCAAAGACTCCAATATTTTGGGAAACTGAAGCCACAGTTTAGACGTGTAGGTACAAGATCAGAAAAGCTTAGGCAGAGGTGGAAAAGCACTTGCCAAGGGATGTGAAGAATCACAAGAAGGGATTCTGTAAGTACACAGGTCAGGAGGAAGAGCCAAGGAGGGTGTGCGGGATGGGTCTGAGAAGAAGGAACTGCCGACTACAGATATGGAGAAGGTTGAGGTGCCCAGTGAATTCTTTGCCTCAGTCTTCCCTGGCTTCCCAGCCTCTCGAGGGATTCTGCCTGCCTACTCTGGCCTCATGCAAGCCCAGCTGGAGGAAGAGCTGGGCCTGGCAGGCAGCTCTAGAGGAGAGCCACCGAGATGATCCGAGGGCTGGAGCACCGCTGGTGCGGGACTGGGCTGAGAGCTGCTCAGCCTGGAGAAGAGCAGCTCCACGGAGACTCACTGGGCATTCCCGTGCCTCAGGGGAGCCTGTGGAAGAAAGGAGAGCAGCTTGTACATGGGGAAATAGGGACAAGAAAAGGGGGAATGGTTTTAAACTGGAAGAGGGCAGATTTAGGCTGGATTTTAGGAAGAAGTTCTTTACTGTGAGGGTGGTGAGACACTGGAAGACGTTGCCCAGGGAAGGTGTGGATGCCTCATTCCTGGAAGTGCTCAAGGCTGGCCTGAACAGGGCTTTGAGCAGCCTGGTCTAGTGCAAGGTGCTCCTCACCAGGGGGGTTGGAATGAGATGATTTCTAATTTCCCTTCCAACCCAAACTGTTCTGTCATTTTTCTTTCAAATTCCCCTAAAATTATTGCTACTTTTGAGGGTACATGGAATAAAAGTTTTCCTATCATTTTTGGAAATTATTTCTTAGCTGCCTCAATCAGCTTATGTGAGCTACCAATGTACAAGTTTTTCCAATAAAAATATATATGCTAAATGCCAGATGTCTCTAAATTCTACCAAGAGGTGTTGATTAGACACAACGCAAAAGGTACCAGCCTGAGTGAGCAACAGAGGCTGTCAGCAGGAAAGAAAATACAGTATTACAATAATGACAAGAGAGGCCTGGTTCTTTGCTAATTTGTTTACAAGCACATGCAATAATTCCCATTGTAGATAATTCTGAATCCAATTCCTATTTAGGGATTTGCTTCCTTGCCGAGCATTTATCAAAATTTTACAGAAAATCTTCTTGTTCTGAGGAAAAAACAAAACAAAAAAAACCAAAACAACAAAACCCAGAAACACCAGAAAAAAAAAAACCAAACATATTCTATTTTGGTTCAAATTATTTTCATAACATTTTGGCAAAGCAATTGTCTGCATTTTCCCAAGATTTTTAGGACAAGGATTGTACCTGTTCCTGTTATCCAGATGTGGAAAGTATTGATACCAACAAGTTTCCATATAAACATCAGGGCCCATATAGGTATTTTAAGGTGATAAAAAGGCATCAGTTCAAAATTAAAACTCACAACAGATTTAATTTAATTATCTGCCTAAAATAAACCTGAGCATACAATATCAGGGCAGAGGATGAGACTCCCAGGGGATTTCTGCATGAGGAGTCACTGGCAGCATGTGAGGGATAACTTCATGTGTGCCCACAAGTCAGTGAAGTATTTGGCCTTGATGTCGTGAAAACAACAGAGTTTTGTTCCACAAATAGTCTAACTGGAGCATCTCATTAATGATGCAGTCTATATGTGTGTTCAATGTCAAGAAATTATGAATTTTGTTTTATTTTTAAATATGCAATCATCTGTAACTGTTGAAAAACAAAGCAACCAGCAACCAAACAAAGTTTTTCCTAGAAGAGGGACCTTCTGTCACACTCGGCACTGCTCCTGTGACAGTGTTTGATGACAAAACAATCTTGAGCTGAAAAACTGCATGAAATTTTTTTTGTCCATTCATTGGTGTTACTGCTACCACCTAACAAAACTTTCAATGAAAGTTTTGCCTGAAAAAAGTTGCATAGTTTTTATCAAATGCAGAGTTAACAGAAGCCCAGCTCCTGTCCACCCACTAGGAATGATTCCACCACCATAAGTCACCTTTTCAATTTTCCAAGGCTGCTGCAAACACCTGAGTTTCCATCACCATATTATGCTTTTACAGATTTTCACCAAGTTATGGCTCCCCATTACAGTATTATAAAAACAGTTGCCAATACTGACATTATTAAAAAAATAAACAATTTTTTTTTGCATAAATAGGTGCAGCACTTCAGAAAACTGTGCAATGACAGAGTGGGTCCAGACCAGTTTTTCTTCCAGGTCCTCTCAAGCCCTTCATCCAAGCACCACGCTGGGCCAAACCCTGCCCTGCACCTCCAGCCATGGATTCTGGTCCTGGAGCAAGGGGACCCTGCAAGCTGCAAACCATCATGAGCTGTCAGCAACCTCCACAAATCTCACAGACATCTGGGGCTTATCAAGCCAGCAGCATTTTTCCTACATTAATCTCCACTAGGCCTGCCCCAGCTTTCATTTCAAAAGACTTGGCATGATATCTTCAAAAAAAAAAAAAAAAAAAAAGCAAAGAAAAGAAAAAGAAAATGAAAAGAACAAAAAATTTAAAAAATTGCTCAATTTCTTGAGATGCAGCTGGTAAGGAGCACTGCCTTTGAAATGTGAGCACATTGCAGAGATGTGGACATGCTCGTTGCAGGCAGCTTGCAGCACAGGGGACAGCACTAATGACTGCCAAGGGCTCTTAGAAGCTGCTTTTGGGTGATCCCTCCCCTTCTTTTGGGGGAGTTTGGGGAGTGCTTTAGGTAGCTGCCGTGCTGGGGGGTTCCTCTGGATACAGTGCACTTGTGTTGAGCACTCTCCAGCAGCCACTGGCTCTCCCAGCAGCTGCCCAAAGCCTGCTGGAAGGGCTGCAGCACCCTCCTGCTGGCCACCTTGGTGTTCTCCAGTGCTGGCTTTGCAGACGGTGGCCAGGTTCAGGCAGCAGCCTCCACTGCTGATGTGATGGAAGCTCAGGAAACTGCTCCACCCCACTGCACATGTCCACCCTGGCCATCGTCCTTCCCACAACCTGAAGGATGTCTTATAACCTTTTCATAAAAATCTTGGGGCATAAGCAGTAATTAACACTCATTTTCTTTGCACAACCAAGATACCATAAAACAACAAAAGCCCAGCCACCAGTTTACCTGAGCATACCTTTCAATGCTCCTGCAGAGTGCAGGTGGGGCAGGTAAATTGTCATCCTTGTGGTGCAAAAGCACAGGAGTAGGGGTGGCTGTGCTCCACACAGATGAAAAAAAAAAGGACTAATGGTGTTTATAGTTACAGCCCATTTCCAGCTCCAGCTGTCTCAAAGCAGAGTGACATAAAACACATAAGTTCATTGTATTTCACAAGAGGATATCCATATCCTTTCATATCACATTAAAAATGTCAAAATATCTTTCTGTCCAGAGTGTGCATGCCAGGAAAAGGTCAGAGCAGATTTTCAGTGCTGAGCACGTGGTGCTCATCACTAGACCAACTCTTCCCTGCCATGAACATCTCAAACTGAGTTTCCATTCAGATACCCTTCCCTCTACAGCAGAGTGATGCATTTAAAAGCAGAAAACTCAACACTTCTCAGGTCAAGAGAATGTTAAAAATTCAATTTCTATTTCCTCCAGAAGTTCAATGAAGTGAGTTCATGGTTAATATTTTCAAGACAAGAACTGGTAGCTCACTTACCTCTTTATAGTGGTCCATGTATGTTCTAGGAAAGATTCATTGCATTGTGAGATTGAAATTACTCACTTGAAGCAGCTTGGGAGCAGCTCTCAGTATCACTGAATGTCCAATGGCTCCATTAAATGAATGGGGCACCAAGATGCTTGAGTCTTCAAATAGGCAGGAAAATTGTGACTAAAAATCAAGTAACTTAAAATATCTTTTCAAATTAAACTTCAGAACCAATTCATCCTAGTCCTGAAGAAGCTGAGAATTTATAGCTCACTTACTATCATGAGGCAGGGCTGTAGTTAGGAGGTGTTGGAGTACCATCAACTTTAACATAGGAATTTGTTACATTTAGAGACCAGGAATTTAATAAAAACAGGGTTTCATTGAGAGGACTGCCAGAAACACCCATCCAGTATCTTTATCTATTAGTAAGTCTTGCCTTACTAACCATTAGTCACAAAATGTAACTCCACACCAATTATCTGATGAGCAATCTGAAAAAAAAAATCTTTCATCCAGTCACATTTCTTTAAAAATTAGATTTTTTATGTAACCAATATTTTCATGTCAAAAAGACATGAAATCTCATCCCTCTACCTCTACGCTGGGTTTAGAATGTCCCATCAGTTCTGGATGACTTTTACAAAGCAGAAGAAAGCCTAGGGACACTGGGATGAGTGTCCCAGGGATCACAGCATCACAGAAGCATTTAGGTTGGAAAAGACCCCTGAGATCATCAAGTCCAACCTTTGACTCATCACCACCTTGTCAACTAGACCATGGCACTAAATGCCACATCCAGGGGCACTGAACACCTCCAGGGATGGTGATTCCACCACCCACCTGGAGAGCCCATTCCAATGCCAGATAACCCATAAAGAAATTCCTCCTGACTGGCGGGATCATGCATTCTTCTCCAAGTGCCATACTGCAAACCCAGGTTTATAAATCTGATGATAACTCTTATATTTAATTTTCTGTCACAAGAAAAAACAGATACTTTTAAATTAAAGATGTTTTTCCCCTCAGCAAAGTTGGGAATTCCCCAGTGATAAACCCCAACAGACATCCTTAAGAGAAAAATTTGGAAGAATGACACCAAAATCAGTACATTTACATTAACACAACACTAAGCTCAACCTTTTCACTCCACTTTTAACACTTCATTTCTCTGATCTACTGTAAATCTCTTTGGAGCTGTGGAGACCCACCTCTCCATGTCCAGAATACCAGCCTGTAATGGAAATGTAACACCAGTTTGTACCCATTGACAAAACACCACTGAGGCCACCTTTACCATTCCAGGGGCAAATCCTTGAGCCATCTATCATGTCATTTGAAGGAAGTTGGGAACATCAAAGCACATACAGTTTCCCATTTAACATGAAGCAAAATGCAATTCCATAGGAAGACATCTGGCAGTTCTTATCTGAGAGATATTTCTCTTTTCCTTTAAAATTTCCCCCCAGACTACCTCATCTTGACTTATTTCTTTATCTCAAGCACTGTTATTCCTAATGTTTTGGTCAACTAGAGATAAAACTGCCACTTTTTCTGATGCCCATCCATGTCCAGCCATAGAGAACTATCAGCTCTTTGCCATGAACTGCAGCCATTTCTGTTTCTTATTTTAAATAGGCTTTTCCATGCAAAAAGGGAACATGTTTGTCTTGTTCTTCTTGCAATTGGATTTATAGAAAGAGAATCTGCTAAATTGGAAGGGACCCACCAGAATCATGGAGTCCAACTGTTGGCCCTGGTCAGGACACCCTGAGAATCCCACCACATGTCCCAGAGCACTGTCCAAATGCTTCTGGATCTCTGTCAGGCTGGTGCTGTGAGCACTGCCCCGAGGAGCTGTTCCAGTCCCCAGCCACACTTGGGGTGAAGAACCTTTTCCTGATATCCAGCCTGGACATTCCCTGACCAGGTCATGCCGTTTCCTCCAGTTCCTTCATATATGTGTTTTGTGTACATAAAGTACATATTTGGATGATGTGTTAGTTAGATTTTATTTCATCAAGCTCTCATGAAATCTGAGCATTTCAAGCTGAAATGGGATTGAGCACTCAGGGTTTAAAAGCCTTCCCCCTTACCAGCAACTTCTGTCTCCCTAGTGTGATCCCTAGTGTGGCTTTTCAGCTTTCCTTGGCTCTGGGTCTGTCTGCCACCAGCTAAACCACAGAAAAACAGAACACATTTCATTCACATCTCATCTGTTCTCAGGCTTGGGTTTAAGTCATGTTTTTAGGACCTCTGCTTCTTGTTCACAGTAGGTTTTGCATATAAGTCAGGAGGGCTGTTAAGCTCATGCTTCCCCCAGGTTTCAATTGAACTGGTGGCAGTTTTGGGTATAACCCAAGTGTTTGCTTCCATAGGAATATTTTAGAGCACTCCTCACTATGGCAATAATGCCCTCAGCCCTGCTGCCCTCTCAGAGTCAGAGTGCTTTACTGACATCACTGCTGTAAGCCTGACGTCACCAAACCCCTCCTGAACAAACCCAAGGGTCACACATTTCCTTTAGCTGCCCCAGGCCCTTTAAAGCCTCTCTGCTGTTCTTCTCAGTCATGGCCTGGCTTGGAAGGGACCTTAAAGATGATGTAGCTCCAAAGCCCTGCTGTGGGAAGAGACACCTTCTGCTGGAGCAGGTTGCTCAGAGCCCAGTCCAGCTTGACCTTAAGCACTTCCAGGGATGGGGCACCCACAGCTTCTCTGGGCAGCCTCTCCCAGTGTCTCACCACCCTCACAGTAAGGAATTTCTTTCTGATATCTAAGCTAAACCTCCTCTCTTTCAGTTGAAGTCATTACCCCTCATCCTGTCACCACAGTCTCAAGTCTGTAATTTTTCTGCTTGTATTTTTTTGGGTCTCCTATGTGTTGCATCCTTCTAACTAAAGCTTCTTCACCAAAACCAGTGAAGAACACTTTCATTGTTAGCTGCTTCCCACCCCAAACAGGCCTTTCCCCACATCCTATTGCAAGAGACAGGGTATACCCAACACCACCAAGAACAGAGTGGGTCAGCTTCAAAGCAGGCTCCTATTGACACACTAATTCCCTGTCACCTCAGAGATTCCTTGTGCCAATTTCTTCAATAAGTAGGCTCTGCCAGCAAAGAGGTGAAATTATTGTTTTAATATTAGCCTTCCTTTTATCTTTGAAAAGGAGCATTTGTTTTGGCACTATCAAGACAAACCTTAATAAACTGACTGGCAAACAGTGTTTAGCAATGAAAATGATACCCGGACAGGGATTAGAATGTAAGCAATAAAAGGGAATAGAGAGATTTAGGAAAGGATGTGATTTATAATGACTTTAAGGAGGATAAGCTTCTACATCTGTGATTGCTTGATTCTATAATATTTTAATTGATTATCAGAGCTAACAGGTTTATTTTTTCATGTGAATAAAAGCTGTTTTACTTCAGCTTTCGCTTCCATTTATTTTACAGCCTATATTAACATGGATATTTTTTCATAAATTTTGGCTCCATCATGTTGTACTCATTCCATAGGCTTAGAAACCTAAATTAGCTTAGGCTGGGGGAGGGAGCTAGGAAAGCTTGTGGTTACACCTGTTACTCTGCGTAGTAGTGGAGGGGGTTTTTGGGATTTTAGATGAAAAACAGTATCACTCTGCACTGACTCACCATCCTTTTCTCTACTCCCTGCTGCCCAGCAATTACCACTCTCCACTTCAGGCTGGTTTCCAGCCATTCTGACAAATTAAACACAAACCCAAACAATTCAGGGTGGCACCTCAAGCCATCTAATGTACATTTTTTGTACCCCACTGAAGGCAAAAGGTACCAAGCTGGTAATTCCCCCTCCAAGCCTTTTCTGAAACAAGTTAGGGTTGGTTGCTATTTATTTCTCTATAAACTAATCATTCTCTCACCAATTCAAAATTCAGGGAAGCCTTTAGGTGCTGGCAAACATGTACTTTTTTTAAACAGGTACAGAAACTCACAGTGCTGCTCGTTTTGGGTTGCTCTCATACCGTGGTTTTAATTCGCATTTACAAAAAAGGTGGGATTTGACACTATTTTAATACAAATTCTATTATTTATAGGATATATTATTGATATTTGCTAACAGAGTGCAGGAGTGAGGAGGGAGCACACTCTGAGTTGTATCTGCTTGTGAGTATCAGGCTCCTGTTTCTGAGGCTTTCAAGGAAATGTTCAGCTTTTGTACAATCCCCCAGCCTCATTCAGCATTTGGGGATGGAGGCAATGCATCAGAACAGTCATGGCTGGGCTCTATGATCTTTAAGGTCTTTTCCAACCTAGATGAGTCCATGACTCCACAAAGTTCTGGGGTTCCTGAAGGTACCAGTCAGGTTGAGATAAAACAAATCCTGGGACAGCCCCTGGGGAAGAGGCAGAAACAGCCTAAAGCTCAATGGCTTTAAGCAAAAATAGTAGAAGAAAGAATTTTCTGTTGCTCAAACAAAACAAAACAAAAACAGAAAAAGAAACCAACAAAAACCAACTCTATCAGAAAGCTTTTAAATCTAAACAGCAATGAAATTTTCAAGAACTGATATTTGAAAGCTCTTAGCTCTTTTTACAAAAAAGTTTGATTCTTCGTAGCATTGCATTTGTTTGAAAATCAGGTTATACTACGTTAATCCCATTCATTTCCTAGCTGGATTTTTCAACTAAGATTTTAATAAATGTTTTATTCTCTTATGCATTTTCAAAAAAAATTAGTGTAGTTTCTCCACAGAAAGCCCTAGAAGCCAAAAACTTTAAGTAAAGTTTATCGCACTTGATTCAAGTGGTTGTATAAGAGGGGACTCATTTTGGGAAAGGAATTGCATAAAACTCAAGGTCTACTTGTAGATGGTAAACTTACCATGTAAATGGTAAACTTTCTCTAAGCAGTGAGCAGTGCAGGTATCCTAAATGAATAAGTGAAATATAGGCTCAGGACAGAAGAGCTCAAATTTCCACTGAGAAAGCAAGAAAGTCTGATTATCTAAGTCTAAAGATTATTTCAGTGACATTTGTACATGCAGACCAGCCTTCATATCACAAATAACAGAATAATTAAATAGTCTTAAAATTCAAGCTAAAAAAAATGCTTCGTTTTCTCTCCCTACAAATCTTTCAACAATTATTGCTCCATTTCAAAGGAAAGCAAGTAAAGCTTTCCTTTTGAAGCATGCATTTGATTTGCATATATGCAAAACATTTGCTTTTATTAGAACTGTTGGGGAAGGAAAAAAAAAATCAGATTAACTGGCCACTGCAGAGGATATTTTTAAGGGAGTAAACATCAAATTAAAATGAAGCCCATCCCATAATACGTTGGGCAGCTCAGAGTGCAATCAGGCCCTGTGAAGCTCAGTAGGGATTTTGCACATTTGATTTGTACTGGACACGTGCAGATCACCTCACTTCTGGCCCACGGCTGCTCTGTATTTTTAGCATCCTGCAGTGCCAGTTTTTACCTTTCAACACTTGATGGAGCAGTTTCCCTGGATTTCCTGCTCCAACCTACCTTCCTGCTACCTCAATCCACAACAAGCATTTCCCACCAGCTTGGTGCTCTGAAAGAGCCAGCCCAAACTGAAAAACTTGTAAAAAAGCATCCTACCAAGTGTAACCTTACACAAAAAAAAATAAAAATCAGGAGCTTAACATTCAATTCCTTATATTCATATTGCTAATTTTTAAAAAATGCTGCAATTCTCTGTTGTTTAAGTGAAGCCATTACAATATATTCTGATACAAGGAGAATTAAAAAGTGTTTGGACAATTCCCTCAGGCACGTGGTGCGACTCTTGACGTGTCCTGTGCAGGGCCAGGGGTTGGACTCAATCCTGATGGATCCCTTCCAACTCAGCCTATTCTGTGATTAAGCAGAGATTTGGAGAACAGACCTCAGGGCTTTGTTCAGGAACATCTTCCAGAAGAGAAATTGGCTGGCTGGCAGACAGTATCAGGTATGGCCAGCATCCTCCAAAGGAGAGTGAAGTTTGCTCATCTCAGTATAAAACCAGACCTCAGCACGGGTCTCCCTCCTTGTGTCAACATTGTCAAAAATCTGCTTCTCTTTCACAGAAAACTTTGTAGGAAAAAAAAAAGAAAAAAAAAAAAAGCCCAAAACTACACAGCCAGCCAAAGGAATGGACCAAAGTGATTTGGTAGAAAGGACACCTCACATTTACCTTACAAAATAAGCTCTCCACTTCATTAAAGATATACAGTCACAAGCTAACATAGAAATAAGGATACAGGACACTCTTCTGAAGGCTTTAAAAATCCTCTGTAATCAATACACTGGCAAAATACAACTTCAGCAGCAGCAGTTCAGTGTCTGGCTTACATACTGATCCTTTAATCTTGTCTGCTACAATGAAGCTGAGTGCCAACAAATGTCATGCCATAAAAGGTGGGTATTCTCACATACTTCCCTATGCTTTGCATGATTAGAGCTTAATTCTATTAATCACAAACTTCCTGAATGAAAGTGGGGTTTGGGCAAATTGTCAAGATTTCATGATGACACTTGGGAATTGTAGTCTTTGGCTGAGAAGCATCCTTTTAGACCTAACATGAGTCAAAGTTGCTTCCTCCCTTTTCTGTTCGCAAATTTCAGCAGTTTCCCTTTCTGAAAAGTGATTCTCACTCAGTATTTTTCATGTAAGATTTTGTTCTGCCCTGATGGTAAAAGGTGATAGAGCTGATGCCATGGGTGAGCCCCAGCTTGCAACCAAGCAGTCCAAGAACTGGGGAGACACATATACAAGAATGAAGATTGCTCAGGGAGATCAGACTGCTCAGGGAGATCTGTTTTAAAGAAAGCTGCTGCAAGTTTCTCATAGTCTTGAGCAGCAAGGTATTGATTACTATTGTGATTAAGACAAAGGCATCCTAAGAACAGACTGTTCACACCTCAGTGGTCAAGCCAAAACTTCTTATATTTCCACTGGAGTAGATGCTCAAAAGGGAAAGGAAGTCAGGAACAAAAAAAAAAAAAAAAAAAAAA
>JAYDZK010000268.1:13271582-13285830 GCA_034509185.1 Euphonia xanthogaster | reverse complement strand
TTGAAAAAAACAAAAAAAACCCCAAAACAACGAAAACAAACAAACAAAACAAAACAAAAAACAAAAAACAAAAAAAAAAAAAAACCCAAACAAACAAACAAAGAAACCAACAAAAACCAATAACAAATCCTGAACAAACAAACATCAAGCAAACCCAACCAAACCCCAAAACCTCTGCTTTGATCCCATCTGATACAATTGTAAAGGTCAAACAAAAATGTACAAGACCAGCAGGAGAGGAAGGAGGGGAAGATAAAGAAGCAACTCGAACATGAATGCAGAGCTGCTGAAATTAGAGTATTTGAAAATAAAAGTCAGAGAGGCTTCTTTGTACCGGTGCTTTAGCCTGGCCCCTGGGCCAAGTCCCTGCCTGGCATAAATCCCAGCAGCTTTGCTGGGGCTGCCTGTATTTATAGCAGATGGAGCTGGCACTGCAGCTGTGCAGAGCCTCAGGGCTGTGCATGTGCAGCTCCTGAGGAGAGCATGGCCCAGGAGGGCTCAGCAGCAAACCTCAGGTACTATCCTGGTGGCTAAAGTTGCTCCCTCCTTTTTCCCAAACCACTGTAGGAAACTGGCCAGGCAAATCTGGAGGAAACCAATCACTTCTTCCTTTGCCTCCTTCTCCTACAGCTCTGGCACTGCAGGCTTGCAGGGACACCTTCTGAGCATTAGAAATTCCTCTTGCTCAGGATGATTGAAGGCTCTCCTCCTCCATGGTGTGACATCAGCAGCATTTGATCCCCATCCCTCCAGGGCTTGACTGGGCACAGTGTGATCCACCCTCCTCCTGCTGAGCTGGAAAGCACTCTATAAACTCACTCAGTCTCTGTGCTTGGTCATTTAGTGTCAAAAAAAAAGAAGAAAAAACCCCCAAACAAACCCCACCCTGTGGGGGAAAGAGATGAGTGAAGATTAAAGGAAGCAAAAGTGAGTGTCTTCCCCCAGGGCTCTCCAAACCCCATCAGGACAACAGCAGCACAGACCTTTGAGACTACTTGGCTTAAATGGTTGCAGTGAAACTGAAGCCAAGGCCACACGCTGGGGGTACACCCTGTCCCAGCCTGTGGCAGGAGGCCACAATGCACAGGCTCTCCTCACACTTACACCCTGGAATTCCTGCTGTCATAACCCAAACTGGGGTGCTCCCAACTTCACACCCTGACTTTTTATGCTATTTTTCCTGTGTTGCTGGTAGATTTCTCCTTTCCAAGTAAAAACAGCTTACAAGCTCATTACTGAGCAGACCTTATCTGAAAGGAGCTGCTGTCCCTCAGGAATGTAGTGGAAAATATGAAACCACAATGAAAGTTATATCTGGAAATTTCCCCATGTGATGAGCTTAAACTTTGTTATGGTAAATATGCTGCTTCTGTTCAGCAACAACCTTGGCAGAGCTACAGTTTTTTTCCCAGAAATCAAGTCCTGCATTGCTATGTGACAAAAGTAAATAATGACTCATTAAATGATCCTAAGAAGAAAAACTGAAGGCTTGCTCCTCTCAAAGGTATTTGCGCTGGGAAATTTGATAATGTCACCAACCACAGCAGCAGACATTACTTGAAGGTTTTCTCCCTTGGTTGAGCCAGCCAGGAGCATGCTGAAACCACTGCTCTCTGTGGTTGTGCAGTCACCTTCACAACAAGGCTTTGTTTTTCCATCCTCAAAGGCTGATACAGAAAAAGTGATATGTCAAAAGGGCAGGGTGGAGAGTTAGAAGAGTGTCACAGCTGGTGTTCCCAGTGCCAGGCACACTGTGTTTCAGAGACCAACTCTGTCACAGGAATGCTTATTTCAATTCTACTTGAGTTTAGCTAAGTACCCCAAACCCAACTCCTTTAAGAGCCATTCACAGCCCTCGTGCTGAACTAAAGACTCTGCAAGACTCCCAGAGGCAGGAGGCAGGTTCCCTGAGCAAAACCAGGAAAATACAGCTAGTGCCATATGGAAAGTCCACGTGAAACCCCTGATACTCCACCTTGCAGCAGGGACTTGAAGCCAACTCCAAAGGCATATTTGGATTTAAACAAGTTATTCTTCCCCTCCATTTGACAGCAGCTAAGGCATCAGCACTGGCACAGGCGATTTGTTTATGCCTCTTAAGTTACCTGTCCACAGAACATTGTCTTGGCTGGGGTTTTGATGGGGGAGAGGAAAGAATGAGTTGTCTTTCATTTGCAGCCACCAGCCTGGCATTGTAAGGCCCCTGCAATAATACTCTTCTTAGCAACCCCTCTAGCACAAGGAAATGGTGCCTTGATCTTTGAGAGAGACTAGAGAAGCAAAAGACATGTCGATTAGATTGGAAACTAGGTAAGTTCCATTTAAGAACAAATGAAACCCTTTTATGCACTTGTAAAGCAACAATTTATTGCAAACTCATACCTGGAACTTTAATTTATTAGAAGCAGCTGTCTACAGTAATGAGGACATTCATTCATATTTGCAGCTTGACTCTCAACTATTGAGATTTACAATTTTTTTTATACATTTTCATCCAAGTACCTATAATTAAATCAGATACAATCTTTCTACAATAATTTCTTCACAGTGTAGGTTTGTAACTACATTCCTTTTTCTTTTAATGGACATATCTTTCCATGTGCACTCCTTGGGTACCTCTGGGATCCCTAGGTGCTCCCCAGCACTGGCTGCCACTGCCAGGAACTCCCTGCACACTCAGTCAGAAGCCTGGGTGCTATCCCAGCTCCAGCTTGTACTCCTGAAATGCACCTGGAATGCACCACCTTCAGGGCAGCACTCATCATCCTTTCCAGTCTTCATCTGACAATAAGCTGTGGCTGGGTCTGTTCTAGAGGTAAAATACCCACTGAAGAGGAGCACCTGCCTGCCCAGAGAGGGATGATGCTTCATGTGCAACTCTGGGTGAGTGGCCATCCTGAAATCAATAGAAACAGATGGATCCTCTTTAATTGCTGGCCACACACTGCTCTGAGCCTGGATAACTTTCACCAGGTGCAAAATCTCTGCCTTTATCCAACTTCCACAGAATGTACTGGAAATGCTGTGCCATTACCAGTGGGTTAAGGAGTTCATTTAGTAGCAATTTCACAGTCTCAACAATTAAAAAAAATCTGCATTAAAATATATTTTAATATATTATTATATATAATTTATTTTATTCAGATATTTTAGTCCCCTTTACGATGAATAAAACCAATACCTTTTTTCCTCATCAGTTATTTGCTCAAGGTTTAAATACACTATTCTGGCTACTGCTCAGCTCTGAAATGTCTCTAACTTCACTTTTAGTTTCCCTCTTCTGCTCCCCACCTTCCCCACAGACCACATCCTGCTTCCTCACATCTGTATCTGACAGCACATAGAATACTCTGGAAGGGGAAAAAGCAGTAAAATTTTGAGTCACACTGAAAGCCAGCGTGGCATTCTCTCAATGTCTCCAAAGTCAATACCTTTTGTGAATTGCATCTGCATGTCAAAGCTACCAGGCTGTGCCCACATCCCCATTCATGTCTCATTTCTAACTCAGTTCATCCAGCCAGGTTAGCACAAGCTGGAGGATGCTGTGCTTCCATCCCTGCTCATGGAAAATAATGCCACGCATCTCCAGCTTGCTCTCTTCACCGTGGTCAGCTTGCACCCAGTGCTGAAATGATCCATATTTGTTAGGTGACAGCCTGTCCAGAGGAATGGAGCAGCTCTCTCCTGCAAGGACAGCAGGTACAGCCACCCCTGCTTAGCCCTTACCATGTGCAGGACACCTTCCCCTAAAGCAAAGGGGAAGTAAAGCAAAGACTCCCTCTGCAGAAATTACTCAAGCTCTGCTCAGGTGCAGGAAATGGTGGCAGCTATTTCCACCTGACATCCTGCTCTGGGGACGTCCTGCTGTGCCAAGTTTTGTCAGCACATGTGTTTGAACCTCTGGCAATGTGTGCTCACAGCCTGAAAATCAAACGTGTCCTGGGCTGCATCCAGAGCAGCGTGGCCAGCAGGGCAAGGGAGGAGATTCTGCCCCTCTGCTCCTCCTGTCCTCCCTGTTCCTGACACTCCACCTGCAGAGCTGCATCCAGCTCTGGGGTCCCCAGCACAGGAAGGACATGGATCTGCTGGAGTGTGTCCAGTAGAGGCCACCAAGGTGATCAGAGGGATGAAACACCTCTCCTGTGACAAAAGACTGGCAGCGTTGGAGGCCAAGTTGGATGGGGCAGTGAGCAACCCGACCTGGTGAGAGGTGTCCCTGCCCATGGCAAGGGGTTGGAACAAGGTGACCTTTCAAGTCCCTTCCAACACAAGCCATTCTATGGTGACTGTGAAGTATTTAAGGAAAAACCTGAAAGAAAACTCAAAATCTTATCAGAGACCGCTGTGGCTAGAAATACCTCGTAGGAAAGGTTAGCTGGAAGCATGGGGCTTTCTCTGTCATAGACCCTGCCAGAGGTGCTATTAAATGTTATCAACTGATTTTGCTGGTGAGTAATCCCTGAATGTCACCTGCAATCCCTGACTTTCATCTGCAGATGGCTGTGTGAGTGGATTTTTCCCGAGCAGCCCCTGCCCTTCTCCCTGCGAGCTGCCGTCCACTGCGGCACAAGGTGGAACTATTTTAGGTAGTAATGTCTGATACTAGAGGAGCATGAAATTCAGTCCTATCATAGCTGAAATGCCTAAACTCTCCCTCCCACCTTAAAAAAAAATAAAAATAAAAAAGCTATTGCAAAACCCTCCCAGAGGCTTCTAAACTGAACTCTGGAAGTCGCTCCCAGGTTGTAAGCCAGTAAAAATTGTGTGGTTACAACAAGCTATCACAAAAATGAAACAAAATACATCTACCCACTGCAACAGTCACACATAATTTTATCTGTTGCTTGCAGGCTGAGTTGTAGACCTGAGTTTCCAGGCCTGCATTCTCAGACCTGTTGCTGTGCACACAAAAGCAGCCCACTCAACAATAACGTGCAATTGGCAGTGCTGCCAGAGGGTTTATCCATGGCAGAGAAGACACTGAGGAGAAAATGCAGTGTCACAAATTCCTGTAAACACACAGCCCTTCCCTTCCAACACAAAAACTAGGGCCAAGGAGTCTCACTGGTTTGGCTTTAGCCAAATGCTGAAACATATGGGATTCCATCTAGAGAAGTAAAACTCAGCTAAAACCACAAAGAATGGAAGAGTAAGATCTGCAATTGCTCTTCATGTTACATTCATCACCCCACATAAACAGTGAAAAAACCCCGTACTGTGGAATGCCTAAAGCTTTTGTCTGCTGAGTTCCCCACTAACAATTTTCCCTTCCCCAAGAAAGCCACAGACAATGCAACCAAGTGAAATCTGGGTTAGGCACAACAGGACCAAGAAGGAAAAAGTGATTTGCTCAATGATGACAAATCCCCACTCAAGTGCCCCAAAACAAGGCTCTTGGAACCCCCTCATCAATAGCATTTCCGCAGTGCCTGGAGAGAGGGATGTCTCCTGTCTGCCTGAAGACAGTCAGCCAGAAAGGAGGTGACCAAGGCCCTGACACCCCAAATGGATCCTTTTCCCTGGTGCAAAGCCAGAGAGACACCTCTTCCCCAAGCTCCTCTGCACTCTGCTTGTGCCCTAAGCTTTAGCAAGAGACCATCTCAGGCCCAAGGCAGGCACAAAATCAGATTGGGTAAGTCTGTTGGGTTTTGATTTGTTTTTTGGTTTTTTTAGTCCTTTTCTCCAGACTCTTGGATCATTTCTCCTGATTTAATATGAAATTTTAGCATGAGTTGTTAGTACACTCAACCCTTGCATAACAGCATAAGCAGTCTTTACACCAGCTGACTAATTTTCTTAATGGGTGTACTAACACCCATGATTAACTGCACTTCTTTTTCACTGTAAATAAGTCATAAAAATATAACTGAAGCCTTTTTTTCAGAGCTGGTATTCAGCTGATGTCACTAAGGACAATTTGCTGCACCTTTCTGTTGCATGCAGAATGCTTTGTCAATGAAACTCGATAGCTGTGGAGGAAAGGACAGGCCCTTCACTGGGGTAAGTTGTCAGAAATCCACTGGAAAATGAAAAACTGCAGCAAGACACCAGCTGAGCATTTTCCCTTAGATGCAGCTGCAACCATAAGATGCAAAAGTCATTTTGCTGGATTTTATCTTTGCATGGCAACATTCCCCACCTTAAAAATAATTATACAAATGAACAAACACAAACAAACAAAAAACCAAACAAACTCCCCCAAAACCCCCAAACCAAAAACAAACAACACCCAAACAAACAAAAACAACCAAAACCCCCAGAAACAAAGGAACATTGAGAAATATCACTTCCTGGGTGCTTATTTTTCTTCTGAAAAGCTTAAATGATGTCTAACACATCAAGACACATGTTCACAAAGGCAGTGGCAGAGGACAAAAGCATTTTTGTAAGTCTAGGTTGCTAAAAAAGTTGTATACTAAAATGAAGATGTGAAAAAAGTTGTCATACACTT
The DNA here is from genome assembly GCA_034509185.1 of Euphonia xanthogaster. Lineage (NCBI taxonomy): Eukaryota > Metazoa > Chordata > Aves > Passeriformes > Fringillidae > Euphonia > Euphonia xanthogaster. The sequence continues at coordinate 13,279,379 of JAYDZK010000268.1, read as the reverse complement.
AGAACACTGTCTGTCCTGCTCAAATCCAAAATATCTCAATTTAAAACTTGTATTCTTCTTGGAGATAATTCAGAAAGGCAAAAATAAAATCAATAACCAATGGTAAAGGATTTTTTCTGAAATATTACTGTCCTGAGCAGAGGTCTTTTGCTATCCCGCTCATGAAAACAGCAACATGGATCATTACTGACTATAACTGAGGCATAATTTAAAGCCAGGTTAAGGCAGTGTCACAGCACCCTGTGTTTTTAAAACCTTTTTGTCTCGTTGGCCATTTCCTCCCCTTTCTCTCTTGTAAGTGCTCAAAGCCTGAACCTGCAAGCAGCTCATTCCTCCAATGCCCGGCATTTGCCCCCCTCACCACAGCCAGGTGTCAAAGGCAGATGCACAAATGCTGCCAGCAGGAAAGCAGAGCCCACAGCTCCAAGGACAAACGCTCAGCACAACAGGAACGGGTCCCTCTGCTGGCCAGGTGCTGCGTGTGGTATTTCTGGGACTTTGAAACATCCCGTGCTTCATGGAGGAACAACATAAAACTGTTCTTCAAAGAGGATGAAACAAAGTGTATCTAAGTACTGGTGGCACCTATCCATGCAGTAGGAGGTCAGGGGAATACTTTGTCAGATGCTATACAGACACACTCCCCTTACATTACTTCTGAATGAAGAAGCCCTGGTTTAAAAAAGCAAGAGCAGCTGTTAAGCTGAACACTGAGGTCTTTGAAAGTTATGTGACATCTTTAGAAGGGAAAAAAAACTATAGCTCTAATCACAAAAATGTGTTGCTTATATAAGCGATGAAATAGAGGAAAGAGTTGAAGGATCATTATTTTATTTATTTTTAAATGACCATGACTAATGCAAGTCCTCTTTGGTTACTTGCTACTGAAACATCAGAGTGTAAAAATATTACCCACCAGTTTGGTGCCTGTTGGAATAAGTCGCTTTGCTTGTGCCACACTATAAATAATGGTATTAGTGGCAGGGAGTCAAACCATCTATACAAGCAGATCCCCAGCACTTTACTTGTCTGGGCAAGCAAATGCTTCAACTCCACACATCTCTTAAAAGAGCAACTGTTGGCCACTAAGTCTTACAGTCATACTTTTAGATTGTGCTCTTTCTGGGGCTTTTTATTAATATTTTTTTTTAATTTATGACAGTTTCTACTTTTCAAGAATGCACAGGGAAGCCATCTCCTTCTAGAGTTAGGGTTTCCTTAACCATTCCCTGCCTTTCTACTTGTGTTTTCTTTCATAATATCCTTGTAACTGGATCATAGGGAGAAATAATTAATATAGGTAGAAATAATTTACTATGCCAACTCCATAATAAGAAAGCCTCTAGGGGCTTGTCACTATAAGCACTATAAACCAGGTCCAGATCTACAAACCCAGGAAATGTAGAAACTGTCTCTGTTGGTCCCAGCTCTTTGGCAGTGGGAAGAAGATCAAGGCTTTCAAAGGGTCCCCCCTAGCCTATAAATAACTTGCTGGCATGTTTAACTGAGAATTACCTAAATTGAAATCGACAATGTTTTTGCCAAGAGCCACAGTAAGATGCTTCTCTCCATCTGGGAAGATATGTTCAGTGAGGGCTTTTTGGCCCCTCAGGGCGCTGCTGTACTGCTCTGAAGCACAGAATGCATCCAGAAATCGTGGAGCACTTGGTAGCACTGGCAGCACATGCAGTTGCATAAAACTCACTTTAATGGCACGCTGCATCACTCCTTGGGTGAAGCTGCATTGCCATGGGCCAGAAGAGCACCCTACTGCCAGATGTGCTTTATGGACTTTCTTCTCTGGTCCTCCAAGGATCTTTTCTAACTGCACATGGAGTACAGGCTCAGTAAAACCAGGACCTTTGATGATTTTTGAGTTTGTGTTTTATTTTCCCTGCCTCCATGACAAGAAGCTGTATGACATAGGACAACATTTTAGTTAAAAACCTTAACAAAACACAAACCCATTCTCACCATGTTGTCTGTTAGTGGCTCCTTGGATTGCTTAATCTGATACAATGATCTTTGTCTGAGCTCTGTTCAGAAGGGCTAATGTAATAAGATTTTTACCACCTGAAGTTTTATTTAAAGAAAAAAATAGCAACTTCTCATTCTTGTTTCACATCTTTCCTTCCTGGGGTGAAGGGTGCCATGAATTGTTTCCAGCCCCATTCTTACACACTAGGGTTCACTGTGAAGCCTTGCTTCAGAGCAAAGACTTCACCCTCTCAGTCATCAGCTCCTCATGCCAGGTTTCTTTTTTGCTCAGACCTTCAGAAATGCTTTGGTCCATAGCACTGCCTGAAGTAGCACTGCATGGAGCATGTAATATCCAAGTACCCAGGGGATTTTCAAGGATCTAACAAATATGGCAGCTGCAAGGAACTGTTTCTGGGTTCATACCATTGTTTGTTCTCTCATTAACACCAAGAAATAGAAGTGTTGGAAGATATCATGAAGCATGTGAAAGGAATTCTTCTTGTCCATGTGCTGGACCTGCTATTCCATGGAGACTTTTTGGGTGGAAGGGACTATTAAAGGTCATCTAGCCCAATCCCACTGTAATAAGCAGGGATGTTCTCAACTAGATCAGGCTGCTCAGAGCCCCATCCCACCTGACCTTGGATGTTTCCAGGGATGAGGCATCTGCCACCTCTCTGGGAAGCCTGTTCCAGTGTTTTATCACCATAAAAAAATGTCTTCCTTATATCCAGTCTAAGTCTCCTCTATTTCTATGGTTTAAAACCATTACTCCTTGTGCTTTGCCTTTATCACTTCATCCCAGCACATCAAGCCAAGAGCATGCAAAGTTTCAATTCATGCAAAAAATGCCATCATGGCAACAAATGTTATAATTTCCCATAGGCCACACAGAAATTCCAGTAGTATTAAAGGCAGGCAGTCTTCAGAAGCAGTGTAGAACACAGTCTGCATAACCAGGATAGTCACAGAACTCACAGGCTGCTCATGCTGCAGCCACATGGCACAAGGCAGAATATAAGTGTGAGAAAATGGGAGAAGTCACCAAATGTTATGCATTCCTGTTACAAAAAACAATGCAAGGTCATGCTGGCATTAAAAGAGAAACCATAGCCAAGCTGTCATTGATTAGGAATATTTACCAGAGATATACAGGTGAAGCCTTTTGCCCTATTGAAAGGCAATGGTTCTAACAGCCTTTTTATTTTACATAAATATTTATTTATTTTGAGTTAAGCTTCGATCTTACCTGAACCCTTCTGGATTAAAAGCCTTCAATTGCTCATTTTTCAACAGAACAAAGGGCAACAGGTTTGATTAGTCTACTCTGCACTCTCTGCTGTGGGCGACGATGAACTTGCATTTCAAAGTCTTGAAGTTGTCAACACTCACTGAATAAAGGATAACAGTTTCTCTTTCAGCTTCACTGTTACGAGTTATTTTTATGTCAGCAAGGATTTACTTTTCTCTCTAATACAGCAACTTAGCTATCTGAAAAGCTACAAAATGGGATGAATAACATGCTTGAATGACACGTGCATCAGCTCCATCCTTACACTCACCTACCCTACCAGACTCATGCAGACAGGGCATCCAGGGCAGACTCCACACTGCCTCCAATCACGCCCCCTCTACAGGCCCTGCATTTGGCTCTGAACTCCTTGCTGAAGAAATTGCCTTCAAACACAATATAATTAACATTTCACCTCAACCATGGCTCACTATGGCAGCAAAAACCAACCCCAAACCAAAACACACCACAAACCACTTTTTTTCTAACCAACAAAAGTGACCTAAACTTAGCAGTGATATACTCAAAGCCTCTTAATTTCCAGGTCTTGAGTTGAGATCAGTTTTATAGGTTAATCATTTTAGTTAGTATTTTAAAAAAACCCAAACCAAAACAAAAACAGATGAAGAAACACCCACTTCCTCAAGTGGAAAGTCAGTTATGGGAGAAGATTAAAAAGAAATCTGAGAGAGATTCAGTTTGAAACCCAGTTTCAGTTTTCATATTGAATTCAAATTGCTGGATCTGTTGTTTAAACATAATTTCTGAAAATCTGAGAATCGCTTTAAGAGACAAACTTAAGGTGAAGTTATCCCATTACACCACATTATTACCATTAATTTTCACAAGTGCACATTAATTTTTCCACTACTGAGATTTTAGGCCTGCTGCTCTCTGATGTCCTTAACAATGTAGTAATATTTATAAACAAATTGAACATATTTTTTAAACTCAAGGGTTGCTTTAAATATCTAAAGGATCATGCAAAAGTGTTTTGAAAAATAGAATGAGAAAATAAATGAGGTTTCATTTGCCTACTACCAGAAAACACAATCTGGAGTGCCTCCATGCCCACAGGATAAATTGGAAATAAATCCATTGGTTTCAGCCTACAGCCATACATCTTCTGCAGTTTAGAAGTGGCTCCCCTTAGTCAAGAGGCATTAAGCATTTGCAGGGGTGAGGGGGTGTCAGCTCAGCCCCATCTATCTAGCAAAGTGCAACATCAGTCCATGTCATCCTCTGGAAAAGTAACCAGACACCTTCCCCAGGGCAAGGAGGGATCACGTTTCGTGGTCCATGGCCTCTGGAAGTGCTGGTCCTGCCTTGCAGCTGAGGGAGGCTGGCCAGTGTTCAATGCCTTGTTGAACATGGATGTCTTCTCCCTGCCCCACAGGGCTGGACCTGCAGCAAGCCCACCTCGAGGGCTGCTGCAGATCCCTCACCAGGCTGATATCAAGGTGGGGAAGGACCAAAGTTCTCCCTGCAACCAGTGCTGCCCTATGCACCCTCCCAGGAAAGGCAATTCAAGAACATTATTTCAGCTCCCCTTTCCCCCCTCACCACCTGTATGAGCTATGGCAGTACAGACTGCCTTCAGAGCCACAGCACCTTCCATGGATTGAGTCCACTGCAGGAAAACTTACTCCACTCTTGCTACAGGACCAGGGAGACTGAGGAGAACAGACAAATAATAAAAGAATGGGACCATGTGACACTGCTGACCATCCCCTGGATGCTGCCATCACTCACTCTGCACAAAGTCGCTGCAGAAGCCACAGCCCCATTTTCACAACCCCAAATTACATCTCATGGAGGAGAGTGCTGAGAACAGGGAACTCTCCAGTCACTCACAAATCATTTCCACCCCTGAACTCTCCAGTCACTCACAAATCATTTCCACCCCTGAACTCTCCAGTCACTCACAAATCATTTCCACTCCTCCACTCTACCCTGAGCCCCAGGCTGTGAGATGCTGCCACCCTGGAAGAGTGTGGGTGTTAATTAGTTTTGGCAGCGTGGGCATTAATTAGTTCTCCCCAGACCGAGAGAGCACCAAGGGCTCAGTGTGGCCCCTCTGGACTGGGACCTCCAGCTACATTTATTCAATGCCCATTGGCACTGTCAAATAAGTTAAGGCTCTCTCCACAGAGTAGCTTTTAAAAATTTCTGCCACTTTCAAGTGAAAATTCCAGTAAAACACTGAAGGAGGGGACAACTTTTAATTTTATTCCTGTCAGGCAGATCATGAACCATCACATAGTCACGTTCCTTCTTGCATCCATGAGTATGATGTTTCCACTGTACAACAAAGCTCTGGAATGCAGCCCTCACATAGCTGGAGGCACAGAAAGAGAGAAATGATCAAATAGGTGAATATAAAAAATGTGTAAAGAGTTTAAATTTCAGCCTTGGGTACAATAGGAGCCTGAGACATGCCCTTGTGTAGAGAACATAACTTTGTGTGCTCAACTCTTTACATCTTTTAATCATGCTGGAAGAAATTCTGACAGAGGCATATTCCAGGAGCTAAAGGGATATAGTGCCAGTATTCCTCTGTGTGCCTTTTACTAAGTGAAGGGCACACTAGTATTTCTACATAAATAGTCAAGAAAAGAAGGTACAAAGTTTTAAAATTAATAAACTGATTTCAACAGGTGGAAAATATTACCATTACATTGTGACTCCTCTCAGCAGATTAACCTTGGGTCTCAAGGGACCTGAGAGTTCAACATCAGCTTTCATTCATGCACAAAGATGTAAAAAGTTACTCTCAACCTACCTGAACATTTCTATATAAATGCTGAGCTACTTTACATCCCATTTGGCCATAGGACTAATAATACAGCATAAAAATATACACATTATTTCAGAAAAAACCTGGACTAGGATAGAAGCATAAAAATATACACATTATTTCAGAAAAAACCTGGACTAGGATAGAAGCAAGAAAGGAAGTTGATGTGAAGGCCTAGGAACCTATTACATCCTTCAGCTTAAAACACTGCAGGCAGGTGAGTCTGAATATTTGCTAATAGTCAGTATTGCAATAATGATCTATCATTACTTCAAGACAGAACAAGAAGGTAGTTACATGTCAAATTAATACTACTGGCTTGCAACATCAACTTAAATTTGCTTCTAATGTACATCTTATTCTCAATACTAAGTGAAGCTGTAGGCACTTACAGAGGAAAATAAACACCACAACCAAAACTTATTCCCTCCTACCTCCAAACCTAGAGCACAGATCACATTAAGGGCATCAGAGCTGCACCAGTCCCTGATCCAAAAAGCATCAGCTGACCTGAAACAGTAAAAAAGCCCAAAGGCATAACAATGTGATTTCCCCTGTCCACCATTTGTTACTCAAGTTTATCTGGAATAGAGAAAGGGAAAGGGTAGCTTTCCAAATACAGAGCACCTCTAGTTATTTCTCTAACTTGTGTGCTCTAAGTAATTAGATTTGCTTTTCTATTGATGTTAATCCTTATAATATTGACTACCATGTATTAATTAAAAATTAAGAAAGTATATTAAATATTAGTTAAGTAATAATTTTCCAACATTAAATTCTGTATTACCCTTAATTTAATTTACCAAAAATAATAAATACTAGAGAGCCTTATTTTGGCAGCGTATTACACTTTGGAATAATTTAATTAATCTGGTTTTAGTAAAATTTGGAATCAAAGTACAGCTGTTGAGCTGTAATGATTCTTGAATCCCTGGTATCACGCTGAAAATGTTTCCTTTCTCGCATTACTGCAGGATGGTCTAACATTTGGGAAGTTTAGAAAGACAGAGTCCTATTTCTTCTAAAAGTACTGATAATCAGACAGAAATGTGCTGCCTTCCACGGTCACTCTGTAGCAGTTCCTGATTTCAGCGTGAGCCCAGATGCTGATTTCTATGGCAAAAGATGGTGATTTCTATGGTATTGAGGGGGTATTTTAACCAGCAGCCTGAGGTGGTTTCCCCTCCTATTCCACATGCCCAGTGTTCATGTTTTCGTTGCTGTTTGCTTGCACTGGGGCTTTGGCCGCACCGCCACCGAGGCACAGAGGCAGCTAAAGGGCCCCCAAAACCCCACCGCACCACTGCCCACCTTCGCTTCACACTTCATCTCCCTCGGCAGCAGCCCTGCATTACAGCTGCAGGCAGAAATGCATTTCCTCCCCGCGCAGCAGCTTTGGAAGCGCCTTCACAGTTTATCTTTGCGCTTAGCTGGGCGCAGCTGCGGGGCCGCGCCCGCCCCTCCGCCCCTAATCCCCGCGCTGGCTGCGCTCCCGCCAGCGCCGCGTGAAAAAACAGATGGCAGTAAGCGATACGCTCTGGAATCGTGGCCACTTAATAGCAGAGGATCAGAGGGAGATAAGGACCGAGCGCTGGTGGCCAGCTGCTGCCGAGTTAACCCTTCCCGGCATCGCCCCAGCGCCTCGAGCTGCTCACATAAACCCAGGGTGGCTTTATGGCTCTTCCCAGTTCCCCTTCTCTGCTGCCTTTTTTTTTTCTTTTTTTTTTTT
>JAYDZK010000268.1:13259830-13271482 GCA_034509185.1 Euphonia xanthogaster | reverse complement strand
GTTTTGTGGCTCTTCCCAGTTCCCCTTCTTTGCTGCTTTTTTTTTTTTTTTTTTTTTTTTTGGCTGTTTCATTAATATCAGGGCTTTTGTGCCTATCAGAATAATCGATTTGAAGCCAGATTCTTCCCTTCCACCTTCTAGTCAAGGATCTCAATAGCCACTGTTGTGATGGCATTTCTTAGTGGAGCAGGTACCCTGGCTCCATTTTAATGAGAGGTCAAAGAAGGGAAGTCAAGTGACTTCTCCAAAAGCCCAGGTCCAGATTTATGCTGGTATTCATCCAGCACAACCCAGTTTAAACAAAGGAGCTGCTCCCATTCAGCCTTCAAAGTAAATATTAAGAGAAGTACCTTATTCCAAGCTTGCAAGTACCAAATTGAAAAAAAAAAAACAGAAAAATAAACTTCAAAAGTAAGATACACAAAGCACAACCAATTAATGCAAAAGCAAACTCTATCCTAAATCAAATGACTGAGATACTGCAGCTTTATCTTCAAGACTTGTATTTCCACACCAACAACCCAAAACAACACACACATCACCCCATGAGGTACTTGTCATGCACTGCTCATGTTGTCAGCTTCTCACTCCAGGAAAAAAAAATCAACTGTTGATAAAATTTATTCAAAATAAGTTCATCCTGTCTATCTCCCATTTGAACTCAGGGATATTTTAAAGTCGAGGCTTTTGGGAAAAAACTAACTCTGACAACACGGATTTGGATTAAGATGCTGAAACTTAATTCACATCAAAATATCTTCTTTTAACTTCCTAAGAAGGAGGAATACCTAATTTTACTTTGAAATTATATCGGAACTTTCAGTGCTGCTGATCCAGACAGTATGAATAGAAAAAGGGAAACTCAAGGAGAAATATTTTTAAGGATTTTTCCAATAACAAAATGGTTTAATAACTTTAAATTTCCCTCAACAGAAAGCTTAATTAATTTTTTTCCAGTATAAACTGAAAGACTGGCTTTCCAAACTCTTAAAATCCCGTGCAAAACCCCAGTATTTTCACTCTTCACAAGATCTGTGACAGCCCTAACTAGCTTATGTAAAAGGCAAGGACTGGCCACATTCAACAAAAGGGCCTCCTATGTACAGCTCAGGGTAGCCATAAACACACACCAACATTATGGATTTGGTAATCTAGTTAAAAATAATCCTGTTTCAGAAAAAAAGAAGAAGTAGATATGAAGTAGTTTCACTGCATATAAAATATGTCACTATTTTAGTCTAAAGCCTGTGGCTTATCAAACTCCTCCACCTTTTTTAGCAAAAAAAAGATTGAATCACCATTGTCAGACAGTCTCTGAGCAGAGACTGTCATTGGGAATGTGTTCCAGTAGCACATTCCCAATCCCACATCAGGTAGTACTCCAGTGTAGGTGCAGTCCTTAGGTAGCAAATGCCCTTCCCACAGGTATCTCAGCTCTGAGCAAAGTGTAAAACAGAAAGAAATTTGAATTTCCCTTTCCCCTCTATTATGGACACTAATAGGGGAACCACTTCACATCCTCTCTTGGGGTCTGTATCTCCCTACAAACAAAGAACACTTGCTGTTCTTGAGCATCAAGAGGAAGAAAATCCCAGACATGAACCAGTATGGACTTTCCATTGTTGTTCTCTGGCAGGTATCAGGCAGATCTTCTCCCATCCCACACGGCAGTGCATGAAGAGACCTGTTCCATCCTCTTAATATCACCAGCATTCAGAAAGAAAACGGGCCACAGTTCAATTACAAAAGACATCGTGTTACAATATAAAGACATCATCAAAACAACATCAGTAAATTCAGCAGCAAGAAGTCATCATCAGGTCAAACCCTGTGTGACAACACAGACAGTGCACGCTGCTGTGAGAAGCATCAACTTCTGTTATATCCATCATGTATCTACTCCAATATTTCACCATTTTCATTCATCTCAAAAAACCCTCTGAAAGTACTTTAGAGATTTAGTAGGAAATTCTTTGAGGGTTTCTCTCCACTATGCCTGCTTGGGAGGAAGAAATGGGATTTGTGCTGATGCAGGTCTCTGTATCCTGTGCACATCCTGTGCAAAGAGAGTCAATCAGACTCACAGTTCATCCAGCAAGGCAAGTGAAAAGGCAGCAATCTAAATCCTTATATTTAGGGCAACATATACATAAATACAGAAGTTTTGCATCTCTTAAGAGGTGTCAAAAAATTGGGTAATTTTTTGGGCAGCAAACTTGGGTATCTCCATTGTTTTGTCTGCCAATTAGTAAGGACTTGAAGGTGTGGCTGCATATACCATTTACCCCTCAACCTCCTTCAGGCCACTCAAGCTTCTGAAAAATGCAACTTTTTCCTTCAGCTCAGTCTGATCAGGAGCAAGTTTGGCCTCAAGCTATAAGTGACAATCTTATCTGTTTTTATTTTCACTTCTTTTTAGATAAAAGATAGCTATTCCAGAGAACTGGGTTCTTCTTCTCTTGATTAGCTACATTTTTGCTAACAGTTCTATTGGGAATGAGTTCCCATATTGCAATTTTTAAACTTGCCACTTGCAGCGTGGGGGTGTCTGCAGCAACACAACAGAGAAAGCATCTCCTTGGAAATACTGAGCTAAATTCTGCAGTGCCATAGAGGCATTTCTTGGCTAAACCACAGGAATGGCTATGGCTTGAACCACATGGAGCATAAGAAGATTTCACCCAAGTACAGACTTCATTGGGATTAAGACAAGTATGAGCCACACCAGCACGGGGAGAGCAACCGTCACTTGATGCTGCCTAGTGCAGGGATTGTAATGATTATACATCTTCTAATCCTGCTTCCTTCTGGCAAAACAATAGATTTACTATGACTTTATGGCCACTGTATGTCAATCAGTTGGGCTTCCATCAGCAGCATTCCTCCCTCACCGCTGACACGTTGCTGCCACTTGGCCATAAGCCGCAGGCTAAACCCTTTCGTGCCGTGGAGTTTGATTTGGGCAGGAGGAACAGCCCAGCTCACGTGCCCCTCTTGGAAGTGCAGAAGGCTGTGGTTGAACATCTTGTTTTTTCATTTGCTATAGACATTTGTTCCTGCAGCTGACCATGTGCAGGAGAATTTGCTCATGTTCCAGGAAAGGACAGCTGCACCACAAATTACCTTAAACCTCCTTGCTCCAGGGATTATCTGGGTACAGTGAAGTGTGTGTATCCTAGGGCAGGGGTCTTTTCTTACTATAAACACAGTTATTAACCTCTTATTTACCAAAAGTGCTTATAAACTCAGTAATGGAGACAGTTTGGATATCAGTAGTGACTTTTTCCTGGCAATAATTTCTTGGAAGGTCCATCCATTTGCACTCACAGGCTGGTTTTCTTGACTAATTCTTTTTTCCCATTAATTACATCTGCCACTAGCTACCTGTCCTTAGGGGACAACATGCACCTGATGGGGACTGATGGCTCCAGCCCCTCTTTGCCATGTTCCCTTCTTGGCTCCTGCTGCAGTAAGCTCCCAGAAGTCTTCCAGAGCCCTTATTGAGCTAACTCTACAGTAACTATGCCAAGCATGTCTTGGCTGTCAGCACATTATCTTGGCACTTACAGGAGATGAAGGAGCTTCATTAAGCCAAAGACAATCCAAAGAAACATTTCCACCTCTAAATTTGTAAGCATCTCTCCAGCAACACTGCAGCTACAGAAATAAATCTAAGTGCAGGCAGCGAGCAGTGTCACCAGCTGACTGCTGACTGTTCAGCACCAGGTGAGGAACCAGCCAAGGGAAAGCCAAAGCCAAAGTTGTGGATACAAGTCCAACCAACTTTCCACAAACCTAAGTTATGATGGAGACATAGCTCTATGGACCTTCAGGACCTACATTCCAGCTATTTGAAATCAATTCCTTTAGTCTTCTGTTTTTCTCCTTTTATGTCTTCCTTTAACACAGACATTTTCAATGCAAAGAGGCTTCGTACACGTACCTCATTAAAACTGTGCTGCCTGCCTCTGGCTGAGATCCATGTACTACCTTTTCACTCCTGCTCTAAACCCAGGTCCTGCACTTTGACACTGCACCAAATCCTCTGCTACTACAAACAGCCCTACCCATTTTCAAGAGCAGAGGTCCTAGCTTACTCCCTTCCAAGTTCTCCCCTCAATTTCAAGAATCACAATAAATGAGAAGTTGACATATCTAACTCATGCACAAACATGCTCATCATACAAAACATAAATCTACAAATAATAAAGCTAAACCAAGAATTAATATAATAGAAAGGGTTCTTAATGGGACCCCTCCACAAAGAGTTCCCTGTTTTAACATCAAAAATGCATTTGTGCAATTAAAATATGTATCTTCAGTCTAACTTCAAATAGGATTTGAGGGGAAATTTCATGCATTCTCCAGCTCTTCATTTGTAACTGGATGCCAATAAAAAGGTCTGGAAATGCATGCCAATTGAAAACCTGAACCGTAAGAGATACTGTGCAAATAAAAAAAAAAATTAAATTGAATATACATTCTTATCTCTTCATAGGCATCTCTCTTAGCGTGCCTATTAATCAGTCTCATATTTTTTTTAAAGACAGCTAAAATCTCATCTACAGATACCAACAGACAGCCAAACACAGGATAGATTTAGGAAGACGATTTTTAAATGCAGAAAGCACTCTAGCTATATCCTCCTCAAAGTCAGAAATTAGATTCCAGCTGTCAAGGCAAAAATTAATCTTCTTTTTAAAGAAACAAAAAGCAAAGAGACGAAAAACCAAACTATAAAACAAACCCCAAAACAATCCTAGACAGCTTCTTACCAATGGAAAAAGCTGTCTAAAGTGGTTTTCATCATTTTTAATCACAAGCTGCCCTGATAAAAGTACTTGTGACCCTCCATGTTCAGTGCCACAATGAGATCTGGCAACACATTGACTATCCTGTGCAGAGCCAAACACTTCCTACACCCAGATAATCCTGTATATAATTTTTAGGCCACTCTTCCATTCATAATACTCATTAGCCATAACTCTGAGCTATTTGCATACATCTCACAGTTTCAAGATCTTATCTAATAAAAGTAAGGATATCACTACATATTAATTCATCAAAGCTTTTGCAAGTACAAGCTGTAGCATCTTTCTAGGAAGTGTTTCCATTTGTTCCATAACTTGCACTCTGATTGCAGGTTGCACTATCACTGTGATGTTTTTATCTAGGATGTATATTGTATTACACTACTAGGAGTCAAGGGTTAGATATTGCCGGGAAAACTATGCAACACAAATTCCTGAAGTGAACTGGCAGCCCACAGCCACATCAAAACCAGTCTAAAAATAAGTCAATTTGCTTTGGTCCAGAAAGCAAACTACCAACACCAGCTCGTTGACACAATCTTCCTTCCATGATACCAAACAAGCCAGAATCACTATCTGCAAAAGAAGAAAGCACAAATCCTTGCTCCCTGGTACAGTCGTAACTTATGAACTTCAAAGCATATTTGAAAATAAAATGTCAGCTGTGCCTCTGATGTTAGAGTCTCAGTCTGTTTTTATGTCACCACAGAGTCCTGCCTCTCAGTGCCTGAGGCTGTCTGTAGTGTCTGTAAGCTGCATACAAATTTCTCTCTCAAGAGATAACAAAAACCAATCTGAAACCAGTAGACGAGACCATTTATTGGTCTCTTAAAAAAATCCTGAGCAAAACCAAAACCAAACCAGACCCCCAAAAAAACAACCAACACCAAAATAAACCACATTTGTATTAGTATTCTTTTGTACCACATGAGCTAGAGAAAATTCTTCAATTTTTCTCATCACTGCTTTCCACTACAGCACGTAGAGAAGTCCAAGACACTGGGAGGCACCAGCCCTGTTCGCATTGCTTTGGCAAAGTTTCCTTTTCATTGGGAAGTATGGAACAGGGCATATCTCCTGACCTGGAGCAGATGTACCCACCACCCTTGCCAAAACTGCCAACTCCATTCTTCTACCACCAGAGCAGGACATCTGCAAGGAGACCAAGCTGTATCTATTCTGCCTTTTACCTTTTAAAGCCTTTTTCTCCTCAAGTAAGTTGCACTGGTCTAAAAGGGATCAGCCAGTGTTTTTACAAAAAAAAAATAAAAATTATCCTTACTGATGCAATACACACCATCCTCTGGGGATGAGGAGGAACTATCTGCAATCTGGCAGTCCTTTCATGGTGGATCAGATGATTCAGAAAAGAAGTAGTATCTTATACTGTAATGGATACATTTGAATTGGAATCAGTCTTAGTACAATCTTTGTGTACTTTAACAGTGTATTCTCAGACTAAGTTTTTCTGGATCCCTGTGAAAATACATATTTCCACTTGTGCTGGAAAAATTAATTGATCAGTCCACAGTTTCCCACAAGCCTCCATGCTATAAAAAGCCTCTCTTATTCTGTCAGTCTCAGTTTCCCTTTCCCTCTGTACAAGAAAGGGCCCCCCAAACAGCTGGCACAGACTCCCATTTCCAGATATTGTATTTCCCCATAAGGTCCCAAAAGCAGGGAGAGGGACAGAATGTCCTCAAGGTCCTGCAGGAAGGGTAAAGGCTGTATTTCAGCAAGGAACATATCATGTCCTCCACCCAAGGCAGAAAGGGACATGAAACTTCATCAGCTGGGGGAAAATCACTGTGCCTGAATGAGACTGGAACCTAATGGAAAGGGTTTCACTTCCTAAGAAAGTCTTCTGGGGTGAGGAAGAGGGAAGAGATGGAGATTTATTTTTTTTTCCTCTCCTAGAGACTTTGGAGTAAAGAAGAAAACATTTGTTCAGCTGGGATGACAAAGAGCCTGAAGTCCATGCTTTAGGTGCATTTGTTCCACTAACAGGCAGTTTCATATTTAAGAAGCAGAAACTATAGAATGTATAGTGACTTTTATTCCCAGGAAGGAACACCAGGATGTTAATGACCCTCACAGACAGCTCTGGTGGAAGCCAGTGGGAGAGGCTCCTCACATGCACATCCACAGGGAGCAGGGGCCCCACACTCCAGCTGGGGCAGCCAAAAGGGCAGAATTCACCTTCCTGATATTCCTGTGGTTATCTCATGCTTGTCATGCAGCAAAGCAGAAAAGGTGCCACTTACAACTTCCAGAAGAGCCATTTGAGGAGAGCCTGAAGCAGATCTCAGAGCCCATTTTGAGATACTCACCTTTGGATTCACGTGCACCTGACAGGACCCTCTTAACCAAGGCAGCTCCGTGCAGAGCACACGAGATGCCACCGGGCTGTTCAATGGCAGCAGGGCATCCAAACCTCCACAGCACATCCAGCACATTTCAGCAAGACAGACTGGCTGGGGCTGCTTCTCCACATCTCTCAAAGAGTGAAACAAATCAAAGCTCAACAATTCCATAACGTTAGTTATATCGTTTTCTGTTAAAACAATAAAAGTGTGCTCCACTTTCAGTCTTGCTTAACATGCATTAGTTAAGGAAAGAAAGGACTGTCCCACTACAAAGCATCTGAAACCACAAAAGAAATTCCTATCAAAATAGCATCTCTCAGCTCTTATCTCCTTACCATCACTAGGTCTAAAACAAAGATCCATTTTCAAGTGTTTAGACTGTCTGAAGAGAAAAAAAAATAGGGCTGAAAGAGTTAAAGTGTTTATTGTACTTTTTACACATTTTAAGATATCATCTTTCTACAATGGCAGTAAAATCAGCATGTAGCCTTAATTTTCTATGGTTGAACCTTGAACGTGAATCATTATATTACAATGTACTTATTGATTTCAACAGGAAGAGGATTAAGCCCAGAAAATCAGGTTAGGAACCTGAAACTGGACTGAGGAAAATGGAATTTTTCTGGTACTAAAAACTTCTTATGTTATGTAAAATACATTAGAATTTTAAATATGAGATTTGGCCATTTGGAAAATATTCTTAACATCTTGAACTCAGCAGAGCTGTGACAAGGTCAGTGAACTGAAAATCCAATTAGTAACCAGGGCTTTGAATAAATAACATATTAGACATCAATATCTGATTTTACCTACTTGCACAAACATACACATACAAAATGAAAGGTGCTTAAATGAAAATGGAATAATGAAGGTATAAAGAGAAAACATTTGTGAACACTGAGTGCTGTCTGTTGGCCACCAGTATCACACACACCACTGGATGAATATATATACATTATATATATGTATATAATATATTTGCACAGGGAATACACATTGTGTAGATACACTTGAAGTACAACCAGGACATCAAATTGAAATTTATTCTTCACTTTCCCTGTTTTCAGGAGCCTTTTCAGTTACCTGTTCATTGGAAGTACCAGGCTAACTTAGCCATAGGTGCTTAATTTATGGGAGGGCAAGCAACACAAATTTCAGCTGCACAACCATTAACCCTCCATGCATTACTATTTGCTAGAGCTGGTGACAGAAGCTCACCTCCCACATAATTTACCCAGGAGCCTCCCTTGTAAAAATTCTTATTTTGAAAGTTTGCAGTTTAGACAACAAAATGATTTGGACAGAAATTTTCTGTAATGGACCTTGTCCTCCCTAAGTTTGCATTGTGTGCTACCAAAGATTCCACATTCAAAATACATTTCTCAATTGCTCTGTCTAAGGCTTTTCTTGCACAGAGAACAGCAGTATCTCCAAGACTGCTGCAAAGATCTTCAATTGCTTTGAACTTCAAATGACCTGGTAACTAAAACAAGCTCTGTAAGCACTGAGCAAGTCACATACTTCGGTGAGTAAGCACACAAGTCACTGAAATTTCCAGCTTATTACAAATACTTAAATCAGAATATGCCTGATCTATGCCTGAGAAGAGGAGAAATAATTTGTTAAACTTTAGCAGGAAGACAGGGATGCTGGTAGCACATTGATGGAATCACTCCTGTGGTACTTTCTCATTCTTATTTGAAGCAGTTTGGGGCAAACATAAAAGGCTGATAAAATATTTAGAGTGATACAAGGAGATTTGAAGTAGAATATGAAAGTACTGGAAGTGATAAACCTTTTATCAGGCAAGAGAAGAAAATGCAGCAAGGATGGGAAATGAATCCAAATTCACAGTCACAAGGCATCTGCCCCTATGCTCCCCTTCCCAAACAGCGCCCAGCTACCTGAACACAGGTCATAGAATCACAGAATGGTTTGGGTTGGAAGGGATCATCTCATTCCAACTTCCTTGTCACAGGACACCTTCCACTATCCCAGGCTGCTCAGAGGCTATCCCATCTGGCCTCGAACACTTCCAGGGATGGAGCATCCACAGCTTCTCTGGGCAACTTGTGCCAGTGCCTCACCATCCTGACAGTACAGAATTTTTGTCCTAATATCTAACCTAAACCTACTCTCTTTCAGTTTGAAGCCATAACCCCTTGTCCTGTCACTACATTCTCTTGTCCCTCTCCATCTGTTTTCTAGGTTCCCTTCAGGTATTTAAAGATCACAATGAGGTGACCTCAGATCTATCTCTTTTCCAGGCTCAACAAACCAAATTCTCTCTGCCTTCCTTGTAAAAGAGGTGCCCCATCCCTCTGATCCTCTTGGTGGCCTCCTCTGGGCTCACTCCAGCAGGTCCCTGTCCTTCCTGTGCTGGGACCCAGAGCTGATGCAGCTCTGCAGGTGGGGTCTGAGCAGAGCAGAGCAGAGGGGCAGGATCCCCTCCCTGCCCTGCTGCCCACGGGGCTCTGGGTGCAGCCCAGGACACGTTTGGCTCTCCAGGCTGGGAGTGCCATGGCTGGGTCATGTGCAGCCTCTCACCCAGGGCACCCCAAGTCCTTCTGGGCAGGGCTGCTCTGGGGCTGCTCATCCCCAGGCTGTGCTGGTACCAGGGGCTGTCCTGACCCAGGTGCAGCCCCAGCACTCGGTTTGTTGAATTTCCTGAGGTTCCCATGGGCCTCTTCTCAAACTCATCCAGTCCCTCACATCACACAAGCAATAGCATTGGGGAACTTCCAGCGTGTTCTCTACATCAAGGTATTTCCTCAGTACTTAGAGAGCAAGATTTACCTACTAATATGATTGTGAAATCCCAGCCACATGCAACCTGTTTTACACAAAAGCCAGACAGGGCAGTGCACAAAGTAAAACACAGCACATCCTCTGTGTGATTCAGTCCCAGCTGCCCATCTTTGTTGTGGCCACAGACAAAGAGCTGTCCTGCACCTGGAAGAAAAAAAAAACAAACAAATTGTGTTCCACTTCACAGACTAAAAAGAGAAACCTACATCTGTGAGATCCTGTGACAAACAAGGACAGTGATTATGTGCCACTTCAGGCACTGAATCAAGTAAAATGATTAAGAGAAACAGTTGTTTCTGATGTATCAGAAATATCTCTGAATAACTACAGCTGTGGAGAGCTGGGTCTGTCAAGGGACACAATCCATATGGTGAGACAGGCACCTCTCAGACCAGGATGCTTTTTTTATCATGTTCACATCTGTCTGTATTCCTTCTTTGCATAATTATCTGTGGCATACAGCACAACCTTTCAAGGGCCAGATGTTATGTCCTGGTCCTTACCTTACCACTTCTTAAGACTGAATAACCTCTGACTCCTCCTTCCCACCCCCCATCCTGAATACAGAAAAGCTGGCATCTTTGTATGAAGGAAACAGCTGAAGAAACAGCCCTCACACAGCCACGAAGTAACCACACAATATATGAGCAACAGGAATTTCCCCCATTTCCCCAAATGCTGAGTTAACTGGGAAGAGAAGAAGCTGTTTTGCAGCTAAGGATTGTACTTGCTCAGAAACAGCAGCCACAGAGAGGTGGCAGCACTGAACCAAGAGGGAAACACAAAAAAAGTGATTAAACGCCAAACACCCGTGCAAGAGCAGCGTTTTTACCAGTGATAACTGCAGAATGTCCCCCTCCTCCAGCAATGCTTGCAATGTCTTGACACTGGCAGGAAACATCTTTCAGGGCCTGAGGAACCAGCACATCCTCTTTATGACCAAGACCAAGTTGCCCATAGCTGTTTGCACCCTTGAAAAGCACACAGAAAAATAACACTTTTTTTGAAAGTTAACAACAGTAGCCCACATATGCTCCCAGGGACAAACAAGCATATTTGGGATATGCCACGGGTTAACCTGCTCCTAAAAATCCCCTGATTTGACACAGGATTCTCAGGATTACAGACCAGGACTGTCCTAACTTTGCTGTCATTAAGGGTGTCTGTGCAGCCCGTGTATTTCAGAAAGCATACTGGAATACAACCTGTTAAAACTTCAACTGCAGACTCACAGTTAATAAGGAGGAAAACCTTTCTATCAGGATGATTACCACACGTTTACTTTAATGCCAACGATTCCCACTTATCACTAAGGTCTCATTCATGTCACTGCTTTCTGGCAGGCTACCTCCAAAATGAGAAGAGAAAGACCTTTTTTTGGAACTTAAACAAGTAAATCAGAAACATTAACTAAACATTTTAAATGAAAGAGGTCCAAATGAAAATATACCAATTACAGGTAGTATAAATATATAGGTACAAAACTATAGCTACAAAACCCACTGGAAAGCAGCAATTGTCAACATGGTAACAAGTCAGGGAATTTCTTAGTCAATTTCAGCTCTGCGTCCAACAGTTCAACCATCATTCGCAAAAAGGGGATACCATCACCATCACCATCACCATCACCTGCCCTGCCCTGCCCCACCCCACACACTGCAGCAGCA
>JAYDZK010000268.1:13173991-13259730 GCA_034509185.1 Euphonia xanthogaster | reverse complement strand
TACATTTGTGATATGTAGAAACACAATGATTAAAGGGGATGAACCACCTTCAAAATGTGGATTAAATGGTATTCAATTCTTGTAAAGGTGTAGGCACCTTTGCAGATGTTCACAGATTCTTGGTCAGGTAAACACCATAGGAGACAATCTATATTAAAACAAAAAAAAAGACATTTTTCTAAAACTGCCCTAAAAAGAGCCAGCAGTTAAAGTTTTGTTAAAACTAAGCAACACAGCTGTTGCCCCAAACCAGGACACATGGGAGCTGGAAGGACAGCAGGGTATGATGGTGGTAATAAATAGTCAGCAAGAATGAAGAGAAATAGTGTTTTTTACTCAAATAATTTTTTTCTGTGACAAATTCAGTACCTGCAAGAGATCTCTGAGGTTCTGCAGGGCTTCGGATTCAAAGGTGCAGCTCACCATTGCTTCACTCCACGCTTTCTCAGGGATGAAACTGGAAGAATGCAGTTAGAGCTAGAATTGAAGCCTGTGGTGAACAGGGTGAACAACTTGGTGAGAATCTTAAATACTCAGTTAACCATAAGGGAACTTGGTTGCTTTCAGCCAAGCAATTCGTGTCAAATGTTGCAATTTTAGAATAGTGGGAGTCTGAAAAAGCTACTGAAGCAGGATTTCTGAAAAAATATTTTAAACACATAGGAAAAAAAATATCCACAAAATCCCATGGTTCCCAAAGATGAATATTTGTCTAAATGACTGAATGGAACTTGGGATTTTCAAAGCCATGGGCTTTTGGCAGTTTGCTCATTTTAATCCCATTAGAGTTGTGCTCAGGCCAAATAAAGAATAAAGCAGCTATAGAAAGGAGGGAAACTAACATTATATTTCACAGGTTAGTTTTTTTCTAATAAGTGAATAAATTAGTAGCAGAAAATGGAGAGAGGTGTGATGTCTAATCACACCTGGACATTCTGTGGGTCTCCACTTACTGTTTTGGTAAGATGTCTTCCATAGCTCCCAAGTTTGAAAATGCCAGTCACCTTCTGGGCATGGCCAACACCTGTATGAGAAGTTTTTCCAAAGAGATTTGCAGTCCTGTTACATGTTCCCTCTCATATGGGCTATAAAATAAATAAGTTTAAACATGAATCTTTAAAAAGTGTCAGTTATTATCCTTGATTAATAGAGAAACTTGCAGTCTTTTATGGATTTGTCTTTTTCTCTTAAAGCATGAATTGCGCAGTACAATACCTTGTGGCTGTGCAGACTGTCAGAGTTGGATTCCCTCAAGCCTGGCTGTCTTCATTGACTTAGAGACTCCAAAAGAATCCTCTTTCATGACAGCAAAATAAATGTGGAGTTCAAACAAAACTGTACTAGGGCTCAGTTTGGAGTTTATTCTCCTTCTTGCCCTACTCAAAGCATGCAGGATTGAAACAGTGGTTCTCAGATAAAACCTTCCCTTTCTCTCCTATGTGGGACAGAGACAGTGATGCCCATGAGCGGGTACACTATAAGTGTTAAAAAACCAAATCTATATGTCTAAGCACATCTTTCCAGTTGATTTCTTAATGAAAATTAATTTTTTTTGTACAATGAAGTTGCTCCACAGATTTAAATAATATTCAAATACTCTTAATATTGTGGAGAGTTAAACAGAGTTTGAAATGCTGCTCTTCTTACAAATTTAAATAATAATAATATAAAAAAATCTGCTGACACAAATGTATTAGAAACAAACCTATATAAAGGAGCAGTTAACCTAGAACTATTGTGAGATATATATTGTTTGACATACTTTCATATGAGCAAGCAGAAGTACCCCATCCTTTAGACTGTGGTAATGTGCCTTATTGTTAAATTCAATAGGAAAAGCTATTCATACTGTAGTATGATTGAAAAGAAAATTGAATCCTTTTGATGTTATAAATGTATCTATTACTGCATGTGCACACAAATTTTCCATGGAAATTATGGTGAAAGTAGTGGTTCTCCTAGAAAAATGCATTAGTGTTGACACGTTCAATTTTAGCCACATCAGAATATAAATACCTTTTAACCGTGGTAAAATTGTTGGGAATGTAGATAGTGTATCTACATAAGTCAGTTGTCTGTCTAAAAACATGTGTTCCTATGGTCCAGTTATGTTCACTGTTTCAGCTGAAAGGGAAATTAAAAACAGTGACTCACACATCTCACTCTTTTCCTGCAATATTGCTTTTAAAATATTTCAGTATGTGGAGTATATGTCATAGAGCTGTTCATGATTATTTTTAATTTTGAAAAACCACAAAACACTTAACAGGTTTTTGGCTATGAAGCAAATCATATGTGAGAGGTTGACTGTCCACTCACTTGCATGGCAATTGGCTCTGTGTACTAAATTTTCCTGGTAATGGAGATAGTCTAGGCTCCTTTGCATTGACAAATGAATAATAAAAAAAAGAGTGTATCCAACCACCAAAAATTTATGGTAGTAGCACTTCCAAAGTTTGCAGTTTGTCCAGGATCATAACTAGAAAAGGAAAGTGGTTTTTTCTTCTCTCTCTCTGTGAAGCCTGCTGTATGCTGTCAACTGAAATAACACAGTTTTAAAATGTATCCCTCAGTGCACTTTGTATATTAAGGCACATTAAGTTATACAGTATAATGCAATAAGATCTAACCTGACAACAGCAGATGTGAAACACTGTGTGTACTGCACTGTAATAATATAAAGGCACCAATGTCTTTAGGAGGAAAAACTTTAATTCTTCAGAGCTCACTTGGATGTGGCTGTGGCAGGAATATTTCCTGTTGTTGAATGCAATGGAAAACACAAGATATGTTGCTTGCTCTTTTTTTGGTTTGTCTGGGTGGTATTTTTGTTGGTTTTGGTTTCTTCTTTTGGTGGTATTTTTGTTGGTTTTGGTTTCTTGCATGTTTTGTTTTTTTTTTTTTTCAGGCTTAGTAGACAGAGATTTAATTGGCAGAGTGTTCCAGATATCTTGATAAAAGAAAAGAAACCTAAAGGAGAGCTCTGAAGGGCTTGCAGTTTCAGGTTTAGATTTAATAGTTTTATTTAATAACTGTTTGGTTTTTTTAACCTTGGAACTGTATCTGAAGGACCAACCAATGGTCATTTTGATATTTTTAGAAAGCAGAAGTCCAGATCTTCAACTAGGACACACATCGGGTATTTCAGAGTGAAAATTACTTTATATCCATCTAATTTCTCCAGATGTGCTGGGTTAGTTAGGCTCTCAGTACAGCTGAAATACTCTGTGAGAATTTTGAAATATTATTTCCTTTCCAACAGAATGATAACTTCAAAATCATCTTCATCTACAGTGAGTTATCTAATATATAAGGTAAGGTTTCTGTTGTAGTACCTGAACGCCTTTAATGAAAATTAAACATATGAATTGCTGCCTTTGAACTCTGTTAGCATGGATGAACTAAAATGTTATTACCATCCTTTGAATGTAAAATACATTGATGGGTATCTCTTACATAAAGAATGAGGGTGCTGGTATTTTGGGGGAAAAAATTGTGTACTTTTCCTTGTCTCCATTCTTTGACTCCTTCTGTCCTGTCCTTCCCTCCTCTCTCTTTCCATGCTCATCAGCTAAGCTAGTGCATCTTCTCTAAATTGCTCAGAATTGGGTGGGAATATTTACACAGAGTGAATTATGGCTGGATGTGTTCCTATGTCAACATGTACCACGTTGATTTCTCATAAAGCAGATCATTATTCTGTGTGGCATAAATAGTATTACAGACTGATATGATTAAAGCCAGGGAGTCACTAATTAGCATCTAATTAAAAGAGACTAGTAACGTGTCCATGTACAACTGTTATTGTGTTATATTTTCCTCTATAGGAAAATGTGATTCAAGCTTGCAGGATAATGTTCAATTTACTTGTCTTGTATGGTGTATAATATATTAGAGGACAGGGGGATGAGTCTGATTTCTCAATTTTGCTAGGAAATTCTGTGTTATATTTGAAGAAATGAAACCCTAAGTCATAGGAAAATTATACCTCAGCAGGGCATATCTAAAAATGTAAAAATCATTTTTCTGAAAACATTCAAGGTAGATGTTTTATCGTTGTGTGACTATAGTAACACACAGGACTGATGCAGCTGTTAATTCACATGGAAGAGAAACAGGCTTCTTGTGTAAATTCACTGTGGGGCAGGAGAAGAAACTGTGTGGGTACAGTGAACCTATTTAAGCAAAGACCGAATCCTTATTTTTCCCTTTTCACTGTCATTTATTATTAACAAATATTGGTCTCTTGGTTGTGGCTATTCAGAAGAATTTTGAGTGGATGAATCACAAAGCATGGACACAAGGGCTTGAGGAAATCTACAAAGTGTGGGTGAAATCTCTGTACTAGGCCAGGCAAAGTATTTCATTTTGACAGGTTTGCTTGGACATGAATCAATTCCACAGTTTCACAGAATTGCATGATACAAACTCATATATTCTTACTGAATAATTTTTTTTCCTTTGTTAAAAATGCATTATTAATGCACATATAAGACCATATAAATGAAATGGAATCAAAATATTTTTAGCATTGAAAATTCCTTCTTCCAGCTTTCAGACAATGCTTTAAACTTGGTTTTGTCTTTCATGTTTGCGACCTGTATTTGACATTCATAGAGGCCAGTGTGAAGACTGGAAGACTTTTTGCAAATACAGATTTCAGAGGAGCTCTAATAAATCATGATTTCTACCAGTTTTATAGCTGGTAGAAAAAATGATGCATCAAAAGAGTTTTGTGAAAAGGAAATTGTATGCTGTTCAAAGCCAAATATGGGTTTATTTTGCACCACCATTGAAGTTTTCAAAAAGTACATCAGGATCTTGCCTACAGATTCATAGGTGCAGAAAAAAAAAATTAAAAATTGAACAGCTAAGATTTGTATAAATTAAATTATGTATGTTCCCACACTTTAGACATTTGGTATCTTTTGGTCTTTTAAAGTCTTTTAGTTTGGAGTTTTTTTGAAAGTCTTTAAAGTCTATAGAACTTTAAGCCCCTTTAAACCTTGGTGGTTATCTTTGCCCATCTTTGTCCAAAATATTTTTCTATTAGAGATTTAGGTATTCTAATATAATGCATAAAAATCTGGACAAGGGTAGAGAATTAGCAAGACTGAGATTTTGCTGTTCCTTCAGGGTTTTGGAACGTATTTTGGGGCTGCAATGAGTTATACCTTCCCCCCAGTGCCAACTCAGGTGAAGACAGATGAGGGGAGCCCCTTGCTCTGGAAAGAGGGATAACTTAAGGTCAGTTGCTTTTGCAGTCTGAGGTTCTTCAATCCAAAATTTTGGTCACTTTGGGCAGAGCCCCACTTCACAGGCTGCAAGCTGAGGTCAAGAGGCTTCTCAGAAGTCATTCTACACTGTTCTAGCAAGAACAGCAAGTCTGCTGGGACAGACCAAGCACACAGGAAACTGTGATATTCTTACTTAATGGTCCTAGAGAAATCTCTGTGGCTTTATGAAAAAGTGTTTGTTTTCCCATATATATCTGACCATATCTTACTTATATGAAAATAGCAGAACAACCACATCACTATCGTAAAAGTAGTAGTAGAAAATGAATTTCCTAGGTATCTTGTCCAGGTTTATTAGAACCTGGACAAGATACCTAGAAAATTCAGAGCAAGAGGATTCTTGATCTGTTGTAATCCTCACTTAGGCCTTGTTTCTGGTTCCAAACCACATTCACGTAGGGTGCAAGCAACAGAAACTGTGTCTGTGTTTTAAAACAGAAGAAAGATGTATTTCTTTTAATTAAGACAGTCACTCAGTTAATTAAAAGAATGTTAGGGGTTAATTAAAAGAATGTTAGGGGTACCCTATGGGAGCACTACTTTTAAGCAATTAAATTCTGCCTGTTCTCCAGTCAGTGCCGTCACCTTAATTCAAAAATTGCTTTTAAAAGGCAGAACAAGGGAGCAGTGGCATAATCAGAAATAAAAGTGGTGCTGTCTGGAGCTCTTAAAACTTTTTCAAAGATCACTGGAATATTTTCATTCAAAGTCCTCAATTCTCATCTTTAATAACTAAACTCTTGTAGTTTCCCTCTAAATAGACATTTCTGATTATGAAGATCATGGCTGTGATCTCTCAGATGCCACTTAGGCAGAGTTCCCTAACTCATAGCCATGTCCTTATTCCTTTCCCCAGAAAACAAGAGTTCCATTATGGGCAGAATTGGAAATTTGTTCTTCTCTGTGGTTCTGGTTTGCTTGATCTGAAGCCTTGGAAGTAAATAACTCTTCTGACTTCACATTCCATTTTTTTTTTGTTTAACCCACAACAGCAATGGTTTCACTCTGTCATCTGAAAAATATTATCCTTGGCCAAAGTTAAGCTCTTCCACGTTCAAGAGACTCTGAAGGTCCTAAAGATAATGGGAAATTTGACAAATGGGATGAAACCTAAACTTTGAGAAACTTGGAATTCCAATGTGCTTGTGTGTGTGCAGGGGGAGGAAATCAGCATTAGGACTTGGAAAATCTGTAGCTGAACCACTAAGTGAAAGATTTGACTGCGTCCATACAAGCAGCTGTTTTAACTGAGCTGCAAAATGCATTGTTTTGGTTTCAGAAGAAAATTAGCTAATTCTTATGATAAGTCATCTGGTGCAGACAAATACATTTACCACCCCCAAATGAGCCTTCAAATCAAATGGTAGTCACTGCTTATTATAAATATTATCTTTTTCATATTGATTTTTACTTCATAAACCAGACAGATGAAAGTGGCCACAGAGGGTGTAAAACACAGAAATAAAATTGGCAGGGATGAGATTGCAATTCTCCACTTCTGGGATGCATTTCATGGGAGCAGTAGCTTTGGAAGTACTGCCAAGATAGCCTTTCAAGTAGGTATGTATATATGTACAGAAAGAAAAAAAAGTGCAATGAAAAACACACAAAAACAAAATGGAAAGGAAAAATGAATGAAAACCACAGAAAAATATTTTAAGTATGGTATTCAAAACTTCTGTAGAATATTATTAGATTCTCTCACCTCTTTAGCTGTGTCAGAAGGATAAGTTTCTGTGGACTAACAAGCATGAAGTATCCTAAATTAATGTCTACATATACATCCTTGCTCCTGCTACTCCTATAGTGTCTACAGAGTAGCTCTGCCTCTTGCACTGTGAGATTACATGGCTTGAATTATTTCACATTTATTGTGAATGCACAGGACAGGAGAACAGGAACTGAGGTATGGAGCAGTCTCATTTGCTTGCAAGACCTTGCACTCAGTCCACTTATTAACTTTTTCTAATGATCACACACTTATTTAATGAGTCTTACTAGGAACACAGTATGAGGTTATCTGAGCAGAACACACTGTGCACAAATAGCACCCAGGAAAGCTGATTTCTAAAATGTTTAATCAATTTCTCACTGTTGTTGTTGTTATATCAACAGTTTGAATATTTAACCAGAAGTTAAAGCAGCTACTCCTGCTGTCATTCACCCTGAGGTAGGGCTAAGTCTGAAAAGCTATAAAATAGGTTACATTTGTTCCCAGGTCTGTATAAAACTGATGTGTAAATTTAATTAGGCCAAAAGTATCACTAGGGGGAAGAATCTAAGGGGAGATAGGCATCTCTTGTTGCTAACATGTAAGAAAATTAATCTCCCTAAGTGTCTTTTTACACTAAATTTGGGAAACAAGTTATAGTCAATAGGATTAGTGATAAAACCCAGTTGTATTCTAGGTGTTTCAAGATGCCACAAAAATGTATTTCAGGGATATATTTGATAATAATCATACAGATTTAGTTTTTCTATTGAAATCCATGAAGCTGTGGGCACTCAGCATCACAGAAGGAGCTGCACTGCCACCTCACAGTAGAGGGTGCCTAATTGCTTTTCATCTTAAGTTTTAAATAGAAGGTAAAAATGACTTTGTTTCTCATCAGTCATCAAGCTGTTTATTGCAGCAAATGAGTCATGCCCCTGTATTTCTGCCATGCTAGTTCAGAGGTCTACAGGTGTGATACCAACAATCAGAGATCTTATTACAGCCTCTAGGTGTAAAATTATTTTCTTTCTTTGCATTCCTGCATAGATTTCATTTG
This sequence comes from Euphonia xanthogaster, assembly GCA_034509185.1. NCBI lineage: Eukaryota > Metazoa > Chordata > Aves > Passeriformes > Fringillidae > Euphonia > Euphonia xanthogaster. The sequence goes on along the minus strand of JAYDZK010000268.1, from coordinate 13,251,662 downwards.
CATTTTCTCCAGTATGCTTCCATATCCATCACCAGAAGTTCTCAGTAGTGATTACCAGCTTTTGTTGTTTTATGTTGCTTTTCTGCTATTTGGTACAGTCTATTTTTAATATTGCTTCTGACTACTGCATGTGCAGGCTTGTCTCAGCAGTTCAATCCTGAGTGTCAGGCATTCAATTAAACAGGGTATTTTATTCAAGGAGACTGCAGTGTGTCTGGCCCAGGAACAATCTGAGCAAGTAAGAAGGGAGGCAGGCAAATATTTCCCTTGAATATGGCATAACATCTGCAGCCAAATGTGAAAAGATCACAGGATCTGCTTTTCTTTAACATTATTATTTCCTTTCAATAGGGTGCAGAATTTTGAGGGGCGAAATTTAATACTGGGTTTTGCTGCAATAGAATTGGGTTTGTATGTGTGACATAGCAGCGATAAATTTGTATAGAAGTTTTGGATAATAATACCCTGCTATATGCATTTTAGGGATTTGTTTTGTGAGTTCTTATACCATTAAGCCCATTTTTAGGCATACATTTTCAGGTGTGTACATACTGATCTATATATGATATTTTGAAATATTTATGTTTCAAGCATGTTTTTCCCCCATATTTCTGAAGCTGTTGACTTGGACACTGAAATTTGAATGTAAAAGAATTATTCACGTGATTAAAAAGAATTTAACATTACACACTTTATACCACAAAAGTGTTATTAACAAAATATGCCCACTTGAGTAGTTATTACTTAAACTGTAAATTTCTAAGAAGCACCCTGTGAATTTGTAGGTAGACACCTATTTTCAAAAACAGCTTCATACATTTAAGATCATAGCTATATTTTCTTCTTAACTTCACCTAAACCATAGTCCTGAGGGTCATCATCAGCATTAGTTATTTTCTTGACAGCATTATCAACCCGCTGAAGTAAAAAATAAAGGAATGTATTTAAAATAGCTTAAAAAATAAAGCTTTGTCAACTTGAGCCATATTGGCTGAAACTGGTTATTGAATATTCCCAGGAGTAATCAAATCAATTGCTGGAGCAGAGGGGACAGAGAGGTAACACATGAGTGTGTTAAGTATCTGAGGACTCAAGTTTTTACCCCTTCACTTACCCCAGCTAAAGATGGGGGATTGCAAGTGCCCATGCCATAAATACATTTGACTTATTAGCCACCAAATAAAAAAAAAAAAATGTAAAGCCACTGGTGAAAACAGGATTTGGATATTTTTATCACAAGAAATAGTCTTCATAAAAGACTTTGTCATCCAAGTGGAGAATATATTGTTACATATATTCAAATTTAAATTTTATATGTAAAATATGGAATTATCTGTAATAGTATCACTGATAGTTTACAGGTGATTAGAGAATTGACAGCTGTGACTGTACATTTAGATGATATGCAGAGTGGTAACTACACTCACAATCTGAGTCTGCATTTCAGTTCATTTACATTCAATTGGAATATTTTACCCTGGACCTTATTTGCAGGTCAAATGGCAGGAACTGATGATGTAAAGTTCAGAGGTCCAAAAAATTTAAACAGAATGAGACAAATTTCATGTCTATGTGCAGTACTTGAATGCTCAATAGTCAGCTGAACATTTCTTATATGAACAAACTAAATGGAATAATTTCTGAGTGAAATTTCAGTAAATAGTGCAGACCTACCTGCATCCATCTTCCAAAGACAGAAATGCAGTAAATCATCTCTGATGACAACTTCTTACCTCTTGAGATGTACCTTATTTTTCAACCTTTACAGGAAGAAGTCAAAAAGATTGACTTTTTTTTTCCTCAGTAACAGACTGCTGCCTTCTCTTTTCTCTCTAGTAGGGAAAATGCATTGTCAAGAGCTGAACTAACTCCTGCTGGTGTATTAATTAATACCAGCACCTGGATCTATCAACAGCAAGACAGCCAGATTCACACTAGGGGATAAAAAACAATCTGCACCTTGTCAGCCCTGCCACGCTGGGAGTAGTCACAGGTCTGCAGCCCCTGGTAATTACTCACCCGGGTCCTCACACTGCCTGCATTTCCATTTTGATTGTTGACATTGCACAGTACTGCCTCATCTGCCTAAAAAGGTGGGAAAAAGTGAACAAAGTATATCAGGCCTGGTAATTACACCACTGTCACCTCTCCCAGCTCTTGGACCCCATCAGTAAAATGATGGTTGTCAGTCTCCTGTTAACTGTTTCATTAAAAGGGAGTGATTATGTTAAGTTAGGTGAATGAGTTGACACTAAGAATCAACACCTTCTGAACAGCTGTGAAAACATTTAGAATGGATTGTTGTACCAAGAGCCCAAGTGAAATGAGAAAGAACAACCATAGGTCGAACAAATTAATAAAAATGGGAAATATTAATTTAAATTAATCTTGTGTAGTTGGAAGAATAGATTTGAATTCCTTAAAAGAAAATAAAGCTCTGGTTTTGAGCGTGTGAATATATTTAAAAGAAAGCACTTATAAAGTTATGAACTAAACTCCATTGAGAGGGATTCTCTGTGTTGTGTCAGCAGATTTACATTTTCAATACTTTGCACACTTTTTTTTTTAAGTGTTTGTGGTATTTGTCTGTTGATATCAAAGAGGCCATTTCTTTCAGGGCAAGAGAAGGAAACATCAGCGGGTTCTGCACAAAACACAAAAATAAGCTGGCTGAGAATACATCAATAATTCTGACCCATATTTCAGCACTGACAGCACAGCTCAGTGCAGGATTCCAAAGGATGAATCCACAAGGTTTATTCAATCTCTCTCATTTTGATTTGTTAACATAGAAAATATCATATAAGAACTTATCCACAGTATAGTTGTCAAGCTGATTTTGGATAATGTGCCAGTGGTATGATTAGAGAAGTTCAGGCACTTCCAGTTTTGTCTCCTGAAGCCTTTTCCATCACGTAATACAGAAGGAACAGGTTAACAGTGGTGATACATGGGATGATTAGGCGCACATGGACAGGGAGAGATTAAAAGAGGATCCTGTTTTAAGGTTATGAACATCATCATCATCATCACTTGTGCATGTTGGAGGAGATAGGAAAGGAGGTCTTGGGGATGCAGAAATCTGGTGCTAATCTAAATAACTTGGTGCTACTTATTTTCCATTTCTGAACAAAACCAATTGCCAGGTGCAGATCAGCTATTAGTAGTTTAGCTGTATGTGGGAATTGCAGCCTTGCATGCCTCATAAAGGTAATGATCACTAAATGCTGCTTAACAATGGTGTTTGTACCTCAAATTGATCCCCTGCTATTGCAGGACAGAAGAGAATTCCAGATCCATAGTCTTGAAGTCCTAAGTATCCCCTCCTAGTACCAGTAGCCAGTAAGATTTGTGTATTTGTTGTATTTTATTATATAAAAGGTAATATAGATATTTATTGCCAGTTCAGAGTAAATAGATTCTCTCTACTTCCACTGCAAAGGAAAACCACCTCACCAACCAGTTACTGTGAGCTCCAGAACAGGTCCCTGTAATGCCCATTTCTCCTATGTGGCTTTATTATTATTGTTGTAATGCCATCATGAATTATAGATATTTAAAATTTCCATGTGACTGTCCCTTTTGATGGCCGAAATTCGAGCTTGTTGAATCACAACATTTCAAATAGGTTCAAAGAGAATACATAGCTTTGATGAAGGGATTGCACTTTCTGGTGATTTATTTTCCTGAGTCATTGTTAGAGCTGAGATTCCCATTTTGAGCTCTCGTTCTCATAGGTAAAGTCAGTTAAATAATGGCTGTGCATGGAGATGCACAGGAAACAGCTAGACAGAAACCTCTGCAGGGTTTGCTCCAAAATATTCTGAGTAGCAAAGAAATCCTGCCTCTGCCACCACATCTGCAGCAACCTGGCATGGATGGGCAACCTGGTATGCATTGTGCAGATAAAATATTTTTTTTTTTTACTTTACAGCAGTTCTCTTGTCTATTCCACAAAGCATCTTGTAGGTGCTTTAGTCAAGGCAAGGACACAGGTTTCAAACAAGATAGAATATGCAGCCAAACAGAATCATTTTATCCATACAAAGATTCCCCAAACAGTCTTCCTGATATATGGCACAGAGTAGAGAATGCCAAGACTTTATATTTGTTTCTGTAGGAATTTATGTATTTGAAATACAAATTTGAGAATTTTGGTCCTTCTCTCAGAAACCTGTCAGCTTAAAGATCAACAACAATGGGGTTCACAGAGTAACTCCCATAAATTGTAAGAGGTACTTGGTGGTTAAGCAGTAGAGGTTAAAGGGTTTTAACTTCAGAATCTTCATTTAATCTGTTCAAGATTTTCCAGCATTCAGTATTGCCTGCCATCTCTGTGCCAGGATGAGTGCACGGAGTGGGATGGATTAAAGAGAGGGCCAAATGTCTAGTTCTCCACTGCTTTGGAGGTGGAATGCTTCTCTGGAGTTGGAAATGAGGCTTGTGTTCTTCCTTCTACCATCCCTTTCAGGGTGGTTTGTGGCTCAGGAGGGCCAGGATGGTTTGATTTTACTTTGAAGAACTGTAAATATTGTACTTCAAAATACCATTTGTTATTAAATCTGTTGCCCCCTATTAATTGGGAGGATAATGACCAAACCAAGGAACCAGGACCTATCCTATTGGTTTATTCCTATTATTTATTCCTAGTATGCCTATTTTTTTCTTGCACCTGCCAAAACAACCAGCTGTGTATTACTTTATGTTTATGCAGTGCCACACCAGGGAATTCAGAAAAATGCCACGAATAAAAGTTAAACAAAACCTCTCAGCCAAAAATGGTTAATGTGAAATAAATATAAAATTGAAAACCAGACACAACAATGTGCCAAAGACCGTAAAATTACAGCATCACAATACTGGTAAGCAATTTTAAATACAAAGATATGACTTTTTATTTTGTTTTGGCTTGAAAACTATTAAGGTTAGTGAGTAGAGTCTTGTGTCATCTTCTCTCATCTTATAATTGCTGTGGCAGGTCACAAACCCCATATAAAGTCTCACCTTGAACCAAATGAGTTCATATTTCTACTGTAACAGAGCACAGGAGCTGGGGTTTTTGAACCCAATGGTAATATACCAATATGCTCAGGAAAAGAAAAATGGAAAAAAAAGAGGAAAATATCCTTTTCATCAGATATAATTCATTACTAGGCATAACCCAGTCCACAAATAGATGCATCCTTGTTTTTGTTTGTTCCTCTTATTCTTTACTCCCAGCAGAGTTCAGAAATCCAGGAGTGCAACATTGTCCCCCTGTCCTTAACATTGGTGGTTATGGACAAAAACAAATTAACATGGAAAGGGATTAATCTACAGTAGAAAACTGTCACAAAACTCTTTTTAAGGACGGATCATTTGCATTTGCAACACAACATTGTTGACATAAGCCCTTCTCTTGGTATATTGTTTTGAGTTACAAACTTACTCTGCAGGGTTTTTGGTCTGTTTGTTTTGTCGTGATAAAACTTTCATTGATCTCCTCCATATTTCCCCTGACTTTTAAACTTTTGATCTATTATTAAAGTGCTCATTTCAATTGAAGGCTAAAATCAGAAACAGTTTTACTGCATTAAAAGTTTTCAAATATAAAGTTTTCAAATATATATTTTCAAATATATATCCAGCAGAACTACCTAGCTGAGGAATATACACCTGGAAACAGAGAAATGAGATGTAGAGAGAAACCTAGAAATTCTGTTCTGCTTATTCCTGCATTCTACTCATACAAGTTATCCAAGTAAACAATTGTAGCTCATTTAAGTGATTAAAATTTTAAACTTGTACTTTATACATCTACTCTTCTGATGCTGTTAATACTTAATCTTCTGGATTTCTTCCTCAAAGAATACTTTATCTTCTAGATTTCTTCCTCAAAATGTAAAATATTTCTGACATTAAAGGCAAGTATGCCTGAAGTCCAACACATGTTTAAATCAAGCAACAATTAACATATGCTGACTTGTAGGATGAAGATTCCCAGGTTACACATATTTGTTAGCTATTTTAGGCCTTATGTGTTCATATACTTAAAAAAAATGTTAAAACTACTTCTAATAACTTTAAATGGTTTTAAGTGTATTTTAAGTTCCCCCAAGTAATAAATATAAACATTGTGTACAATAAAGACCAGATTCTGGGCCTGATAAATTCTAATGGTTTTGTCCCTCTCAGTCACACATTTTTCTCACAGAAGTAAGAAGAAATATTCAGTCCCTGTGTTTTTTTGTAATTTTACTTTTTCTGTGATTTTGTCTATAATAGTTTTATGCATTCTTTTTTCAAAGTATGTGCACTGTATGTTTTTATGAATAGGAGGGGATGAGCATTTGATTTATCTCTGGACAGGGGACAGCTACAAGGAAGAGCCTAAAACTGTATTCCTTCTGCAAAAAGTATTGCTCAAGCTCCAGTGGTTTGTTCTGTTTTGCTTTGTTTTCAGAAAGCTACATTAGATAAGACTATGAAAGAAGTGGGCTTAAAACCATTCTTGAATATTGGTTATCAGAAAAGGGTCACAAAGTTTTGACAGGAATATTTGTTCTCCATGCTGCCACCCACTCCCTGCCCCTAGGATACTGTAGAAAATCATCCTTATATTTGAGAGACTTTACTGAAAATTGTTAAGATGAAATATGACAACCTGAAAGTAATTGCTTTTTTTGAAAATTGCAAGGAAATTGAAATAGACATTTTAAAAGAACAAGCTTCAACAAGAAGTAGCTATGATGTAGTTCTGGCAGACAAAGCAAGATCTCTTCAGCTCAGGTTTCTCAAGATCTGAGGGAGTAAATCTGTATATGGCTCAAAATATTCTAAAAATGTTGGACCTTGTTCTGCAGTTTCCAGGCATGGAACTGCTGCAGTTTGGTTCTGTGGACTTCTCAGTTATGGAGAAAGTAGAATGCATTAATTCTCTGGGTAAAGAAATGATAGAGAGAGGGTCTCTTATCAGCTGAGCCATGTGCCTCTCTGTATCTGGATAGATGTGTTCTATGTGGCCTTCCATAAACTTTGTTCTCTTTCTTCTTCACTAGCAGAGTTGGAAACACAAAGAAGTAGAATGAGCAGGTAGCAAGGTGCTAACAAATGAAAAAATACTTATTTTGGCATATGTTTTTCTAATTTATTGTATGTTTCACTACCACTATATGGAAACCAGCCACGTAAACAAGTTGTATGTGAATACAGAAAACTGACATGTCATTTTCAGAGATCCTGATTTTTAAGCAGATCAGACAATATGCAACAAAAGCTGCACATATGCAAGTGCATTTCTATAGTGCTAAAATATGTATTTCTTTGAACAATATTAATTTCCATATCGTTACAGTTCCCAGTTTCTTTCCTTACTTGGGGCTCTTCAGTCCAGCTGTGTAAAGTCCATTTGTGAATTGTAGAGTAAAAAGCAGGCTCCCTTGAGTGAGAAGAGCTCTTTTATTCCTTGTGCTTGTGGAGTATTCAAAGTGAAGTGAGAGAATTTTTGCTCTAGAGTGCCGCCATTCCACTGATTTAAAATAAAAAATAAATAAAAAGGCAATTGTTGATTTACAAGAACAATGCTCCTTCCCTGCTAAAAACAGGGATTTCCATGATCTGGTTTGCTCCATTTTAAAAGACAAAATCAAAACACCTCCCAAAATTAATCAAAACTAAACCAAGACAATTGACTGAAACTGTCTTAGAAAAAGCAGTTGCTTTGCTGCACACTATAGATGTGTACTCTGTTTTTATTCCCCTCCAGACTTCTTAAAATCACATTGTTATCTTAGTCTTTGAAATGTAAAAATGCTGGCACATCAAAGAAATATTGTGATGGTCAAAGAAATTTAGAAAGAGAGTGTATATAATGAATACTTAACACTGGAGCTTTACTTGGGTTTTTTTCTTTTTTTTTGGTGCAGATATCCATTGTAGCAACTTAAAGCTGGAAAATGAGGCATGAAATTGTTTGTAGAAGGTTCAGTAAATTGAATCTTAAGCATTTATATGTTTGCTGCAAAACTAAGCTTGCAATTTTAGTCATAACATAGGTTTCTTTGCATTTGTCCTGTAGCTTGTTAAACAAAAAGCAGATAAGAAAAACAGCACCAGAGAAAAACATTTTGAGGATTGTAAGGAGCATACAAAAGCCAACAACACATCAGGAGACAGAGATGAGGGCACCCTCTGTGAATAAAGAGGTGTTTTAGCCATACTGAGGAAATGGAAATTGTAGTGAATTACCCTTCTCTAAACTTCTGCAATGGGATTCCAGCCCTCCATATGACCTGGAGGCAGACAGGGCTGTCATGACAGCACACCAAGCCTCTCCTTTCTGCTGCCAAGTTTACCCAGCTTGCAGTATTTAGGGTTGCCCACTGACAGCTTGCTGAGCCACCTTTACCAGTGTTCTTCTTTGCTACTCTTTAGGAATGGCTGGCTTGCAGAAGTCTGGAATCTTGTTGTCTTGTCCTTCTGCCTTCAGTCAAGATTGCCACTTGAATGAAGCTTTTCTTTGGGTCAGAAGTAAATTCCATCACGTGGCGGGTGATCCCATTCTCCTGGGGCTCTGTTGAGCCTTCTGAAAATGTCAAGTGTGGGGAGCAGTGTGTTTTAAATGGCAGGGAGGCACCACTGGGTGGCCTGGTAACACTGCTTGTGCCACCTCTGTGTTTCTGTCCCACACAAAACACATTAACTTCTCATTTGGAGCATGGGTTTGTAGAGGAATACTAGCTGGAAAAGTGACACTTACAAAATAGTAGAAATCCCTAAAACTAGTGCACTTCACACATACAGAATCTCCATCTCTGAGATATTTTTAATGGGTCTGTATGTTCCTAATTTGGGGATTAAAAAATAAACAAAGAGTACTTTATTTGAAACAGAATATAAGATATGCAGAGTGTGTCTTCTTTAGGTTACATTTGCTTTCTAAATATTTGCACTCATATTATACTTAATTTCATATACATCCTGTTTATTTTACTGTAGAAAAGGTAAGTTGGCTTCATCTAAATTTTAAGTATTTACTTCCAGAAGTTGGAACTTAGCTGCTACATCCATGGACCAGTTCAGTGTGTGCTATTTCACCCCATCAGGCCCAGTGTAATTTGGTCCTCCATTTACCCCAGGACATCTTCAAACAGAGCCCTTCTGGGGTATCATACCTGAAGAAAACATTTGAGAATATTGAGAAACCAGCGAATTTGCAACCCACTTAATCAACATATTTTCATGAAGCTGTGATTCAAAATAAAATGTCAGGTGGGTTGAAAAATTCTGCTGATGAATTGGGTTGGGTAGGAATGCTCAGAATATCAAAAGAAATCTGACACCTTCCCTACACACATCTTTGATTCAGAATAGTTTTATAAAAATTCAAGAATCTCAGTAATAGGCAGAGTTGATGAAAAATAAACTCTCATCATTGTACTTGTTTGTTCTTTTGTAGAAAGTACATGTGTTTGTTAAAGAAAAAAAAAGGAAATTCTGCTGCTGCATGAATTCCTTCAGTTGTCCTCCTCAGGTATATTCTTCTGCCTGAATTAGGAGTAGAAATGATCTTATGTGTCATTGTTCAATGGTCATAACTCAGATATCAGCTTTATATAAGGTTTAATAGTGTTATGAACCAGATATAAAATAAGTGTGTGTAGTTATATACATATAATTCTCTATTATCATCTCTCTGTAGATGCATTTCTCAGGATATTAAGTACATACTTTAAAGAGTCAGTGGTAATTTCAGTCTACAGTACAATACTTGAGGGGGCAGTTAAAGGAAATCTATTATCCCTTTCTCCCTCAGGAAAGATAAGAAGAGTGGAAAATCAGTTCCTATTGCCAAATTACACTTTATCCTGGAGGAGCAGTTACTTCCATTCTTATGTCATATATCCTGACTTTCTTCACTCACTGAGAAGGTCCTGGTTTACACAGGATGAAAGAACAGGGAAGGTAATGCCCAATCAGTTCCTCTCTCATTTTCATATGTTATAATGCTGATTGTTTTCATTCTTAGGTTCATTCAGTTCAGCCTGTGAGATCTGTCTGGGCTTCATTTGCTTTGATCCTAAGGGGAAAAAATGGCAAAGATACACGTCTGGCCTGTGTGGGGATGTATAACATTTGTTTCTTAAGGCTGTTTGATTTAAGTTTATACCAATTCCAGAAGCTTCAGAGTTTGAGGACAGAATTAACATATCCTATATGAACAATCAGAAAATGTAAAGTTGTTTTTTTCCTTTTTTCAATTGGATGATTGTGACTAAGGCACTATGTTCTATAATTTTTAATTCTTTATAACTTAGTAGTTTAAACCTTGCAACAGAACTAATGGAGGGATTACTCCTCCTAATTTTTGCTTCCACTGTGCAGTGATGACAGCTATTATATAAGATACCTAATCACAGGGAACCTTATCCAAGGGATTCATTCCTGTCTGCTCACATTTACATCATTTATAATATGGTGTAATACTTTACATTTATTTACTTATGTTCTAGATATGGTTTTATATTCTATAATACTTTTAGAGATTTATGACTGCCCTCATCCCTACTGTGGGGCCTAAGAGTGTGGTTGCATTTGACACACAACAAAACTTCTGTGTAAACAAAAGTTGAAGTTATAAAAGGGAGAGGGTGTGTAGGTAAATCAAGCCTGTGGTGGGTTTTGCACTCAATAAGGGAAATGGGGTAGGACAAATGACCATGAATGGCACATGAAGCTCAGGAATGGGCAATGTAACCTACACTGATCCCATCTGCAGTCAGCACTGTGCTCTTGTGGCAGTGCTATCCTGGAATGTGTTAGGGGAATCTTGCCAGCAGATCAACAGAGGTGATTTCTCCTCTCCTCACACAGGTGAGGCTGCACCTGGAATAATGTCCAGTTCTGGGCTTCCCAGTACAGAGCAGAGTTGGAGCTGCTTCCTAATGGCCAAAGGCAAATCAAATAATGGACTGGAACATCTCTCATCCAAGGAAAACCCGAGAGAGCTAGGATCATGCAGCCTAGAGAAGGGAAGGCTTTTGTGCTTATATATATTTAGAGAGAGAGAGAGAGAAGTTTTATGTACTTATTGATGTGTATAAATACCTGAAGATATAAAAAAGGCATAGCCAGACGCTTTCAGGTGGTGCCCACTGACAGGCCAAGAGGTAATGGGCATAAATTAAAACACAGGAGATTTCATCTGAACATCAGGAACCTCTTTTTTCTACTGTGAGGCTCACTGAACACTGATCTAGGTTTCCCAGAAACTTTATGGAGTCTCCTTCATCCTTGCAGATATTTTAAAAAAAGTCTGGATATGGTCCTGAGCAGCCCATTCTAGGTGGGCCTGCCTGAGTAAGGCAGCTGGACAAAATGACCTGCAGAGGTCCCTTCCAACCAGCCATTGTGTGAGTCTAGAAAGACTGAAGGAAAAATGCAGCTTCAAGGGCAAAAACTATTTTTGTTCTCAGAGGAAAATAGTGGCTACAGCTATTCTGATTTCAGAGACTCCACTATATGCAATATTTACTATTCTTCTAAGTACTTACTTCTTAATCAATGATTTAGTTTGAGCTCCTATTTTGGTCAGCAGTATTTTGAAATGAATCTAAGATCAATAAGTCTGAGGTGCTGAAGGAAAGAAAATTCATGATAACCAATTTGATGTACTTCATTAATAAATTTAAACAGAAGAGGTTAATTCTAATAATGAAGGAATAACAGGGGTTTCTCTTTTAAGATTTACTCACTTTGTAAATGTATCACTCCTTTATTTCTTGTACTCATGGGAAAGAACAAAAACTTCAAAGCACTTTGCTATTTGATTCTGAGAAATATACAGTCTCTTAGCCTGTCTGCCTCCAAAATCAGAGGAGATGCTTCCTTTGCTGATGAGTACTAGGCCTGGCTGGTTTTGCTGCCCAATCATTTTGCCTCTGTGGTCTGTTGCTCTTTTCAGCATTAACATTTTCCAGCTGCACTTAAATCTCACTGGTGGCTGGGTTTCTGCTGGGCTAAGTGCTTTGTGGACACATGCCTCCAACAACTTAGAAAATGAGGAGGAAAAACAGTAGTTCAGGAAGTCAGTGGTAGGGACAGAAGTGGAGTCCAGGCCTATATTTTGGAATAGCACTGTGTGTATGGGAGCATGCTGTGTCCATCCTCACACCCCACCACTTCCCATACTCTCAGGCAATCTGGTCCAACTCTGTACAGCAGGGAAAAACAAAAAAAAAACCACAGCAAAAAGTTTATTCATGTTATCCTTTCAAAAATCCAGGAAATGCAGTGCTGCCAGGATTTACATAATCTGTGCTTCTTGAGGTAACTTTGGAGGAGCAGCCATGGGAAGCCACATAGCATGTTTTGTGGAGACCTGTCAAGAAAATCAATCCTGGAGAATTCAGGAAGGGAGACTGTGGAGTCCTCCACTAGAATAAATAGAATTTTGGTTCAAATCTTGTCTCCTGCCTGTATCATGTGCTCATGCAAAGAAAAAGATTTTACATGATTATTCTGTAAACCTTTGGAAAAATCCCACAGAAGAAATATAGTGAGATCAGTATTAACTTTAATTAAAATGGTATAATTAAAATTACATAATTTTATTTTAAAGAAGTATCAACTAATTTCATAAATACCTCTACAGCATATATAATGTAAATGAACAATATTTTTATTTTTGAGTTTAAAATGTATTCTCCTCCTACCAGATATCTTTGTTTTACACAATGAGAAAGAAGCCTTAGGAAAAAAAACCTTCTTTAATATAAAATCTAGAGGTTCAGGAAGAAACTTGTTGTCCTGGATTTCAAGGTACAACTCAGATTGATATAGATTTTGTTTTAAAGTAATTTAGAGATTCCATTGGGATGTTTTTGAGTCAGATTGTGGAGCTTCTATGTTCACTGTAGAGTCCCTGTCCCAAGTAAATGACACAGAGTTAGTGAAATTACTCCTGGGAGTAACTGCTCAGCAATGTGAAGAGGTTGTTTCGGAACCCAGTCTATATATTGAGGAGACAGGGGATAGTATCAACACTTGGACATGGCCCATTCAGTTTTTGATTTTATGACAAAATGTTTAAATATTTTGTTAATAATTTTTTTCAATTTTTTCAAAAATGTTTTCAATATTTTCTTTCAGTTTTTTGAAATATAAAGTCTTAATTTTTAAATAGAAATAAAGTCATAATTTTGTAAATTTAAGTCTTATTGAAATCTGAAGATTTCATTCCAAATTCCCAAAACTGATTGGGATATTTGATGTCCTAATAGTGCTTAACTCCATTAGAGAATACATTACTTTTGCATCTCTGTACTGAGCTGTACATATTTATCAGCTGTTATCTATCACTCTGAATAGAAATGGAGGAAATTTAAATCCCTTAGTGGCCACACTGTGTAGGTATGAATGGATGAATTATTTAGAGGAGCACCCTCTTATTTGCTTTCAAGTCTAATAAAGGAGCATGGGTTTTTTCTTTTTTTAAAGAGAGAGATCAATTATTCTGTGCTACTCCAGGAAGTTTTTCTGTAATTAGGAAGCAGCCATATGTCATATTATTCAGAAACCTTTTGGCCCTATAGTATAGAAAGCACACTGATAATTTCTTATTCGTTTCTGGATACTTCCTATCTGTATTTTAAGTGATCTTTGGTTGTTCCTTTGAACAACAGCAACAAAAACCTCAGCTGTATTCTCAGCTACTCGGTAACAATGGCTCAATTTTCATCTTCACATCCTTTCATTTCAAAATTGCCTGTGCAGGTGGTTGCTGTGCAGCTCTTTTCCCTTTCCATGACTACAAAGCCCGTGGTTTGTTATCACTCTGCTCTTAGCCAGGACACATCCTTTGCAGGGATTGCACTGGCAGAAGTCAGAAATGATTGATTCCTTGCTGACCACTTCTGCCATCCCCCAGGAGCCTTCTCAGTGCCTGGGTGGTCTGACTGCCCCTTGGAATCACTTGAGGTCTTGTCTTTGCAGCTTTCTTGGTGTCAGTGTTCAAATACTTTACTTTGTTAGCTCTGTAGCAGGTAGCTGTCCAAATGAAATTGCAGGAAATTGCCTCCAAACTGGAAAAGCCCTTTTTTCCTCACTAGCTCTGTGTCTTGTGGGTTACCTATGTTCTTCCCTCCCTCCTAGTGTCTTTCATGTGTATGGCTAAAAAATGATCATCAAAAGATCCCACTCTCCAAAGCACTATATCTGACTGTTTGGTTTTTTTTTAATGACTGTCCTGTTTTTGACAGGAAAATGACAGGAAAAATTGGAATGTTTCTGGTTGGGAAATCATATTGTACTTTCAAGATAAGTGAGAAAAAATGATGTCGGTTCCCCCTAACAATGCATTGACAGGTACATTTCTACCTAAGTCATTGCATCTGTTAGCAATGAAACACAAAGCCCAACAGATTTTTGTAGCAATACACCCCAATCCTGACCAAAATCAGTGGGTTCTGATCTCACTGAATTCTCTTGTGAACTCACACAAAATGTCTGTGTTTTTTGAGATAAACACAATACTGTTTCCAGGAGGTGGAGAAAAACCACTCTCTTCATACAGTACTTTACCAAGTTGTAGCTGTGTGGGCTAGACAAGGGAAAACTATTGAAATTTTCAAACTAATCCTGTAGCTGGGTCACTCTTTCTCAGCACTCATTCACTGGAATGCTTTGTTTGTATTTAGGCATTTTTGTGTGAAGACAAAGTGGTTCATATAATGTTTGCTTACCTTACACTCAAGAATTCATCTTCCTTTTTGGTTTAAATCCTTTTGATAATGAATGATGATTGCAGGTGTGGTGTGAGCTGCCTTTCCTGTAGTACCGTTAAGATGGAGGAATCAGACAGCATCAATGTACACTAGGAAGGGAAGGAATAAATAAAGGGAAGACAACTCTGCACTACAGGGATATGACTAAAATATCTGTTTTCCCAAATCCATCATAGATATTGTGCCAGGAATTTTACACAAGTTAACACCTGCTCATGGCAAAGCTGAATTCCTGTCTGGTGTTTTAAGTCTTCTTTTTTTTTTTTTTTTTTTTTAATGTGATTTCAGTTATGAAATTGTTTGTGTTTACATTAACAGCCGAGTGGAAATGTGCAAACTGCTCTGCATTTCAGAGCAGTTCAAAGTGTCATAACTGAGCTCCTAAAGAGCACAGTCATGTTTTGGAAAACCTTGAGTTTGCAGATTAGAGTTTGGGGGTTTGGCAAGGGGAAGGGAGTGTTGTTAGAGGGATTTTTTTGGTGGGGAGGAGGTTGGGTGTTGTGTTTGATCGCATTAGCAGATGATGAAAAAAGAAATTTTCCTGCAAAATTGTTCCATTTCTGTTTGGCAAACATCTTTCTCTTTCTTTTTTTTTTTTTTTTGTTTGTTTGTTTTTTGGTTTGAGTTTTTTCTTTGTTTGTTTGTTGGGGGTTTGTGTGTGTGTGTGTGTGAAAACATTAAGTACTGAACTTCTTTCATATGAAAAGTTTAATGAAGTTATTGCCTTATAGGATCCAGCAGAAGGTCTACAGTGACAACCAGTTGCCATTCATCTGTTGGCTTTCTCTTTCAGTAATGATAGAAGGCCACCAAATGGGTAGCACTGGAGATTTTAAACGTAAGGAGTTCAAGCATACTCCCTCCAGTAGAGGGCATTGATACTTGAGCATATAAACCTGAGTTCCTTGGGAACAATGTCAATAGCAGGAGATAATTATGGAAACAAATACTTCCCCACGCTGTACAAATCCAGAAATGGGTGTTGTATTTGTAACCATGTTTTCATTTATAGCTTGTTCATCTCCCTGAGAACAGGAGAAACAATTATTTTCTTTTTCAGCTATCCACATACAATATAAGGGATCCATATGCAATAAGGAATTTACATCAAGTGCCAATGGTAAGCAAAAGAGGACACTTTTGAGGACAACTGTAACTCAGAGACTAGGAGTAAAAGAGAAAACATTGCTTGGTGTGCTTATATACGCTCAGTAAAAATTGTGACCTAGCAATGGAGCAACCTCCATGGAAGAAGAGAGGTACAGGGCATGTGAAGAAATGTCTTTAGGGTCATTAAAATAAAAGTGATTCTTTCTATGATTAAGACAGTCTCTCTAAATGATTCTAAGTGAGTAGAGCTGTAAGATCTGGGAGCAAAAACACGTGTGCACCCAACAAACAGCAGCATACCATTAGGAGCTAGCTAGCTGGTGACCTAGTGCAGCAAAGCTGATTAGTGACAGCATTGAAATCCTGGGGCTTGTTCTCCCTGTCTACCCTGCTGCTGTTCCTGCATTCCCCTAGCACACAGCTCTTCCAAATGTTGAGTGCTGTTTGCAGACCTTCTGCCATAAAGCTAAGGTGAGAGTCAGCCAATAGGTATTTTGGGAGATGCTCACCGTGGAAGATGCTGCCAACTCACTCTCTTTCACCCAAGCAGTCTTTTTCCAAAGGTAACAGGGGCAGGAAAGTGTCCATAGGGATGGTATTAGCAATCAGCATACATTTTTTTGGTGTCCAGGAGAGATCTGGGGATATTTTCCTGCAGGAATGTGTTTAGTTTTATAGGCCTGCTTCCTTATGCAAGTAAGTGACTGTGTGATCTAGCAACCTGAGTTGAATAGCCAGTCCTTTAGGTCTTTCACAGGCTATGAATACAGTAAGAGCACTCAACCCTTCTGAAGATATGCAAATGTAGGCATTTAAAAGATTTACATTCATCTTTCACAGGCCTCAGAAATATAAATATGAAATATCCAGAACCTTGTCACTTCAGTAATAATTAAGCTGATGGCCTATTATGTTCGATTGCAAATCAATATAGTATCTTTTGGTGCCACTTGAGTTCTTGAGGGTTGGCTTGGGGCCAGCACTAGTTATACAATTGAAGAGCTGCAGCTGCATCGAAAACTTCTCTGCCATTTCCATTCAGAAAGAATAGACTGGTAACAATGGTGGCCAGCCTCTTCATAGTAATTGTGTGCAAGTACACATTTTGAAATAGTGTTTTTGTTCAGCAGGTGCTGTTATTTTAGTTTAATTTGAATTTTGAAATATGGAGGAGAGAAGGGGCCTAATCTTAACAGCATCTAACCTACAGCTGTTCAGAACAGGACAGCAAACAGCATATGTTGCTTAGATGAAAATCATAATTGCTTATTCTTCCTGGCATATTAGCAGACCAGTGCTGAGCCTCTGAAATTAGCCAGCATTTTCAGGCTTTTACTTTACAAAGTGATCCACAATACTCTGGAAGAACAATTCTAGAACATCTGACAGTGAGTTTTCCCACACGCAGCTACTTGGTTTTACTTCAGAAAACCCAGACTGGGTAGAGATAATTTGCCAAGGCACTGTCAGAAGCACTGATCTCCAGAAATATTAATGCGGTCCAAAGTCTATGTTGTTTCAGCATACTGCAAAAACTGAAGAAATAGCTTGTAAAAAATGATGATTTCTTGGGAACAAACAGTCTGTTTTCTTCTTCTCCTTTCAAGCTTATATCTATCTCTGTGGAGGAGGACAGAAAGGTCACAAAGCATTTAAGTTCATATGATAGTAAAAAATATTTACTGAAATTTTTGTCCAGGTTTTTTTTTCCTTTAGGCTGTTGTTTGGAGATTTAAAATCAGAGATAGATAACTTGCATTTCTTGAAAATTTTCTCCATATGAATGTTAGAAAACAGGATGTACTAGAAAAGGCAAAAAAAAAAAAAAAGACATAGAATAGATATGATTAGAGTCAAAGTTCAAAATTTTAAATTCCTTTTTTCATAAGTCTGACTAAAAGTCTTTAATTTAAAAGGTATTGGTAATGATGCTTACCTTGAAAAGTAGTGGACATATATTTTAAATATTTTATATCATCTGACAAAGCTTGTATAATCTAAACTAAGGTATATCATTTTTGGGATCAGTACTTAAATGATAATTTCATTTGAATGAACATCTCTGGAATTGGTGTATTGTTATTTAGATGCCTTCAATTTGATCCTTGCCAGTGCCTGCTTATGCCTGAGTCTTCTTAATGGTCATTACAGAATAAATAACATAATTACAGAATAAGTAACAAGTCAGATTTGTCTCAAACAAATTCATTAAACCTCAATGACCATTCTGTATATATATTTATATATCACTGGTTACTCATATCTACTTTGGGATGTGTAGAAACAATGATATCCTAATATCCTGCCAAATATTTTCTAGCTGCAATTTCATTCAGATCAAGATCTTGAGGGAAGGAGAGACAAAAATATTTATCATTGTGCTGTTATCAGCCCCGCTGAAGATGTTGGTTTTGTTGTTTTTTCAGAGGGAAAAGTAAAATAATGCATTCAAAATTTGACATTCAAATTATAACAAAGAATAAAGTTTCTTCATTAAATATTACCCTGGAAACCCAGAGGTTTATATTTTTGAAAATATTGAAGTAAAAAAAAAAAAGTATGATGCATGAGACAATCACTGTCTAGTTTTGATAAAATCACTTTAAAAATGAAATGTTTTTTTCTTAATGCTTTTCAAAGGAAAACAGAAAGTGAAAAAAATTACTGAGTAATGTACAAGTTTGGTGGGGTTTTTTTATACACCTGGGAAGGCTGGCTAGGTGAGGTGCTCTGCTAGGTCTGCCACCCATGAATAAAGGGCTACTTGAGATTTCAGTCTGTTACCACCCGCCCCTGCAGAAGTCACAGTAACCCAGGTTCTTCTTTGTGGACCCTTGGGGCAGATTAGTGGGAAAAGACACTAAATGATGGTGTTTGTAAATATATATATATATATGTAAGGTTTATTTCAGAAAAAAATGGTTGCAATGGAAAGCAGATATGTAGCCATTTTGGTTGTTATTATCTATAGTAATATAGCACTTAAGTTGCACTTAAGAAAATGTGTAAGGAAAAAAAGGGAAGGGAAGAAAGGATGAAAATAGATATTACCACTCATTGACTTCTCAACAGGATCTATTTGTTGTAATTTTGAAGTAGTTTGAAGTAGAAGAGGTTAGTTTTTGGTCACCAGATCCACTCAATTTGCTTTAATAGAAACTGAGACACAAAAAACCTATTCAGATTTTCTAAAGTAACATATGCTAGTAAGAAATTATATTGATATAATTAATTTGATTCCTATCAAGTACTCCAGTCCTGGAGATTCTTGTGTCTCTTCTGTAGTTCATTAGAGCTGTGCAGGCAGTGCAGTAATATATTTCTAATATCTGCTGTTTCTACACGGGAGCCTGGATCTCACTGAACTTCCCATTTCTTCTCTCCACTGCTGTTAAGGAACACATTGGAAAAGATTCCCAGTATTTCCACATTTCGCATTTCAAACCCTCTTCTGAAAACTTCTGGCTCATTAGAGAGATCATCACAAAATATATTGAGAAATATCCTTTCATAGCAATTATAATTCCTCAGAGGCTAAGATAAACTACGAAGAACAGAAGAAATTTTGAATGCCATGTCACTCACCAACTTAAAAAAAAAAAATCAATTAATGTAGGACAACAAAACAAATCTGTCCTAAATTATTTCAGCCAGCAATTAAGAAGCAGTAGACTGGAGATAGGTAGCAGATTTCAGCATCAAAGATATCATTTGCTGATGACAAGTTGTTGGGACTTTTTTGGTGTTTCTTTTAAATTTTATTTTTGTACAAATTAGATCAGAAAATATTTTACAGAACCCTTTTCTCTAATAAAACAGATTCTACTCTTCATTTCCTTTCTCTTTCTCACTAACAGGTCTCCAGCTGGCCTGGGAGGCTTATCACCTCTATCTAGTTATTAACAGTCCATTTGCTTAAGTACCTACCATAATTACTTTGTATGGTTCCTCCGAGAGATGCTTCATTTAAGGAACTCTAGGAAAAGTTCTGCTCTGACTGACAACCACACAGTCACATATCTGCCACCTGCTAGCATCTCTTTAGCCAAAATAAGTTTGTGGGAGAGACATCCTGCACTTGACTATATTTTAAAGGTTTTATTTCCCATCTCTCTTTTCACATTCTCTAGTTCCATTTTAAACTGCCTTTTCCCCCAGCTTTAGCTCTTTATGTAGTGTCAGCCCTGAGTTTGCACACTAGCTGCTGCTCTAAATTTTGTAGGTAGGATGCTGTGCAATGCATGCAAACCAGGGGGATTGCATGAACTGAATTTAGCAGGTGCCTTTTTTCATCTTGACATGGTAGCAGAATTTTGTTGTCCCTTCTGACACATTCAACTTCATAGTCTAGGTAATAACCTTAAAAGCTATCCTTTAGAATAACTAAAAGTAAGAGTAAAATATGCTCTTTAGCATGTCATAGTAGTGATTTTATTTTCTGGTTGCTTATTTTAGTTTTACTTTTTGCAGGTTCACAGATTCCCATTTTCTTTAAACTTTACCTAAAACATTAAAGTGAAATGACAGAATGATTTCCTTTATTTTCATACCTTTCACGTGGCTCAAATCAAATCTTTGCATCAACCTCTTTGATAAAGTTAGGACCAGGCTAACTCAATCTCTGTACACTTTTTTCACACATTTGCCCTGGGTTTCAGGTTTGTAACAGATCTTGAGCTACAACTGAGCCAGGATAACTAAGTCAGTGGCCAGACACAGTGTCCCAAAGTAATGTTGTCCAGAATTTCAGGCTTTTTAAGCCCAAATGGATACAACAGAAGGGATGAGACTGAAAACTTTATTTGAACATGTAAATATGCTTATAAGGAATGGCAGGCAGATTTTCCCTTTTTGAATAAGAAGCTAGAGCAGTGAAATAATTTTTATCTCTTGAGAGTCTTTTTCTTGAGTGAAAATACCACACTAAGCCTATCAAAGACAATGGAAAGATTCAGTGAATCTGGGTATAAATACTTCATGTGTCCTTTATTTTGTGCCTGTGTACCTAAAAATAATTAGAAATAAAAAATCAATAAACAAATAACAAAAAAAACCCCAGCACAAATAAAAAAAGAGCAAAAAAACTGAAGCCCTGTCAATCCAAAGCAAGGCACTGCCATGTTGTGTTAGGTTTAATAGATACACTCAAGGATTTCTGAATGATATTTAACTGCTATTTTCTATAGGAGAACAGTAGTAGGATATTTATCCACCAGATGTGACTGTAATCACTACAACCACAAAAAAAAAAAAAGGCAAACTGTCATTATGCATAGGTTAGCCAGTAAAAAACACAATGAAGGCTTTGTTCAGTCATTTGAATGCACCACCATGTACGTGCTGTAGATTTTAGTCTTGTGGCCAGCAGAACTGTACCTTCACATCTATGTCTTAAATATATCAGTCAAATAAGTATAGCACATTGAAAACAAATTTTGGACCCCTGGATGAGGCAATAGCACACCTGTCAGAATCTAAAGGTGCCACAAAAATGGCCTTCAGCAGTGCCTTACATAATTTGTACTTCTTTTGTAAACCTATTCTTGATGGTTCTAGAAGCTGGAATTTGTACAGAAGAATGACAGAAGTTGAACTGGAGAGGTGTGACCAGCGTTACTATGGCAACTCCGAGTGCTGGGTATGTGAGGAGGCAGGTAAGACCCCTGTGGATCATCAAATGCCAACCTGGCTATTATAATGAATGGTAATTGGTTAAATTATTAAGCATTCTATTGCTTATCCCACAGTAACTAAATGGCCTTGCAGTTGCTATATAATTACTGGATGACTGATGGTCTGTTTTCTCCTTGTGATTTTTGTAGTTTCTTGTCTGTCATGATAACAAGACAGTCTAAATCTTTCTTACCAATCATAGGTCCTGGAAGGTGCTAAATGCCTTCGATTCATCAATTTTATAATGAAGCTGGCATGCTGAGTTCTCTTGAGGATTGGTTGTCAGGGTACTATAAAACAAAGTATTACTGCCTCAGGAAACAGGTGTTTTGGTTAGGGTACTGATCTGAGATTTAAACTTTATGTCCTCTGCTAAACCCAGCAGAAAGCCAGAGTTTGTACTCTAACTTATCAGGTATTCAGATTAGCTAAGCTCTCGTTACAGCTTTTACCTGCATGGCTCCCATGGTGAGGGGTAAGTTTGTCCACTTCATTCAGCTCTCTTCTACTCTTTGAACAGCTGCTGAGTTGCAGCCAAGAGTCACGTTTGAGAGAGGCTCTTAATTGCCTCTGAGCCATCAGGTGCCACTTCTCAGCTGGAATCAGAGCCAAGCTCACATATCTCCATCCCTTCATCACCAGAGTGGCAAATTCCATCTCCTCTGGGAAAAGGATGCTGTTAGCCCTGGCCTCCCAGAGGCATTGGGGCAGGAATGCAGTCCTGTATCCATGCTCAGCTTTGCTTATGAAGTTCCAGCTCACAGCTATAATGTCCCCTCAGAGAATGGGACTGTGCTTTGCCTCCTCCCCTCCATTATGGTCTCAAGCTGTGTCAAGGGAAATATAGGTTGGATATTAGGAAAAAGTGTTTTACAGAAAGGTTGATAAAGTTCAGGAATGGTCTGCCCAGGGAGGTGGTGGAGTCACCATCCCTGGATGTGTTTAAAAACAGACTGGATGTGGCACTTGTGCCGTGGTTTAGTTGAGCTGTTGGGGCATGGGTTGGACTCGAGGATCTTTAAGGTCTCTTCCAACCTGGTATTCTGTGATTTATGTGATTCCTGTGAATTTTGTGAATTCTGTGAATGGTGAGGCAAAGTCCACTAGGAGCAGAGGAAGATTTCCTTAACTCTCTCTGCTTGATGCAAGCAGAATCCAGCTCCCACTAAAGGAAAATAAAAGGAGGATTTTTCACTAATCATTCCAAGTTCCCATATTAGCTACTGCCTCACTCAACTTACAGGTGCCCAAATCTGAGTTTGAAAACAAAAGGACACTTTATTTTTTTGGTCAAACTAGCTTAGATATGCTACAAACATAGAGAGAAGAAATATGTATTTACTTTTGGGTTTGGCCACTAATTTAGTACATGGACCTGAATAAACCTCTTTCTGTGTTTACACATTCCGACTGTAAATCCTGCATAACGCTTTTGTCATCCTTGGTCTGATTAGTCTGTTTAAAATTAGGAATATCAGTGTCACTGTGGGGTAGTTTTTGTTATGCATTTCTGCCAGGCTTGACTCATTAGATTGTCTGTTTAGTGCTGCTCAAGTAGCACCATAATATGTAGGATTTTGGTATCAGGGTACATAGATCCTGGTAGATTGCTTGGATCTTCCTTACTCTTGGCTATAGTAGCTGCACAGTGGGAAGGGCTGAATGGATTTGCATGATAAAAGAATTGTGTCAGATATGCCAATTAACTGAAATGTCTTTATAATCAGTTGTAAAAAGTGATTATAAAGAAAGATTAAAGAAAGATTAAAAAATTATTTTCTTCTGGACCAACTCATAGTCCTTTGGCAGAAAGCCCTAAACCCCCTGGGTTCTCTAATAAATGAGAAGTACATTTATAGTTCTCTAAAAGTAATATAAAGTGTCAAGCATCCTTGAAAAAAACTGGCAACAGGGCAGAATAGGGCATTTCACAGGAAAAAAAAAGGTCAGGGTAAACGTGCCCCAAAAAGTATTGGCAAAATTCAGTGCCTTCCTTTCAAATCGTACTTCTGATCTTTTAGGACTCTGCATCTCCCAAATATAAGTGCTGAAGGTACCCCTCTATCATTTCTTTGTAGTTGAGGATGGAATTTGGGGTTGTATTCTAGAGAATCTGGAATACAACCAGAATACAACAGAATCTGGAATCCAACCAGGTATCCCAGAGAATCTGGCAAGTTCCACTGAAGGTGGTTGGAGTGGGTTTGAATGTCTAATTAAGAAGAGGGCTACATCTACTAAATATGTGAGTGCTCCAACTGGGAGTAAGGGTTATTAAGCAGTTTTGGAAGTGCAGAACACAGGCTCCTTCCTCACTTCAGCAGTGCTTGAAGATTACTCTGAGCAGATCTGAAGATTGGGATAACTTATTTTACCATTTTGGGAAGACTGGACTGTTATTCTGTGCAGAATGATCACACAGTTATTTGAAGGGTCCTGTGATTTAAATTGAGGCTGTGACATCAACAGATATGCATGTCTGGTTCTGAATTACTATGCAGTGATGAACTCCTAGCTATATATTTTTGGGGGCAAGGAGATGGGCATTAGGGTGAGGGGGAGTCAGCAATGTTGGGGGGGGGTTATTTCTGATTTTTTAAAATCAAACTGAGGTAGTTTCATCAACTGATATAACTTTTATCCTTCAGTTTTCAAAGGCTGGAACATGTAGGCTTTTTAGTCAAGCACGGTATTGGAGCTCAGCAAGTTTGTGTCCACTGTGCATGTACTGCTGATGGCTTCAGCAACATCCAGAACCATGAAGTGTGAATGGTTATCAATTGATATTAAGCCCCATGTTCTAAGTTGCAGGCATCATGGTGTTCACAGTCTTTAGGGAAGGCTGGGTTTAAGGAAGGAAGGGCTGTAGAACCAGAGTAATTTGTGTGGCTTGGCAGCTCTGCTAAAGGGAACTGAGAGCTGTCAATAGATGTGGACAGTGCCCATTCCCCCCTGGGGCTGTGCTGCAGCCTGGGCTGAAGGGAGGCAAATTCACATAGCACAGTCTGTTGTGGATTTCAGGCAAACACACTCACAGGAGCTTGGAGTGGCTAACAGGAGTCTGGGACAGAATTAATTGTCTTGGGAAATGCTAAGATTAATGATGAGATTTGGCCTTCTGGACCACAAGTGTCTCCCAGTTGAAACCGTAGCTGAATTTTTGAAGGTGCTGTGAAGTGAGTGATGCCTCGTGTAGCTCTGTTTCTTTTTCAAGCATTTGTGGGTGCCTATTTTGTATTCAAGGAGCATCTTTCAGTTAGGGTTGGGATCTTAGACAAGGAGAGCAAGGGTACACAACTGAGATTCATTGTCAAATTCAGAAGGTCCTGTAAGAGATGCCAGTATTTTTCTAGAAGTAGTGCATTCCCCCCACTGAGTTTAGGCTTAGAACACAGCTTAGCTTGCAGCAAGCAGAGGAGGAGAGGTGTATATTGGAACCTGTTTTGAGGCAAGCAAGGAGCCTGAAGCTAAAGTCCATAGTAAACCTCAAGATTCTGCTCTTGCATTTCACTCTAGTCTCGTGCCCCTCATGTCTGGAATTGCAGCTGGGGGACAGGATAATATCTGGGAATAGGGTTGTTTCAAACAAAGCCCTGTATGTCTAAATATCCCCTCACTGTTGTTAAAGCAACAAAGTTTCCTGTTCTTTGGAGGTGGCTAATGTTGGAGTGATGCTGTTTAAAAGGATTACTGTATTTTTTTTCATGTGATTTGGGTTTTTTCTTTTTAAAGAACTAATAATGTTAAATCAGAGACAAGAATTTTAAAAATAGCGACAGGATTTATAGACCTGCACTTCTAAAATCAAGCTTTAGGCTCATAAACTTATACTTGATGTTCATGGATTTTAGTAGATTACCATCATTACCTCTAACATAAACTGAGCTAAGCATCAGTATTTTATCTATTTTATCTATTTTCTTCTTCCAATTAGACATTAGGAGTGTGTTCTTCACCTTTGAATAAGCCTAGGAAGACTGTAGTTATTGCACAGAATCAAGTTATTGCTAAGATAGTTTATTTCCCACTTTCTGTTCCAATAAAAGGTTATTTTCAGGTCTGAGCCTGGGCAAAATCTAAGGTTGTGAGAACCTTACCATTAATTATTTTGATCAAATTGACAGACAAAAACTAGGTAATCTCTCATGAATCTGAAATTGCATATTTCTGATGATAATTATATATAAAGAAGTATATGTGTTCAAGTGGGTTTCCAGTTTAGTTTTAGAGAATTGGAACTTTCAGTGTATGATTTCTCCTGATTTCTGTTAGATCTGCAGATTTTACCTGAGATGGCCGTGACTTGGTTTATTCTTGATGCTTCTTCTAGAAGTGGTTTCCTAAAGTTTCTCATTTTAGGGATGGTATAAGATTTCGAGAGAAAATACTATAAAAATGGCATTATTTCTTTTTTTCCTATTTTTCTTTAGTCCATCATGTTTATAGATAATTTTTAGTTTTGGAAGCATTTGATTGTACAGGCACTAACAACACAAGGTGTGTGGGATGCAGTGGTGCATATACTACTTCCTGATGGAGTTTGGCCCCTTCACTTTTGTCTGACATGTGAGAGCTCTGCGAAGCAGTTTATAAGGAATATGTTCTGTTACCATGACGTAATTAAATATTTACTCAAGTGAAAAATTAAACAAGTGTGAAATTCATGATCCATAGATTGGGATAATAGTGTGAAATATGCTCTACCTGTTGTTTCCATGAACAGTTTATATGAAATTGTCAGATATTTTGGGGAGCAGGAACTGTAGCTCTTCCTCTGCCTTCCAGTATGAACTTTCTAACCAGAGGACCGTGGACCTGTTATTTAATGGAAATGGGAAATAAATTGAAATAATCATGTCATGTATTCTATATCTTCATAGCTTGAGAAATATCCCATGATTTGGACTTCAAGATTACATTTACTGAGATAGAAATGTAATTATTAGACTAAGAAACCCCAGGGCTCCTACATCCTGAGGGCGCATTGCCAACGCTGTTTTGTTCAGGCACAACAGTTATTTGGATATGGTGGGGTTTTGGAAAATTTAAGTAGGTTTGGAGAATGCCCTGCAAAAGAGAGCACAGACAGAATAATTTGAGGAATATCTACTTGATTAATCCTTGCCAGACATGTTAGACCTTTGATTGTTACCACAATGCAGGCAGTCTTAACAGGAGAAGGTTCTTTTTAGAGCCTTAGTTACAGAATCATAAGGATCTATAACTCTAAAGTACTGAGGTGGCAGCTAGATAGATTGAATTTCTTTAAAAAACTAGCTTCATACTCTTTATATCCTTCTGTATAGCAGTAATTATCATAGAACCATAGAATTCTGAAGACATATGCACATCACCACAGCCCTAACTATAGTTCATAGAACTGTAGAATGGTTTGGTTTGAAAGGGATTTTAAAGACCATCTGGCTCCAAACCCCTGCTGTTGGCAGGGACACCTTTCACTAGACCAGGTTGCTCAGCACTCCAATTAACCTGTCCTTGAGTACTTCCAGGGACGGGATATCCACAGCTTCTCTGGCCAACCTATCCCAGTGCCTCACCATTCTCTCAGGGAAGAATATTTTTCGTCATATCTAATAATCTAATCCTTCTCTGTTTGAAGCCATTTGCCCTTGTCCTGCCACTGCATGCTCTTGTAAATAGTCTCTCCATGTCTCTTGTAACTCCCTTCAGGTACTGGAAGGCCACAATTAGGTCATGCCAGAGCTTTCTCTTTTCCAGGCTGAACAAATACAAATTTCTCATCCTTTCTCTGTAGGTGTCCCATCCCTCTGATCATCTTGGTGGCCTCCTCTGGGCTCCCCCCAGCAGGTCCCTGTCCTTCCTGTGCTGGGACCCAGAGCTGATGCAGCTCTGCAGGTGGGGTCTGAGCAGAGCAGAGCAGAGGGGCAGGATCCCCTCCCTGCCCTGCTGCCCACGGGGCTCTGGGTGCAGCCCAGGACACGTTTGACTCTCCGGGCTGGGAGTGCCATGGCTGGGGCATGTGCAGCCTCTCACCCAGGGCACCCCAAGTCCTTCTGGGCAGGGCTGCTCTGGGGCTGCTCATCCCCAGCCTGTGCTGGTACCAGGGGCTGTCCTGACCCAGGTGCAGCCCCAGCACTTGGTCTTGTCAAACCTCATGAGGTTCCCATGGACCAGCTTCCCAAGCTTGTCCAGGTCCCTCTGGGTGGTCTCCTGTCCTTCATGTGTGCCAACCACCCCACTCAGCTTGATGTCATCTGCAAATTTGCTGAGCGTGCTTTGATTTATCTTTGGTGGGTCACAGGCTCTTCTTTGTCACCCCCACAACTCATGTCCAGCTACCTGGCTCTCTACCAGCCCTCACAGAGAGGCAGAAGCAACTCTCTCTATTTCCAGCCCTGCACTGCTTTGAGAGATCAAGGGAAATAGAGATATGGGGTTCATACTGCTTTAAAAACCACAGAATGAGGGGTGGTGCAAGCCCAGGGAAAGTGATACTACCAGAGTACTCCAAGCCACAAGACAGAAGAAAGATTTCTTTTTAAGCTGCAAGAGTTGTCTTGTGAAAGAGCAGATGGCACTAAGCTGGCACAGATGGCATGAAATTGTTTAGGGTAAATTGCAGTCTAAGGTAAATCTGCACAAATTCTTTAATTCTGTTCATAATAATTCCACTGTTAATGGAGTTAATTGCATGGTCACTTGGGAATAAGCCATTTGCACTGAATTCAAAAGTTAAAAATTGCCATATGGAAATAAGCAAACACTTCCACTACCCACTTCCACGCCTTTTCGAAGTCAAATAAACAACGTAACCAACAAACCCACAATTTTCCTTGAGTTTTGGCTCTCCAAGGTTAACATGACTTTTCCAAAGCTCTGAGGCACTGTATTTCACCTGGGAGCAGGCACAGGATAGAGCTGGAGGAACATCAGAGCAGGCAAGAGCCATGAGCATCCCAGCACCTCTGTGGTAGCTCCAATGTAGCCAGCAAGGAGCAGAGCACGGATCAGGAATGTTGACACCCAGCTTGGGGCACCTTTAGTCAAAACGAAGCTTGGTGCAGAGAGCAGACTATCCAAGCTCCACAAAGGTGACACCCAGGGCATCTCATCTTTGGGCACAACCACCATGCTCTCCCCACCAGCAGCAAGGCTTCCACTCAAGGTAAAAGGCAGCAACAACAGAGTTTGCCACCCATTTTACTCAGTCATGCATGAAGTGGAGCATCTGAAAAATGTTGCTGCATTCTGGAAACACACTGCTCTTACTTGATATTGCTGTATAAGCACCAAACTATTTTGTTTTAAAAGCCATGGTAAATTTATGAATGAAACTGTGCAAGAGGGATTTAATGAGAGATCCATAGCAAGTGTTCAGTGGTCTGGATGTTGCCTGCCACCAGGGTAGCATGAAATCATTTGATAATTAGACCATGGCCATGCAGGATTAGCATACCTTAAAAATATAGGGCTGCATTATTTTTATTTATATAACAGATGGATGTTTTAAAAGGTCGTGCATTTTTTAATGAATGCAACATCACGCCAGTGTTGACAGAAGATTTGGAAGTGCTACAATATGACCAAATCTAAAGCCTAAAAATGATACCTTCCCTTCCCCCTGTGCTCTAGACTTGGAGCCAACAAAAAAATGTGCAAATGCTGTAAATTTCCTTCCAGAGATCAGCTTAAATACAGCATTTACAGGGCACTAGGTTATATTACCTTTCATTTCATGTCAATTACAGGTAATTACAAGACTCATTATTAGAGTTACCTGGAGGCCTCACACTTCTCCTTTAGCCTTATGACACATGAATAAGATAAGAGAGAAACTTATGTTACCTCCAGTAATCCTGCACAAGAGCTGCACTCAAGCCCATTGCCATCAGCAACCACAGAACAAGTCAGTTTTCCTTCATTGTCAAGGGAGGGACTTTTTCCCCACCTCAAGTGCTGAAAAATCCCAAGAGGCTCCCTTAGGTACTGACTCCCACTTTCCACTGTGTAACAACAACATGATATTGGGCTTGCCAGTCCAATCTGAAGAAAAAAACTCCTAAATGTTTTCAGTCAAAACATGATGCCTCATCTCCTTTCTACTCCTTTTCCAGAGCAGAAATGAAAAGGATCATTTGAGAGTCAGGATCTAAGATATTGGTATTTCAACTAAATACTTGAGAATAAGGAAGTTGCCATAAAACCATTTTTAACATTCTAGGGATTTTAATCAAACATGGTGGAGTTTTTTGTTGTTGTTTTTGGGGTTTTTTTCATTCCAAGTTGTCTCAAGTAGATACAATAAGCATTTATTTATATTTTCTAGATGGATTTCACTAAATTCTGGGAATCACATTACCTTTAATATCTTGGAAGCCAAAAGCTTAGAAAGCAAGATCAGCAGATCTCAAGCCAATATCTACACAATGAAAAGTCTACAAAACAAAAACAATGTAAATATTCACTCACCTTATGGATCTTTTCCAGCTAATAGAAGGCATGGAAATAAACACATTACATTGCAAATTCAGCTGTGCTTTTCCATCTTGAAGGTTGGCCTGATGATGATGTCTGTCTTCAGCTCTAGAGATACAGGGATAGTTTTATAGCTGTTATATAAAGGAAGTATTCTTGGAAACATGCAGGAAACACCAAACAAGACAAAGGACACTTAGCTTCATGCAAATCAAATATTACCATTAATCACCTCATATGAGGTTGTCAGATAAGATATGCCATAATCACTATCAGAGTAGCTGATTTTTGAGCCTGTTGAGATATCTTCAACCATTAAAGATGAATTTAATTCCAACTAATTTTAATAGTCCAAAAGCAAATTACCTAACGATATTTTACCATCTGGGTTCTTTCCACAGTGAAAAGCAAAGATGGCACATCTGGAGGATAAATCACCACATCAATCTTGGACACTTATTTTAGATGGGTTGAGTCACTCTCTGGATGCAGCTCTCTTTGGTGATGGATGAAACCTGGGCACT
Source organism: Euphonia xanthogaster (assembly GCA_034509185.1). Taxonomy (NCBI): domain Eukaryota; kingdom Metazoa; phylum Chordata; class Aves; order Passeriformes; family Fringillidae; genus Euphonia; species Euphonia xanthogaster. The sequence continues at coordinate 13,221,136 of JAYDZK010000268.1, read as the reverse complement.
TGAGTTAATCCAGATATCTGTGTTAGAAACAGCTGATGTGAGGTGACATGATCAAAGCCTTGCTCAGAAGTCCATGCAGAAAGCAGATCTGAGGGGAAGGCAGTCTGTCAGGTACCATTTCTAAAGAGGTTAGATGTCTTCATCACACTAAGAGGGGATTTTTCCAAAAAATCACCATCTGCATAGCAGCTGTTAGCTCATTTTAATTATTCATAGCTAGCCACTAGTACAGGGGAGAGAGATGGTGGTGTGGGCAGAGATAAGAGTGAGGGCAAAATTTTTGGAATGATTTTGGTCTGACTTCATGGGCTGCATACTTGAGACTATCGGAGGGGGTGTAAGTTATTTAACTTGTGACTAATAGTTCACATTAAACTGCAGCCCAGCAGATGCCAATATCTCAGATTAATTTACCAAGCCACCAGGCAGCCCTATCACTAATTAGAAGAAGCATTACTCAAGAGGCCATTATCCTGAGTCCAGATCATGAACTAATAACCCCAGAGAGTGAGCATTTAGAAAACACAATTGATATCATTATATTTCTTCTTAAAGGTCTTTCTCAAGGGCCAACATCCATAATATTCAAGAGAGTCCAGCTGCCAAATCTCATCTTTTCCTGTGAATCAAGGCTGGGTAAGCTTGCTCAAGGTAATGCAAAAAAAAGAAAAAAAAAGTTTTTCAAATGAGATGAAAATGGGCAATCAGCACTGTAACAACAAACCAACATTTCCATACTCAAATACAAAACTTTTTATTCAAAGATGGAAATCCCCTAGCATTAGGAAGGTTTTAATTCATAGATTTAATGAAACGCAAGCCTGTGATGTTTCCCTCCCAACATTAGGAATCAGTTTTGTGAAGAAACTTCATGCATGCAAACACATGTGAGGAGACCAGGGTTATTGGGGTGGAATAAAGTTCTGAGACTTTCAAAGAAATGTTAAGAAGCAGGTCAGTTTCAAGCAAAGGATTTAATAAAAAGAAAATAAGATTGGTTTAGGACTCAGTCATAGTTACAGCCCAAGGACCTCCAGCATGGAAGGGCCAGATGAAACTCCCATGAAGGTCCCTTTGGCTTCCAAAGATGTGGAAATACAGATAGGGCACATCTTTTCCCAGCTCAGCTGTGCAATTGCACTGTAAGGTAAATACAAGGTAAGGGCCTGGGTGGCTTTGAGCAAACCCAGATAGGCTGAGGACGTGTGGAGGAATTTAACAAGGAGGCAGGATTAAAGTAGCTTCCCCTGCCTCATCAGAGGCAGTTTGAATCTTTCCCCTTGTTTCTCCCAGCATAAGCCTAAAGTCTGCAAAAGCAGAAGTAGGGACTTAGCACAATGTTTATAATTTTACTGCTGAAGTAGCAGCAGTGTTTGGCTGTGGTCACCAGACACACCACTGTCAGCTTTCTGCTCTCTGCCTGCACTAACTTTCCTCTTCAACCCAGATCTGAAAGTTTGGATCTCAAATGCTTCTCAGAGTTACTGCCTTGAGCTGCTAGAGACCATCAGCTCTCTGCTCAAGTGGCAAGAGGAGGGACCACACTGCAGCAGAGGGAAAAGTGTTGGTTGGCCTAATTCCTGCTCTAGTTCTGTCCCTCATGGTGGTGAAATTTGGAACTTCACACAACTATCCTCTCAGTTGAGAGCAAAAGAAAAGTCTCTTAATTCCAGCCCTCTAGGATGGCATCTGCCAGCCGGTAAACTAAGGAAGGTTGAACTTCTCCTTTGAAAATGCCAAAGCATAAATTTTAAGCTCGTGGTGTCAAGGATTTAACTTGGCTTAATGCCTTATGAACAGCATTTCCCCCCCCTGGATTTCCAAAGGATTGAATTCTCCTAAATTCTGCCCCTTCCTGCTATTTAGAAGACAGCTTTGAAAAAGGAACATCATCTGCAAAGTGAGCAGGGACTGCACAAACAGCAGGTAGAGCTTAAAGCCACATTTGGCCCTAGGTACTGAAGGATGACCATCACTACAGAGCAATTAGTCAAAACACAGTCCACACACTGCAGTCAAACTGAAGGTTAATCTAGAAAAAATATGGAAAGGGAATGTGCAGAAATTCATGTTCTTTTTCATCTGTTTTTCCAGGACAAACAGTCTGACAGTGTCAGAGTTGTGTTGTTACAGTTTGATGAACAAGTGTTTTCCAGATTTTGTTTTGAACAAAGTTACATAGATGAATTTTGCATTTCTGAGGCTGGAAGTGAACTGAGATGAAATCAGAAAAATATGTAGATTTTTAAAAATCCATGAGCAAATCTTCTCCTTAATCTACTATTTGTGATATCAGTAAATCCTGAAATCACCCATGTGCACCACTGAAGAAGAATTTTAGTAAGCATAGTGTGTTTCATCACATGGCAGTAAGCTGCTCTAGCAATGATAGCAAAATTAATTGTAACAAAATAAGACTTCCTGTTGTTTATTAGATATTGTAAGAATGAAATGTACAGTATACAAAATTAATATCAAAAATGTTTACACAATTGATTTTAACAATGCATTTTTCTTTGGATTTACTGCAGACAAGCAGCTTCCAAAGAGAGGTGCTGAGATCTATTTACTCTTATAGATCTCAAGTGTGTCACTGCATGCTATCTACAATTTTAATCTACAAAACAAAAGCTACTGAATTTCTGCTTAATCTCAGTGGCATTTGTTAAAGAAGAACAGAATAGTAACATCAGCTTAGAGAAGAAAAAAATCAGTTCATTACAAAAAATTTAATTTTTCAAGTTCATAAAAAATTGCTTTTGAAATTTCAAACCTTACAATCGTACATTTTGAATTTCAAGCACTTACCATAAGAAGTTGCATCTACTATACAGGTGACACAGATTTTCAATTTTGTTTTTCTTTGAGGCAGATACATATAATCCTCATTTTCTTTTTCCTAACAAACTTTCACATCTTTAAAATTAGTGTTAAACAATGTTCATTCTCCTAAAGAGACAATTTAGTATGGTTCATTTCATAAGATGAAAGTTTTCACTTAAGTTATACCTATAAAAAGGAATATAAAATGGTTTTCATTTTTTAAATCTGTGTATTTTCAGTTTATGTCATATTGTTTAGCAGAAAGATAAAGTGACTAATGGCTAATCTAGATAACCTAAAGACAGCAGATCTGTTCCATAAACACGTGCTTGCCATAATGCTTTTCACTACGATATAAAATACACTAGAAAAACTGAAATGATTCCCAGGGAATTTTACATACAGTTATCAGTATGAATCATGTTTCCCTGACTAAAATAAAATAAATCCTACATTGAATTTCTTATACATGCTCTACTTTGCAACAGGAATATGATTTAAACTGAAAATTCTTCTCATGTTGTCCAAAAAACTTTTCTTCATAGATGCTAAGCATACTTGCACAATTACAATGCTTTCAAAACAGTGACCTGCTGCCAGGTAAGTCGGGCAATGATGTAAAACTGGAATGGGGACTCGACAAAAAGTGGATCAGCCTTCCAGAACGAAACAGATGGTGCTCTTTCTCTTTAGATGTCACTAATGTAAATCGCCTTTTATGTTGGCACGTATCACAGGAACCCTTAAAACAATCCCTGTGAATGAAAATGAAGACAAATCACAATACAAATGATGCAAAGCCACTTTTCAGAAATTTAGGAGAGTCCAAATGCATTTGTGGTCTTTTGCAGTAAACCGGTGTAATTCAGAGGATTGGCTGTTATATTTTTAATAGATAAACTACTATAAAATTATGCTGCGAACAGCTGGGCTTGCTGCTTTCTTTCTCTTTTTTTAAGACCATTGGCAAGAGCAGTCAGTGGGCTCTTGGATGGAGTAGCTGACCCAGGTTGAGTTGCTGGTGCAGTACAACTGCACAGTCCTCCTCTGCAGCCCCAGCTCCCTGCAGCACTTGCAGAACCTGGCGTAGGTGTTGATGTTGTAGTTGTAGATGCTGGCAGAGGGGCACTTCCCGTCACACGAAACGATGTTCACCTGGCAACACACAGGCACTAATTAACAAATGGCAGTGGGCAGGAGAGTTGGGGGTTCTCAAGGAATTCTGAGAACATCAGGCACCCAAATCCAATAGCAAAGCAGTGAGAAATGTGGATGTATTTCCTCTACTCCCTTATGAAATCCCATTACGTCTGGAAATAACCTCTGAAGTGCACTGTCCAGACAGGTCTCAATGTCAATATTACTGATATTAATGATAACTTTTCTGTCACCTTCAGTAACAGATTTGCACTATTTTAACAAAAAAGAAATTTCAGTTTTGAATTTTAAAGTATTCATAACAACCTTGGCTTGAACACAGCACCAAGTGTTCTTTCCACAACTCCCTACAGTATTCATTTCAGTGACACACTGGTGCAGTGTTGCTATACTGAGGATCAGCAAGGAGGAATAAAAGAACCAATCCTTTGGAAAGCCGAGGGGAATTTCTACTGACGATACCAAATGTGTAATGTAGACTGTAAGACAAATAGGCTTAAGAATCTGATAATTTTTTTCAAATTTAATAGTCAGGATTTGTGTTTCTGTTCAATGAAACACTGAGAATAAATTTCCTGGCTGCTCAACAGCTTACTCTACTAAATGTTCTCTTGGAGTCATTTTAGAGGCTACAGCTGTTTCCCTACTCTCTTTTATTACAGCTTTTCCAGGCGCTCTTACACATCTCACACGAGACGTTTGTCTGCACCCTTGCTGCTGCTCTCAGCCTCACTGCTCAGCAGGACGTGGTTGGTGTCCTCCAACACTAAATCCTTTGATAGACACACAGATAGTGTCTCATTCTTCCTTCACATTTCACAGTGTGCTCACGCTGCTGCCTAAAAAAAGCTTTCAGGACCCAGGATTCCTTTCTTCACGAAGTTGGCATTTAAACATCATCCCCAGGCAGATGAAAAATTACACACATCTGCAGTTGTTTTAGCTATAGAATATCAGAGCAAGGTTCAGTTTTAATAGTTAATTTGCATAGAATAATTGCAGTATGGGGTGAAATAAGACTAAATTGGCATGCACCTAAATGCACACACACAAAAGAAACAGCTTCCTTTTTTATTATTGAGACGATGACTGCTGAGAATGTAGGGAAGCATTAAACCAGCTCTGTGAAACACAGAAACCTCTGCCTCTGAGACAGAGATGGAGACAATGCCCTTGTGGAACCTGAGCTCCCTTTCTTCCTTCTTTTTAATAGTTCAAAATGTTTCTCTTCTATAGAAAGAAGTCACAATGGCTTTCTACTTACTGGTGTGTTGCTCCTGCAGTCGTTCTTGCGGATGGTCATCCTAACAGTCACCTTCTTACAGAATTTACCATCTTCCTTACCTGCAAAATGGGCAGAGATTTAAAAATATCAGCTCAAGTTTCTAACATCCCAGAGACAAGAACACTCCTGAGCATTTAATGGATTCAAGAGACGCAAAGAAAATACCCAGTACATCACTGCACGTACACAACTTTGGTGAATTAACATTAGCTGCACATTGAATCACTTTTAAGATTATTTCATTCATTAAAGTATCTCTTTTTGTCTTTAATAACAACTATAAAAGGTTTATTCTTCACTCAGAAGGCTTTTATGAGTAAGTCTACTGTTTTCAAAAAATTTTTGTAAAATTGATCAAACTCTCTGTGAGAAGACTTGTTAATTATTCTAACTTGTTAATGATACCAAATGGTATCATTATCAAAAGGTAAATTTGTTAATAAATAAAAGTGTATTTTCTGTGAAATAAATACAACAAACTTTTATAGCAGCACTTGCGTTCCAGTGGTGTAAACAAAATTTAAAATAAATACATAACAGAATACATAACAGAACCTGATGAAGAGTAGGGCTTTGGGGAGCTTTACATTTCTGTATGTTTTTATTAAATCAAAGAACACCAGTGAAAAACTGAAACTTTTATTTTCATTTTCATTAACATAATTTCCACAATTTTTTCGTACAAGGCACGTGGATCAAATAAAACAGATCACAAGAAATTGTGAAATTAAATGAGGAGTTCAATTTAATTTAACAAGGGAATGCCAAACACTGGAAGCAAAACAAAGATGTTCAGTTGCAAGAGAGCAGCAAGAGCAGTATCTTCTGGGGATGATCCTCTGTGCTGATTCACCCCAGCAGGTTGCAGATCTGTAAGAGAACAAACAGCCCATTCCATCAGAAGAGTTTCCACTGTTTCACACCAGATTTTACACGCCATGATGCAGCCCCCAATGACTCTCCCCTTACAGAGCTGCATTTTCTTTGAGCCAAGAAATCCAAAGATGTTGACAAAAGGGAAATACCGTTAGCTCCAGAACAGCAAGGGCAATAAAGGATTCACTGCTTTGAACAGTACCCAATATTGAACTGTGACGCATTAATGTCCAGTTCCCTGCTCTAATCACTGCCAAACCACTAATACTGCTTCCTAGAGAAACAGATTTAAATGTTGTCTGTTTGAATGTTTTTAATGAAATGTTTTTGTTTGGGGGTTTTCTTGTCTTTTTTTTTTAAATTATATAAGCCTGGTACTTTTTCTAGACAAAGCAGAGTTTTCCACAACATGACAGAAGGGAGAGCAATAAATCTTCTTGTAAACAAATAAAAACCTACAGACAAATGTCTGGCTACTGCTTGACTGTCACTGAATTGTGTTTGCTTAGGGACAAAGTAAATTGAGAAATGAAGGAAAAAATAAATAAATTGTTTTTTAAAAAAACCAACTCACCATTATTTCATGTTTTTCACAGCTCTTTTCATGGTTCTTTCTTCTTTTACATTATACATGGAGTGTAGGGTGGAGAATTCAGTGCAGCTGTGACTATGACTTCATCCAGGCTATGGTGAAAGTACATCGTATCTCATACAAAATAAATATATAATGTATTTCCATGCATGCATTTTAATATCCAATGCTTTTTAATGAGCTCTACAACAAATATACATCTACATGAAGAACCTTACAAAACATGGGAGCGTTTTATATATGTCATAATATAAAGAGATTCTTTTGCACCATCTGTATGGTTGAAAATCCTTGCTTGGTTTTTGGGTTGACTCATAACACTGTGGTCATTTAACGTGACAGCAATATGAAAGAGAAATGCAGATTTTGATTCCGTAGTCCTGGAGTCATAAGTGTAGTTTAATGTAGGATGTATCACTCAGTGGTGTACAAAACTACAGTCAACATAATTTCTCTTACAGAAATTTGGAGGGCTGTTTTCACGAAATAAATGCCAAAACAAGCACGTTAAAATTCAAAGAATTAGCATGCTTTATGAAAAAGAACAAAGATAATCTCCAATTTCCATGGGCTAAGCACAGGCTTGCTGTTTTCAGTACATTGTCCTAACTATGGATGGGAAAACAATTACTTGCTTCTACTGTACATGGCACTGGAAGCAAAACCATATGACACATCATCTGCAAAAATGTGGCTGACATAACAAGCTTTAACAAGCAAAGCAATTAGTCTCTATGTTCTAGTGCACTGTAAACATGATGGAATTAGTTTACCCTTTTAAACACAGCAATTTTACACATGCAGCAAGCTAAAGACTATGCAAGTGCTTACTACCAACAGTACATTGTTGGCTGACAACAATGCACCGCCCACACAGTGCAAAGTGAGGAACAAACCAAAATGGAGCCACTCTGAGCAACCATGAGCAGCTGTGCTACACTGCAGCTTTGGCAATAATTGGGTAACGAGAGGTCTGCCGCTCCTACCAGGGAGTACATTGTTGGAAATCAACAATGGTGCTGTTTGGGTTGGTCCTACTTATTTCAGGAAAAGGTACCTGTGTGACAGCCAACAGAGGCTGTAGGAGTGACTGGGCTAACAAGGAATGGGAGGAGCACTGACACTGAAGAACCTGGTGAGAATATTACACATTGAACAGAGCACGTGTTACAGAGGCTTTCTGCTAGTATGAAAACATTTGGGAGTTACTAGGGTTTGGAAAACAGAATTCAATTTTAAGATGTTTGTATATTACAGGATCACAGAATGGCTGAGGCTGGAAGAGACCTCTGGAGGTCACCTGGTCCTGCTTCCCTGCAGAGGCAGGGAAGTACCAGCAGCTGAGTACCACATCCAGGCATTACTTGCATTGTTAACCTCATGTGCAAACCAGGAAGGATCTGGTCTACCTTGGTATAACCAAGCCAATCTGCTATCCTGAGTCCAGTATTTCCTTTGGGACTAAAACAGAGAAATAGTGTAATTTCCTCTCTAGGTTTGTATGGAGCTCCTGGTTCTTCATTTTCAAGACCAATTAAGACTGAAAATAAAAATCATAATTGCTTCTAATGGCAAAGTACTTCAGAAGAAAACAAAACACTGGTAATCCTCATCTTCTACAATTACAGGGGGCTGACAGCTCTCATGGCAGTTTGCTTGGAGTCAGAATGAAGTACATGATTCACAGAGGTTCTGTGTTGTGCACAAACAGGTGTGAAATCAAAACTCTAGAATGTACTTGTAAACGCATCTCAGAAGTCACTGGGTTCTTCAAGGGTTTAATTTTACCTCTTAGGCATGTCCCAGGCTCATTTACTTTTGTCTTTAACAATTAAGGAGTGTGGTTATAATCTTTCTCTAAGCATAGCAGCAAGAACTTCTGTCCTGTCGAAACATACTTTAATGCATGCTTAACTGTCCTACTAATTTGTTTAGAAGCTGGTTTATTTGGCTGCTAGGGCATCAAAAGGCAATGTCTGATAATCAAAAACTGATCTCAGAGTGCCTATGGAGAATTTGCCACAGAACTAGGTAGGACAAGTGCTTGAAACACAGGTCTACCAGAGGGAAAAATTTGGATATTATCGTGCCTCTATGGTGGGAGCAGAGAAAAAAATCCTAGATAAGTCTTGTACAGTTTCCATAAACCTTTTCCCACAAAATGTAATCCAAGGCAGTAACACCAAAAGGCACCTCCCAGCTGGCAGCACATAACGCCCTGCAGTAACTGTGCACATGGTACCATGTCAGGTAGTCACAGCTGAGCAAGCTCCATCCCACCCAGCAGGAAATACTGCACTTCTCTCCAGCTCTCTCCCGCACTTTCAGGTCACTATTCCAGCCACTTATGCAAATCAAGTCAGAGTTTTTGCATTTTTAAATATTATTATACTGCCCAGTATAAAAAACTCATTTTCAGTTGCTTCTAATAGTATCAAACTTCAGCCTAAGGCTTTAATGAGATCAACCAAAATGTTTCAGCTATGTAACGATGTGTTAAGAAAAAAAATTGTTTCTATATTTTTTATTTCTATTAAGACATAATATCTTTCAAACCTCTTCTGTAGAGGATTTTTATTCTGTTTTTTTTTTTTTCCCCCAGAGAATCCTTATTAGCTCTCACAAATCATCAAGAACGGGGGAATTTTTAAATTGTAGAATCTTTTAAAAGATACTGCCTGAGGGTTTCTTAACTGTCTATTAATTACTATATTTGTTGGTTACAAAATTAACTTACAAACTTACACATAGATCAATCTTCATTTCTACAAAATTTGAAGATTTTAATGTAGATGAAGCACAGTTTTAAGGTGCCTTCTAAAATACAGTAGCTTTTATTTTACTAATTGCAGTACCTAAAATTTTGAGGAGTATTGCACAAAACTACAAAATACTCGAGGTAGGAATATCTCAGTGACCTGACCAGATACAATCAGTATCAGTGGAGTAACTGTTTCCATATAAAAGTGTTTTCTTTTGATTTAACTCTACTATTTTCTGTGTTATTTACATGAGTAAACCTGGGAAAAGCACAGCCTTTCAGATATGAATCAAGCTTTCATATGGGAAATAATCCACTTTATTCTTAAGGTAACATATCAGAGACTTGTGAGGCAGGAATTGTCAATAATCACTTACATGTTTTGCAGCATCCTTCTAAGAATGGCACAACATAGCCTCCAACCTGACCAAGAGATAAAATAAAGAGGAAAAACTTGATTTTTTTTTCAAAGCATTCATTCCCATGTATGTGCACTATTAGAAATATCTCTCAGATAAATCTCTGCAGCATTGTTCAGGCAAATGCAACACTCTGGTGAATGGATGAAGGTTTGGCTACACAACTGAGACAGCTCTGAGGAACCAACCCACTGCTATTTGTGAGGAAGAGCTGCAGCCACTCAGCTCTTGCAGGACTGCTCCCTGCTTGTGTAACGTCATCCACCAAGGATCTTTCTACCAAGGATCTTTCTATCCACATGTAAATGTAGAACTACAGAGAGCAGCAAGAGAATTCTCCTTCCCTTCATTCCCTGGCACTTACTATAATCTCGTTTTGCATATTCAAATAGAACTTTTGCTCTTGCTCCAAAACTAGTTCATAAAATTTTATGTATCACTGTAGAAAAGATGCTCCTGATTTCCAGACTATCTTGCCTCTTTTTCAATGTTTTTGATCATTATGCTGAATCACATTGCTATACGTTAAAAATGTTAGAAAGAGAAGGTTCAGCCCAGAAAAGCATCCAAGTTCAGACAGTTGTATGAAGACTAATCTGATATCATAAATCCCAATTTAAAAAAAATATTCTAAGAATCAGAAGAGGTGTGTCCAGCTCTGTAATGCAGCAGCCTGGTGGCACACTAGTTTGGTGTGTGGCTATACCTTTTACCTTTAAATGTCTGGGAAAAAATCCGGGCACTACAAAAATTCATAATTTCTCCCTTCTTGAGGAAAAGGCATCTTTTGTCAGAGTGAAATCTTTTCATGCAAACATAAATCACAACTAGAATGCAAACAGTGTCTTGTGCACTGACCTTGACACACTCAGTTTCATTAAAGGGTGGGCATCCAACTGCAGAGGACACCAGAACTGGGCCTATTGCTGTGTTGGTGCATTCGTATCTGATGCAGCTTGAAATCCAAACAGCGCCAGGCTGTCAAATGTTTTAAAACAGGAACTTTACTTAGCAAAAACAGCATTGCAAATAATAATTAAACAATTTCATTGAATGAGATCTCACCTGAATCAACAGTAATACAGCAAAATATAATTTAGATGCATGTTCTGTTTAAGTACTGCATTTGAAAGTCCAATAAAAAATACATAATGTTAAGCAGGTTCTAAAATAGTCAAGTTGATGGTAATTCTCTCATACATATCAGAATCCTTTAATTTTTGTTGACAGTTATATGGCTGACTTTCCAAGAAATTAATATTGTTTACGTGCACAACTATTCCTAGTATTTGGCCAAATAAAGCTCTTTTCTGCAAATTTTTTTATGGCAAGATATGGACAATATTTTGTGATTTTTGCTTACTTCTAAATATTCTGAGGGAATAAAATATGCAAACTCACCTTAAAACTGGCAACTGTGCCATTGCTGAAAGTGTGGAGACAAGACAAGTTCTTGCAGCTACCACAACAAGTTGTCAAATCTTTTGGAGGCTGATAGACTTGGTTCTGCCAAAATCAAATAGATTACTCCTTGTATGAAATTATCTTGCAGCTCAATGTTTTACTACTGTACCAGGCAGATTTTTTTTTTTCCAGGTATTTGATTTTAGAGATATTTTTAAAATAACTTTCAAAACCACATATCTTACATTGGAACTGCACACCCACGAGGCTTTTATAAAATACATTTAATCTTAATTGAAGTAAAAGGGGAGGAGTTCCAAGTCTGAGAGAATTAACTGGTCTTTCTACCATTTTCAAATGTGACAGCTTACTTCAAGAACCACTGAAAGAACCACTTCAAGAACCCCTGAAATCTTTACTTTTTACACATTAGCCATTAGGTAATTATAAAATCTGAAAAAAATCTGTATAATATTCTCATGGTAATGTATTATATCTTGTAAAAAGACAATGTAACATTTGCTTATTTTATAAAGCTGTTTTCACTGCATTTACAATTCTTCTTCTATTCATAATTATTCTGATTCTTATTCAGTTAATGTCTGCCAGGAATTTGTACCAGTTTGCACATAATGCAGCTGAAACTCTGCAGGGATGCAAGGAGACAGCATGCCATTAATCCAAGGATGCATTCACTGTGTACTTTAATTTGTGTAAGATTTATGCAGCAGAGAAAACAGTGGAGGGAGGGAGACTTTTCCAACTTCCACCAGAATTGTTGTAGCACATCATTAGAGGAAGATATCATAATTACTCTTTCCAACTTGCTCTATAACTTTCATCTGCTCAACAAAACCCATCACAAAGTAATTCAGGCCACCAGACACAATACACAGGTTTAAATTTCTGAGTTCCTTACAGCTTTGCACTTGACAGCACAGTCTATGGAAGAGGTGTTTATTTTGTAGTATTTAGTGGAGGGATCAACCACATTTGTACAATAGGAAATATGGCAAATGCCATCTGCACTGTGCTCCACAATCCTCTGCCCAGGAAGCAGCACACCTCTCTCATTACTCAGGCAAACTTTGTCTCTCACTGCAAGAAAACACAAACAGCATTCTCAGGACAATCAGCTTGGCATGAGATCTCCACTAAAAACGTTCCAAATGGTCAAACAGGAATGGAAAAAGCTACTCTACCTGTTTTAGAATTAGGGGTCACATTTTCAAACAAATCATTAATAGTAATTTAATGTTTTGCTGCAATCATCAAATCTTTTCAAATACAATCATGCATGAAAACAAAATATATTTTATTAGCTGCACCCAAGTGACAGTGCAGGCTTCTTCAACCATTTTATTTTGGAAGACTACTTCAGGATAAGAAAGGTACCTGACAAATGTCTATTTATCCCCACTAATTACAGAGGACAAAGAGGAAAATTAACACTATTTGTGAATTAAGTAAATTAATCCTGTCCTCTTCAGTGCCATGTTCAAAGTGAATGCCTGATTTTAATTCCTAATTTCCCTTAGCACTTGAAAGGCTATTTCTTTGAATTAAATTATTTTCTGACTTACCACATTTGTACTTCACACAGTTACAGACATTTTCTGTACTGTTCTGAAACAGTTCATCTATCTGAAGTTTCTGCCCCTGCGGGTATAAAACCAGAAAAAATTATACATGAAACAACAGTGGGTTTTCTTATTTGTATGATCTTTTTCTTTTAAACAACTTTCCTGCAGAATTTGGGTAGCAGTATCTCTAGAAGGCTCTGCTTAGTCAGCAGCCAGAGTGCATGAGGTATGTTAACATATTCACCATAACAAATGATATTAACTGTGATGCTTGAAAGCATTCAATTCAACACTTTAAACCCAAAATTTTATCCTGACTTATCTATTCTGTGTGCATGAAAGCAGTCCTACTCTACTAATATACTGGGGCAGAATATGATAATAAACAGTTCTGCAAATATCAGGGCTGTAGAGCACTGCAAGGTGTTTAGACTTAGGTGGCTTCTTAAAACTGTATATATCTTACTCTAAAGAATTTTTTTTAAAAAGAGGTGATGTTGTGCCATTTCATATTTTACAGATAAAACTATTATTCAGATACTGATAAAGAGATTTATTAAGAAATTATTAAAAGAATAGTGACAAGATAAATTTCATACCAGTTGGCACTGAGGTTTGGGGACTGTTTCACATGCACATTCTGAAACAAAACACATCAGAAACAGTAGGTTAGCAATTTCTATGCCAGTTGCCTACAACAGAGCAATAGAGAACAAAAATTCCAGATATAAGAGCCAGCAAACCCCCAATACAGTAACTCTTACAACACTTTCAAGATGGCAAATAGCCCACTTTGGACAGACAAACTCTACAGGATGCAAGAAAAGCAAAACAGGCGGATTAGGAAGTCCTGCAGCATGAGGTGACTTTTCTTTATCATCTGCTCATGAGCAGCTCACAATGGTGTAGCTGGCTGAAACCAAGGGGCCAGAGCTGCTGTCACCTCTCGTTGTCTAAGGCAGCTTTAGTGAAAATCAGTGATTTTACCACATGTCCGGAAGGGGCAGCACTTCTCCGGGCTCCACACCTCCACCAGAGACATGCCCAGCATGCACCTGAATTCAGGACAGCGATGGATTTCACAGACTGAAATCAAAGGAAAGGAAGAACAATAAACACAATGTTGTCACTTCAGATGAGTGGAAATACTAATCAAGATTTAGTAAATTACTTACAATAAATACATTTGGATAACATCTTTGACTGTTAGATATCGACTGATAACAGTATGGAGTACAAAATACTCTAGACAAGTATTTAAATAATTGTAAATATCCAGAATGTGAGGTCTGAAACTACTCACTTGTAGTGAATTCGAGGCCTGAAACTATTAATTTTAGTTTCAGGCCTCAAATTCTGGAAATTTAAAATTATTAAAATTTGGATATTTAATGATACAGATATCAGAAAATCCTTTACACACAAGAAGTTTTCAAAGTAAAGATTATTTGTTCAGACCTACAGATGATAGTTTACTTATGCTTGTATCTCTAATCCACCACTTTGACACTGAACATCCACACCACAAAATTTCCCATGTTTTCTGTTATTTAAAATATCAAAATCAGGCCAAACTTACTGCACTGGTATGTAGGGCAACACCTGTCAGTAGTGTTGCCATCCACAATGAGAACTTCTCCTTCTTGACATTTGGGAATTTGATCCGAGCAAGCCCCACATGCTGGAGAAAGCAATTATTTAAATATAAAACATTGGAAGAAATTTTACTACTGCCTAGATAATTTGCTGTAGGTTTGTCCTAAACTCATATTAAAGAGAGTTAAGAGGTGTTCTGCATTCACTGCTTATAGACCCTGTACAAAATGCTGATTTTCAGTGCAGCTCGCCCCTCTTTCCTTTGTTCCCTGCTATAAAGAACTAATGCATTTTTTGTGAGCAAATGTGATTTTCCCTCCTTCCCCTGTTATGAAAAATTTTGCTAGGTCTTCTCTCCTGCTGTTGTTTTTTTTCAGGAATCTTCAATCCTCAATAAAATGCATCCCCCATGATCCCACAGTGTTATCCTCCCACTTGAACACATGACAACCACAACAGGAACTTTTCAACATGTACACGGCAAAGACTCATTTTATAAAAAAAGAATCAAAAGGGGACTCTGCAGACAGTGAGATGAGCCAAATGCTCTCCATTGTTAGCATATGATCAAAGCAATCTGATTACTGTAAATAACAGAATTGTAATTCACATTTCCAATTAACACTCAAATTTTTGCATGTGGAAGGTGCTTCCCTTCCCAGATATCTGTTTGAAAATAAAATTAACTCAACAGCACCTTCTTATCAGATTATTTTCAAACAGAAAGAAACTGCACAGTAAGATTGGAGCTCATATACTAATGGCAAAAGTGCAATTTTCTTATTGAATTAAGTCATGAAAGTCTAAACCCCAAAAGACTAAATAAATAATAAATAAATAATAATAAATATATGTAATACTCTAATATGGGATACTTGTCATCAATTAAGATGGGCCATCACTGAGACAGCAGGATACAGGGAATAAAAGCCTATTATAAAAGGCTTATATAACTTCAGTCTTCTTGCAGATAAAATATTTGTGTATCTAGTTCACACTGCATATGGACAATCTCAAAAGCCCTGAATTCCCTCATCCACCAAAACTCCTTTACTTGACCAAGGAATACTACTCAGTTGCACAAAGCTGTTCTGTGGCTTTTGATAGTTGTTGGCACTTTTAGAAAATTAATTTAATTAATTTTAGGTTGTTGGCATATTTTCAAAAATTAATGTCAATTTTTTATCACTTCTAAGCCTTACTATGTTGGGAGACGTAAAATACAAGGAGTCTTAATTGGCAAGATAATAATAGAGGCAATTGCATATGCAAAACCACACTCATAATCTCAACCAGTCAGGCTACTGTACCACATATATAGGAAATGCAGCAGGTATTCTCCACCCGAGCAGCAATTAGTGTTTGGTCATCTTGACAGCTTGGCATCTGCTCCAATGGCTCACATTTTTCTGGATCACACTCTGAAAAAAGGGCAACAGATATATTTCCTCAGATGAAGCTCAGCATTCCTCCTGTGTTACGCTATATCCCAAGGAAAGGCAGTATGGAGTAGAGAGGTACTACAAGCTGCTTTAGAAAAGCTTTTACCTGGTATCCCAAGACCTTGCCTGATCATTTAACACAAGATTGCATCACATCTGCTCAAACTGAGGCACAGACCAACCCCTTTTCTTGTCAAAAGTGAATTTTGTGAGTAGCCATACTAACATGGTATCTACACTACCCTTACCCTCCTGAGTCAATCTATTTAGTTTACTGAACATCTTTTACAGAGTGCACTTCTTTACCTTTCAAAAGAAACCTACCACAAATGTAGCTGGGACAACAGGATTCTTCACTGTAGTAGGTGACCAACTTCTCCAAGCTGCTGCACTCAGGGATTAGGAGTTCACAGAGACTCTGATTACAAACTGTCACATAAAGGAAAAAAAAAGGAGAATAAGCACCTTCTGAACTATGCATTTATAGGTTGAGTGGAGCAGTGGCAAGCAGTATTTGCAGTTAGATACCCCAAAACTCCAAATTATAGTAATATGAAAAACATAGTGGAGCAACAAAAAACTCCCATGAGAGAGGATTCAGAAGCGCTCATCATTTGCAGCACTCTCCATGGAGGCAATGTTAAACCAGAGCTGAGCCACTGTGAGAATTAAAAAACCAAACCTCCTCTGGAAAACTCACTGCAACACCATATCAGGTGGTTAAAACATGAAAAGTGCTTGCAGTTTCCTTTTGAAACATTCTAAGCTAAGCAAGAATTAAGTGGAAAAAAAATATTTTTTTCTATCAATTTTTACTGCTCACTTTATAAATTAGATAAACAATCATTGATTTCTTTTTCCTCAGAATTATCCAGATCATTTGTTTGTATTTGGATATTAAAAATAAAACAGTAATCTCTAAATTTGATGGAAATACAATTCACATTCAAATAAACAGCGCTATTTCAGTCCTTCTATCCTCTACCTCTACCGCAAAATCTATTGGATATTGAGCCAAACAGCTTCTACATTTTTCCACGTAATCTGTAAATTCAAACCAAAGTAATTTCCATTTTCTTCAAAAGTAGCATGTGTAGCAGGAGAGCAAACCTCAGAGAAGGGACGTCTGCCTATTCCAGTGGGAAGTATTCACAACCATGAAGGAACACTTACTACAGATCTTCTGAGGACAGCATGTCTGATCATCAGGAACAAGTAAGGCCACTTCTGCAAATCGCTGACACTCTGAATTGTGGATCTCTGAACAGTTGTGCTCCACTGGGATTATGGTCTCACTGTCAACACATTTTTGCATACAGCACCCGCTCAAAGAAGCTCTCCAGATCTCACCCACGGCATGAGGTGCTCCTGAGCTGTCTGTACAAGCTAGATCAGGACAACAGAAAACAGAGGTTTTAAAATTCTTTTTAAATTCCAATTCTGATCACCATTTTTTCCATTGTGGATTGGATCTATGAAGCATAAAAATTACAGAGTTTTAAAGGCTTGATTAGGTCCATCACCCCACAAAAAACTGAATGAGGAGAGAGTCTGTGACTGAGTTTATACAGGAAAGCAAGACACTCAACACCTTCCAGAAGGTCCAGACCTCCCACTTGTTTCGTGTCTCCACTGCAAGGCCAGTCAACTAAAATCCCAATCGAATCCTTCATTTTTAAAGTAATGATCTGAAAAGAATTTACTTTTGTATTTCACAAATGTCAAAACTATTATTAATTTACAGTGCTTTAGCAGCCTGATTTATCAGAAGCTGAATGTTTAAGGTTCAGGTTGTTAGGGAGAAGAATTGGTCCATTATTTGGTGTGGTGAGGCAGAATTGCAATGAAAATAAACATGAATGCTGGCAGGACACACACGTCATTATTCAAAATGTGTAATTAACTGCTGCTGCATGTCATTTGAATGAGGATCAAAAGGTTGGACCCTTGGCAAAGGGCTCGGGTGAAAAGGAGGCCAAGACTAACATGCTTACAATAACTGAATACATGAACTTCAGCAAAGACTTTGAAGAGCATCCTCCAGCTGAGAGAAAGTGAGCAAAACCGTGCATCACAAGGACATCCCCTGCTTGCTCACCTGCACAGTTAATGTTTACTGGATATCTAGAATTCTCAAATGAATGACATATTCACAACTCACACAACACCAAACCAGAACTCAACTTATGAAAAATGAACTGTCTGACCACCGATTTGCAGATAATAGAGAAGAAAATCACATCCAAATATACCACATTTTTCTTCAGGAATACAGACAGCAGTATGAGTCCGGTGAAGGAGGGTCCCTCCAGCACAGACACAGCCTTCTGTCAGCACTGAGCAGGAGTCTGAGTCCAGAGGAGCCACCTCTTTATTCTCACAACTCTCTGGAACCTCACAGGCAGCTATGCAAGGCTGGTAGGAGAAGTTTTCAGGGCAGGGGAAGGCTGGGAAGGAAATAAATAAATCAGATGTTGTTCAAGTTGTAATCCCATGAGGCAACACTAAGAGAACACATTATTGTCCTCTTGTCAACTTCCTGTGCTCGCCAATTGAGTTGGATCTACCAGTCTGAAGCACCAACACAGAGCAGTTACCTACATAACAAATCAAAACATAAGGAATCTGCAACCACTTCTACTTTTCTTCTTGTACAAACATTTTCATCAAGCTTCAGTTTGCATTTTGGCAGCAGAGTTACAAACCACGCAACAGTGTTGACACAAAATAATTCAAACTTCAAAAACATTTACAAATACTGCACAGATCGATCATAGAGAGCTCTGAATGAACAATCTGAATAACTTGCAGTGGCCAAAGAAAAGGCATCACTGTGGTATAGAAAATAAGTGTGAATGTGTCCTTTCATGATGGATAGAATAGATATTTACAGCTATATTTTGTAAGAGCTCCTTTTAACAGTTATTGCTAATAAAATCCATACAAACTGAAGAATTAAAAAAAAAATTGGCTCAAAACCACAGACCTTCTTATGTTATCACTGAAGGGGGCTCTTCCTAGGTCATCATGGACAGCATAAGGAGATGCTGAGGTCCAGCTACAGATCCCATCTGGCCTTACATTTTAGTGTTGCTGTGGGAGAATTCTGCTGCCAGGATGCACTAAGATCTCAGGTTTTACCCCCAACACTCCATCTAATCTCAAAGGTGTTTCATTTCCCTAATCTCATCTCCAAAGGCACAGCTTTCTGCAGCAGCATCAAAGCACATGAAGACTCAAGAAGCATTGGTATTCTCAACTTATAATAACTCTTAAATTAGGCAAATTTTGTCTAAACCCAGAGGTGCACATATATGCAGAATACTCACAGCAGTAACCAGGGCTCCTCCACTCTATGCAAATATTGAATTTGTTGCACATTGCCACATAGGCAGCTAGTGACACGCATGGACTTTGAATGTACTCAGTGTCTCGAGCCCATATATCACAGAATTGCTCAGGTGGAATCTAACAAAGAGAAAAACACAGATGGCACCTTCATAGAGGCTAAGCTAGGTAGGAAAGCCTGACCTTTAAAAATATCCACTACAATGAAGGCAAGAGTTCTTGGTTCATGGTAAGCCTTCATTAGTGTACAAAGATTATCCACTAGTATTTAAAAGTAAGACTTCCTGAACACTGATGTGATTATACTCCTTAGTTTCATTTCTTCTAAGTGCCAAGGTAAGAAGTAATACAGTTTTTCTAGTAGAAGGCACAATTACTTTGTTTCTTCTTATGTTGACATCTTTGCCTATTTTTGGTCTCCTCTTCATCAAAAGTAGCTGTATATAAAAGGTCAAATGGTAAATGTACTCATATGACCACAAATAATTTATTTGCAGACCAGGAGTTTGTTATTTGCTTTAGGCTTGATTTCAAGGGTCTGTTCTGCCCTCTCACATCTCCAAGCTGGAACTCTGTCTCTAGAGCCTTTGAGAATGCAGGTTCTCAGATTACCTATTACAATTTTGGACTTGTTAAATTACTGAAGGCTTAAGGATTAATTAAATCCTAAAACTATTTTATGTTTTTCTACATCTTATTGATACAGTTGAATTATCTGTGACTGGTTTATGAATTATGTGGTATGTCAAAACGAACAGAACTGAAATTCTGAAAATTGTTTATTGCAACCCTCCTACCAAGCTGCCAAACTCTTCAATTACTTTTACCTTGCAACTGTAAGCATGCACAAATAATATACATCTCATTCAACAGATACAGCTACATGCAGCTTCGCATTAGTGAAATTACCAAGCATACAAAAATTATATCTGAACTGCAGCTCTCTCAAAATGTAAGCTTTGAAATAGTTAACATACATAAGGGTGACAGCTGCTGAAGGTCTGGTTCAACACCATTCTTAAGCACTCTGAGCAGTCCATGACTGAGCAATTAGTTTCCTGATGCCTGTCTTCTCCAACATACTTTAACGTGTCTGGCACTTGCCAGCTGTCTATAAAAGTCGAGGGTGAGCTGCTTTGGCTTAAAACTGTCCTGTTGGGAAGCATCAAGTCATTTTCCAAGCTTCTATCACAAAACCCTATGAATTACCAGAAGGGAAAAAAAAAAGCAGGTTAACACATGTGAAATATGTTTGAAGTGGTATATTCAAGAAAGTAAACATCTTTTCAAAATCTTATACAACATGACAATATCACAACCTACAAAAGATGTAAAAAGTCTTCGCTAGGATCAAAATACACAAAATTCAGAAAAATGAAGGAAAGCAAAAGTAAAGATGCATCTCTGAATGGAAATCTTCTGCATATCAAAGAGGTGCTCAGAGATCCCAGCTAAGAAACTAGAAGTTTGCTCCTAAGCTACACTAACACTAAACAAAAATGCATTTTAAAAATGTTGCAAAGCGCCTCCATGTATAGCAACAACTTAAAACTATCAGAAAAGGGAACAAACCATAAAATGTCAGGATGCTTATGTGATACCAGAAGGCAGCATCATATTTTTCTTTCTGTTTAACTCAAATAGTAAGAAACTTTGAAACACTTTGGAGCAAAAGGAGCAACTTAACATGGATGGTGACTGTGGTCAGCAAAGAACATTCAAGTATTGCAGTAGTCTCCTCACAATATCCTTTTAAAATCAGCACATAGAAAAAAAGCAGAATGATGGATCAGTCCCCCATTCTTTCTTCCTAATCAGTTTCTGAGACTTTTGTATCAGGCTTCTAGAGTGTTTTCTTCTGTTGTCTCCACAAGAATGATCCTAACTCTTTATCTGTTCAAAACAGTATTTGTGGATTCCACCCCTTTCTAAAGAACTGGTCTGTTTTACCATTTTTAGCAATTCTTGATGACAATCAGTGACACAGCAACAGGCATTCAGAGAGTAAAACAGCTTTCCAAACTGTGTCTGACTGAACCTTTTGAGTCTGTATTTGCAACACAGACGGGAAGTACATGATGGTTCTGAAAGGCTTCAAAGGATTGCTGTCATATAAGGGACATCATTTCTCACTTCTTACACATTGACAAGGAGATTTAAAACAACAAAACTAAAACTCCACATTTTTCTTGGCAGGATCCGGTTGCAACTAGAACTGACATGCTTTAAATCTTTTTCACCAGTTTTGCTACAGAAATGTCCATGTTCCCCTCCCACATCCCTCATCTCCCACCCCAGCTCTTGAGCAGCTGCCACATTTGCCCAATCCTTGCTCTGTAAAAGACACTGTTGTTTCTGAATCCTTCCAAAGGATGCTTGTGCTACAAACCTGCAATGGTCTTCTCAGTTTTTAGCATTTCCATGAAGCTGAGAAATCAAGACCTACCAATACTGCAGTTCAGCTGAAAGATGGAAGTATGCTGCTGAGAAAGTGTGCTGCTAGTATTCACACTGACACAGAAAGCACAGAAAGGAGTTTAGGCTGGACTAATTCACCCTGAAAAGATGCAGTACAGCGAGCTCATTTGAGGCAGGCTCTGTAAGGGGCACCAGGCAGCACTCTCTGCATTCTCTGCAGGCAGACTTATGCAGAGAACCTTCCAGTCAGAAACACACAGCACATTCCCTGAAGAAGTCTTACTTGCAACACCATCCACAGCAATGTGTTGACATCGAGGCAAAACGCCTTGTAAACTAGGAACATAATGTTCCCAATCCTCCCTACCACAGTAAACAAACAGGTAAAAGCAAAAGAGATTCTCTGGATAACTTGAATCAGGCTTATTATAAATATCCCTGTCTTTGTCTTTTTTCTGTTTTATCTAATTAAAATACCAATTAGCCAAACAGAGTGAGATCAATACTGAAAACATAAGTTATGGTAAATAAGAGATAACAATCAAATTTCAAAATGGCATAAATTCAAACTCTCTTTGTGAGAAGCACATTTCTGTCAGCAGGACTGGAAACTGGACTGAGCTATTCCTGGTATTTAATACTGAGCTACAGGCATTTGCCCTTTCTGAAACTGGAAAGATATCCACTGTAATTATATGATCTCCTTAATCCTGATTTCCAGCTTCAATTTACAGCATAAATTTACGGATGCAGCTACCAAAGTGGGGATTTATATCAGCAAATACATACTTGCAATAGCTGTAACACCACCAATCTATTCAAGGCTGTACTTTTTAGAAAAAAATAAAGCAGGGGAACACAGACCTAACAGTGCAGACCCAACAGTGCAGTGCACTTAACAGACCTAACACAGTGCAACAGTATTAAGAAATTCCCTCTAAAGTATTTTCTCCAACAGTTAAACTAAGATTAGTTCTCTGAAGCTTACATTTCCTGGGAGTTCTGACCTTTAGAAACTGAAAATAGCACATACCACTCCCTATCAGATAGCTATCAAACACTAAATATGTAAATGATCATATTTGAAATCATGGACTTAGACCTGTTTTACTTATTTGGGTTTGGTAACCGCAATCATGCCTGTGGTTCAAACAGCTTACAGACAGTAAGGGCAAAGAGTGATGAGAGGAATAAACACAAATATAATTTCAAAAATAAACAAAATTAGTAATAGGATAATTCTAACAGTATCTTAAAAATTTGCCATGATCTGCAATACATTTTTGGGACAGACCCTGCAATAAATAATTTATATAATTAGGAAAATGTGTCTCCCTAGCAAAGCATCTGAAAGCCTTTATTTCTTGCACTGCTCTATACTTACCACAGAGTCCCAAAGCTCTTGGTTCTCTGGTACTGTTCAACTCAATAATCATCACACCTGTGCTGTGAAACCACTGAATTCTGATTTTTGTTGGGGTCTCAACTGCATACTTGAAGCCTGAATCTTCAACTTTGTATCCATATTTTCTAACAGTAGGCCAAGCAGATCTTGAATTTACTGTTATCTAAATGACACACAGAAGAGAGGTTAATGGTTTGGAAGAACTGAGGCCAGATTTTTGGCCAGCTTAGGAATCTAAGTCCTAAGTAATTTCAGAAGCAGTCAGGCTTTCCTCCATAAAGGTAATACAGGTACCAAAGGTACTAACAATTTATGTGCCTTACTCTGAGTCTTACTGCCCTTGGATCACAGTTTGGCTCTTTGAATTTACCAGAAATTTACTTAATTACAAAATTGGAACAATGAATCATATAACCTATGGTGTTCTACTCCTCAGCATCCACGTGAGGAGGCAGCTGACTGCAGAAATAAGGTGTTACCTAAAGGAAGATAAAACCCCTCAAAATACTTACTTTTCTGCTTAAACGATTGATAATAATTTGATTTGATGCATAAGTTAGGTTCAACATTGCCAGGCACAAAGAAGTTGAATTTGAATTACTCTGTGGAGAAAACAAAAATACATCACCCATAGCCATGATGTGAAAAATCTGAATACATTGGTGGCTCACTGGTTTTAGGTACTAGGACATTAAGGATTTTTGGCAATTATGCTACTAAGAGAAAAAACCACTGGTGATTGCAGTTTCAAGGCATGACTACAGAGTTTCTCTGGATAAACAAACAAATGTTTCCAGCAACTGTGCTATATCATACAATCTTGAAATTAAAACTGAAATACAGGTTTTCAGGGAAAAAAATACGGCAGACTAGCTGTTTGGACAAAAAAAATCCCACAAACTACATATCTGAAGGTCTGCAAGGATGAGACTGGGAATGATGAGTCTGTATGATATGTACAGCACAGAAGCAATGGATCAGGAATAAATGCATACTTCCTGAACTGTGTAAGGGTGAATAAAACAGAAGATATTGTATACAAGAGGAAAGTAAATCTGAACATCACAAACACATTGTCTTCATACCATTCATATTGAGCTTCTGAAATTAACTTCCATTAGGAGAAACCTGGAACCAAACTTTGCAATGGACATTTATATAGACATCAAATGACCTAGCCTTCACAGGAGAGACTGGAGTTGAGGGGAGTTTTGAAAAGCCTCACAAGAAATGAACTTTCCATGACAAAAGCCAACCCACACTACCCCATCAGACAGGATCCCCATTAGGCTGTATCTCACTCCTGTGTCAGAAACTTGGAATGCACAGGGTGGTCCCATTCAGTCTGGCATTCCTGCA
Organism: Euphonia xanthogaster; assembly: GCA_034509185.1. NCBI lineage: Eukaryota > Metazoa > Chordata > Aves > Passeriformes > Fringillidae > Euphonia > Euphonia xanthogaster. Next base: position 13,196,667 of record JAYDZK010000268.1, on the reverse strand, counting down.
GTCTTTCCTGCCTCTGAAGATGGGTGTTTCCAGTCCACATTTGTCCATATGAACAAAGATAAAAATCCTGCATTGAAAGAGATTGGTGGTACACTGGTACAACTGTGGTGGTATTGTTAGTAAGACAGCACTCACAGAAGTGACTAATGATGTAAATCCACTTAGTCTCCCATCACCTTGTCCATATTACACATAGCACAGGACAACGTGGACCCACCTCTCATCTTCCAGGAAACTAGGAAACAAGGAACTATGCATTTACAGCCAGGTGTTAGTGTTATACAGTTCATAAATATTGTGAAATGCAAGCACAATTCATAGAAATTGCACAGAAGTGAATAATAACCACAATATAAAGTATTATTATGCTCTTGCCTTTCAGATACATCTCATTAGCAGTACCAAACACCTTTTGTTAGCTGATAAATGTTAGTTACCATTCTACAGTCAAGGACATGGATGGTTATAGTTTCATCTGGAGTTTGACTAACAATGTAGGATGCTTCTTTGTATAAAGCCAAATGACTTCCATCATAGGTTACAATGCTCAGATCAGAGAAAATGGTGCAACGACCTAAGGGAAAAAAAAAGTAAATGTATTTTTTTAACTTACTTTAGAATTTCAGTAAGTCTTACAACATATGCAGATAAACAAATAAATTTCATAAGATGAACTAGCTTGCTAAGAGGATGACAGATGCAGCACACATTTGATACGGGTACATCTTTGTAAATGGGCAGCAGAATCAAACCCTGCATATTTTCAGAGGGGCAACCTGCAGACCTCTGCAATCAGCTGTTTCTTTACAGATCTTGCCAACAAAGGTTTTCAATTTTTAGAAACCCCTAACTAAAAAAAAAAACCAAAAAACATGAGTGACAGCAGATCATGCCAGATCCATAGATCCCTGTAGCCTTATTCCTAAGGTGAAAAGTTTCATTTTTCCTCAGTCTTATTGCTAAAGCTTTTGTGTTTCAGTGGGCTTGGAGTTCTACTCCTAGTTATTTCAAACTCTAAAGTCTAAGCAGAACTTCAATTGCTAATAGAGTCCCCAAACTGCTAACAGAAGTAGTTAACAGTCTAGGAAATCTTTTCATGCTAAAGTAGTTTAAAAGCGAACCAAAAAAACCTGTAATGATTAGGTGTCCCCTGATTAGAGAGATGAAAAGAGGTGTCTAAGTCAGAGCTAAACATATCCACTGCAGATACCTAATGCTGAGTATGCTAAAAGAGCGTTTTTATTTTATTTCCCTGAATATAAAACTACAATTATAAATTTCCTTCAACAATGTGTAATCCAAAAAATGTGCATCTTTTGCTTCTATGCTATGGTATAGAAGCATCAGTTCTTATCCTTCTTACACATGCATTAAATTATTACCTGAATGCACTTCAAATGTACTGCAGAATTAAAACTTACATGCACATTCCCACTTTGGGCAGCATTTGTCACCATTTGTTTGAGTAGCAAATCCTAAAACTCCACAGCTGGGTTGAGTAGCATTGTATGGGCAGTTCTGTGACTTATTAACCTGGATCAGCTGTCCATCCAAACAAATGTGTTTTATGCACTCACTCTCTGTGATTGGCTAAGGCAGATTCAATGAAAGACAGAAGTTACAATTCATACCAAGTTAGTATCACAATATTGTACAAGTTTTGTTGAAAAAAGGATTCACATTCTTCAGGCACAGAATACTTATTGACCCCCGTGATGCTGATGGAAGCTACAAGCAAAGAGCACCTTTAAAAAGCTGACCATTCTGAGGATATATTAACATTGTTGACCTATAGTAAAGATGAGAACAGCACTTCTGAATTTTTAACTTTACCATGAAAAAAGTTGAGAAAGTAAAATATGGAAGAAACAAGCAGGAATGGTAATAGGGATATCTGGAAAGATGTGATTTAAAGAGAGCAATGAGACAAAACACTGACACTGGACATTATGAAACATCTTTTTTTTGTCAAAAACCCCATTCTTGTAACAGCCACACTCAGAAAACTGAGGCCTGAAACCCAGTGTAGCATAACAGTTAGAAAAAAATGTTATGCATGATGAAGTTACCCAAGGTTTCAGATATAATGGATAACATAATCAGGCTCCCTTGTTTGATACAGGTACTTTAAATCCTAAAGATCAAGGCATGGCCCACAATTTCATATTTTAATCAGTGTGTAGAAGTAACTAAGGCATGTTGCAAAACAGGCAGGTAATTATTTGTATCTACTCACTGTACAAGTTTGAAGAGTTGCTGTTTCTCTAGGCAACATAAAAGGTGATGCTGCAGCTCCTGTCATGGCTTCAGCTATTGCCAGTCCCTCAGAAAATGCTGTAGTCAAACCATGAAGTGTTTTGGTAGATGAAGTAGATGAGGAAACTGATGGAGCTGCAGTGTCATTTGGATGATCAGGCATCATTAGCAGTGAACTCACAGACGGTGTCTGCATCTCAGATGTTAGTTCAAATTTTGAAGTTTGAGTAGTACTGACTGATGATGGAGCTACAGAAGAAAACACTTTTGATTCAGCAGGTGAATGTGCAGTGGACAGAACTGAAGTTGTGTTTGTGAAATACGGAGGGTAAAATGTCTGATGTGTAACAGTAACACCCTGAGCAAGGGCAGACTGGAATCCTGCTGTTAATTCTGACTCTTCAGACTTCACTGTGTCGAGGGGCATGGCTCCTTTTGCTTCTGAAGTAACAGAAGGAGAGCTGGAGATGGGCTCTGTGACTGCTGCTGCTTTGTCTGAGGCTGCTGATGCAGTACTGAGGTTTTGCCCAGCACTGCTTATCTCTGGAGAGGCTGAAGCTGCACCTGAGGAATGGGCCTCCGTCAACAAGGCTGTCCTTGGGAGGGTCATGGAACTGGAGGTGGTGGCTGAAGGCGTGACCTGCTTAGGCAACACCACAGCTTCCTCTGTACCACTTTCCCTTGATGTGGAGCCCAATGCAGCAGGAACTTCTGTTGTTCCTGGTGGCAAAACCATTGAAGAGGTTGACTGAGAATCCGATGAAGGCAATGCTTCAAGTGTTTGTCTTGAATCAAGGGATTTAGTAAACGAGGCTTCGTGTGTGAATTTTAGATCTGTAGCTGTCTTTTGTGTGGAAAATGAAGGCATTGGCTCCTTTTTAATTGTTGTTGAAGAAGAGGAAGTGGCAAGCACTTCTGGTGAGAAAAGGGGAAATTTGGTGCTGAAAATCAAGTCAGCTGTTGCTCTAGCTGGGACTGTAGGCTGCAAAACAGAAGTTCTTGATACAAGTGGCTGTGTAACTGCATCAGTTAAGTGTAAATATTTTTGAGTTGGTAAAATAACTTTGGTAGGACTTACTGAGGTAGGTAACACACTGGCATGAGTGCCTTCAGGTAGTGAGGTCTTTAAGGAAGTCAGTTCTGCTGTAGCTTCAGTTGTGCTAAAGACAGGTTGCGGCTGACCAGGGGATTTTGTCAGAGATTCTGCAGGATACCGGTGAACTTGGCTCGTCAGTGAAGGTTCAGAGCTCTGATGGCCAAGTTCTGTAGTCTTTTGAGTAGAAGCAGGTGGTATAACAGTGGTCCTTGTGGTCTGTACCAAACCTTTAGCTCCTGAAGATGTCTGCAAGGAGAAGGGGCCTGCTGAAGATGGAGGCAGAGATGGCTGAGCTGCAGCTGCTGGAATTTTCACTGCTTCTGTCAGACTTTGGACTGAAGGTTTTAATGCTGTAGAAACCATTTTAGTTTCTGTTGAATATTTTGATGTGGCTGTTACTTCTGGTAGCAGTTGTGTTAAAGGTGAAGAAAATATTTTATCTCCTAGATAGTGAGAGGTGGAGAAAGTGTAAGAAGCCTTTGTTACTGGAAGTGCAACAGAAGGGGACAGAGAGGATTTTTCTTGGCCTGTCATTATTTTTTTGGTTGTTATGAGCTGACTGCTGAATTCAGAGGCTGTGGAGAATGTGGCATCAGTGATATTCACTAGTGGTTTTTCATCTGGTACTGTTGTTATTGAACTTGATTGATCTAATACAGAAGATAAAATAGAGAATGTCGGGACTGGAGAGGTCTTTTCTGTTGTTAACATAGATTTTCGTATAGTTCTAGGATATAAAGAGGTTATTTCATGGGATGTACTCATGGGACTCAGAGTTGTCAGCGATGCTTCTTTTCCATCTGAGGGTAGTGAAGGAAGAGAAATGTTTAAAGAAATTAGAGAACCTGATGGTGGAAAAGACAAAGGAGATGGCTTTCCAGTAGAGATGGTAGCAATACTTTCTACTTGTGATTTACCAGGCAGTGTTGTCAACAACGTGGTTTCAGTCCCACTAAGGAGAGCAAGTGGAGATCCAGTGATGGATGTTCTTTGAGGTGATTCTCTTTCTGTAGCTACAAAAGGAGCTGTGGTGGTTTCCTTGGTTTTCACTGCTGATGTTGCAACACCACCTAAATCTGCTGGACTGCTTGTCTTCACAGTACTTGAAAACAGAGCTGACTTGTACTCAGTAGATGTTTTTCCAGAAAACAAAGTTGACTTTGTTGCTGTTTCAAGAGGGGATGTTATTTTGGATGTTACCTTAACAGACAAAGGTGTCACACTGCTAGTCTCAGCCCTGGCAGGATACTTAGTGTATAATGTAGTCAGGAACTCAGTTGTGTTTAGAACCTTGTGTAAGGGATATCCTGTAGTTGAAACAGTTTTAAATGTTTTTTTTAGTTCACCTGAAGCTGGAGAAGCAGGAGTAGGAGCAGCAGACACTGCAGGTCTCTTTGTAGAAAGAATGAAGGATTTTTCTGTACTAGAACTAGGATGTGGTGAATAGGGAGGGAAATAGGAACTTGATGTTATTTTTGGGATTTCCTTTTTATGAGTGGCAAATGATAACAAAGTTGCTTCTGATGATCTCTCTTGGGTTTGTTGAGTTGTCATCTTTGGACCTAGAGTTGTAGTGAAAAGAACCTCTGGAGTACCAGTCAGGTGTTGAACCATTCCAAGAGGAGGTTCTGTAGTTGTCTTTCCTACTGAAACAGGTGGCGTGGATGTTGGTGAAAATGTGGTCTCGACACTCTGTTTGGTTAAAACAGCTGCTGCTCCTGTTGTTGCTGAAGACACTGGCTTTAACAAAGATGAAGTAGTGAGTATGGGAGAAAATGATGTCACTGTAACATTAGCTGCTGTGGTAAAAGACTGTTCTATGCTTATTTTTGTCCCTTCTGAAGCTCCTGTTAAGTTTACTGGGGGTGTATATGGAGGCACTTCCAGAGGTGATGTAGAAAGCTGTGGCACATAGGCAGTAGTTTTTTCTGTTATTGATTCAAATGAACTGGGTGTAAATGTTGTAAATCCTTCTGGCTTTACTTGTGCTTCTTTCGTGGGAAGTGTTCTTGCAGCCATTTCTGATAACTCCATTATTTTAGTTTTGACTGGCATTTCTGTTGTTCTAAGTATAAGTGCTGTCCCAGTAAAAACAGAAGTAGCAATTGGTTTGCTCTCTGTTCCTGTTCTTGTGGTCACTGCATGTGTAGCAGTTGCTGTCTGAGGTTCTGTAGCCCTCAGCAGTTTAGTGGAGCCGCTACTGATCAGTTGTATCCTTGTGGAAGTTTCTGAAATGCCAGCAGATGGAAACAAAGGAGAAATGCCAACAGAAGCAGACAAGCTTATGTTAGATTTTGTTGTCCCTGTTGTTGTTGTCGTGCTTTTCCCAGATGTCATTTCTGTTGACTGTGAAGAAACAGTTGGCAATAAAGTTACAGCTGGAAGCGTTTTGTTGGATGTAACAGCCAAAAATTCCCGTTTCTCTGTAGTTGCTGTGAGTTGCAATTTTGTAGCAAATGTTGTTTCCGTGTCCTTTGCTTCAGGTACAGGAAATGAAGTTACTTCTTCACTGATCACTGCCAAACTTGCACTTGGTGTTAAACGTGGAACTGCTGGCGTTTGAATGCTGAGAAGCAAAGGTGGGCTGTCATCTGCAGGTTCAATGCCTGAAAACAGACACAAGAGAACAGCCTGAAATTCCTGAATAATTATAGTGGTGGAGCCAGCAGAGTTCTAGGTTAACTCGTATAACTGATCTTTTAAATAGCCTTTAAAATTCTAAAACTCATAGACAAATTTAAAAACAAATTCATTAAATCATTTACTTGACATCTAATGCTACTGAAATGTTTTATGAAGAAAGAACAACCTTCTTAGTTTAAAATTTGTCTCATATTTTTGAGGAACAAAATTATTTTAACTAAAATGTTATGTTTAGTGAGCTGAAGGTTCACATAACTAAGGTCACAGTTACACAAATGTAGGCACTGGTATTTGAAATTATGGTGAAAGAGCTAATTAATTATTAAGCAAAGCCTAATATATGCTATATAAACATATATATATATATATGTTTTCAGACATACAGTCTTCAAAATACACGCATCTTTGAGTGATTTCATCCAGCAACATGTTGAGAGGACAGGCAGGGATGCATCCTTCCACTCTAAAAGAAAAACAATTACTGTTAACTAGTCAAATAGTATCTTCTGGATGAAGCACTCAACTTCAGGAGAAGAATCTACATATAAAGTACGTTTAAGCAGACAGCCTAGTACACCTCAGTGTACTCCTTCCAAATGTCATTGCCATGGCTTCCACTCCCACTCAGATCTAAGGGAAAGCATGAACTCTGTGACACTCAGCTTTTGAAACAAACAGTCACAGGTTCAAGAGTGAACACTATTGCTATAACAAACACCCAATATTTTTATATGCCAAAGTCTGAGCGTCAGTTTTACCAGATTTAGCACAAATTTCACTTCACAGGAAAAAAGCAAGGCCAGATATAGCTGTTGCAATGACATAATGGAAAAGCAAGGGCACAACTGTTGGAAACAAAGTTGTGATAACCTCTTTTCATTAATGCTCTGTAATACTCCCAAAATGAAAGCTACAAATATAGCAGTCATTCCAGAACCAGACAGTATACTAGAGGCTGAAATATCATGTTCATGTGGCTACAGCAGCAGGTTTTATCCCATTTCTTTCCTCTTTCACTTACCCAGGAATACAGTCCTGATATATTAAGTGTACATTTGGGCCCTCGCATTCCTATTATCCTGCTTAAGTGTCTTGCCTAAACTACACACTTTTCCATAAAAATACAGACACTTACTTTGGTACTGTCTGACAGTTTTTCCCCAAAGGGTCCCTGCATGTCTTGAAGCAAGGGCTTGTGCAGGCATCATAGCGCCACTCGCACGTAGAACGGGACAGAAGCTTAAATTTGACATCTGAAAAACAACACAGATCTGTTATTCTCATATTTCTTTGGGCACTCACAGATACATATCACTTAGAGACATGCCTTACATTCACTGTAGCATCTACACACGCAGTGTTTCTTGAAGGACTTTCGAGTCACACAAGAGAAACACAAATTCAAATGCACTCCAGCCCTCCCCCACCTCCATGCAGAGCAGCCTCGTGCACAATCCTGGATTGGCCCAGTGGCTCTTCCAACACCTGCAAGATTTACATGCTATATCTGGATTTCAGTCCCTGCACCACGACAGCCCACCCCAGCTCTTCTAGCAGCAGCCAGGGCAGGGCAGTGACATTTCCTGGTCAATCATGCCTGCTGAAGACAACCATCATCATAGAAGAATCCCCTCTAAATCAGCAAACCTGAGCTCAAAGCAATGTTGCTCAGAGCCTACAAAGAGTAACTGCTCTTAAACAATGTTTACATTAAACATCAGAAAGAAGAGCCAAATTACTTCAAAAGAATTTCCATTTTTTGTGGTTTTAAAGTATTTTTTAAATTTTCCTGATCTCTGCTGGACTGAGATACAAGGAGTATCTTCTTGAAGACAGTCAAATTTTCCATTAAGATACTGATATATTTTTAGTCCTGCAATTTAGGGAATCTGCACTTATAATTAATTATCTCTGTCATTATTAACCCTCAAAGCCTTCTCTTAAAATACGAATAATTCTCTTAAAAACAGAAATCAAACTCAGACAAAAGGGTGTGTATGTTGCCATCTAGTGTTATCCCTTTTACATCTCATTTTATTCAGGAATGTAATTTGTCACTGCTTTTAAAAACACAATTCTTATGACAGTAAAATATGCATTTATTATGTTCTCATAAGAAGTTAAGTACATGTGACTGAATTCTTCTGCGACCCCTTCCATTGACACCAATATAAGTTACATAAATCTAATGGAGGAAGGGAATTTTTGCCATACATTTTGGTGACTGATGTTTGAGGTCTTGTATGCATAGACTCATTGAGTGGTAAGGTTTAAGGACAAAAGAAAACACATAGCAGAAATACAAGGTCTAAGGAAAGAAAAGAAGATATATGGCAGAAAGACAAAACATATCAGAGACCTGTTGGCATGAGCAATCACCAAAAGTAGTGATAACAATAAATAAATCCAAGTTGAATCTAGGAACTCTCATTCATTAGTCTACCTTAGATTTGGTATGGAGACAAATCCGTAACTTTTAACTCTGGCCACAGAACTCATCATTAACCACAGAGCAAGTTTCAAGGACAATAAAAGTACAAGCTTTCAGAAGACAGAGTGCAACCTGATGAAGAATGACAGTTTCTCAATCTAGCAGAATGGTGGCCATGAATTAACACTTCCAAATGCTGGGATTAACATATCATCTCCCATTCTCCAAAGGAACCTTGACTTTTATGAAATGACAGCCACATTTTCCTCAAGATTTCCTACAGACTAAGCTCACAGTTTGGTGGTGTTGCATGCCTTGGTAGGATTTAGGTTGAATCTACACATAAATGCATAGCATTTGTTGAGAGTTTCATATATGCTGCCTTCAGTCAAGAATGAAGTCATGCTCGTTCACAAATTTTGTCTCTACTTCTACAAAAAGAACTGTGGGCAACAAAGAATTTGTGAACTTGGTAATTAAAAATTGCTTTCAAAGAGCTGCAGAACCAATGGACATTTAATTTTCCAGTCAAGGGATTTTAGAGAACCGAGTATGCGAGGCCAAGCTGTACCAGTGTTCTCAGTGTGCAAACGACATTAAAGAGCACACCGAATCACCACAGCAAGAGTGGAGTATTTGTATGAATTGTTTTCCTTTTTCTTAGGAAGCTTTCAGGATACCTCTGTAAACCCACAAGGTGTGAGGATATCTGTGCTTTTTTATAAATTGTGGGGAAACTCTTTAGAATATTAAGAAAACATCAGTTGAATAATTCATCATATTTAGAGTTTTCACTACTGTCAACCTAACTTCTGGAATGCCTGAGCATCCCAAGGATCAAGCCACCGAAAAACAGCACAAACACACCTGCTCTGCACTGGTGCAGCCTCACCTCAAGCCCTGCGAGCAGTTTTGGTCACCACAATATAAAAAAAAGTACATTCAGCTGTTAGAGTGCCCAAAGGAGCACTGAAGATGGTGAAGGGCCTTGAGGGGAAGCCGCATGAGGCGTGGCTAAGGTCACTTGGTCTGTTCAGCCACCTCCACCACATGCTTCCCATTTTTTTAATACTAAAATTCCCCTTCCAGCAACCAGTAACACGAGCTTACCGCAGCCTGAGCAACAGCAGAGGTCCCTCACCACAGAACAATGATTTGCAGTTTATAGACAATGAATCAAGCTTCTCATACCAGGCATGAGTTCCTCAAAAGTATTCACCATGGCATCTGGAGATGGCCATGCTTGTCAAGTCTACCAGCATTTGTCTCCTGTTGAGAGGGTGACGCAGCAAATCCTTCCCAAAACGGTGACTGATGTCCTGGGTGACAGTGGCCCCAGCTGGGTGATGTGCCAGCTGAGCCCACGGCTCTCTTGCCAGCAGGAGCTGGGCACATCATCGTGCCACAGTACAGCAGAAAACCCTCGTGGGAGCACAGGTATGAACGCAGCCAAAGACAATACACTAAAAGGTATTTCCCAACTCCATTGCTTGCACACCTTCTCGAACACCAGAGAAGCATTTTCTTCCCTGTAATTTATGATATTCCTTATTCATGGCTTTCAAAAATAAAACTGGGATGACAACAGCAGTTGCTACCTTTTAATGAAGTTTTTGCTATTTTATCACTGACAGACCATGGGGTTCTGCAGAGGCAAAACCACCATTCTTATTAACTTAGCCACTTCTTTTTCTGAGTTGACAATTCTTACTGTTCACAAGTCCACCTGACCTTAATTTTCTATGCTGATTTTACAGCAGAGTGACAAAACTTGCCATTGTTAGAATCTCTGTAATATGAACAATTCCAAGTTATGCTCAAAAAATGGCTATTTACTTAAAAACAAACCTTAAAATTTGAAATGTCCCAGTGTTAATAAAATATTGTATTTAAAATAAATGTCTAAAAAATAATTTTAAAAGTAAAGTATTTGGATTTTCATTCTTACCTGATGTTTTTTTCTTTTTTTGCTACTTTAACACAATATTTTTTAAAAATCAAGCAGGCACAAAAATTGCTTTAGAATTAGTTCTATTTATAATGGAGGCAAAACTCTGCTTGGTAACTTAGATTGCCTGTCTCCTCAGTTACAAGTTTAGAAACATGAAATCCTATCTACCTACTTACACAAATGAATAACAAACCCTGCTCATGACTTCTAAGTTTCTGCAATGAGAAATGTAAGCAAATATCACTGGAAAAACTAAACTTTGTGCCCAGCCAAAACATCACTGGAGGCAGAGTGCAATTACCTACCTCTCATCTACGTAGGGTTCAGTTTACTATTACAATGTTAACGCAACTCTTTAATCTCCTCCTATTTATTCAGCCAAAAATGGCAGGTCAAATGTTTGCATTTGCAGCATAAAAAGGAAAGATGTTATTGGACAGAAAGCTCAGTCTGATTGCAGGAGCTACCAGGCAGATGTGTTCAGTGGCACAGGTGGGATTTGCAGGTACAGCAGCAGTTGCTCAGCATTCTCCAGCCCCATGTCACGATCTTTTGGGCCAACAAAGCACCAGAGCTCAAATTAAACTCAACAGCAACCCATTATGAGGGAATCAGGACACTCCAGAAAATTAATTCTAATTTTGGAAGTGGATTAGAGTAAATTGATGTTAAAATAGTCAGTAGTATCATGTATAAAACTGACTTAGGGTAAAAAGATGGTTTTGTAAAAAACTTTAATGAAAAAGTTAATTTAATTTTCAGTTTTGTACCATGTTTCTGAATGTGACTGAGTTAATTAAAATACCAAGGTTGGAAGAGCTCTGTATAAAACTTAAACACTGAAAAATGCCTCTGTGCAGTGGGCCTATACTTAGTGCATCTTGATATTTTAATTTTAGCTGACAATTCTCTCTAAAACAGGCCTTGTATTTACAGCAAGTTAGCTATTGCAGCACATAACTAGCATTAATAAATACTTTGCTGCAGAATGTATATGGGCAAGTCACATTTTCATAATGGACATAAAAATAATTCATAGTGATCCTAAATGGGTAAAAATTATATGAATGATAAAAGGTGACTAGTTTCAGCATATTATTTTTAAAAAGGGTAAGAAAAAAGCAGGTATATCCATAAAAAGGTCATTAATTCCCTACATACACTGATTTCCCAGCAATCTTAAATGGGAATTGATGGCTCTCACATGACACCTTTGTGCTTGTCTATCTGGTAAGAGTAAGGGTATTTTCTTTTGACTGAACGCATACCAATTAGTTTGCCACCAAAAAATTTTCTGAATAGAGTGAAAAAAATGTATTTTATTATGAATAAGTACACACTACATATCAAAACTCAGTTTTCTACTCAATTTCCTCAAATGTTTGTGGGAACAGGAGAGCAGAAAAAGCAAAGTATAATGAAAATAACCCAATTTTAAAGCTGAAGTGACTTCTCATGGCCAACACTTCCCAGCCTTGGTGTGTCCCAGTGTGACAATATTTATTGCGATGAAACTGGAAAAAGTGACTCGTCAGCTGACTTTAAACAGACATGTGTCTACTGCTGTGGTGATCAGGTCACTTAAAATTCTTCCTTTTGCATGTGCGTCACAGAGCACGAAGAAGTCTCATGAGGAACTTTCTGGCCAAGGGGATTTACTGGGCCTATTATTCTTCTCCTGATATTTATCCTCTGATTCTGCAGGAATAGCTGCTCCTAGTTCAAGAGTTTCTGATCTAATATGCAAAGCATTTACAATAGTCAGCAGGAAACCCAATACGCTTTTGCCTGCGCACTCTGGAGCTGGTGTAACTTTTCCATTAACTTAAACAAATGCTGCTGTATTTTTAGACCATGTAATTACCCTACATCAGCAGGCTGGCCCTTGTGAGAGTACACTGGAGAAAGATTGGAGCCCTATGCTCCTCTGCTTATAAAACTCTGAAACCCAAGCCCTCGGATGTGGTGATTAATGAAATACCTCTTGACCATTTGATCTGATCCCACTTGCTGAGGTAAATTGTTTTAGTTTTCCATTGGCATAAATAGGATTTTTCGGTATAATGACTGGAGGGTAAAGACTTCACACTTGAAAAGACATACCATTCTGTGTTAATGGACGACCACTGAGAATTGAAACATGCTTTAACCTTCTTCATTCCTCCCTCAAAGATAAAAGACCAAGGAGATATTTTTGTTATGTCCCAAAAAAGTGCCTTGCTTGAAACGCTGTACGAACATCCTGGTAATAGCATTAGCCCTCTAATTCTGCCGCTCAAAAACCTCAACAGCTCTGTGATTACAAGCATTTGTCAAGAGGCAACAGGCATTTGGCAATGACAAAATCTGTCATTTTTCTGAAGTTGGAGTGTGCCAGTCAACAGCTGCATTAGGCTGTCAGCGTAATGTACTGCAAAACACGGGCAGATTCACAATGACACCATTAACACTTTAATTCAGTGTTTTGATAACAAGAAGCTCCACGAGGCACACAGTTGGCCTCTTCTGTCACAGAAACCAGAGGTTGCATCAGGTTTGTCTGTGCCACAATTCAACATGGTCACTGTAAAACATGGCCAGGCCATGCTTTATTTCATACAGTATTTCATTTTCTTTCTTTGCTTGTAAAATGCACTTCAGTTTCAGAGGATGAACAACTGATTTTAAACCACGGCATTGCCAGGAACACTTATTAAAATACTTCTGCTAAATAAATAAATAGTTAATGCATTTAAAACTACAGTACAATAAATTTTTTAGAACAATCACTTGCAGTGATTTTGGAATTATACATACTATGTTTGGTTTCAGCAAGTAACTGTTGTCACTGAATTTCATAAATGAATATGTTTGATGCATCTAATGTGTTAAGGCAAGTAAAAGCTAAAGCAAAGAACAGTTACACGAATAATCTGTTTTGCTTTATTTTATACACCAATAAAACTTGCATGTTTTTTCTTGACCTCCAAAGCCACCTTCATTTCAGTGCATGGTTCCACTTGTTTAAGAAAATGTAAAACCTGCAATTCTTATTATTTCTTTTCCTTAAAAAAAAAAACCCAAACAAAAAAAAAAGAAAAAAAACCAAAACAAAACAAAAAAAAACCCACCAAAAAAAAAAAAAAAAACAACAAAAAAAAAACCAGAAATAGAAGTAGCTTGAATTACATGATTTTTTTAGTGTGGTTTTGTCATCAGCTCTTGTAGGAGCAACATCTGTGGCCAGCTCCTAAGAAATGATCCTCAGAGTGAGTATCTGCTTCATTTCTTATCCTAATGTCTCAGTGGAATGTAACTATTATGGGAATGGGAATCTCACAGGTAGGTAGAAATACCCTCACAGCAGTCTGTTTTGTATTCAAAAGCTGTATCTGTTCAAGAAACATTAGGGAAATGATCTGTATCCCCAAGAAGGGGTGAATACCCCCAGCTAGACGATGACTGAAACACTGGTGGTTAACATCCCAACAGACACAGTACCTCTCAGTGGGTAGTGGATAAAAGCCAGGGTATTTTTCAGGGGAAAATGAGGTTTGAAAGGTGCAGCCTACAGGCCATGTCCCTAGCACTGGATGGCATTACTCCTGATGAGGCCACAGGGCTAGCAATGAAAATTCACTGTACAGAAATCTCTCTCTTGGCAGGAGGCAAAGGAGAGAAAATGTTGTCTACACACTTCAAATTTTAGAGATCTGTTCTTTTCTATTCCCTTTGTGAATCCATTTTTTATGAGTATGAATGTTCTTTTCCTAAAGAATTTTCTTACCATCTCCACAGCAAGTATTGCCCATAAACTGTACACTAGGATATGCATTTCCAAACCTGTTTGGCAAACATGTGTTAAGCTATTTAATGGCTTTCCACAAGAAAACAAAATCCCTTCTTCATTACAATGCTCAGTGAAAAATATTTTGAGCCTGGATGTCCCAGAGTTCCCACAGCTCCCAGTAATGTAGGGGAGAGGTAAGCAATCTCACCACCTCTGAAAATAACACCACCATTCAGCCTGGATTTGCACAGGGAGAAAACTGCTGTTCATAACATTGAAGTGTAATTACCTACCTACAAGTTTAAAAAGGGTTGACAGTCTGAACTCCTCTGAATGATGGTACTTCAAGAGCTCAACTGAAGAGGCTGAAATGTGGATGAAGAATCCTGGTTTTGCAAAGGACTCAAAGGAGCTGTAACCCGACAGCCACGTATTCTTGTGAATGACAAACGTAGATCTGTTGTGAAAATCTTCTGATTTTTTCCATTTAGAAACAATAAGAGTATTATTGGAGACCAGCTGAAGAAAATAATTTGGTCTCTCAGCTGTTTCAAATGAAATCAAGCTGGAATCTGAAAAAACAAAACAGAAGAGAGCACACAGAACTTATTTATTTGCTGATAAATGCATAATAAACTAAGTTCATTCTGATGTACCACTAATGACTCTAGTAGCTTGAGGAAAGAAAAATGGCTTTGGCCCTACCAGTGAAAAAAGCCTGAATCTTGTAAGAAAATATACTATGTATGGATTGCAGAGTGCTAGATTGTGATGATTATTAAGTTTTCTAAATACTCTACAGATTCCAACAGGAATACAAAGAGATTGAGACATTTGCCCGCACCAGGATAAAGGAATATAGCCCTGCTGTCAAGGAGAACTTAATTTACTTAAATTACTTTAATTTACTAAGCCATTTGTTTAATAAAAACTTGAACTCCATCTAACTAGGTTTAAAAGTAACATTTGCCATCAGGAATTGATAGCTTAAAAGCTCAGCCTTTCATTAAAAATAAATTAGAAAACTGTATTTTTCATTCAGCTCTCTAGCTCTCCCTTTAAGAACAGTACAGCAAAGTCTTTTTTCTGGCAAATGCTCCCTCATGATACCTTACCCTGCAGTACTTCTGATTTCAAGCAGCCTCTGTACAGCCAATTGCAGGGCATCAGATCTTGAGCCTGTTACGTGCATCTGTTGCTACAGAATTACTTCATTCTATTTTGCTGTAAACTCTGCTAGTCTCTTGAAAACAGCCATTAATCTACTGTAAAATCAAGTAACCCTCCAGGACTGGCTAGCATTTCTTAAAAAAAAAAAATCTTAGAAAACAAATGATCTCTATTAAAAGGATATATTATCACATTCTGGTGTAACACTTCTGGAAGACCACCTTGTTTTCTGAGCATAAAAGCTTCAGATAATCTGAGAAACCTAGCAGTACTAGTGAATGCCTTTTTATGAATTGCCTGTAGCAAGTAGCTCTTTGGTAAGTAACAAAGGACAGTCAGTGTGATTTTTAACACCTGCTGCTGTATAGCCAATCGGTGCATTAATGGCCCAGACTCTCCATTGTCCAGGAATGCCTGAAATCGGTAAGACCTGCATTTTGCGGAGGTACCAAAGAGTCACGAATGTCCTATAGTGATACATCAAATTGATTGTGCAAATTCCTCGTGACCAAATGATGAAATTTCATTTGCTCAAACTGGACCATATGGCACAAACTCTATTTGCCAGGTTAAATTCCAAGAGAGATTTTTATAGGGGAACAGAACAGTAGGACTGACCTTCCCTTTCCAAACATGAATTGAACACAATGTACAAGTGCCTCAAAACTATGACCAATAAAAGAAAACTATCCCCAGCTATTCTGTTACATGAGCTCCTGTGTCAGTTCTACAGACAGCAGTATTAGTAATCAAAGACTTATCATTTTTTAAGCGACACAAAGCCACCTTCAGGCTATCCAAAGAGCACATCAGGGGACTTTGGTCAGTAAAACCATTGATACCCGAGTGTTCTGTGGGCATTAAAGCCGTGTATGCAGACAACTCCAGCATTTAATTAATGTCACAAATGCTGGATACTCTCTTGTAGGCTTTCTGCACATGTCTGAAGGTGTGCAATACATCTTTCATCTGATGAAGAATGAAGTTTCCTTCAGGGGAAACTTAAGTTGGGACCCAAAGGACAGAGATTTACAGCATTCACCCTTACAGAGCTCAGTCAGTGCCAGAGGGCATCTCTGTGAGTGTGGGCAGACAATGAGTGATGGTGGCAGAGCAAGGGAGGTGGGGAGCACTTTCCTTGCAACATTTCTCTCCCATTCTCTCCCACTTCCACCAGAGGAGAGGTAAAGGGAGCAGCACACAGATTACTGGGCTGTAATACCAGTTTGGTTCTTCTGAAGGCTGGGGTGTGGGGAGGCTGCTACTTTTCAACCACTCACAAAGCTACAAACTAAAATCCACCAAAGAAAATTTTGGCAGACATTGAAGTGCACATTCAGCTGACTGATAAAGCAAGAAATTTTTAACCCAGGTTTGTTCTTAAAGACAAGGGCAGAGTCTGCTCTTATTTAAGATGCTAGTTTATTATGACTTTACCATGTGCTTTGGGTTTATAAAGTCCTGAAGTCAGCATGAAGCTCACTACATGCCCAGGAACAATATTATCTTCTTTCACGGGGAAAACAACGCCGTCCACAAATTCTGCTGCTATTACAGATTTTCCATCCAAATAGCTGACCAGTTTGTATGGGCCTTTTCCCAGAGCTGTGGAGGAAAAAACCAATTATTTTTCATGTCAAGTGTCACAAATGCTTGAGCTCTAAGCATTAGGGCAGAGTGAAGAAAAACACATCTCACCACTCTGCAAATAGATCTAGGTACCATGCACTAAACTTGAAAGAAAACCAAAACAAACCTTTTTTATAAAATACATGTTCTGAAAATTATCAAGAATACCTACTTTCAATTTTCAAGATTCATGATCAGCTTCTCCTTTTTGTCCCTCTCATATGCTTTTGTTTCATAATCATTTTATTGAAGTTAGCTGGCCCATTGGTTATTTGATTTAGGTTCCTTCTAAACTATTTATTTGTATGGTTAAACTGATTATACACTTCTTACTACTTTTTAAAATCTATTTTATTAATGTCCAGAGCATGAGGCATATTGCAGAGAATAAAACTTTGTTGTCAACAAGCATCAAAAAACTCCTTGAGCAGTGAAGTAAGTCTTACTTGTGAAGTAAGACAGGAAGAAATCAGCATCATAAGCAAAGAATGGTCATATTTTATCCATAAGTAAAAAAAGCCAAAACAATGTAAATTTATTTTGTAAACCTTAAAATGCCACATCTTCTCATTTAGATCAAACTTTACAGCAGAAAAATAGTTTAGAGTTTATTTTTAAATGTTTGAAACTATTTTTGTTAAGTTCCCTGTTAAAATTAGGCATTTTATGCCTCACCTAAGCAGTTCATCCCATTACCATTTTACCCACATGCCAGGACATGGCAAGCATACATCTGAGATAACTGCAGCTATCGACTGGGAAGTTAATAGTATTGACTCTTAAAATCTGTTCCAACAGGTTAAAATTTTGGACCGCAATTTGCAGCTTGCTTTCATACTCTGGTTCTCCAAAACCTTAAAATTTATTAAGAGTTTTGAAATCCTAAGGGTGCTGCACTACAAGTAGAGCTTTAAATTCTAATGGCATGAAAAGGTAGCCAATTAGGATACAGGTCCACACCCACCTAAACATGTACAAAGATATCTCTTTACCTTCAGTGCAGGGAGTTGAAAAAACATGTTTAAATTACTACTTAAAACTGCTCTGGAAATATCCTTATATGTTTAAGTATCCCATCTCAGGCCCATTCAAAAGTTGAGAGACTACAGCCACCCGATGAGGATTTCCCTTGACCAAAGACAAAAGGCTTCTGCTTCTAGCAGGACTGGAACTATTTCACTCTGGATTCATCACAAAGTGAATGAATACCTCTTTCTGGTCTAAAAAAGCTTCTTAACCTTCCTGTCTCCAAAACGAAGTAATTCTGGGTCATCCTACTCTGAGTTATGTAGACAAGAAAATATTCAGCATGGACTTTTTTTTTTGTCCACTGACAGCTCTGAAATATTCTATGTTGAACACTGATGAGCAACATGTTGAATACTGGATTAGCAAAGAGTACAAAAACACAAAGTAAGAAGTATACAATAACCATGTTTCTTTCAAGGCTGGTCACGTGCACAAATCTCCACTCTTTCCACTAATTTCTGTCAGGGAGAATTAAAATACAAATAAAAGTAATAACACACCTTAAAAGTATGTGTGATCATCTAGTTTACCTTCACCACAGATGTTAGAGGCACTGCATTTGCAGTCTACCTGCACTAACACTGTCTACTATCAGACAGTATTTCTTTTATGAAAAAAACAAACCAAAAAGAAAACTTAAAACCTTCAATCACCTCTTATAGGCAGCTATCCTTTGTTTAAATTAATGGAAGCCTTTAAATGGTGATTTAGAGAAAATTCCCATGCATTAGTGATTTGACTCCACTCAAAATCTTTCCAGGAGTCAATGTATGAGGAAGGGCACGTTTCTTGGCCATGTTTTTTGGGCATGGCACAGTGCATAAGCCTGTCCTAATTTAACTTGGCCCCTTTCTGAGACCTTTCCAGGAGTGAGCTGCTGCAATATTGATCAGAGGACCAAAATACTCCATGTCATGTGGACAGACAGGCTTCCAGATGAGCTTGATAAAGAGTTACAGCATAAATAGCAGGAGCCCTGAGCCTTCCTCACACCAGGCTGCCTTGTGTGCAGACACAGGCAGGGTGATTTGGAAATAGCCTGAATATGGGTTCCAGGGCTAACCCAGCACTACAGCACCCAGTGCAGGTTCAAGGTATGGTCCAGCACCTTCCCCGAGGTTTGCACCCCTCGCTGACAGCCACTCCAATGCAGCAGCAATGCTGGTCCCTCAGGAACTCCAGGCTAGGTCAGATAGACCTACAAGGAGTGTTATTCCTCTCTGGGGACAAGAAGTTGCCATAGCTGAACAGCTACCTCCCTCTGGAGGCTGCACAGGAGCCTGTGAGCGACCCAACAACCCACTGGGCTCTGTTCAGCTTTGAATTGCACTGCACCTTAAGGAAGTAGTGCCACTAGCACTTTTCAGTTGATATTCCATTAATTACTTTATGATTTAATTGTTTAATCATCATCCATCGCTGCAAAGAAAATCAGTTAGACGCGTGTTCTCAGGAGAGGTCCAGGAATTATGAAATTAAAAGCCTTTGAAAAAGCAAAATAAAGCAGCAAAACAATCTTGACTAGTTAAACAACTACATAACATTCACAAATATTTTCAGTAATACAATTGCTTTTATACAAAGATTCTAAGACTTAAATTAAAAAAACCCAAATCTGTTGATATTTTGTCACTTCCTTTAGAACTTACCTTTGTTGAAATATTCACAATCATAAGCTAAAAAAAGAAAAAGAAAAAGAATGCAGTTACAGGCATTCTATAGATAAACAGGTTTTCTATTCCCCTTGACAATTATGATGTGAGCCAAATGCTTGGCCAAATTAGATCATACACAAAACATTTATTAAAAAGTTTTTGTCAAATATTTGCTGTACTGTAGATAAAATACTAATTTAAACTACACAGATGTAAAGAAAGCATTACTTCCCGGCAGGAAAGACTAAGCTTACATACCCACAGCTGTCTTTTTGTGACCTCTAGTGGCTGTGACTGAGCCTCACATTGAAACACACCTTCTCCATCAAGAGAGTAACCCCCTCCTCACTCTGTGGCCACTTTGCTGTGTGACCCTGAGCAAGCTGCACACTCTCTCTGTACAAGTGCAAAGTTAGAAAAAGGCTTGTTTCCTTCCACTCTTTGCATTTCCCCTTCTTTTATCCCATCTTTGGGGAAATGGAAGCCTCCTGTTAGGCATTTCCTCTAGGTGTTAGAGAAAAAGGCCTCCGATTTTTATTTTTTTTTTGTAAGTTCTAAGAATTGTTGGAGAGGAATCCTAAGGTAATGACTCTGCCCAGCTTAAAAACCAACTTGTTTTTCTTCAGAACACCTTTATATTTCACACTTACTCTGGGGGCTCTAATAAGGCACATATGTTTACTAGACCTAATTAAGAAGTGAAGTTCTCCTGAAGATGGAAACCACTTGAGCTGTTAACTTTGCACCTTTGGTTTGAAGGATGCATGCTGTACCCTAATACAGACTTCCCACGACTTCTCCTTTCACATCATAGGACAAAGGGATTAAAAGTAGAAAAGCATCACTCACAAACACAGAAAAAGCACATAATCCAGCTAGACCAGAATGAAACTGGAGTGAGAGGCACCAGTGAGGCTAAGATTCAACTCATGGCCCCAGGTCAGCTGGTGTGACTGATTTTTTGGGTCTGGCTGCCATGAATGCAGGGCAGGGGCAGCCCTTGGCAGCGCTGGTTAAACAAACTTACGACACACTCTGGGAGACCTCCAGTCCACAGCAACTCCGTGCTGGCAGCACTGATGGGCATAAGCTGAGACACTCGTACAGAAACACTCACAGTCACCACCTTGGTTACAGCCACAAGTGTCTGTCAAGCAGTTGGAGTAAAACCAGGTGACGTCAATCTGGAAATGAAAAGATCGCTTATCAAAAACGCTCCTACAGGAACTGCCAACCAACACCTCGACACAAAGCTATGGCTCTTCCAAAAGGCAACATATCCGGCTTGGAAGAATTAAAGATTTCACTCTCAACGCTTCCTGACGCATGAGAAAAAATGTTCCTTGGGACACACCATAAAATCTTGTCCAGCACTTAGCAACACAATTAAATGAATGACCCATTAAGAACAGGCACATTAAGATACAGACATGGGTTTGCCTTTTGTAGTGTTTTGTAATATTGAAGCCCTAATAAATTCTGAAAAACCTTATTAAATAAAGGACTAAACTGACCACAAATCAGTAAAACTCAGAAAATTTAAGGAAGTCAGGCACACATAATATGTAAGAAATTAATGTAGATTGAAAGCTCTTCTTTATGTGCAAGTAGTTAATATTCTCTTCGTATCATCAGGCAATTTCATACAAGAATTTGTCCTTTTTCCTTACAGTATCTTCAAGTCTTGTCTTAAGCGACAAAATTTCAAAGAAAACTGTCAGTGCTAATTTTCTCATTGAAACGTTACACCTTCTACACGGGTTTACATTTGAGTAAGTTTTCTAGGAATGAGTTTTTCCATCTGACACTGCCCATTTAATAAGTTTATTTATATATGCATGAAAAATGTGTGTGCATGCCATGTAACACATTTCATGAAAAGCAAGCAAGTGGTTATCCTCACATAAGTAATACTTGTGACTAAAAAGAAATATCCCAAATTAGGTCTATTTTTGTCTTCATTAATAACAAAGAGCTTCATGTTGAAGAGTAACATTTCTCTCTGGTGCTATGTTCAATGTCACTTGTTTATGTACAGGACTACAACTCACCACTGGGTGGCAAGCTTCAAATGCTTCACTTAGCAGGATCCCACATTCCTTCTTGGCAAATGGCTCTCTAAGGGGGTTCAAACTGCATGGATTTCGAATGTCAGAGCTGTCAATGCACTAAACCAGGAAGCAAAATGAACGTGAGAAATTTTTTTCATAACCTCTTTCTCTTTTGAACTTGCAAATCATATTTTTGTGCTTTTTATTTTTTTAGGAAAATGCAAAATGTGAAACAAATGCATCATTTATGAAACTAAAGCAGGACCAAGATATAGAATTAAAAGCTAATGCTAATGAAGAAGAGATGGAAAATTACACTATTTGAAGAAATATTCCACTGAAAGCAGCAGAAAAAAGACACACATACTTATGGGTCTAGTCAGAGGTACCAGAGAGGCACATAGAATTCTTTTTTTCCATTGCTATGGTTGCACAGTAAAATATTTCCCAGCTACGAAAAATCAGTTAAACTGTCAACACACTCTAAAGTGAACTCAAAGTTCTTCCATTATGCAAAAATCCCACTACTTTATTGTTCAAATGTAATCAAAAGCATTCAAAATGTTGTTACAGCATTTTTCTTTACTGTCTTAACACTCTGCAGCAAAAAAGGTGATTCTTTTCTTTAACAGATTATGACATCTTTAAGAACCACTGATATTGCCATTTGTATTGCTGCCTGACTGGCTCTTTCAGGAATGAACTTCTGATTTCATTCAAGATGAATTTTATGGTATAACAGCAAAAAAATCTACTAGTAAAATATACTAGTAAGCACATTCTCTTTTTTCATGTACCTCTACAGCCGTCCAACTGTTTCCAAACTCTTGTGAGTTTGTTAATTCAAAATTATCTGGAGTCCTCAGTTCATTTACTGTCTTCAAATCAAAATTTCCACACAATCCAGTCAATTGTCCCTGAGAAAAAAATTATATATATACACACACATATATACATTTATATAAAGATATTTTCACAAAGATCGGAAGAGCGTCG
>JAYDZK010000268.1:13133831-13173891 GCA_034509185.1 Euphonia xanthogaster | reverse complement strand
TATATACATTTATATAAAGATATTTTCACAAGATGAAATACTGTCAGTCATGACCATTTTCGAAACTTGCATCTTCAGCTGTTAATTATAAATTTGTCACATTTTGATCCTTTTGCAGCTAAATTTCAATCAAAAGAATTCAGCTTTTCAGTCAGAAGAATCAGTAACAAAGCTATGGAGGATATTTTATTTCAGCAGTGGCATTATTATGCCCTTTCAGCTATGAATCCCTAAACCTTTAAAAAAAGCAGATGACCTTTTTGTTCAGAAAAGGGTGCTGTTAGCCAGTTATGGTTTTTTTAAGCCTCAGCAAAATGACATCTGCTTCAGTCATGTAAGGAATGAATACTGAAAGAGAACTTTGCCCCTAATATATTTGTCTCTCTTGCTTCAGAAGTTACACAGAAAAGAGTAACTAAAAAAAAAGAAAAATGAGAATTAATATTTTCATTGAGAAGGTAGCTGAATGCTTCTTTAATTTATTTCTGGAAGTCTATTCTCTTAATAATTGTCTTATTTAACAAGATTTACATAAACACCTCAAAGAAATGGCAATAAGAGTGTTGACTTCCACCTACCTGCCACTGATGCCCCATCTGCACATGAACTGTTGTCCTCTGATCCCAAAGGATGGTGATATGCTCATCAGGAAAGTGAACAACAGTGAAAAATCCAGCTTTCCATAACTGCATTTTTTGCAGGCCATCTATGTAACTAGATAAGTTCTGTGCAAAAAAAAAACAAGGGAGCTTATAATGGAAATAATATCTTCATAAAATGTTCATTTGATGGGAAACTAAACACCTAAATGAAATTAACAAAACATGGTTCTCTAACATGTCCAAACACAGACAGAAGGCCACGGAGGGGGAAAATGCTTAAGCAAAAGGGGTCTGGATTTTGAATGTGAAGTATTGTATTTTTATGATTTTCCAATTTTCAAAGTTGATTTTATATCAAACTTACAGGATGGGTAATGGACTGAAGATCAGAATGTTAATGATTCATTTGGGAGGTAGATGAGTAGTCTTAAGGCTCCTGATTATGATTTTCACTTAGTTATAAGTAATTCTGTCACAGTCATATGCTCTTTTTGAATATGGATAGGTAGAAAGGATGCATGAAGCAGCCTCTGGAAATAAGGAATTGTCCAAATATGTCCCTAGATCACCATCTTGTTTACAGCATTTTTCTTTCAATCCACTAACAATCAGACTGCAACTTACTTGGAGCATGGACTAAGATGCCAGGTTTAACTACACAAAATCCCAAACTTCCTTTCTATAGTCAGTCTATAAACTGTAAAAAGAACTATTTATACTATAATTATTAATATACTAAAATACTAAACATTTACAGAATAGAGTTTACAGTTTGGCCAAAACACACACAAAAAAAAATCCAGGCTGTGGAGAATACACTCCACAGGGACTGTAATTTGTTGGGATTTTTTAACTGTATAGAAATATTCCTCCTAAACATTCCAGACCTGACTAAGCTCTTAGTTCTAGTAGAATTAATAGCAAAACTCCAACTTCAAAACTTTTGAACACCTGTATTTCTCCTAAGATATTAAACAGGAATTAAGTCTAAACAAATGAGCTACAATTATCTCCTCTAATATTTTTATCAAATACAGACAAGATTTTGTTTAACGTTTCCATTGAACAACCCATGAATGTGACCAGCATTCACTGTAAAGATATTTACACCTCTGCTACTGAAGTAGCACAATAAGTTTTTGCTTATGAAAGGAAGAAACACCCAGAGAAGCACAAATGCTGCTTTTTGATCAGCAGTAAAAACTGAAACTTACCGGATTCCCAGTTTCATCGTCAAATACTAAAAGGGATTTTCCAACATTAATGAAAACGTTTTTTCTGCAAATGATTCCAGTACTAAAGCAGTCAATATTCTCTATAATGACAGAAAGCCTGGTTGAAGAAGTACCCTGAAGAAAAAAAAAAGACAATTTTACAATTTTTAAATATACTAATCTAAATATACATATTGTTACACAGTTCAGTTAGCAGACACCTCAGAGTATATTTATGTTATGTATGATTCAAAGTCTAAACAATGCCAAAAATGAAAAAAACGGGATGTAGGACTCAGTGAAATGCACAGACGGGAAGTAAGCACAATGGTAGATTTTAACAGGTAGTTTTAAACCCAGTTTTAGGGAGGTTTTACACAGAAGTCTCACCTTCACCAGGTAAACCTTACAAGTTCCAACAAAGTCAAAGGTGAGCCCATCGAAGGTGCGGTAGTGCCGGTCCCCGTACGCCGTGCACATCGACGGGCAAGGCTGGAAGGTGCACTGGAACGATCCGTGCTGGCAGATGCTGAAAAATGCACCACCAATTATGGGAATATCAGCTGCAAGCCCAGACAAATGATTACAGCTATTGCACTGAGAAGCAAAGAAACAAAAGCTGTGCAAGTGTGAGGAGCACGGACAGAAGCATTTCGAAATGTTGGCTAGAAGCAGGACACGTCAATTAATTCTCTGGGGGAAAAACACCTAAGTTTCTTCTTCCATGACAATTTAAAGGCTCCAGAATATATAGGCACCACAACAATCTCAAAAACCCCCAAAAAATACAACCAAGAAAACCAACAAAACAAAAAACCCAGTGCAATGTGATACAATTTATTCTCTAGTGCACACCAACAACATGCCACAAGGAGAGAGCCTTCTTTTTCAGCTTCTCAAACATTTCTTTCTGTACAAGCCGAATCTTAGAGTCAAAAAGTAGCATGCCCTGTTACTATAATCTCCATGCATTCTGTCCTTGAATAAGAATTTCACAGAATTACCAATGTAATTGGTAATGTTACAGTAGCATTATTTTGGTGCTTAGGCTCCTTAAAAGAACCATGCTTTTGGACTTACACTTTTTCCAGATGCCATCACCCCCAAACAGCAGCCTAAGAGTTTAGGAGCTTCTAGAACAGTTCAAGTTATGTCTACAGCCACCTTAAACATCAAAGGGTTTTCACCACACATGTACAGAATGACTGTTCAGACCTTGCTGAATTCCCTTTGCAGCATAAAAGAAGAGGATTCTTTTTGCATAATAGGAGGCTTTGAAGCATTGGATATTATGCCTCTTTCTGAGTCACCCTCTTGCAATCTAAATAACATTTTCAGAAATGATTTAAGTTTTATAAATAATGGATAAAGTTTCATTTCCTGCATCCATGAACAATCATTAAAATATCATTTCTATGTTCCCAAATGATCCAGACATTTAAATTCTCCTTGATAAAGACAGCAAAGGTAGTGCCTTGGCATAGCTTTAGTATAGGTATCTTTATAAATGTAGATTAAACTAAATACAGCATGTGATATAATTTTGGTACATGCCTAAGTTTACTTTAAAAAAAACCTACTTTTAATTTCTTCGTTGGATGCTGAATATTTTACAGCCAAAGTCTGAATGTGACTTACAGAAACACTGTATAAATGTCTAACATTTGACATCTCACAAACTGAAGCAGCAGGAAGTATGAAGTTTTCTCTCAGTATAAATGTTTGTCAGTGTAACTTTTCCTTCATATTTCTATCACAGTGCCAACACACCATTTTTTTTCAGAAGGGCAGCAAATATCTAGAAAATCTAGGCAGCTCCAGCTACTGGTAGCATCAGGTTTCCTCCAGTTCTCTTAGCAATTTACTTGCACCTACATGGAGCCACTGTCCAGGTTTTCCAAGACTCTGCTTATCCCATCACTGATTTGGTCCACTGCTTGCATTTTGCATCTCTGCATGTATCAATACACTAAGCAGATGGCTAAAATAAGTTAAAAATACACGTGAGAAGTGTTTGCTGTACCAAAGCACAAGGAAATAGCAGCAGGACTCGCCAACTGCAGTCACCTCAGCACAGTACCAAAGGAAGGAACCTCATCAAGCTGATGGAGAGAGAGGCAAACAAGAAATTATGCTTGGACTGGAAAACTAAGCACTGCTTCTCATGTTCTCCTGAGACATCAGGTTTTGGTTTCACTCATGGCCTATTCAAATCTCCATATGCTGATGCCTTAAGGGTCTCTAATGTGCAGAAACATTGCTTAGCATACAAAGCCTAGGGAGATCCTTTTCTTTTTTTTTTCCAGGAACGTATTTACAGTCAGAAGGAAGGGATTAAGAGGTACACAATGTCTTTAAAGTCCTCTACTTTAAAAGGCATGTTTCATACTAAGTGAGCTAACATTTAGTCACCAGAATCTAGAGAGCCCTAGTTGGAAAAGCTGAGCTATCAGAATCTTCTAAACTTCAAATAGCTTTTTATACAGCATATTTCCAAGAAGTATTTGTTAGAGAACACAGGAGGCCCAATGCAGCAGCCCACAGAGAGTGACCAGGAGTTGCTCAATGGTCTCAGCATGATGACAGCAGACCAGCACATCTGCTTGCACAAGCCCATCTTACCTGGCACAGCACCCCATCAAAACATTACTCTGATAGCCTTCGCATTAGAACACTTTGTGTTTAATGCTGCCACTACATGCTGAATATTTCAGGTACTTGCACTGAAAACAAAACTTGGGAAACCTAGAGCACAGGTCAGTCAGCAGAGCTTGGCTTGAAAGTTCCTGTCAGTTCACAGGTAGCTTTGCCAACTTATGAAGTT
The DNA here is from genome assembly GCA_034509185.1 of Euphonia xanthogaster. NCBI lineage: Eukaryota > Metazoa > Chordata > Aves > Passeriformes > Fringillidae > Euphonia > Euphonia xanthogaster. The sequence continues at coordinate 13,169,251 of JAYDZK010000268.1, read as the reverse complement.
ACTTTGTTTGTTTCTTTGCTCAACAGAGAGATCAATACTTGTGTTGCTAACACTGCACCGAGTATGAGTAAGACATTTATTATCAACACACACCAATTCAACGCACCAACCCCACTACATGATGACTTCTATGAGTGCCTAAGTGTGTTTGCACAAAAGCACTCTCATGCTTTGCACCTTTCCCTTAACACATCAGACACACCCCTGCACACCCACTCAGCAGCCTCAGACTTTATAATGCTTTGCATCAAGCAGAGCTTGTTGCAGGCTCCCCTCTATTTGTGAACAACTGATTGCCAAAAAGCCATTATCACTTAATCTGTCTCTGCTTCTGGACATGGAAGACTACAAAAGCCATGACAACATTAAGGGTTTGTGCATGAATTAATGAGTCTGGCCTCAGGGGGGGGAAAAAAGAGAAGGCTAAATACCCAGTGTCTTTCTGCCTGCATTGCTGCTGCCTTTGTCTCATAGAGGTTAGTTGGGAGAAATTAATTCTCTCTGATGCAAGCAATCCCACACCAGGTCCAAATGGAGAGGCCTTGGGAAACAAGGGGGTGAACAACCCGGGTCGCTTTACCTGCCTGCCCAGTGGAGATGCCTTGTAAGTCGCTTCACCAGTCCACCAAAGGGCTACAAATCTCTTCTAGAGCAGCTACTGAGGACCTGACGAGAGGCAGAGGAAGGCAGTCAGCACAAGGCTGGAGGGGGCATGACATCCAGACAAGGCAGAGCCTGGTGCTGATGGGACGAGCCTTCCCTGGGCTGGGCTACCCTGAGCTGGGCTGGCCAGGAGCAGCAGCTCACCAGGAGAAACCAGTTAAATGCTCCTGGTAAGCTACAAGGAGGGCACAAAAAGAGGGAGCTGCTCTGCTGGGAACCTGGAGGCTACACCTGTACCACAGCATGATGGTGCTTGGCAGTACAGCTGGTTTTTCTGAGGCTCTGGTAAGACAAGTAGCACTGCCTAGTGCCAGCCTGCAACATTCAGCCTTGGCCAGAGAGCAAACCAGGCAGAGATTGCCATGAAATGAGCTTGTTTCAGGGTCAGGTAGAGGGGTGTATTTTCACACTCCTGTGAAGCTTATTAAAATAGCAGTAAAACACATCCTACTGAGAGTGCTCAAGGGAACCTGGCAGGGTGTGTGCTGCATTTACAACACTGGGCAGCAAAAGGAAAAAAGGAAGCAGTGTCTGCGTGTGTTTTAATGATCCTATCAACCCTTTCCTGTTGGAATTCTCCCTTTGAAGGCTGATTGATTCATCAGTTACCCACACACACAAAATCAGTGACCAACCTGTCAGTTTCCTTGCTCAGGACATGAAGTTGCTCAGTACTCCCCTTAACATAGTTGTGGGTGCAAATTTAAGAATACAGGGCTACGTTCTGTTCTCTAGACTGCTCAAACTCAGGGCTAAATGTGAAACTGAATAAGCAAAAGCTTTCAAAAATGTCACTCAGGTGTAATAAGGGATTTTACCTGTGCTTTAGGAATACTAGCCATGACCTTGAAAATAATTTAAAAAAAAAAGAAAAATTCTGAATCAAGATTTTAAAAAACTAAAAAGATCCCAAATTGCTATTATTTTGTTATGTAAAGCACTTTGAAACAACAAAACCTGAACCAGTTTTAACAGCTCTTTGAAGAAATGTGAATACAAAGTCAAAGTAGATTATTTTGATTATCTGCTGTGAAATTTACAATTAAAACACATGAATGAAAAATAATCAACCTACAAATACACTACTAAAATGAACACATCACTTAAATAGATCTCCACTTACCATGTATGACAGGAAGAAATTACTTTGTCACCTGGAAAATATTCCTTTCCTTTCCATGAGCATGGACATTCATCTGCATCCAAGCACATATCCCCATGTTTCACAAGACTATCAATAAATAAAAAGAACAAAAAATACTCATCCAGCAGCAGTACAGCTAATATGCAGATACAAAACTATTTTCCTAGACTTTAAAGTTACTACCAGTTTTGTTATTGAGACACAAATAATCTTTAAAGTCTTCTTGAACTGAAAAGGCACCATTTTGTTAATAATTGTGTATGAGCAATTTGGTATTTTTCTTTCACAGGTACCTGAATATTTTATCTTTATTAAGTGCCAGCACTCTGGGTACTAACCTTTTAATCACTAACCCTCTAAGACTGACTCATGAATATACAAATTTTAAGGTCAGGGAAACTACAAATTTCTAGAAATCCTCTGAATTTCAGTAAATTTCTTATAACTCAGCCAATTAAGCTACATTTGACTCAAGGCAAGAGTTAATCCATGAGATGTGGGAGCCATCACAGCCCTTTGTTCTAGTGGTAAGTACTCTTACTCTTCAAAATTGGTGGCATATTTAGTCTAAGTATTTTTAAATGAGGATTTCTTCTTGTCATATTCTTTCCTTTCACTGACTGAAAGAATTTTATTTTACTGCAGTTTTCCTATAGCTGTAGTTACACGTCTTGCTCCATGAATAATTTAATCAATATCAAAAGAGCTATCCTGGCTACATGAAATTATTGTATTAATTAATATTTATTTCCACACCTTTATGCAAGCAATTACAGGCACCTTCATGCAAGCAATTACAAATATACTCAATTTTAGTGGCAGAAGTATCCTCACAGTCTTCAAGGGATATTTTCATCATACCATAGCTAACCATATGCATAGCTGTTTACAGTTCAACTAATGCTGTGAATTAGTGTTCAGACAGAAATCCTAGACAAGCAGATAAAAATGGAAAACTATTAAAGAAAAAAAAGTGAAAAAGATTGCTGTTGCAGAGGAATTCTTACCCAGAAACACTAAATAGAGCAACCAGTCCTAATTTTAAAGTAAAATGTTTGTGGCTTTTTGCTAATAATCAGAAAACCTGAAATTAGGTAAAGAGACAAAGATCTCAAGCAGATTCTACAAATAAAGGTCATGAAATCCACCAGAAGCACTGATTTCTTTTATTAAATAATCTATCATTTCACTGAGCCCAGGGAAGTTGCATTTCTTCCAAAAACCACTTCATTTTACTACAAATATTGTCATGGTATTGGGTAAGCAAAGCAGTATCAACATGGGACCTGAGGGTCCAATAACAAATAGAACAGCTGTGATGACAAATCCATCTCTCAAATGAAAGCTGTGAAACTTGAACTCTTGACAAGCTGCAGCAGTGTCTTTCACTCCAACTGCTGAAGCTCCAAAGTTGTTTTGATCCAGCCCCACTCCATACAACACAAGAATCCAGAGCAGCTAACATGCCAGTTCCATAGTGAAAGGATTCCTTACAGGCACCATGCAGTCTAGGATTAACCTTGTTTCTAAATGTTTGAAATGGATTTGCATTGACAAATAAACAGTTTCTTCAAATGGTACTTTTGGGCAGATAATTTATTTTTCTTTCTTCAAGGTAAGTTTGTTTGGAATCCCAGTACCTCACTGTAGTAATACAAGTTTTGTACAGGTTTTTCAGTGTTCCTAACAGATTTATTGCTCCTGATGTTTGGCACTGTCATTTGGGCAAGGTACGGCACTATGGATAAGATGCAATAAGTGTGAGGCATATCCATGACAAAACAGAGTAACAATAATATTCTGTTTCCCTGCTCCCTAAAAGGAAACATTTCATCATTGAATTTATCACAGGACATTCCATTTGCTCATATTGATGAGCTGGTAATTTGTATTTTATGAATTACATTGTACAAATTTATAATTTGTATTTTACTTAGACTCTTCTTCAGTGTGTTATGTATCAGACAGAAATTTACATCTCTGTAAGGCTTATGAATGGGAACGTGCAGAACACCATAAACCCTCCCTCCCCATTAAACAGAAAAACTGTAATTTTCCTCCAGGGTAGATGAAGTGTTCTTTGTAATCCATACTGATTTCAAGCATTGTGTCTCTTGGAGACAATCAACTGAGACTGAAATTCCCACTGGTTTAAAGCTGCTCAGAACTGAACGGGGCACATTCAGACACAAAGAGATCACACTGACAAGGTAACACTAAATGCAGGTTTTTCCTCATGTTATTACACTGATTAAAAAAAAAAGTGATAACAGCTTTCTCTCTTGTAGAGCCAAGCAAATGGATAGATTTCAATGATCTAAGAATTCACCACAAATACCCTACAGAGAGGCCTTGCACAGCTCCTCTTTGAAGTATCAGGCATTTTTCTTGATGCTTATATTTACTGTCCAGCCTACAATGAACTGCAAAGACACAAGGACAACTATCCCACTTCACCCTGCTGAACATTCACTTTCTTTACTGTCTCATTACATCTAGAGCTTTCTGTATTCACACACATAAATATGTAAATAATCTTGGTAAAGGCACCATTAGAAGTAATGTCACCTGTGAGTCATCAAACGCTTCCTTACTTCTGCAAAGATCTCAAATCTGGAAAAAAACAATTAAAAAAAAACCAAAACCACTCTCCCAGCTTCCAGCAGAGCAGTTTTCAACAGTCTGCGTCTTGCACAAGCTCCTTCCCCTCTCTCCTGCAGCAGCCCACCCTCAACTGATCTATGCACCCGCAAGTACTTTTGCTGCAACATGAAATTTGCTCTCTGAAGGTTTCACAGATCGTCCTACAAAGGTCTGTAATTTAAGTTTAAGGGAAGCAAAAAATGAACAAAATAATCATCAGGGAGCATTTGACTTGTCTAACCAGAAAACAAGGTAAATTTTGAGAGAAAATCCAACATTAGTCCATCACTGCAGCCCATAATGCCTTCATTAGGGTTCACTCACTGTCTAGACAGCAGGATTAATATATTCTGGCTGTTTTCTTTTTCATTTGGGGAGCTTCTTAAAATCTCCTCTTCCTCTTTCCTCTGGTTTATTATACCAAAATATTAAGTAATTTTGTAGAACGCTTGGAAGGCTTTCATTATTCTCACTGTACCCTTCCATCTTTCCATGTTAACACATTATTTTGATGCTTTAAGTGAGACAGCCAGTTTCTTTGGAAGCTGCACCCTGGATTGGAAACCTTCCTGCAGTCAGCCCTATCACCAGCACCAGAATTTCACAAAGTAAGTCTCTGAACTCTTCCTTTGAACTAAGTGACAGAATTCAATATTTCTCTCAAAAACAAGTCAGAAAGCAGAAGGTCATATGAAAAGGTGCTCCAGAACCTGAATGATACTGGTGAAGTTTTACTGTCAATTAACACAAATACAAGGGAAAAAAAAAATAGAGATTTATTTGCAGCTGGTATAAACTAGAAAGTGGGAAACCAAGAAGGTTTGCAAGAATTGCAAGAGAAAATAAGGAACTCAAAAATATATTAAGGAAATTTGCAAGTCTGCAAAGCAGAAAAGGATGGAAAAGAACTGGATCGTCTTGCAAGGGCACTGCAATAGAGGTTTTCTTTGGAAATGAGCTCCTGCACTTTTAGCACACTGTGCCTATTGCCATCAATAATTGCCAGTATAAAATCTGGTGTGGATAAACATTGGTTCCTGAAACACCCAAACACATTGATGCAGTCTTTGCAAGAGAATTGTATTTTCCTGAGGAAATAGTCAAGTGCATAGCCATGATGGTATCCCCGTGGGGTTGATCCTTATTTGCCTGGAAAACATCACATCTCAACAGACCTCTCCAAAGCCTTGCCTAAACAAAAAGATTAAAAATACTTAGCCTGATAACAGCAGCAGGGCCATCCAGAAGAGTGAGGTTTGGACAGAAAACAGGTTTTATTTTCACACTGATAATAATAGTAAATTCTGAGTTTAAACTGAGGAACAGTAGGTCTTCTGAAAAAATTATACTAAACACACACCAAAAGCACAGGATTTTTATTTAATCTAAGGAGAATTATTTTGAGACATAACATGGTAAATGTAATTTCATTAATAAAGAGTAGTTTTCTAAAAATATTTGAAACTCATCTGTATTCTTCCCACCTTACTTCTTCATTAATATAGTTGTTTGTCCATAGGCAAGGGGAAAAAAAAGTCACTGAAATGAGGAGAAAATTACAGCCAGTTTTATAAGCAAGATGAGGAACAGAATAATTTTGGCTATGATTTAGAGTTCAAAAAAAAGTAATGAAAATTTTGAAAATGAAGTTTCAAAATATTGCAAAGTTAGCGAAGACTGCTTGATCTAGGCTAACTGTATAGTGGTTGGTTTAACATAGCTTTATAGAGGGAACAAAAACATAAAAGGGAAAAAGGTTGAAGCTCTAATAGACAAATGTAACAAACAAAACATTAAGTGCATTTGGAACAATATGTATTTCATGCTATTGACATAACTCTCAGAACTCATATTTATTATTTATATTTAGAGGCTGGTGGGCCTTGGTTTTTCACCAAGATGGAATTATTATGAAATAGACATGGAAACTGCTAAATATTTCAGCTAATGGAAATAGGAATGGATAACATGATCTAAAATAAATATGATGTATGTCATTAAACAGTCAGAGTCAGTCCACATGAAAGCAACTGTATTCAAAAATCTGACAGGGCTCTTGTTAGAATCATTAAACCATTTAGGTTGGAAAATATCTCTAAGCTAATTAACTCCAACCACTATAATACCCCCACAAAGTATATATATTGCAAATTCAACACAAGTTTTATGCTGCACACACCACAAAGTACAGATCAGTTAAATCCAACCTATGCTGCAGTCAAAGGGTAAAATCCTGTCAAAGAGGGAAACAAGTAATTCCTTCAGGAAAGTGACTGCTTTTCTTGACAGCAGCACTAAGAGCAGGCTGTAAGCAGCAATGAACAGAAGCTGTTTTGGATATCATTACTGGTCTGACTGGAGACCAGGGAAAGACAATGGAAGAGGACAGGCACAAACCAGCCTATGTTCATTGGAGCAACATGTCACACAGCATCCAGAAAGGTAGGAAGGTACTGCTGTTCATTCCCCTCCTTTTCCTTTACTGTCTTTTCTCCTTGTTTCTTCTGCAGTCTGATTAAGGATTCTGTCTCCATGTCAAATCATCCACATTTGGTATAGTCAAGGAGAAAAAATAATTTGATTCATAGAAATTCAGAAGCAGAAAATGTAATTCAAATATTGTACTTGGAAAAATATGCACTGAGAGTGTATCACTTATCTTTTTGAAATGCATCATAGAAATATATAGCATTTCCCTTTAAATGGTGACAGATGAAAACCAGTAAGAAAAAATATAAATAAAGTCTTAAAAATTACTTAATATGTCAGGCAAAGTAGGGTGAATCAATATTAGGAAGTGAGTTCCAGGAGAATTAATGTTTGATTTCAACAACTTCTAAAATAGAGGCAAAGTAGATCATCAATTTTTGTACCATAAAAACTGCAACCCATAGAATGATCTCCTGTAAATTTAGATATTTACTTAAGCATGGTTACTTGCATCTGATTTACTTGCTGTAGAGGAAAAAGAATGAAGCACAGCTGCACTGTAAGCACAAAAAAAGAAGGAATGCTAGAAGCAGTGAAGTATTTGAATGAATGAATATTTGAATGAATCTAGTATTTTTCAGATACTAGAAAAATGGACTACAAAACAAAAATATTGCCCCCTTGAAATCTTAACATCACTCTGTGAAAAGAGGTTCCTTTTGTTAATTACCTTTCAGGGCATCACTGTGGAATAAATCACCCCACTAAACAGATCAGAAAGGTCCTTTTGCCTCAAAAAATTGTAGCTTCCAGCATTCCTACAAACAGGTTTCTTAGTTGTGACATATTCACTTCACTCACTTTTAAAATTATTTTACCTAAATCAACTAGTCAAACACATTAAACTGATTTCAGTGCTACTTAAATCAGCTTATCTTACCTGTAATGAATGCAAGATTGATGCAAGATCTCAAATAGGAACGAAAGCATGAATTAAAGGAATGAAACTTATTATTTCAGGTAAAGGACTAATGTTAAGATCAAAGAAATTCCATGGCTGTTTTACCCTTTTAAAGTGTACAATGTCACCTCAGTGTTCAATTTCATCATTAAGAACTGATAGCCTAGAAAAGGGATTTCCAAGTTGCATAAATTCACAGTGTTTTGGAATCCTGCACTGCTTGAAAGGACATGAACACAGGATGAGGTACTGTATAAAGACAATAGTATTTTACCCATTTTTCTCCTCCAAAAATTTAATTAAAAATTTTTCATTACTGTGCTGTACTGGCTATAAGTTGCTCAATCTGCAGTATGAATCACTGTAGCGTGAATTCACTGACTGACTTAAAACATTAGGGCTCTTCATATCCAACTTCTACCCAGCTTCTATCAAATGCATCTCTTACTAAAATTCCTAAACAATTAAGATTCATTATCTAAATAAAAAAAAACTGCATAGTTAATACATAGCATAAGTCTCTCACTTTTCAAAAGCACACCAGAAAAACACACACCTTTAGGATCATAATTTTCCCTAAAGTAACCTCAAATATAAACATAAATATATAAAGAATATAGAACAACTAGAGCTGAATATTTAAAAGATACCAGTTTTGACAAGTTTGTAAGTGACTTAAATTAATACTTCATCAGTACAGACTGACATTCCTAATTCAAACCTAGGCTTGTAACACTGTTTCCTAGTTCTGCCTTAAGCAGCACTGAGGGTAAAATCCTGAAACATAAAAAAGCCTCTCCCTTCGCACATCCTCAAAAAAAACAAACCAAAAAACAACGACCCAATCAAAAAAACAACTAACAAAACAAAACCAAGTAATTTTGTACTAGTATCTCTACAGGCAATACACTGTAGAAAAGAATTCAGTTTGCCAAAGTTACAATAAAGACAAATCATCTTAGTTTTGCATTTTTGTCCCTAGGAAATCATAACACTTCGCCTCTTACAACCATAAAACCATATTATCAGAGTTTTGGGGTCACCAACACTTGACACTGAGTCTTCCAATGCTAAAAAAAAAAAAAACAAAATAAAAACCAAACTAATTGCTTACACTCTAGACCTAAATTCCACCAGGAAGCAGTAGAGATCACAAGCTCAGAGGTTATGCACAGCAAAATAGCACAGAATAGAAAAGTTTATATGGCTGGCAGCTCAGATCATACAGTGCTGCTGAAGGTAGCCTTGGAGTATGCCAGCCTGGTCCAAGAGGGTGAATTTTCGCAATTCTGAACATATCTGCCTCCAGGTAATTTCAAAGTCTACCTCAGCACTTTGCAATATGGTACCATACTGTGAGTTCCACTAATTACAGGTTCCATTTCACATGAACAATTTCACATTTCATGTTTTTAAGTATTAAAGTACAAGCCCAAAATCCTGAGCAGCAATATTTTCTCATGAGATAGAAAATATCTACACATCACTCAGTACAAGTACACAGACTTCAGCTGAGCTATTTCAACAGTTCTAACAATTCCAGAGTTATAACACCAAAAAACTTCTACGGCTATGTGCTTAAGAAGTTAAATTCCATCAAGACTAGCATAACTTTAACACAGTATTGTTATTTTTATAATCCAAATTCTCTCAACAATACAGAGCTTGATTCCACAACAGCTCATCTGTACATTATCAGCATAAATCCCCATGACTTAAGAGATTCTTTTGAGGTAAAAAATACTAAAAATTATGCCTATGAATAAATAAACTTATCTCCCTCAGCCAAATATTGAAATAAAATGTTAGGTATTTGAAAAAAAGACCTAGATAATTCTAGTTTTTTTATTTCAATTGTACTGTAACAACACAGATTGAGTAAAATTATTTCAATGCCATTTCTATATCTGTGTTTTTTTGATCATACTATTATGGAGTATTTAACTCCACTTCTCTCTGGGTTTAGCATTTATTATGACTTGAACAGGCAGTATTGTGGGGTAAGCCTTCCCAAGCTTGATGCTCAGCTTTTGAGATCTCAAATTGTCCAAGTAGAATTAATTACTCAATCATATTTGTGCACCAGAAAATGCAAATCTGTCTGTACTCACCCTGGTGGGCAGACACAGCCTGACACACAAGGAAGGTGTGCTGAGAAAGTGAGATTTAGCAGCTGATTCTCACAAGTCCTCTCTCTGCTGAGCTCAGGATCCACTTGTGGATTACTGCAGTTAATATAAATCTGTCCAACTGGGCAGCTGTGTGCTGGGGAAAAAATTGACAAATGCTTTAGTCTTCACACCTGAAATTTTCTGTTCTGTAAATGTGTGCAATAAGGATTTGTAACAGAAATTATAACATTCAGCAATACTAGTAATATACTAGCAATACTGGTAACATTCAGTTGCCTCTCCTCATATTATCTGGGGCAAAGCTAACCTTTGTTTGCCCTACTGAAGGTCTGCTGTTTATCATGCAGCTAAGCCTACCTGCATTAGAAAGCAAAAAAAAAAAAAAAAAAAATTAAAGTACTGGGGGAATAAAGTTGTTAGGCTGGTAAAAGCAGGAGCATTACTATCAAACACACAAATAGATAATGATGAGATAATTATGGATCCACTCCCAGAAGCTAATTTGTACACACTGCACTAATTCAGACAAGAGGTTCCACAGAGATTGGCGGAAATGTATTCACTGAACCTGAAATATCTTTTCCCTCTCCCTTCCCCTTCACTCACCTATTACGTTGTTATCACAGCTCATTACTCCATCCCTGCAATGGCTGCAATAGAAACACACAAAGATGTACTGAGAGCCAGGAAGAGCTAAAACATGTTAATATCTTCTATTTAGTAATGCAGAATGAGTTAATAGAAAATAATTTTATGGATGTCTGCACTGAACATTACAACTGTGGACAAAGCATTGTCTTAATCCATGAAGAACATTACTTAAACTCCAAGCTTTTGCTTTATGCATAATGTTACTAGGAGTTAAGATGCATGGGCTGACAAAAAAATATGTACAAGAATACGCCCCCATACTGCTCCCCAAAACACATTTCCCCTGCATGAAACAGTTCAAAGCTGCATAAAACTCAACCTAACAGGATACTGTGTGCAGGGAAGCACTGAGAAAACTAAGACTGTCAGCTTCTTTCTAATTTGAGCCAAAATAGCCCAGTATTTTTCTAAAATGGTAGCAGCTCCTATTGCAGCTCATTGTCAAGGAAAACCGTAGCAGTGCTGGCTGAGTTTCAGGCCCTGGTCATCACTAAAGAACCTGAGGCCATGAAATCCAGCACTATTTTCCCATTCTTTTGCAATGGCTGAAGCATCCCCAGGACTCCTCTGGCTGGTCAGCAGATTCAGAAGCCAATTCTGTAGGTGCTACAGCCTCCCTGTGAACACATTAGGAGTTGTGTACGGACACCAAAGCCCTGCAGGAAAAGCACTCATGGACTGCACAGCATCAGTCAGGCAAGGGGAAAAGGAGTACCAAAGGGAACTGAGAGGGAGGCAACTCAAAGGCTGATATAATGCCAATGAAAATATTTTAAGGAACCTGTTGAAAGCAACAGAGCAGAAAAGTTATTTCACAGAGAAGAAATTCCAGTTTGAAAGTGGGAAGTTCCAAATAGGAAGCAATTGAGAGGAATAAAGGATGGGGAGAATATGATAAAGATCATAATTGTTTCTAATAGAAAGTGACAGATCAAAAAAGACCTCATCACATAGCATTTTTTTCCAGTTCATCCACACATGTATTCCTACATGATTCCTACTGTATTACTTAGCACAAGGCAATTCACAGGAGCTGACAGTCTGTACCTCTGCATTTGAAAGCCTTTCCTCTCAACAGATCTGTATGTATCCTTATTAAAAAACACCTCAAGTAAAAATTGTGACTAGATGGGAGACACAGATCTCTAATTCCAGCTAAAATCCTCATAGTTATAAACCAGTAGATTTTAATTTTATTAACAAACAAGCTGCCAGATCCCAAGAAATTCCACTGAAATCAACATGAAGATTTTTGTCTACAGCAATTTTTAAAAAACCTACACTTGTGGATGATCACATTATCTGCATTCAACCATATATCCATCACACAGTCAGCAAAATTAGCTGAACTAGACCTCTGAGAAGGAGGATTAAAAATTCACCAGGAGAGGCCCCTTCTCTTGGCTGCCAGGGGCTGTTTGGCACATTCTGTAAACAAAAACACCTTGGGAGGGCAGGCAACAGTGCACCCAGCCTTTGCAGGGCCTCATATGCATGATGGGCTGCCTGGCACACTCCAGGGAATCTGCCCTAAGGTAAAAAAATAAGCCAACTTGATGAGTGAGATATCAATTTATAATAGTCAGTACTTATGGACTGCTGACAAGAGTGAGAAGGAGTTGGTGTGTGCTTACTAGGTGCCCCCATTGCAACAGGAGTCTGACAGCCCCAATCTCTAACGTGGCCTTGGTCATAAACCAAAGTACTACACTGATCTATCACAGACAATTTGGTCTGCTCTGCTTTTAATTAAGTGCTGTAACAACTGATAGAGGCAGTCAGAGCTCAGATATTATTTCTGAAGGCTTGTTATTTACAGAGCTTGTCATCCACATTACTTAACCTTCTCCAGACAGAAATAACTGCTGAAAAGGATGCAGCTGGCAGGAGCCAGGGTCACCTAAAAAACTTTCCTCTTTAACATCAGGACTGCAATGATGCAAATGGAAGAGCAAGAGGACAAGAACAAATGCCAAATGTAAGGAACAATAACAGAGGTGCTTATTTACCACTGGCTGCAGCTGACATTTTTTTGTGTTGATTGTTAGTTGATAAGAGCCACATTGCCCTTTTACAATGATTCTATACTAGTGGAAGACAGATTCTTAATAATTTTTCATAAATGGATTTAGAATCTGGTAAAGGGAAAAAGAGCAATGAAGATCTATGGACAGTCAGGAAATGTCTGTGCTGTTCTGGAGCTCTCCACATTAGTATGGATATAAGAAATTATTGAGGCTTTTCTTTCTGTTTTGCACTTCAATATATTGCATTACAAAGCACAGCAGCCTGAAAAGCCTGAGTTCTGAAGTACTTTTGTCAAACACAGAAAACTGATGCAGGTTTATTCTGTAGGTTTCATTTAAATGTAACTAAACCAAAGAAAACAAAAAAACCCCAAAAATAAAACCCAACAAACTAGCCAAAGAGATTTGATAGAGCTCTTAAAAAGATGCTCTAATTTGATAGAGCTCTTAAAAAGATGCTAACAATTTAGTTATGTAAAAACACAATTTAGTATCTTACCATTTGCCTAAAGATGTCATGACATTTTCTCCAGGAGGATAGTCAATTCCTTGAAAATAACATGGGCATTCATTTCTGGAATAGAAAAAAGCAAGTAACTGATTAACCCAAAGTGAAAAAACAAGATAAAATTCCCATTGACTTAACTGCTGTTCAAATTTCAGTTGTTTTGTTTGTTTTGGTGAGGTTTTTTTTTGGTTAGGCAGGGGTTTTTTGGTTGTTTGGTTTTGTTTTTTTAAATGCAAGCAATTGGTCTCAATACTGCTGTATAACTCAACCACATCTCGCACCAAATCAGTAGGAAAATGGAAGCTTATGTTCTGTATCTCTTATGTGCCAAAAACCAGACAGAAAGTAACAACTGGTGCCGATGATGTTGGATAAGTGGCCATGTTATAGAAAAGCTACTTCTGATCAACACAGACATCAGCTCTGTGTAATTCTAAGAGACCCTGTCCAGTTTACAGATGCATATCATCCACAAGGGTACAAGTTAATTAGCTTTCCACTCTGACTTGCAAATATGGTGGTCTGAAACCACACAGTGAGTGTGGCTATGAGAACTGCAACTTTACCCACCTCTGCACACATCGCTCAGTCCTGGTATCCAAGTACATTCCAGAGGGACAAGCACAGCCTTCAACGCAGTCACTGCTGCATGTCTCTGGCACAGACAGTGCTTGGCAGGTTCTGCCACAGGTAGATACACAAGTACTGTACTCCTTTGTGTCTTCACATGAAAGAGCTGTCCAAACGAAACAAATCTCTCAAATTACGCTGCGAGAGACTCAAGGACCTCCCAACAGCTTTCTGATAAACATCTCCATTCTTTTGTTCCCAATCACATTAAATTCCACTAAAATTGCTATCTTGGCACTATGCTGTGTAAACTACACAGATGTAAACCCACAGTAATAACAAGTGCAATGAGTCTGTGCAGTTAATCCAGATTTACACCGTGGAAACCAAACAGCTGAAGCCTTTTTGCCTCTAACTCTGAAAGCACTTGGCATTTGTGCATGGGCTTTTGGAAATACACAGCACCTCAAAAGAAATTCTTAAAAGCTTTAAATAAAATGTGTATTCTGCGGATGTTGCACAATACCATATTAAATTATATATATATCTATAGATCTCTCTCTTATAAACCTCTACTAAAAAAAAAAAACTGAAGTTCTTGAAATACTAACAGATTAACATATTTTAAATGCTAAAAGCATGACATTTTCAATATACTGTAAGAAAACTATACTTGTTTCCAGAAAAATAAAATAAAATTAAATGGCTTGAGTGACTCATTCAACCATAAGTGGACACAGACATTCATGCCCTAATAATTGCAAACAAGGCAGTCTTGTCAAATATACATACAGATATTTCAGCTTGAGATGGTTAAGCTGGACCAACTTAATTCTCTTTATCATGCATTAAAACACAGATAATTACATGATGTGATGACAACTGCTCAACGTTAAGTTCTTGAATGCTCCTTAGAAAAGATTCTCAGACTTGTTAATAGAGACAGACCTACATCAGGGGTGTCAATTTCAGGTGGTTTGATAGGGTTTCCAATTATATACTTGTTTAAAATGTATGCAAGGACCAACATGCTCCATCAATACCTTCTGCATCACTAAAATTTAATATAAACTAAAGAATTTAATATAATCCTTTGCTGGTGAGGATTTATGGAGTAGTTGACAGACATCACCTTTATCAATAAAGATACATATATTCTATAATCTTCTATTCATTTTAAACTAAATAACCATACCAAGTTTCAACACTTGTTTCAGCACTTTGTGTATTTCAGGGTCACTGACAGTAAGAGAATAAGCCAAGAGATTGCCAAACAGCAGAAGTAGACAATAATCTAACTAAAATTGCTTCATACTAAATTCTTAATAGTTAATTCTTCATCTTGTTCATTTAAAGAATTAGATAAACCTAGCACCTACAAGGAAAAGAAATCTATTTATGCAGTTCATGAATAATAGCTACATGGTATGAGATATGCAATGCCATATAATAAGGACTGACATTTTGAATTCTGTACACATTTCAAGCTCTCTGACTACTTTAAAAATATTTGTAATATTTCATAATCAAAGAACTACAGAAAGGAAATTATAAAGGAAGAATCCTCTAAAGACACTGGTACAAATTCTGTCTTGACAGGTAATACTTTAAAAAAAACCTTGTCCTGTGTGCAAAAAGTTGTGTTAAAATTAACCATTTTCTTATTTAAAAGATTGTATTGATTTAATTTTATTTGCTGATGGTCTGTAAAGTCCTCAAGCAGTAATTACTTAAGTCTAGAAGTGACAGGAAACTCACCACAATCTGGAACAGCTCCTCTGAAATCTATTACAATTCCAAACCTTCGGCAGTGATGAGCGTAATGGGCCAGAGCAGAGCAAAAACAAGTCTGTCCACATTTGCAAGTGTCTCTTCTGCACTGCTCAAAATAGGGAACAGGACTCAAATAGGGGTAGCATGGAGCAAAAAGATCTTTCGTAAGGATGCTACAAGCTTCCGCTGCATAAGAGGCTACACAAATAACAGATTAAAAACTGTTTCAGTGAGGGAGTTTAAAAAGACTTGGAACAAAAAGTGTCTTCTACACAATGCAACCAATCATGGTTATGTACTATTGCCACATAAATCTTTTTATCTTTGCTACCTATACAGCTGTACAGAGGACTAACATTCATGACCCAATCTGCAATCAAGAATGCAGCTTCTTAGCACTGCACATTGTGTAAATACTCAAAAGACAAGGGATGTAGCAGGAGACATGATGATTCCCTAGCACTGCTGAATTTATAGGGAAAACCTTAAAATTCTACCTCTGTGCCTTTACAAGTGTTTATTGTCAATACAAGAAGTGATAGAAATTGTGAAATAGATATAACTGTTGACTTAGCGACCATCTGTGCTCCTCATAGCACCAGCCGCCTGCATGTTACCCCAGCTGGACCCTTTCAGCCAAATCTATATGCTGGCAGTGCATAAGC
Source organism: Euphonia xanthogaster (assembly GCA_034509185.1). NCBI lineage: Eukaryota > Metazoa > Chordata > Aves > Passeriformes > Fringillidae > Euphonia > Euphonia xanthogaster. The sequence continues at coordinate 13,153,084 of JAYDZK010000268.1, read as the reverse complement.
ATCTTTCTCCTTCCCATTCTCTTCCATAGCAGACAACTAAAGCAAGTATTTACTTTTTTCAGTATTCTCAAAATTGAATACTGCAATAGTTTTGAGTCTCCATCTTAACTAGCAGCACCACCAATACAAGACATTCTACCAAATTTTAATGCATGTCTAACCAAACACAGTGTAACTGCAAACTAGAAATAAAAAATGATGTATTTCAAACACCTCTGCAAGTATTACAAAATCCTCAAACAATACACAATGTGATTTTTTTTAAAGGGATTGAACTCAGCTGCCTCTATACTACCCCTAGATACTAATTTCTTTAATGGGTGGGTCTGGTTATTACCTGATCCCAGGTAAATGGGCACAGGTGTACTAAGCAGAAATGCATTTGTCAGTGAGACTCTGCCCTCGCTGCCCACCTGCCTGCAGATGAACATCACATGGATCCACCTGTGAGCTGTCATGTGCAAGAACACACGCCGAGGAAGTTTTCCATGCGTTTCCAAACAGCTCTGGAGTGCTTTCTGTTACTCCAACTGGAGATCTTTCACAAAACAGAAGTCAGTGAGAAAAGGTATTGTGAATTTGCAGAACGATCTTAGTTCTTACGCCCTCTGATTCAAGCCCCTCTTTCACTATTTCAAATTCTCATTCACTTGCCTATAAAACCGTAATCATAAGTTTCAGGACTCCTTTTCTAGCAGGTAGAGGCCCAGGAAAAAAAAAAAAAAAGAGAAGATATCCTCTAGAGACATTTTAAGGAAGAAAAGACCAAAACAGACCAAATTCCATTTTTATAAGAAGGCAGGAAGTATCACTGTCCTGATAGCTTGAACTCCCTTATTTTCCTTTTGGTTCCTTAGTGACATCCAACCCATATTTAATCTCTCCTCTACCTATACTTTCCTGTCTGTTGTTGACTTCCCAGGCCCTTTATTCTTTGTAGGAAAGAGAAGAGAAACCCAAGCCTCCAGAAATATAAATTGCAAAAGCAATTGAACAGATACCTATGAGGCCTAGGTAATAGAAGCTGAACAATGAAGACTTTGACCAAAACCACCAAGGCACAGTAATGTTGTACAGAGAGAATAATCAGAACTGTGCATTTAAAAATGGAGCATTATACTTGAGGGCAAAGATTGCATGAGGCACACAATCAGGAGCATTGCCACAGCTAAAGCAGCTGGGAAGGAAGGTGCTGCAAAAGACACAAGTGACCATGGCAAGTCTCCCAAATCTGCTGTGGATCAGGTTGTTTGTGTTTGTATCAAGATGCTTTGATACCCCAGTCTGTGTCATGTCTGAGCACAATTTGTAAGACCCCAGGTTTAAGGGCTGATTTTACAAATATCAACTATTGTACAGCTTCTCATTTGCATGAGAACAACCCAAAGACTGTCATCAAAAATAAACTACAAAACTACATGTCAAATAGAAAAATATTTCAAGTAGCTTTACATAAATAATAGCTCTTCACTGACATGCTGCCTATGTATTTCCTAGTCTCATTATAAATAATAGTCTGATAATGCTTTTTAATCTGTAACATAGAAACTGTTCAAAACTCCACTAGTATATTTGTGTATCTGTCTTTTCTAATGGGAACAGAAAACGTCTCCATTTTCCTATTAGTTTTGAGTTAGAAAAATCCCAGCTGTTCTGAGAGCATAAAATTCTTCTATAATTTCCTCTTTTTTACCCTTTCGTATCCTAAATTTGTGATCTTCTCCCAGCTCCATTAGGCCACCCTAATCCACTGGAAGCCAATTTGTTCTTCAAATATGATGCAAAGAAGCTGGGCAAACAGCAGCTTTGGCTGTGGTGCTTGGGCAGCTCTGAGCACTTCTCCCTGCAGCACAAGGAGGGGAAGCTCAGGCAGCAGCCAGTTCCTCTTGCTGCTCTGCAGGCACTGAACAATGGAGCCTCTGTCAGAGATAGCAGATTAGGGCTTGCACGAGAAAATAGGAGCTGGAAAGAGATAGAGTCTTGCAGAGAGGCAGAAAAGTTCTGTATATAGGCCACTCTGTATTTTGGACATGTTTCTGGTAAAATAGCCCTTGTGCATCACACATATTTCACCAGAATTTTAAATTAAATTAAAATATTTCCAGCAAAACCAGGCTTGATATCCTGCAGCTGAAGCTACAGATTTTCTGTTAGCAAACGGAACCCTACTATCTATCTCACTAATGAAAAACTTCAAAACAAATTGTTCTTGGTATCTATCCTCTCAGCTTCAGCACCCTCGATCCACCACTCTAACTACAGATATTCATATACTGGCAGATGGAAATCTTGCAGCTCTGCATACAGAAAATCATCCTCTGTGTTTCCATTGAAGGTCCCACAAAGGCCCACGGTGTCGTCCTTCCACCGTTCATCCACTTGAAGGTAAAGCCTCAGTCCTTCTCTGTCGTAGAGGATCTGTAATCCCATCTGGGTCTTTACTTGCAGAAATACAGAGGACAGTTTCCGTATCTCAAATAACTCTGGGGAGCAAAAAAGACATCGTTGAAAGGCAAAGGAAACCTGTTTGAAATTTACATTTTGTTTCTTGTCATTTCACTAGTGTTGGTTTATATCATTTTCATGTAAGTTTTTTTCCTATTAAGGCCATCTTTTCCTCTAAACATTAATTTCTCATGAAAGGTTATACTGATTCAAACTTTAGGAGCAAACCAAGAAACCTGTGAGACTCACCCCACTTGTTTAAAATGTATTGAGAGTTCACTGAAATATCCACAAAGATAAACTAAATGAAATCAGTGTAAACATATAAGGATTGCAGAATGTTTTTGTAGACAAACTAATGCTAAAACCAGGAACATGATTGCTATGTTCAAACCTTCTCTGTGAAATTCCCAAAGAGCCAAGGCCTTGCAGACATCAAATGTACTAATGATTTGCATATAAAACTCTCATTAAAGATAACACTAAATCTCACAGTCATATACCTATGCAGAATGGCAGACACATCTAGGACAGATTTAAAAACTCAAAGCAAAAAGAAACAAATTTTTTTTCTGAAAATCTCTAGCTCATCTCTAAGGGGCAGTAGGGTTCTTTCTGCTTAAATTTATGTGAGTTGCTTACAAAAATGGGAGAAGAAATTATTCAATTCAAGAATCAGAGGAAAGAATTTCCCCTCAGGCAAGAAGTAAAAAAATCTTGCAAATGTGAGGGATGGCCTTTGGACTTGTTAAAATAAACAAAATCTTAATGTAAGAGACAACTAGCCTAATGCAGCTACTGCACAACTCCTACCATTACTGTAAAAAGTACATCAAAAGTTCATTTGTGAAGCATTTCATAAGAAATAACAATAATGACACTTAATTAAAACATGCCTTTTAATTTCAGTATGTTAGCAATACTGCCAGTACCACAACATGCACAAATGCCCCTGCAATACTGCTCTAGTGCTGGATAAGAGTTATATGCTGATGTATTGCTCCTTACCATCTGCATAAGGCAGGTTAATTTTGTACTGGTCATAGATCAAAACATCTCCTGAATGGGTCAGGGTCACTTGCCTCTTGGGGTCCTGCTTAAGAATAAGGCTGACAGATTGGATACATGATCCATCCTGGTTCTGCAAGTGAGAGCAAAGCAAGCAAGAAAAGTTATAATTTAGGGATGGAAAAATTTAAGATATACCCTGCTTCTTAGCAGAGTGCACTTAAGAAATGTGCAGCCTTTACAGCTAAGCAAGAAAAATCAGTATCCTGAATGATTTCCCACATGGGTTTAATAATGATATTAACATGCTATGCAAATACAGCACAGAAGTGGGATTTGGAAAGAGGAATTTGAACAATTCTCACATAGCTCACACAGATGCACCCAGAGTTCATGAGACACCATGATTAAAGGCCCACTGATGCTCACTAACAACGCTGCACTATCTACAGAGCAGTGCAGCAAACTCCAGACTTGTACTTCAATGTGTTCTGATATACCCAGGTTCTTTTCAAGCACATTTTAAGATATAAAATTCTTTTAAAGACAAACATTAGAAACAGCTTCTGAATCATTATTTAAAACAGCACTTGAGTGCATTGTCTCTGAGGGGAGTTGTAGAATAGAGCATGTTCATAAGCTCTGTAGATGAATATTGATATACAAGGCAGCATCATGCCAGCACATAATATCACAGCATCCAACTGACCCAGCTTGCTTATTGCTGCTACCATTGCTTATTCTTATTTGCATTTCACTTCTCCAAGGCAAATTGTCACATAGAAAAACACATGTGTAGGAATACTGCATTGCAGTCTGGATGAAACATTCTTAAGACAAAAAAAATCCTAGGCCAATCCTATTTATTTTTTTTTACACCCACCCTCTTCAGTGAAACTTAATTTTCAACAGTACCAAAAGCAGCTAATTAACTGAGATTCCACAACAAATACATCTGCATTAAATAACATGGAGACAAGTCAGAGAGTTGATTAACAGAATTCAGTTACAATCAAAATTTTCAGGACAGGACTTCCATTTTCCATAGGAACTACAGGTTCTTCAGCTTCCAATGTCAATATGGAAAGAAGGCTTATTAAAGCATGTACATTAATTACAGTAGATGAATACATTTTTCTTAACAGGATGAATTTGATCACTTTTTTTTTTTTTTAAAGAAATGTTCTATCAAAGAGAATCAGGCACAGAGGTGGATCAAGAGAGGTCTCAAATTTCCCCATGTCAGCATTGACTTTGCTACATGCTAAAAGACATAAGAATCCCAGTCTACATCTTACTGTCTCTTTGCTCTAGAAGGAAATTTGGTTTCTGACACTTCAGCCACACTCAAACCTCTTCACCATAGCTTGAGACACCAACTCACTTCCACTGATTTCATGTGGCTGGATAAAGTTAAGAGAGCGTCCATTCCCTGCCGTCTGCAGACAAAAGGGGAAGCACCCAACTCTTGTTTCTTCTGTTCAGCCTCCTTCACTGCAAGACCTTGTAACCATTTAACAGCTAGTCCAGAACCATGACAAAAATTGGGTCCACTCTTGTCACACTAATTGTTCATTTTCCTCTCATCTCAATTAGGCATCTTCGATGTCTCCATGTTGCAACAAAAACATCTCTCTTACCAACACCATTTTGAGCACAAATTCAAAATAGCCTTATATACCAGAACATATATAGTCAAGTCTCAAATCACTTGGTCAAAGAGCAATCTAGGTCTCCTTGCAGAACATTCCACACTGATTGGATCTGGAACTGTGCTTCCACCAGAGATGTTGGAGGCTGCATTATTCAGCCCCACTGCCTCCACTGAAGGAATGACTAATGATGAAACAGTAAAGTCTTAAGCATTCTCAGTGCTGAAAGAGGCAGTGAAAATAATATAGTCAAGATAACTTTTGGAAAGTTGCACAAACATCAAAATTATACAGTGAATAGCACCATTCATGGTGTAAAGAGAGCAGAATGCTCAGCTTGAAGATTTACACTTTCATTCAACTCTCTCTGACTTTCACTGGGACTTGTCTAATCCAGGGCAAATGTTGCCCTGTTTGTTGAAAACCATTCCTAGAGCTGCAAGGATCTCTGGACATTATCATGTGGCTCTGACAGATGCTGAACTAGCAGCAGAGCAGATCACCTGACAGCTCTTCAAGTACCATGGACATGAGTACACAGAATGATGTGTAAAGATGAAGAAATACATGCAGAATTTCCCTGTCTCTAGATAACAAGGCAACAGTGATCTTTCACCAGCGGATGAAATGATAAAATGAAACTTTAAAATGGGAAATTATAAAAATAACTGGAGATATTTCATCAGCTCAACCAGCTCTCCTGGAGTGACAGTGAAGACAGACATCTGCCTCATGAAACCATGTGCTTGTAGCTTATCTTGCTGTCTTGCCTCTTTACCAAGGAATAAGGTTTCCATGCATTTCACTCAGCAACAATAGCTATAGATTGACAATATTGTTGGTCTTTTAAGAAGCTAAAATTTGAAGAATGGCAGGAGGCATGAAGAGCAGAGGAGAACCAAGAAAACAACCCTCCATAGTATATACATTACTACACAGCATTGACAAAAGCTTTATTATTCCTTCAGGCTTAAACTGAAGGAGAAATTCTGCCTGACAATTGTTCTCTGTTCCAATAGACTGTTTCTTTCACAGCACTGCCCCTGCCAGCTTTTGGCAGGTGTTTTCACAGGAATTGCCATTTCTCTCACTAGATACTTTAAAAAAAAAAATCTATATTCAGAAGACCTTCTCATCATACAAACCACAAAGCCAGTGAGGCTGTCACCGGATACCCAGATAAGGTTAAGCTGTGCTGATCACTTGACTGATTCTCCTTCCAGAAAGTGCTTAAACAAAATTTCACATCGTTTTGAAATAACTTGTTGCCTGATGACTGTTTATGTCACCAACTCTAAGGCTCAGGATGACTGGATTCTTTGTGATTCAGAAAGCTAAAATCTCCCCAGGTATTTTCTTTCCACATTTTCTAGTCTGCTTGAATGAGATGGGAGTGATAAGGCTTTTTTAAAGAAGCACATAAAATCTCAAACCATCAAGAAATATGAGATTCTACATTACAAATCTTTTGGCTTCCCATTTCAATTCATTAATTTTAATAAATGTGTAAAAAAGATAATGGAGGGTGCCTGGGGAACTGAAAAGCAGCTCCTCTGCCAAGTGGTACCAGCTGGTTGATAATTAGACCCTTGAATAGCTGCTCTGAAGCCCCACATTCTTGCACTCTACTACAAAAACTGTTCTCACTACCCTCTTACCACCTGTACACTGATAATTAAATCAGCAGCACGTAGCCCTGGGACATATCCCATAATCTTCTGATTACCCTCCTGATTGTTAACATCCAGAATGCTTTATTCAGACCTCTGTAAAATCTATATCTGTTAGGACTGATCAGGTTACCTTTGTTAAAGGCTAGGTGAACTATGAAGCTGAACATGCAGTAAAAGCCAAGAGAACCTGGTTTATTTTCACCTGCAAATCACCTGGACACAGAGACACATTAAGCAAAGCCACTAAGTCAGGCTGAACAAGAAGGCAAGAGTTACAAGGCACTGCACAGTCTCAGCAGTGAGGCAGAAAGCCAACTAGTTTGGTTATCCCTTTCCCCAACAAAAATTAACCACAACAACTAAACCAAAAAGCACAACTCTGTCTGTTTTGTACACAGAGAGAACTGTTCCTAACACAAGGGAATGAGACACACAAACACATACTCTGCCCATTACCACAGGAGGAATTTGCTCTACTGATGGGCTTTCCAATAAAAACCTTCCCAATAAAAACCTGCTGTGGGCTTCTGCAAGAAGTCACTTTGGCCTCAACTCTCCTCTGATAATAAGTTGCCTAGACAGTTTCTCTGGGGATTTCCTTTGCTTTTCTTCCATGATGTAGTACAGCTGTATTATACACAGCCACCTTTCTCAAGCTTCTTGGACTCTGCAAAATTCTAAGACTATGACACTGACTGAATGGATGCATGCTTATGCTTATATTTTGTTTCACAGCTATTCTTTTCTTTTTTATAATTGAGATGATACTAACTTAATCAGCTCCTCAGGATTCCAAGGTTAGCACGGAATGAAGCCAGCCCAACTTGCTAAAATAAAACCAAGCTAACTAAAATATGCATTTGAAGTGGGGAATTGTAACAATCAAATACATCTTCAAACAGCCTCAGTCTTCCTAGAAACTGGACATACTAGCAGGATCACAAGAATAATGCACACTGAGGTAAAAACCTAGAAGTTTTTTTAAATGTCCATGTCCTTGCCAACATTTCATTTCACAGCCCTCACTGAAAAACTTCTATCTCAAAGAGCTAAAGACTGTTAAAGTGTTAAGCAACAATTTTATTTGCTCCCCAGGAATCCACTTTTTCAGTAGTGGTAACTTCTAGACCCTGTCACATCTCACCTGGTATCCTGATATGGTTCTCCTAAGAACCGCAGAAGAGACATTTATTTCTGGATCAAATTTCAAAATATATTTGGTCTCTGTCCAGTCAAACTATTTTTCTTACCTCCCAGCTTGTACCACTGAGATCAGACGACTCCCTGCACTCAGTCTCCTATCTCTTCCCAGGATTGCAAATAAATAATATCTATTATAATAAACTTGTCACTGCAACTTTATTCTGACTTTCTACTGGAGTCTTTTCTGTTCTCCAGAGAAGTAGGCTAAAATGCAGAAATAGAAAATGACTACTGAAATATGCCTTTAGACAGTGTAGCATGACAACTTATATAACCATTTCATCTCCCCAAGGAAATCTCAAGTGCATGAACAATGGAAACTGCAGAGAAGAGTGACTGCAATCATGAATGCAAAAGGACTTATGGAATCATACATTTTCTTAGAACACAAAAGAAAACTAATGTAGTTACCTCCACAGAAGCACAAAGCAATGGCACTAAGTCTGATTTTATGTGAATTATGTCATAATGTGGGCCTAAGATGTATAGATAGTCTAAAATTACAGCACAGTCATATTTAAGGCTATATACACCTCAAACACCTGTACAGCTGCTTCTAAATAGAAATTATTGCTGAAGGCCATTGGAGACAGAACATAATGCTGGCCAAGATACAAACTCTCCCCTACTCCAAGTCCAGCAGCATGGTAATCATGACGTTAATATAAACGTGGGCCAAATCCTGCCCTTACATGCACATGTAGAACTCAGACAGTAAGAAAAGCCTGGTTCCAGAAAACAGCTGAGCTCAGTCACCTGCACTTCCTATACCATGAATGTATTTTTAAGACCTGTCCTACCTTGACAAAACTTCCTGAAAATTATAAGCCCTATCAAGACTGAAAAAAAATGAAACTCTGTAGTCAAAAACCTCACCAGTGTTCCACACCTCACACATAGCTTTATAATACATGCTCAGAAATGCATATACAAAATAGAGAAAAGAATGGATCTTGGACATAAGGCAGAAAATATTTGGTGATGCCTGTACACAGCCTCAGAAACTTTCAAATATAAAATAAGATCACCCTTTGAATTATCTTTAACAGCACCATTAGTATCAGCTATCCACGTGCACAAGCTTGTAGCTTGCTTTTCTTCTTAAATGCTTTTTTCCCCCTCAATTAATAAACCCTTCAGGACATAAAGGTTACAAGAAGGCTGCAAGCCCTACCTGTCCACAAGGGGCATTCTGCAAGGATACAGTGAACATCCCAGACGTGCGGCTCTTGGCCAGGATGTACTGGCAGGTGGCTTGGAAAGTGTATTTGCGCCCATCAAAGGTCATGAAGTGAGTGTCTCCTGAAACTGAGCATTCCGCTGAAAAACATCATTAATAATGCACCTAAATCTGCAGCATGCTCCTCACAGTTATTGCTGCTGTAGAGTTCATACACACTGATACATTCTATAACTTATAAAACTGGATTTATATTACAACCAGGTATTAGGAACCAAAACTTTTCCTTGCTTTTGTTATGGAGCTCCCACCTGATGCCCAGGCAGGGTACCTGAGCAGCTCCTCCCCCAGAAGGAGGCAATAATATCTGTCATCTGTGTATCATGGGTATTGGATTTGTGGCTCTTCAAACTGATTTTCAGAAACATCAACACATTTAACTGATAAGCCAGGCCATTTTAATATTTAATCTACTGAGTGTGTAGATTGAAATAAAAATGCAAATTACATAATGAAACATCATATTAACATCTAAAAGCAATACCTACTGAAGTAAGAATTGACTTATCAAACAGTTAAGTATTTGAGACTTCAACATACCTGGACACGTAAAATTTGTACAAATCCACTTTCCTCCAATGCAGGTACTGAAATCAAAACAGCATGAAATAAAAGTTTTCATACTTTTATTCTGTGAATTATACACAGCTGTCCCTCAGTTGTTCTTCCTGCATCCCTTCTCTACGGAATGAGCACCAAGTGTCTTGGGTCTTACAAAAGGGTACAACAGGGTTAATTAGCACTGTCTTCATGGCTGAAAGCTTGTCATGAGGACATGATCATGTGGAATTTCATCCATGCACCCAGTGTCACTATCATTTCTTTTTAGCTCCTTAATAACCATTAGAAAAGTTAAGGATTAATAATACATTAATAATATTGAGAAACACAAGTAATTTGACTCTTATGACTTTTAAAGATAAGAATTGTTGGGGGGAAGAAAAAGTTGCTCATCCACAAGTTCATCCATTTTCTTCAGTTAGGGTGATAAAATAAAAGGCACTTTCTCTTCTTACAAATTTTTCTTTCCAGTTCCTAAAATTGACTTTTAAATTCCAAAAGAGCAGCTTAAAGTTACAATTACATTAGGCTCTTTATGTCCAAGTGAGACAACACAAACTGGAGAAAAAGTCAGTACAGTTCTCCTGTTACGATTTTGAATTCTAGATTCTTTTTATTTTTAAGCAAGAGTTCAAAGTGAGAAACAGCACTAAATATTACAGTATTCTCTGCAATATTTGTCATGTTCTCTTCTTACACATTAATATCTTAATAGTTTGTCTATCTTTTCCTTAACTGCAAAACATACAGAGAATAGCAATTTTTTATGAAGAACCAGGGAGCATTTATCAAGTTTACCCAGTTTCTAACTGAAATAGGCCTTGAAGAAGCTGTTTCTTATGATCATTAAAGGATTTGGTTCACAATGTAGTAAGAAAAATTACTCACCAGTTATTACATTCTTCATAAACCACTGAACCCATTTCAAAGAAACTTCCATGGTAGTCACAAGGACAGTCCATAGGCTTGACACACAATTCATTTTCATAAATTAAGCCTAGAAGAAAAAGTAACAAGAAAAAAGTGAAATATCCATCACAATTATATTCCAAAACAACACCAATGGTCATTTCTGTACGATAATAAATCTTTAGACTATTTGTTAGCCATTTTCACAAAAAGAAGTGCATTTGAATTCTATTAAATAAATTATATTACAGGGATCACTAAATTTCTCGAGATACAGTAAATATAGTTAAAATCCCAAATATTTAATTAATGGGTGAGAGGGAGAGGAAACCACACACACACAAAATAATAAACCAAACATACAGGTCATGCTGCTTTGAATACCTTTGGCTTATTTTCTAACACATTTACAAATCTTTGCCTCTATGGTCCTCATTTTACAGATTTTTTTTTTTTGCCTTTCTTTCCTTATTATTCTAATTATTATTATTTTCTTACCAGAGGACCAGAAAAAAAGGCTTTACCAAACCATAAAAGACAATTTATGACAAATATTATTAACCTTATAAACAATCAAGGTACACATAAGAGGCAGGACTTGAAGATCCCTCCATAACTTTCTCTGTCCTCTTTTAGACAGAATTCTCTACTCAGCAGAAGCCACTAACTAGGGGAAAACAGGATACCAGCATCTACTTTGGTGATGAGGGCAAAGTTTTGCTACAGACCACACTGCTCAATACCTCACTTGCCAGAATGATGCAACAACCTAAGAACCTCAGTTTCAGGCCACAGGAATGAGTTTTATTTATGTCATGGTTTTGAGCTTTTCTAAGCACCCTAACCAGGAAAAAAAAAATACAAAACCAAGCCACCAAAATAATCCTCCCCATAACCAACAAGAAACAAACAGCAACCACCACAACCAGGAGGATGCCTGCCCTGTAACAACAGAGCAAACCCCATTTTTCACTGAAATTGTGTAGCTCTACAGCTAGAATGTGGATCTGAGCTGAAACTAATTCCTACTTGTTATAGGGAGGAAAAGGCTCCTGTCAGTAAGGAAAATAAGGTCAGTTACCCACACTGCTGGCACTCAGTTTATAAAGAGCTCCTGCTTTGAATCTAGGCAGGTGATAGAGGGATGCAGACCTGAGGAGGAACAATGTGAATGTTGTGTGGAATCAGGTGTGTACCTGAGAAGCAGAACTCACCATCTGGGCAGTAGCAGCCATCAATGCAGTGAAGCTCACTGCCAATGCACTGGGATTGCTGGTGACATGAAACAGGGCAGCAGTCGATGCACTCACTGTAGGTCAAGGGTTCAGCACAGGTAATGACTGAAATGCAGAAACAGGCAGAGAAATGAAAAGGTGTAGAGCTACTGGCACAGGGCATCAACGGATTGCACATGTTCCTTCCAGGGATCTATTTTCTAGCATGTCAGTAGAATATCTGTTCTCTAGATAAACACTGTCTAAAACAATAGCTTTCCAAACACACAGAGAACTGGTACATATTCACATTCTCTCCATTAAAGAGAACTAAGAAGGAATAATCTTAAATCATGCTTTCTCACAGCAGAGCTATTTAGATTCTCAGAACATCATCAGAAGCAGAGCACCCATTAACAGAGATTTTTTGGAACCACAGTGGAAATCTTCCATCACAGATGACAAAGCAATTTTGGTCCTGTGTTCCAGGCAGGCAACCAAATTAGACATCATCTTTCAAACTCACATTATGTGACTGGTAAGATGAAGTCTTATGCAAGTACAGATTAAATTTATTTTTAACACTTGTGACACAGATTTTAGATATCACAAAGCCATGAAGACCTTGGCAATATTTGAAAGAGTAGTTCCATGAAAATAAAAATGGTTAATCACCTTAAAGAATCACACTGTAACAAGCTCAGTGCTTTAAAAAAGTTTGGTACAAGTTGTACATATTAAAGAGAAAATCCATTGCATTTATGCAGCCTTGAAGAGAGTTTGACTCAAACACTTCTTTAAGAATTACATGAGTCCAAAATTGGAGAAAGGCAAGGAACTGAAACTATGAGGGGCAGCCTTTTCAAAACACAAGGAGCAAGCAGCATTTCCAAGAAGAGGAGCAGGGGCATTACCACACTGCTGGAAGTGCCCACGCCATCCATGAAGCGGCTTTCCTGCTTGGGCACACGCTCTGGCATACTCAGTGAGCGCTCGACACCAGGTTGCATCATCAGCTGCTGACCTTACACAAATAAAAGGTGGCATATTATTTGGTATCTCCATTCAAGCACACGCTCATAAACTCATGAATGCTCCTGCACTGCATTCAGCCTTGCTGTTTGAATCTACTTTAACAGTGCTCTAAGGTACTGTGCTGTTGGACTAGGTTAAAAGGATGAAAACTTTCTGCCACCCTTGAAGAGAGGTCATCAGTATAAGTATCACTACTTTTGAGAGACCTGACATTATTTTCCTGAATTAATCCACAAAAGGCTGAAATACAGCTGTATAAGGAGACTTCAGTAAAGGTCTTAATTTTTACAGAAGTAATATTACCTGCAGAAAACTCACAAGAAGGAATTGTAACATTTCTACCAGTGAGCGCCAATGTACAAGAAATGGAAATTATCTTCTGACCTGCCTTATTTTGTTTTAATTTATCTAGTCAAAACTGCTCAGACCAGGAGTATAGCAGGTTATAAAATGTCAGCCTAAGTTCAAATGGTTATCAAATTCCTCTTTCCAATGGATTACCACTGATTTTGCAGAAGCCAAACTGACCCATTGACTATGACTTTATAGTAAGAAGGCATTAGAATGGCAGAAAGCACCTAAGGATGTTGCACACTCAGAATCAAAACAGATGACATATTCAAGGGAGATTGATCAAATTCAGGCCCAGATATTTTCCAGTTGTGTTTGTCTTTTTTATACCAAAGAAAACAGAAACAACTCCACAGCATTCCACAGCAGTAAAACCAGAACAAGTGAGAAAAGCAAGACAATAGAACAGTGTTAGATAAAAACTTACATGCAGAGAAAGTCACAAATCAGTTCGTTTGACATTTATAATTCATTCTTATGATAAAAGGACCATGGGTTTTTTATAATAGCTTTGGAATTAGCCAAAAACATCCACTTACATGCAGAGATCATTTGTGCAGCTTGCCATAAAAGAAAGAGGACTCACATACTCATGACATTGTTTAAATGGGGGATGTAACAGGACATTACACAGAGCATATGCCCTCTGAAATGAAAGAGACAGCTGTTGTAATGAGGTTTGCAAAAACAAACATAAGCAGAATAAAACAGAATACTGTGGAAAATCAGAATAGACATCTGCTGTGTCTAGGAATCACTTTCCTCTCACCAAACAGAAGCAGAGTTTAGCAATACATTGCTCTCCATGTCAGTTTCCACAACATTCAATCTTTCATGCAAGGTCACAGCAGTGCCCAAAAAGAGCACAGATAATTTTGCAACTAAGCCAAGACAACCTGAAAAAAGCCTTCATTTTAATTGAATTACACAGTAAAAGGCAAGAGAAATAAACCAAAGCTGGCACCAGCTTTAGTTTCAAAGCACTTTAATTTAAGGGTTATATCCTGAAAATACTAATTAAAAGGAAAAACTACTTCAAAGTCATGGAAAAAAAGCAACAACAATTCTCTTTTTAAATACTGGCAAATAATGACAGAGCAAATAATGCTCTAACTCTGGTTCTGCTTCCCTGCTCCTTTCTGTCCTTCCTATGGATAAGCTCTAGAAGAATCCTGTATTTTACAACTTGGGACTCATTCAGCTTCATAGCCAAAAAGCTCTATTGGCTGCTATGGAGACAGAATATTTGAACAGATCAAGAATTAAATACAGCAGAAAGGGGGGGCAGTGGGGTGATGAGAAGACAAGGGAAGAGCTGTTGCAGCAAGCATTTTCATTAATCTCTCCCAAAAAAGATGCAAATATTTCCCATCTCCTTCAAAGCTTTAAAAGTTGCCAAATTATACATTGAAAATTCAAATTAAGTCAAATTCTTGCTCCAATTAGAATCACCAGCTATGTAAATAGCTTTTGTGTTGACCCAAACCTGCAGAGAGTCATGGCTTTGTGTCAGGCACGGTGGTTCACTGAGAAGAGATTTGTCCCAGTCAGGTGTTCCTTGTGGAGGATTTTCCTGCCAGCTCTCTACGAATTCTGTTACATCATCTGTCAGTTTTCCTGGACAAGACACAGAGTCACACACTGACTTCAAAGAACAACAGCGTTTCTATAGGATTTCCCAGGGAAACGTTTCAATAATCAAAGCACACCAAGAACAGAACACCCAACTCTTCCTTCTGCTAAGTGAATCAGCTGAAATCAATCTGGTCCTTTCACAAGGCAAAAAATACTTTTAAAAGGAACTAGAGAGTGGGCTTTTGGATGGCAGAAAGCAGCTTACTCAAGCAATTTGCAAGGAAGGGATTTAAGGGAGAAGGACCACACCTGCCTTAGTCCATCAATGGAACAAAGGAAAGAAAAGGTTTAATAAAAAGCTTAAATAAATTAATAAATAATACATCAGTTTATGCTGCTATTTTATAATAGAGCTCCCTACAGGGAGTCCAAAACCCAAGAAAGATGAGGCATTGCTGGGTCATTGCAATGGTACAAAATGATTGTCTGAATCAGACAAATATGGGTGTGATTCTTGTTTAAGTAGAAATGTCCATACTAGGGTTAAACCAACAAATCCATCATTATTATTATTATCCACCTTGGGCAGGTGGTGACATTGATTACTGCTTGGATTACCCACGAATGTACATCTTGCCACATCTTTACTACTACTGCTCCTCAAGCCAGGTGGATGAAGGTCATGCACAGCAAATTCACTCACTTGTGCTACAAATGCAGATTTAAGGGATGGAGACCCTGAGAAAGGTGAGAGGAGAGAGAAAAGTCTCTGGGGAAATGACCCCTTGGTCTTGGTATCAGTATAAGCACCTTGATTTAGTGAGCAAAGCATTAGTGGGGGTAATGACTTAACAGGGCAGGGCTGGTGCCTTCTGAAACTGAGGGGAGTACATGAAGAGCAGAGGAGACCACATCCACTCTGAGCTTTGGTGGAGTGCTCTACAGAAACACCCTCAAGTCCAAGAGGAGGAGCCAACAGTCAAACAGCCCAAAGCAATGATCTCCAGAAGTTTTTAGGGCCTCATTTAGGATACTTTTCAAGGGACCTGGTCTTTTCCCCCGGGCTTGTTTTTTTGTTTTCTTACTCATTATGTAGTTGTCTTCACTCTATTTATTGAAACCCAAGCCTTTTGGAAGTGTCTGAAACTGACACTGAAAGATCACTGATTATTTCTGAAAGCTTTAGCACCTATGAAATGCCAGATCAAACAGGATTTGACAGTTTTTATTATTTTGATTTACTAATTATCAATTCATTCCCAATTGCAATACCTCAGGCTTCCACATGACTCAAAATTTCTGAAAGGGCAGAGAACATCTGAAAACATTTTACCTTTCAGGTCCCAGGAAACTGAAGTACAAATACCACTGTGGTAATTGAGCATGACATCTTTAAGATCTTCCTCCTCCCTAGATCCCCACCTACATTGAAATTGTTCCTCTTAACTAAATATCATTTAGTAGAAGTATTTCCATGTAATATTTTCCATTTCAACAGCCACCCATCTTAACATCAATCAGCATTACAACTGAAAACTAAGAAAGTAACATTTCAGCAGGAAAAAAAAAAAAAAAAACAAAAACCACCACATGACACGACAAGAAGTACCTTAATTACTCACCATAACTAGTTTCCAGGTCATCCTGCAGAACAGCATTATTGTTTCCACACAGTCCATGGGTTTTGCCCAGGTACTCTGGTGCCATTTTGATGTACACCGCAGATGTACCATCCCAAGCCAGGGTAAAGGCATACTGGTGCCTGACCAGGAAGTATCCAGCTAGTTTCTGGATGTGCAAGTTTCCAATAACATAAGGCAATTTTACTCTGGAATGACACACAGAACCAAAAATAATATTACATTAGAAAATGTAACCATTAAAAATAAATTACTTGCTGATGCCTTCCTCATACAACTGAAAATCCCTGGTGTAAATATCAAATAACTCCACTAAACCAAATGAATTTGCAAATAACAGCAAAAATCATGAATGCCAATGATTACACTTAATTGTATATACCACTAATTTAGCTATCTTAGCTATCACCTTCGTCAGACACCACTCTGTAAATGGAGAGTTATTGTAGCTGTGGTCTGGATGCTTTCTCAGCCTACCAAGGAATAACTTAACATCTCTGTTATCAAAATGGTACCATGATATTAACTCCAGTGTTACTACAGCATTAGAAACATGACTGCAATTACCCAAATCCTTTATAGGTGACTTCACTGCTCATCTTTATCTGCTCATCTCCAGAAAAGAATAAACTAATGGACCTTTTGCAAGAATAAGGAGAAGAATGGCATTCAGGATCATTATTCACCTGCCAAATAAAATCACAAAAACAACATTTTAATCAAATTCTTTGTAATAAATATGTAACAGAACTAATACCCCCAAATCTGCACTCAGCCTGGGAACAAGAAGTTTGGTCCCCCTCTTGTGGAAAAAACTGAGCAGTGTTTTCATAGCCATGGTCATGGAGTGGTCTTTTCACATCTTTGAGTGAACAAAGCAGGCTTTGGAAGGACACACAGTCTTATTCCAGCTGTTTACATCCTATGCTATGGTAACAAATAGCCCCCATCATGTTAAAATCATGTCTAGATTACATTTTACAACCCCCTATTATAGTCTCAAGTTATTTTTAATCTCCTAAAGTTAATACATCATTAGCATGTTCAACAACGGTTCAAAAGAAGGTAGAAGCGCCATTCCCTACCTGTATGGAAAAGCTCTGTTCATCTAATTCAGCGTGCCTCACAAGGGCATATGTGGATTTCCCAGAAAAGTAATAATAGAGTCCATCAAAAGTTTCAAAATTATACTGGCCCCATGTCCTGCATATGTGATCTCTTTCAGCACCTGTGTTATACACTAACAAAAGGAGAGTCACTTGAGACACAGCGCTGGTTTTTGATACGAACAGGAGCTGAGACAGGGCAGCGCATGCAACATGCTCTGAAATAGAACGACATCAAAGAAAAGAGGCAGAAACTGCTACTGCATGAAGGGAAGCTTTAGGCAGACAGTGGTCATTGCAGCTGTGGGAACCTGAGTGCAAGCCCAGAAACAGCCAGATTTCTCTCTTTACACACCTGTCTGGCATCGCGGCCCCGTCGCATTAAATCGACTGCAGTTGCACAGCTCTCTGTACACACACTCACCTCCATTAAAACATGCAAGTGAATCTGAATGGAAAAAAACAAGGCATGTCAACAATAAATTCTGATCGTTTTCTTTCTTAAGACCCAGTTCTCTCAATGAATACAGCTCTGAGAATGATAGGAGTTGCTAACTTGGCAACAAAGCGTCCTAGAGAACCTAACCAGGCCCACAAAAATAAAACATAGTTTGAAGGCTTCAACCCAAGTTACACAGCCAGATTAATGACTCTTTGCACCTTTAGAGAAGCCAAATCAAAATGTCTGAGACATCTGTTTAGTCTGATATATTTTCAGCCCCCTAAGCAACAACTAGAGGAAGCCAACAAGTAGTGCACCCCAAAGAAGCCCAGAGCCTACATCCACACCAAGTGACACCCTGTGGGTAAGCTCTGCCAGGAGGAGAGCAAGCTA
This sequence comes from Euphonia xanthogaster, assembly GCA_034509185.1. Taxonomy (NCBI): domain Eukaryota; kingdom Metazoa; phylum Chordata; class Aves; order Passeriformes; family Fringillidae; genus Euphonia; species Euphonia xanthogaster. Next base: position 13,134,637 of record JAYDZK010000268.1, on the reverse strand, counting down.
CCTTACAAATACATATGTTCTGATCCCAGCTGTGTATCTTTACCTGCCTGCCCTCCTTCCATCTTACAGCTTCCATGTACACCAGCCACAAGCACTTGGCATAAAAACACAGATCCCTGACTTGCAATGACAGGTCTGGGTTCGGGCTTGGGGGAGGGATGTGTTGTTTTGGTTTTGCATTTTTTTAATTTCTATTTTCCCTGTGAAGATCCCTATCAAAATATGACAAAATTTTTCAGTCTAAAGAAAAACATGCACAAGCAGAAACAAAGCTTCCTGTTACTAAATTTAAACTTTGTGAGTAAATCTTTTTTTTTTTAGCTGTGATCCATTTACTTATTTTGCTAGCATTTGTTCCTATAAAGTTTGTTTAGGAAAGGATTTTAATTTTAATAATTTACTATTATGCAATCATAGTAGTTTTTGTACTGGAAGGGACTTTAAAGATCATCTTGTTCCAACCCCACTGGACTAGGTCTCTCAAAGCTCCATCCCACCTGGCCTTGAACCCTTCCAAGGATGGGGCTTCCACACCTCTGAGCAACCTATTCTCGTGTCTCACCACCCGTATAGTAAATAATTTCTTATTAATATCTTATCTAAGCTTATTCCCTTTCAACTTCAAGTCATTACCATTTCCATTTGCAATCACATTATAAACGCTAAGTAATTTTCTGAAGACTTTCAAAATATCCAAACAATTAATTTTGATTCCCTTGCTTTCAACAAGTAGTCTCCCACTCCCCAACCAAAAAAAAAAAAAAAAAAAAAAAAAAAAAAAAAAAAAAAAAAAAAAAGAGGGAAAA
>JAYDZK010000268.1:13066788-13122807 GCA_034509185.1 Euphonia xanthogaster | reverse complement strand
GCGGCTCGGCAGCGCTCCCCACACGCGGTCCGCGCCGCGGCACTGCCAGAGTGTGACCCCACGCGAGGAGGAGCCCCCTGCTCCGCATCGGGTTTTTTTTATTCTCATTTCTTTCTAAGTGCCTGCCAGTGCTCAGTAAAAAAAAAAAAAAAAAAAAAGAAAAAAATCCTTGCACCCTATACAGCAAGAAATTGCTACTTAAGAAGATCCAACCATACACCATAAACACTTCAGCATGTACCCGAGCCGAAATATATTTGGAAAGATGGGGGGAGGGCACTTATACCCAGCTTTCATCAATGCCTGCTTGAAGAGAGACAGAAATAATTACGGGAAAAAAAAATCTCTCCCCTCCCCCCGCCCGAATAATCATAATATATTGAAATTTCGCAAAGTCTAGTCAGCTGCAAAAAAGAAATGCTTTTGGTGCTAGAGGATCATGTTGCAGAAGCGTGTGACTGCAAGACCTAGATTCCTTTCCCTGTTTCCCCGTCTCTTTCCTTAGGTGTTTTTTAGCATTATTTGTTTTGGGAGGGGAAAAATCATCTTCGCTTCAGTCTCTTGTTAGAGGTCCAGACTGCTTACGTCTGAGCGCCCCTTATCATTTCAGTGAATGGCAATTGCAGCCTTGGTGCTGTTATAGCAATGAAGCTACAGACGTCATTGCCTCCTGTTGGACGTGAGATGTGTCCAAGCATCAGCCCCTTTTGCTTAAGAAAAACTCTTTAACTTCCACGCAGCCGACAGGCAAGCTTTTCTAAGATCCTGTGGACCCAACGTTGTATTGATAGAGTTATATCTTTTTATTTATATATACATACACACATACACAGGTGTGCATGTGTATGTGTGTAAGTACGTATGTATAGAGAGAGAGACAGATAAATTAAAGCCGCAGCTATACTGCAAGCTCCTCTAAAATTTCCTGCTCGTCAGAGTAGCTCTCTGCATCGTTTTGTTAAATACAGCCCGGCGGGAAAGCCATCATCAATCAATTTCGGGTAACAAGGAAGACTTGTTGAACACCTTGCTCTCCAGACCCCGGGAAGATGCTGGGCTGCTGGAGCGTGGAAGAGCCAGGATTGTGCCCTGAACTTCACCCACTTGGCAGCAGCTATTCCTAAACAATTTCCCCTCTCCTCCCCTGCTTCTCCGACTGACTGAGAATCTGCTCTTTAAAGTTGATCTGAAGGGGAAAGCAGAGACGAGCTTGTGCATAGTTTGGAGGGTAAGTTGTGTCCTCGCCCCCTCCTCCCCCCACCCCCGCTAACAAAGACCCTCTAGCAAGCTTTGAAATCCGCTTGTAAAGGGGGCAGGTCGGGGGCGCCGGGGGACGGGACGGGATTCCCCCTGGGAGCGGCACATCTTGTTCCCAGAGCCGAAAGGGTTACATAGGGAGCGAGGAAGACCGGCTGCGGGGGTACTGACTCCGCGGCGGAGTTTGCAAGGTGCGAGGTGCGGGTGCCTGCTGCCAGCCGGTTGCGGCGCTCCGCAGCCTCGCTCGCTCCGCGCCGCTCCCGCAGCCGCCCCGCGCCGCTCCCGCACCCGCGCCATGGAGCGCCGCGTCGCCCGAGAGTTCCGGCACAAGGTGAGGCGGCGGGGACGGCCGGGGCCGCCTCCCGCGGAGGGGAGGTGGAGCGGAGGCTGCGGGCGGCAGAGCTCCCCTGGCCGGGCACGGCTGTGCCCCGGTGAGCCGCGGGGCAGGGAGGGAGAAGTTCGGGGACTTTGCACTGCCCAGCCACCGGCGCGGGTGGCAGCCTCCTGGGACGGGGTGGGTGTTAAAGCCTCTTACAAGGAGAGGGAGAGAAGAGGAACGTTCCCCAGTGCACGAGCGTTTTCAGGGCTTGGAACAGCTCGGTTTTTATTTAAGGCCCCGTTGGAGCCGGTGCTGCTCGGGGCAGCGGCGGGAGTCCAGGCGCTGGCAGTGCCCGCTCAGACCTCCGCGCACCCGGCGGGGCTCGGCCCGCTCTGGTTCCACCTTAACATTTCCCGGCTCAGTTGTGCGCTCATGTGCAAACGCACTTGATGCATGGAGCGGCTCGGGCTGACTGGCATTTCGTCGTTTTGTCATTTATCCGGTTAAGTAAGTGCTCGGCAGAGCGCAAAATTGTGTGAGTGAAGAACGCTCAAAAAGCTCTAATTAAGGAAAGGCGGAGGAAAATAGTTTACATGTGTAAAAGATGTTTTTGCCAAGCCGTTTAGGACTCTCAGATTAAGGTTTTCTGTAGTGTTTTGTGGTGGTTGTTTTGTTTGGTGAAGAAAGTTGTGGTTGATTTGTTTTTTTCTGGTTTTGTGGGGGGTTTTGTTTTAATCTGCTAGGACATGCAATTTCCACAAAGTAATGTAATGTTTTATGGAAGTATCTGCCGCCTGGTAATAAACACATTAACCAAAGGATTGTTAGCATGAATTTGAAGGACTGCAAAAACACTTCTGTATGTGAAATTGGAGTTCAAGAACATTAAGGACCTGGATATTCCATCATGCTGACTGTAGCCATCTAGCACATTGTTTCAGCCTTGCTCCCTATTACTGTATAACTCAGCAGTGGGTTGTGCAACATTTCTGTAAAGACTCTGGTTTCTAGGTGGGTGGTTACTGTCTTGAACTTTAAACCTTCTCCCTTTCATTGCTGCCATAATCCATAAATCATTCAAGCCCCACCCTTGATAACGTGAGATGTATTGTCAGTGTTGCTGCAAACAGCTGGGATGCAGATATCAGTGACAGCTTTATCTGAGTTAGAAGACATTGAAACAGGTCTTTCATTTTTTTTTTTTTTTTTTTTTTATTTTGTATGATCTGGTTTCTAGTGACCTCTGTGGATGCTTACTTTTTCTGTGACATACCAGTGAAGATGCTCACTACAAGATCTAAATTTCCTCAGTTAATGGCAGTTATCTTACTTTACTTTTTTCTTAGCAATTTTAATCAGTTTCTCTATCAACCAAGAAGCAATGTAAAATATGTTATTTATCCAAACCAGTTTTTCCCTTTGCTTTAATAGTTTTCCAAAATCTCTGTGGCTCAAACAGGACTTCATGCTCCTCTTTGAAATCTGGCAGATGGGAATAGTGCTAACATATTGCATTATTGTCATCTTAACTTTTTCCATACCAAAAAAGTGCTTTTTCCTCCCCACAGCTTCTATTCCACTGAATAAACATAGGTAGACTTCTTGACAGACTTCATTTTTTTATGTATCTGGGTGCAGATTGTGTGGTGACTTTTTATTAATTTCTGTGAACAACAGAGCAATATATATAGTGAGAAATAGAGCATAAACTACTCTTTGTTTTTTAGGACTATCAATGATACACTACTGTGAAGACTCTTTAAATAATCACTGAAGGGTTGAGGGTGGAAGGGACACCTGGAGGTTGTCTGCCCCAATCCCTCCCATGCTCAGGGCCATCAAGAGCTGATTGTCCAGGGCTGTGTCCAGATGGTTTTTCTTAAATATCCTTGGTTTAAAAGGTGTGAAATCACCTATCCCATGACTCTGCAGTGATTTTCTTGAGAAGTAAATACTAAAATACTTCTGTGATCCAAGTTATACCATGTCACTGCTAATTATTTTTTTTTTAAGATAGTGGGGGGATGATATTTTAGGATTTATGAAATTAGAGTCAGCTTTTAGAAGCTGATGATAAGTCCAGATAAAGCATATGTTTTCAGTAAGACTTAATTAAAGAAGTAGGAAAATTAAAGAATTAGGAAAATGGCACAAGATGCAGGTGGCTATGATACAGTGATAATTGATGGAGGAGAAGGCAGCAGGAGGAGAATGACCCATTAGGAGGGGTGGCCCAGGATGATTAACCCAGCTGTAGCATTCTGAATAAATTAGAAATCACCTGGGTGTTGGGTTTGGTCAGATGAGAAGAAAGTTGCTGGTTAGGATGAGAAGTGCAGGAGTCAAACAGAAAGACTGAGTATTTTGTCAGAAGAAATAGCAGAATTTAGATGTTGCCCTTTATTTTGTGAGAGGAAATGAGGATGTATCCACCAGCAAGCATATCAGGAAAAAAATTGAATGTTGCTAGTCTTTGCTTTCTCTGTCAGGAAAAAGAGATGATAATGGTTTTGCCCTTTGCTGTGTAGGGTTGATGCACTTAAACATTTCATGTTCTTTGTGGGACACTGCTCGTACAGTATTTTAGCTAGCACTGGGGATTGAGCTCTGTATTTTACCTGTCAGAGAAGTGAAAAATGGATGCTGGAATTAGTTTGACTTTGAGTTTTGCCTTTGCAATTAGCCTTGCCTCGAGTCTCTGCACAGTATTGCTGAAGTTTTGATTGCAAACATTTTATTTCCTCTTAAGACAGACTTTATGCTATGTGTTTTGAAATTCACTGTGAATAAATGGTATTCACTGGTATAACTGTAAAGCAATCTTGACCTGCATGTAGCTTTCTGGCCTTTAGGTGTTTTAAAAGTGTCTTTTTCCAGAGGAGACAAGTAACAGAAAACCACCTGAATGCGGAGTCTTGCTGGCTTTAGAGAGCCAGGAGGTACAAGTAATAGAAAACCACTGGTATGTGAAGACTTGCTGGCTTTAGAGAGCCAAGTGGGACAAAAGGAATATGAAGCATGTATTTAGTTTAGAACATAATGCAAACCTGGAAAGAAAGGGCCTTTCTTTAAGTATGCAAATTGCTTCTCAGTCTTCACGTCACAGTAATATTACCCTTTAGGTCAGATGTAAATTGCTTTCCTAAACATCAGGCTTGTCCAGATGTAAAACTGATGTGATGTGACCTCTCACTACAAGTAAGATTAGTGGGGGTCTCAGTATCACCAAATATAAATTGAACTCCTCATGTAAGAATTCAGGTTTGGTTTTCTTTTGCTTTAATTTACTGTAATTATCCAAGAGTGGGCATAGTAATATGACACTGGTTTAAGTAAAGGTACTATTAGTGGGGGAGGAAAGAATAACTGGCAAGTTCTATCAGTTAAGAGCTGGAGCAAAGAGGAACAGAAGTGTAGCAGTTTGCATAATGCTATAAGTGAGCTCCTGAAATCGGTGGTTTGGACGACAGCACAGAGATTGTATCTCAGCGTGGTGGTTTCATCTGTGACAGCATGTGCTACATAAACGAGTGGCCAAAAAGGTTTCTGAAGACATTTATTCAACAGTACAGTGATTATCAGGTAAGACAAATATGATATTGCTGTAATAATACTACTGCTGAGGGGAAATCTAGCATACAAAATATATCAGGATTCACCACCTTGTCTAATTGTTCTCACACTAATTTTAAGAGCTCTCATTGTAAGCGTGACATTGTGAGGTAATGCTCTGTTGCAAAAACATGTTTATCTTTTAAAAAATTATTTTTCTTTGATGCAACTTTTGCTCTGTGGCTTAAGAATCTGTGAAAGTCTCTCATGTTCAGCATTTGTGGCTATTAACTCAGAGATTAATGATAGTGTCTTTGGGTTTTCAGGTCAATCTATTAATTGACAATGAAGCGGAGAAGGATTACCTTTATGACGTGCTGCGGATGTACCACCAGTAAGATCTACTTTTATATATGTTGGTGTGGAATTTTACTAATATTTTTCAATTTGAAGAACTAATATTCATGATTTTAAATAGTCTTTCTATGTGCCACTGGAAAAGTAATTGAAGTAAGAGGGTTTTATCCTGTTTAATGAAATCTTGTGGTTTCGCAGCATAACCGGCAGGCAAAGGAGCATGTCTGTAATCACTTATAAAGTTACTTTGGTTCCATGACTTGGCAGTTTTTCAAAAGAGTTTGGTGGATTCATATCTGGTGGTGTGTATATATCAGGCGGAGGCTCCTGCATGATAAAACTTATGAAAAAACTTAGTTTTTAGGAAACAGGGAGAGAGCATTAATAATATTCATTAATATTTCCAAATAGTGCTTATGTGCTAGATACAAAGTTTTCGCTGATATTGCTTTTCAAAGATTTTTTGCTAACTTTTCAGATAAAAATTTTGCAACTGTCCCTCACAAAGCTGGAAAAATTTAGTCTTGGAATTTGTTTGGCATGTTTAATGACTCTGGCTTATTACAACACAATGGTAAAAAATTGGAAAGGTGATAGGCCTGTTACCAACCCTTTTGCTGAACTGATTTAAACCGCAGTTGCCTCAGACTTGTTTCATTGCAAATGACAAAAGCCCATGATCCATTGTTTTTCAGAGAAGATGAGAATATATTTTCCACTAATCATAGACAAGTGGCTCTCATGGACGTTGTTTCCATTCATATTGTAATTAAAAGCTTCTCAGCTGAGTGAAATGTATATGTTTCCATCTGATGTTTGTAGTTATGGGGGTATTCAGCTGCATATCTGATTCTGTTTCACTCAGGTCTGTCTAATTGCTTTTCCATTCATAAAGACTGTTGTTTGGAAAGCCAGTTGGTTCAGCAGATCTGAATTATTTAAAATCTTCTTGCAGTTACAAAATTAACAATGCATATGGCAACTTTTTTTTCAATTTCCATAACTGCAATGTCTTGGGCAACATTTTCAATATCTCTGTGAACTTATAATGATGATGTATCACTTCCTGGGAATACATTATTAAATATCCCAGGGCAAAAATATGTGCATTTGCTGTTGGAGTTAGCACTTAATTTCTGCTTCACTGTGAATAGTACTTCCAGAAGTATTTGACCTTGTATAGGTATTCCTGATCTGTGTTTTCAATCCCCATATCTCAGAAATATTGCATCCCAGGAAAATTTAAAGAAAGGGAACAGTAAATAATACAGGAAAAGTTTAACTAAATATTTTATAGGAACATCTCTGCTGAACCTTAGCTGTTCCTCCACTCCTGCAGCTGCACAACAAAGTATATTTTGTAGATTATAACCATCTCAGTGCCGACAATTTCAAGGAGACCACTTTGCTTAGCTCTTATCAAAGAGATGTTTGCAACAGTTTAACTTGTGTAGGTTTTGTGGATTAGTTAATCACCCTTCAAATTTGATTTTGAACAAAAAGTGGAACTTAAACAATGTCTTTGCTCTAGCTGCCGAATATTGTGATTTTTTTTTTGGTCCTGGATTGAAACAATTTGTCAGTCCTCTAAGCTCAAGAAAGGAAGGAGCTCGTAGCCTATATTTACTTACAAGGATCCCTAACTAATAAGGAAACAAAAATCCATTAGGCAGGTATGTCCAATCTGGAAAGTTATTTTCGAATGGTTCCATAAATCTTGTGAGTACTCTGAGAATGAAATTGGAGATGTCATCTATAAACATGATGTGCATGACCTTAAAAGATCATGTGAATGTATAGAAGACTTCACATGTTTTGAAGCAAGTGTTCTTTATTTACAGAAGGTTTGCTTTCTCAGGGGCTATTTTGCTTTCATCAAACCAGTATCTGCATAAATATCTCTTTTGGTAGCTTGAAAGGACATGCAAATATTAAAGCCATGTGCACAAAAACTTATAAAAACTGAGCTTTTTGTTGGGGTGTTGTTAACCTGTGTTTGTTTTGTCACTGTGTTTTTGCAGGTCTATGAATCTCCCAGTGCTTGTGGGGGACCTAAAACTGGTGATTAATGAGCCGAGCAGGTTGCCTCTGTTCGATGCTATCCGCCCACTCATCCCATTGAAACACCAGGTGGAATACGATCAGCTTACACCCAAACGATCGCGGTAAGACAATGCGAAACAGCAACAAAACAATGCAGCCAACTTAAATAAAAAACAAGAAATAATGAGTTTACTGAGGTAAATTCAGAGTAAAATATTGGTCATCTGTGTAGATTTGGGCATAGTTATTTTACTTTTGCTCTATTTGCTAGAAGTACAGTTACCTTTATTGTACTTAAATTGTTTGCCAAGCAGTTTAATCTAGTAAAAGCAGGGTAAAGGAGTCAAAATCAACGTTTTCTCATTTTTCTTGAATTTAATAATAATTAAAAAAAAATCTCATCGCTCTAACCTTCTGAAAGCAATTTCAGTGATTGCAAATATCTTTTCATATGAATAAGCTTGATGGTTTTAGTTAACACACATCCATCCAAACTTCAGTAAACTTGCTTTTTTATGCCTAAATTATATAAGAGAAAAATAATGTCTAAGTTTCATATGAAACATTATTGAGATAAGGTGTTATGCAGCTGAAAACTCAAGTGTTTTCCATTTTTGCAGAAAGCTGAAAGAGGTGAGATTGGATCGATTGAATCCTGAAGGGCTTGGATTAAGTGTAAGAGGTGGAGTGGAATTCAGCTGTGGCCTCTTCATCTCCCAGTTAGTTAAAGGAGGACAGGCAGACAATGCTGGACTTCAGGTAAGAAAATTCTATTCATGTTAGCTGCTAAGAGTTGATCTTTAACATTTGGAAATTGATTTTGCTAAGATGCTCTTTGTGTCTTCCAATAGAATTCCTAAGATAGGTAAGGCAATGCCACTGTAAATAGCATTATGCCAGTGGTGAATCAAGTAATTACAAATGTACATTTTGCTGTTTTTAATGATATGTAAACCAATTTTTTTTCTTGTTTGGGATATGCTAATTTTTGAAGGTTAAAGGTTTTTCTGGAATACTTATACTTTATGAGTAGGAACTTATATATAAGCAGATGGAAAGAAAGATTTCTGCACTGTGGAAGAGTACTTTAAGTTGCTAAGTTCTGATTAAATGTAGAACAGAACATATAAATACTAGAAGTGTTAATTCCATCTTGCATAGATATTGTTTGTGTAATGAAATGTTTACTTGAACTTTATGTATTAATTGTGGGGGTTTTGGTTTATACAATATAAGAAAGAAAATATTTTTTACTATTCCCAGTGTCCTCTGTGCTGCACTGAATTGCTCTTTCTGTGATTGAATTTTGGATACATGAACTTGCCAATGAGATTGGCAAAAATAATTATGTGTAAAAACACTGCAATACTTGTGCAGTTTGCATTAATGAAGTTTTGGGTGTTTAGTTTCTTTCAAATGTGGCATTGCTTAGGGAAGAGAGAAGTGAGAAATTGCTATGCCAAATGTCTGCATCTTTCTATCAGACTTTGACTGGAAAGGCTAATATGCCTGGCTACTTTTAACTTGTCAAGTCTGAATATTTGCTGTAAGTATTGATGGCTAAGGATTGTGTTTAACACTAGTCCAGAATATATTAGACTAGCATAATTCATTGAAGTGCTTAATTAAGCTAGCAATGTTTTTGTAGTTATGCTTCAGTATTACCTCACAAATACCTTAGATGAAAAAATAAAAATAAATATCTGTCAACAAGGCTGTCGAAGTTTCCCTGTTTGTGTCACTCATGCTGAAAGCTTTCTAAAATTTAAACTGTTCCTCTTTCTGTTTGCCTGCATGTGCATGCCCTTCTGTTTGTGCATTCATACCTATGTATCCCATTCAGAATCGCCTTTGAATTAGTTCCATCTTCTGTCAGCCTGCTCTGCACAGGTGCATGACTGGCATGCATGACAGGTGCATCCAGGGGGATGCTTTACAAACTCCTTCGAACAAAACCACAAGTTCTGTGTGTAGTTTGAGCTGAGAGGGTGTTATAGCTCAGCACAAACCTTGTGTTCTGTGTTGTCAGCCTAATTTGAGCATGGGATTTGCCAATGGACAACTGCAGAAAAGGACATTGATGCACCCTCTCAGTTTGCACTACAAAAGTTTATCATCTGCATTACACAGCAAGAATGGGAAGTGTAGACAAGGGAGCTGTTCCTGGGCTGTGGTGAGCTCAACAGGAGAGATTCCCTCTGCTTCCTTCCTCACCTGCTAGAAACTTGGGAAAAAAATCAAGACCAGTCACTTATATGGCTTTTGTAAACATCTTCTGGAAAATATTGAAAGGCACTAATGATGCTGATGAATGAAGGACTTAGTAGCCACTGCCTTAAATTGCCATTCTAATACATTGGTGTTCATGTTGCGTTGCAGCTCTGCTTCCCTGCTTGTTTCACACTAATGTTTTGACACAATCACTGCCTAAGGACTGATGTTCAGCTGTTGTGCTCTTATTAGGATGTCAGTTTTCCTGCTTTCTCTGTACACAAAAAGGCTCCTTGGCTTTCTGTAACCGAGGTCGTTGTTGGACATGTTGGTGTCAGTGAGGGGGATTGTAAAGGATCTTTGGTCTGGAATGTACAAACTCTATTGCAACTCAGAACATTGTTAGGGTTTAGCTTACAAAGTAGGGACAGTAAGGGGAAAGAATGCTTGAGGCTGATTCTGAATTTGTTAGGGTTAGATTATATGAATTCATATGGCAGACGGTGCTTTGCAGCTCCTGTAACTGCCTGGCTTCTCGTTTTTGATATGTGGTGTTAAAGCTCAGCCCAAAGTGCCTGAATAATAGGTGGCATTAGGCACTTTCTGAACCTCACTGAATAACAAGACCTGACAGGCAGCCCATTGTTCTAAATTGCTGTCTCACAGTAAAGCCAACTGCTTCTGAAATTTCACCCACCTGATTTATTTAACAAAATCTCCACACATTTTAAATCCCAAAAATGCAGTCTGAGAAAGGTGTAATGATTTTCTATTATACCATCAGTTTTACGTCCTGCTGCTTTTAAAATTTCCAGTTCAAATTGCATGTTTTCTCCTCGAGGTACTTTCCAAGTTACATTTAAATGACCAAATAATAATGAAGGTTCTCTGTGGCACTTGTAGGTTTGACCCTTTTTTGACTACAGTTTCTCTAAAAGGCACAAGTGTTTTGTCCTTCCATTAAGAAATGGACTTCATCACTCCCCCCACCCCTGCCACTGCTTTTTGATACTTGTGTGTGAGGATTCTGCTGAATACAAAGAGATTGGTGTGAATGATGAAAGTGGAAGCAGTATACAAAATGGGAAATTTGAAACAGTTGATGTTATTATATGAAGCCCTTCGATTTCCTAGAAGCACTAAATATTATATTTCTCATGGTAAAAGTTAGAAATAATAGGCATTTTACTTGAGAAAAGTTAGGTTTGCATCTTTTTTCTAAAAAATCTGTCATCTCTCTGTTGGATAGGGAAAGGGGAAACTGTGATATAATACCAAAATAATTGTTACTGTTCTACTCTGCTCAGTCCCACAGACTTTTATCTCTACAGCTCTGATTCATTAGCTTGGTATGCAGTGATACTTGTGCAAAAGTAACAAAATACATGAAACCAGCTATTAATTACCCCAATATTAGATACCATTGTTCAGGGAAAGTTGTTCAAGTACCCTAAGGAGAAGCAGTTTGCCGTATGTCTATGTATCTCCTGTAGTTCAGCCTAGATTGGGTTATTTGTAAAGCAGCCTCAGTCCTTGTCTGTCATCAATACAAATGTCATTAGGCTGAGTGAAGAGTGTTAAGTTTCAGAAATAAGATGACAGTCTAGTAAAGGAGAGTGTTAAATATATCTGTATGGGAAAAGCTCATTCCCGTACTGGAGGGAAAATAAAATATGCTTGTGTGTGCATTTATCATTTTGCAAGTGCCTCTTGGGGAGATGAGAACAGATTTGACTCAGTGAATGCTGATATCCTCAGAACAACGTGAGTTCTGCTGGTACAGAAGCCCCAGGATGGCACTGTCATTTGCAGCCCTGCAACGGGAGGTTTCTTTGTGTTAAGGCATTGCAGCCAATAACAGTAAAAAGGTTACTCTTTTAAGGAGTCAGGTTTGTGCAAACCCAAGCTCCATCCTCAGTTACAGTCTGCATGATGTGGAAGATGTGAGTAGAGGGGGGATCTTGAACTAAAAGAAAACCAAACAAAAAGCCCACTCTCCCCCTTTGCCGCATATGTAAAATCAACAGAAGATGGATAGGGTGGATGGACATGGGTTTGAATGTTTGGAACAGTCAGTTGCTTAAGCAAGTGACAGAAAGAGCTGTCAGGGATGTAACTATAAACTGCAGACCTCATGTGCTCTTCTTGTCTGATTCTGTATTTTACCACAGGTTGTCTGTTCAAAAGCCTTCATTGCTGACCTGTTTCTGCTGTTACTAAAAATCATTTTAAAAATCTGACTGTCAAGCTCTTAGGAGTGCAGGCCATTGCCCTGGATGAGATTTTTTTGGATGCCCAGCAGAGGGAGTAAATGTCCCACTGGTCAGGAGCTAGGGACCACTGTCCTGTTTTGCCTCTGCGAGCTTGTTCCGTTCTGCAGGACAGTTTTCTTTGCTTTTGTAGCGTTCTGATGCTGTGTTGTGTCAGACAAAAATCCTCAGCTTCGGTGGAAAGTGGGACCATGAGCAGTGCTGGTATAGAAGACATGGTAATGTTTTGTGCAGTGTTGCAGAGAATGAGACACTTCCCAGAAGGATTAGAAAAGCTTGTGAAAGAAATAGATACATTGGTGGTTTCTTTGGTATTTTGTTTGTGCTCTTTTTTTTTTTTCAATTCACTAGATCAGTCGGAAGATTCAAGGCATCATTACAATATGAAAAAAGGCAGAAGGTGATAGCAACCCTAATGTCCTGTCACACAATGTCGAGTCCCTTTGTGTGTTAAAGTCTCTAGAACACAGGCTATGCTGAGGACTTTCTACTTCCAGTTCCACTCAGTCCTCTCATATAAAATGAAAGCACAGAGCCTCTTGTAAAGTAATTGTAGATTTTTTTAAAATGAGCTTGATAATGCATTTCACCTAAATTTTGATGAATAAAAATATAGCTCCTTTAGCTTTGCTGAAACTTGAAATCAGCCTAATGCAGATAGCAGCATGGAAAACTTAAGCCTAAAGTGAAATTTGGAAGCTTGATACTTGAGTCTTTAAATGGAACATTTTAGGTGATCATTAACTAGGGATAATGCTGCCATGAAACCAGACACATTTGTGAAGAGGCACGCAAAGTTTCATTGACTGAGAACAAAATCCCATGCTGTTGATGTTAATAAGAAAAGTCTCAAATACATTTTTCATAACAAATATTCACAATAGTTCAGAGGAAATGCTACTGGAAAGGATCCAAAGTATTTGGCTTTGTCCGTGTGGAGATCAGAGGTATAAGATGATATGGTTGATGGTTTGTTAAGGTAATTTCATGGTAATCATTTGTGTATCTTACTGTGCAGTGGATTGATCTGCCTTGATAGTGGAAGAAATCATGCACTAATTTTCATACAGCCACATCACATGGTTCGCCTCAAGTAAAAGTCTTTGCTTATGGTGCTCCAGCCAGGACCTGGCATTTTTCATTGTAATCTTGAGGAGATAATAAGGCACTACCTAAAATGAAGTAGGCATTATCTTCATCACTGATTCCTTCTCAGCCTAGCTGGGTAGAAGGATCATTGGGCAGAGTTCATAAGAACTTGGAAAATTCTCTCTAGTCATCATAGCATATCAAATTTGGATTTATATTAGAGGAAGAGAAACTTTTTGATTGTACTTTGATAAATAAGATTTGAAATTTTATAGAAGTGACTGAAAGCCCCCTGTCAATTCTATACTATTAAATTGAACATTGCCAGGGAACGTCCTTGGGGTGCTGCCATTGGATTGCCAATAAATGTTAGCGGGGTCCCCAAATAAAGACAAAGAGGTAAAATCCCTTAAAATAATGCATTTTCTCAATCCAGAATCAGGCAAGCTAAAAAGACTAAGTTTAGTTTCCTATTGATCAAATATATTAAGGAAGGTATCTCAGAAAACATACGGTAAAAGCAAACTTTAACTTCTGAAGTATACATCAAGAAAATAACTCTAAAATTATTGGACTCTTGTTTTTAAGGTAATCTGTGGAGTACAAATCTGATGTATAGTAGACAGTATTCGTAAAATTGTTATTTGGCCATTAATTTGCTCTTTTGGTGTTTGGTATTAATTCAAAACAAATACAGGTAAGTCTGATCTGACATTACCTGAGATCCAGAAAGTATTCATGAATTGACGTGATCTAACCTGTGCATCAAAGTTATTGCCAGATTGCATTCAATCTTAAAAGCTTCTAAAATTATTAACTCACAATTACTTTTTCTTTTTCCTTCCATTTTTGAGGTTGGAGATGAGATAGTGCGCATAAATGGATATTCCATTTCTTCATGCACACACGAAGAAGTCATCAACCTCATTCGTACAAAGAAAATCGTGTCCATAAAAGTTAGACGTAAGTAACACAAAAAATCACCTCTATCACCAATGATTGCTATTAATGAATTGCTTGTGGTCTGCAGAAACCTAACAAAGTATTTTTCTTTTTCAGATGTTGGCATGATACCTGTCAAAAGGTAACAGCTTTTCGTTTGGAAACAGATTCATTTTTGCACAGCCTCTTATATCTCAAGAATCTGTGTTTAATTATGAAAATGTGTGAATGCTGATTAAAATGTCACATCCTTTTTAATGAACAGGCAGATGTCTTGCTTGATGAATCTGATATTATACCAGTGCCTACTTAAATGAACCAATTTCTATTTCCTCATTTGTCACAGATATCTCCTGGAAATTCAATTATCAATGCACCTAGCTTAGCAGAGAGCTCCACTGCTTCTTTGTGTATGTAGCATTTGATGATGGCTTCAGAGTTTAGACAAATTTAAAATTGTTTTGATCTTCTAATTTTTGTTGAAAAGCTGAATCTTTAAGGGGAATGTTAATGACAGGAGGTGTCGCTCTGCATAGCCATTTGTGTAAGATGGTTGAGTGGTTATGGTTCATTTTACAGTCTTCCTCTGAGTTTCCTAAAATTGTTTCACCTGAGATGTCTTTATCAATTTTATATTCTACCTTTACTAGCCCCAATAATTTTACTCTTGTTTAATGTTCTATTTAAATTGTTGGAAAATAAACCAAATGTGAATGGTATCCAAAGAAAGTTGTGGATGCAAAACAGAAGGCTCCATTCCAAAGTAGCTCCTGGAATACATTGACATTTATTTTGTCCCATTATTTAAATTATTTTTTTCCTTTCAGTTCACCGGATGAACCCCTTAAATGGCAATATGTGGATCAGTTTGTGTCAGAGTCTGGGGTAAGAGCTCAATATTTTGTTAAATGTCTTCTGGGGAATCTGTAATGGTTCTGAAGCATTTTCTCATCTGACCTTATCAGAGAAGCTATTGTATGCGTTACTATAATACAATATCTTGTTGAAAGTATTCTGTGAGGAATATCTTTTGTGATATGGAATTATTCTAGAGCTATTAGGTAAGGAAAGGGCAGGACACAAATGAAATTACTTTTACTCAATAATTGGTTCTTCATTTTGCTTGAGCTTATTAACTTCCCAGGCTGTAGTTCTACTGCATAAATCTTTATCAGATTATTTGGCCTATTTTAGGCATATTAGTGGAGGAATTACAACTTTGAATGCAAGTGTCTTCTAAGGGTTGCAGAAGTGAAAAGAAACACTGCAATTACTGTTCTTTTGCTTTCAGGAAGAAATACTTACTTAAATAGTGAGCCTTATCATGTATTTCTCCAACCCTTTTGTCAGGGAACAATAATCTAAATTATTATTTTTCCATATCACTTTCCTCTAATTTTCCTCCACTCTCTTTTCTGAAGACAAAATTTGACTATTTAAGTAATCATCTGCTAACAGGTAAGTTCAGTCTTTCACCTCAGCCATGCAGCTCCACTGAAATGACTCTACCTCACTTTGATTTCCAGCAGGATAGGACCTTGGAGCCTTGAATAGGACCTTGAATCTTATCTTGATGCTGGCTGGGATTCATCCTGGTTACATGAAATTTTATAGTAGTCTTGATATGAATTCAAGACAGAATTAACATCTGCAGCATTGTTAATCCCTCTGCAGGAAGCAAAGGGCAGTGTTGCTGGACTTGCTTCTTCTGGAGGGAGAGACAATAAAGAGAAGAAAGTCTTCATTAGCTTGATTGGTACAAAAGGCATGGGATGCAGGTGGGTATGCATTTTTTATTTAATGTCACTGTTTTTTTAAAGGAGACACTCAAGGCAGTTATTTCCATCTTTCTTGGATATGATATCAGGAAAATAAGAATCCAGGCTGGATCAGGAAGGCAAACTAACAGAAGGGTATCTGTGGCACATATTACATATTTTTAGGCAAAGTGTAAGTTCCTTTGTTAAAAGTTCTGTCATGAAGAAAAAAACTTTAAAATTTAAAAATAAGAGTGGACTGAAAGTGCCTTAGTACAACTTGTCATGGAATTGGATCTTTTAAATGTTTTTACATTTTTAAATACTTAAAAGTGCTGTTCAGTGATATAGCAAATTCCAGCACTTCCCACTGTCAGGTTTGGTCTCTGCCTTCTCTGACTCTTTTCAGAACTAAAACACCATCACAAAGCTACATCCACCTCCTAAAATTAATCTTGAATTTGTGAGATATTTTAGAAATATGATTCTGGGATTCTTGGACTCTTTGCAATACTTATGGAGGTTTTGGAGTAGAAAGGATATTGTAGGATTTATTATATTTAGAAATATATAGTTGTGATTATCTGGACTTTTTTCTCCTGTAATTTGGAGGATGTAAAGGTTTTTAAAAAATAATTTACAAACCTGGAGAGGTGGCTCAGCATCACTCATGGAATATATAATCTACAAAATAGTTTCTGTATCTAGGTCCAGCTTAGATTGCAGCTTAAAGTTCCTGAGCTAGATGTTGGCATCTGGATGAAACATCCTTCTTGCTTCTAATAAGTAATCCTGACAAAATAACAATGTTTTATACATACAGTATCTAGCAGTTCAGTGAATAATTAGTAATTCTTCATTGTGTTGCTTGCTCACTTTCAGATATCATTAGTGCCCCAGTCCTTTAGACAGTGTAGGTCAGCATACATGTAAGTTTCAGTGTGTAAAGCAAAATACAGAAGCTTGAATATTTTTTCTTTAAGGTTTTTCTTTTAAACCAGTTTTTTGGTGTAGAGAATAGGAAAATAGGATGAAAACCATTGTGTGTGTACTGGTAAGTTTTGGTGTTTGTTTCAGAATTGCCTAATACCATAAATATTTTTCAAGCAAAAAAAAAAATTACAAGGAAACAACTAAAACTACTCATTGTATTACACTGTATTCCTCATAAATATTATTCTATAAATGTTATCCAATTAATGTTTGGGATATTTTACATTTCCAGTATTTCCAGTGGTCCAACACAAAAACCAGGCATTTTTATCAGCAATGTTAAGCCAGGTTCTCTTTCAGCAGAGGTGGGCTTAGAGGTAAGTTTACCACCTTCCAAGGTAGGTACCACAAGGAATTCTTCTTTTGTATTGACAACTCCAAGGATTCCTGGGAATTTTTTCCCCATGGGAAAGAAATATCTGGTGATCACATTTCAAACAAAGCTAGTTTTCTAAAATTTTAAGAATATGAGTGACCTGGGTCAGACCAATATTCCTTCAAGCTCAGGGTTTGATCCCAAACAGTGGCAATAGCAGATCCCAGTATGGGAGTATGTGCAAGCCTGAAAGGTTTCCAGTCTGTTTCCCTTGCACTCTTCCAGTACCCATGATTGTTGTGTGAAGGGTATTAGAGAGCACATTTCTTTCTGTTTTCATGGAACATATGTATTAACTTAGCATCTGTACAAAAATTTGCTTTAATTCCTTTAGGTTGGTGACCAGATTGTTGAGGTGAATGGAGTGGACTTTTCTAATGTGGATCACAAAGAGGTAAAATCAAGTCTTCTTAATTCCCTGGATTTTTAGTTGTCAGCTTATTAAGCATCTGTCCTGTTTTCCTGTCCACAAAAAGTATGTTCTGATTCTGGGCTATTAACTCGAGGGGTTATGTATTGAACATGGATTTTGGATTTTTGCATACTTCTCACTCTATTTAGTTCTGGAAATTCTAGCCTTGGTAACGAGCATTATACTGGCCTTTTATCACTTCCTTCACACTGATTTTTGTTTTGTTTTAATTTGCAGGCTGTCAGAGTGCTCAAGAGCAGCCGTACTTTGACTATTTCTGTGGTAGCAGGCGCTGTAAGTAGTATACTTGTAAAAGCAGAACATTTGTAAGCAGAAAATTGCTATGTAAGTAAATAAATGGTAAAAATAAATGGATAAAAACAAAAGCTGTGTTTCTGTATAAGACCTATACCTCTGTCAAACCAGTGCAGCTTTGAGTGGCATGTTATTCCTCCATACCACACCAAGTATTGTCAAATAAAACATGATTGTGGGCCAATGCAAAATCATTTCCTTGACAAGGAATGGAAATTGAATTTATTGTAATGGTCTCTCATGTTTGAGAGCTTCTGTTCTCATAGATATCTGCTTCTGCTGAAACATGAAAGGTGAATTGGATTGGAGACAAATAATTTTTAATCCTGAATAGCTGATGCCTTAGTCTTATTCCAAATGAGTTCCTTTTGTAACTGTTTATCTGATCTCATTAGTGTATTGACACACTGAAAATTGCTCAGTTTTTCATTTCCACTGTTCTGTGCAAGAGAACCCTTTGGGGTCTAATCTAAAGCCAGCTGAAATTAATTAAATCTTCCCTCTGTCTTCATTGTGACTTTCAATAAATGTTTTAATGTTTTTACTGCTTTAATCCTTCTTATAGAAAGTATGTGGTTGTATACAAGAGGATAATCAAGTTCCATAGACTAATCAAAGACCATGTTTTCTAATTGCCCTGCAACTGAATTAAGTAGGGGGGGAAAAAAGATTGAATAAGTCACTTCAGCTACTTCCTAAGGGCCCATGTATACTGTGTAGCTACATTAAGGAATTAATAGTTTATTTGAGCTACTCTTAGAGTAACAAAAGATGAAGTTGTCCAAAGGCACTGTAGAGATTATTTAGACAAATACTCTGGGCTGGTTGATTACGCTCCAGGAATTCAACATCCTAAGGACTTAGTTTCAGCTCCCAGTTATGTTAACAACGTTAAAAATATGACATCTACCTCAGCATGCATCACTGGGGTGGTATCCTTAAAATGGCAAATTGTTGCTATGGAACCCCTCTGTTCCTCACTCCTTCACCTTGCATCATCATCTCTATAGACATCTTTGACTGGAGAACAGATTGCATAAGGAAATAGTTTCCCTACTATGGTGCAAAGACATTCCTCAATGCCTGGTTTTGTTCAAGATGTCTACTTTGCACTTTAAAGACAGGAAAAATCCTATATTGCTAATTAACATGGGATTTTAATTCCAGAAATGAAAATTAGATCAATGTTATCAAAGTGTTCTACCTGTAGCAATATGGAAATATCTTTCTTGAGCAGAAAATACTGCTAGTGTCTTAATTGTAAAGCAAATGAAACAGGAACCAACTGAAACACATAAACTGAACAAACTGAAATACATAAAACCAACTGAAATACATATACTGTACAGTGTTTTGGGGATGTACATTCCCTATATTTGGGTTCCAGAATGATGACACATTCCTGCAGCAGCTAGGCATAAGATCATTAAAACACAGTAACTGTGTAGTTGTCTTCACACTGGGAATCATTTAGTCTTCTGTTCTCTGGCATTTCATTGCTCAGTGAGGTTTCAAGAAAGTACAATGTGACTTTTTTTCTGAGTGACACCCTGAGCATAAATTCGGCATGACCCCTATGGTGTTGTTGCTGACTTCAGTAGTTGCAAACGTTGTCTGAGGTGTTTTGTACATAATAACTGAGAGGCTGAAACTAGAATAGCTCCTTGGAGTAAGCAGTCAGGTCTTTGAGGATCTTCCAGAATGTGTTCCTCAGGAAGAGCAATGTGAGGAAATGGCAGATGTGCTGTGGATGCTGACAGTCTGGTCAGAGAGAAAGTCAGATAAACTTTCTCAAGCTCCCCCAGAGTAATGCCTGGGAAAGTTTATTTGACCAGACTGTCAGCATCCACAGATGTGCTACTGTGTAATTGGGTTTGAATTATTTCCAAGAAGAACTGCATTAATGAGATATTTTCACAACTGATGGGGGTGGTGGTTTTGATTGCAGGGCAAGGAGCTGTTCATGACTGAAGAAGAAAGGCAAAGAGAAGCACGTCTCCGTGAGCAGGAACGCCAGGAGTTAATGCATCAGAAGCGGCTTGCACTGGAGACCAACAAAATCCTCAAAGAACAGCAAGAGAAAGAGAGATTGTGAGAACTCTCTAGGACAGCCTGAAAAATTTAGCTTAGGTTTGGAGAGGGCATGGAAGACAGGAACACATAATTATTTCTGTGATATTTCTCACAGAAGAGTTGAGAAGATTCTCAGATTGTTTTGCTTTTGCAGAGTCTCTGCTCATGAAATGTTTGTCCTGTGATGCTCTTGATATTCTGAGCTTTCAAAACTGGTAGCATTGAAAGCCATCTTGAGTAGAAGGGTTACGCTGCTCCCCGACTGTCATACCCCAATGATTCAGTGTGATATTTGTTATTTTCCTGATGCTATTCATTCATGCTTTATTTTTAGCAAGACAGTTAGAAATTTTAAACTCGTACAAAAACACACTATAGTCTTGCCTCAGAAGTAGGTAGTGACTTAAAGAAATAAGTAGATGATATGCCCTTATAATCCCTGTGGTCAGGAATGTCCTCAGGGTTCCTAGGAAACCATACTGAACCTTTGGTGTCTTAAAGATGACTTTTTAAACAGCATTTTCTCCCTCCACAAATGTATTTACTGTTTTTAACTTTAACTAACTATATGCTGACACACTTTGTTCAGGTTCTTACTCAGAAAATACTATTTTTATCGTGTTGTCCTAATTCCACTTATTATAGAAGAAAGCTGGAGATTTCCCAGAAGGCTGCAGAGGAAGAGGAGAGATATCGCAGAGAAATAGAGCAGTGAGTAAAACCTTACACAAGCAATGTACCACCTGGAAAAGGGTCCCTTGTGTATTAGACTAGATCTGGCTGAAAACATTCTGCATGTTGCTTTCAAATAAAATTGTGTAGTATTTCCATTTAGCTAAATGTAGGATCCAGTACATATCAGTAAGTACACTGCAGATAAAGAATAGGAAACTGATCTGAAAATCAGCACCTATAAACATGAGGATTATAAATAAACATGAGGCAGTAATAAATTCAGTATGAAGTTGAGAACTTGTTTTAAAAGTATTATTAATATATAGAGAAACTTAAGATTAAGGAAATTCTGTGCCCCAGAACTTGTTTACTTTGCTGTCACTGAAACACTAAACTTAATTCTAAGAGGAAAAAAGCAGTTCTGCTAAGAAACAGATCAGTACTGTATTTTTGACTTAAGCATTCTTTTACATTTGGAAGTTTGAAATTAACCAGTTGTTATCACAGTAATTAACTTTCCTTCTAAATGATGCTGGGAAATTGCATGAAAATGCAAATTGCAGAGTAATATCTGTTTTGATTCAGCCTTTTAAGGCTAGAATTGACCCTGAAGTCTTTGGCTTTGCCTCTTTGACATATTAAGGGGTTTTAATAAATTTAATTCATTTAAGTCTCTTTTCATGTATCTGTATTAGTTAAAATTTTCTGATAGAAAAAGAGCAGGGAATTCTGAATTTGTAAGGTGCATAAAGAAATATATTCCCCAACTGTCACAAGAGAAAAATTTTCTGGCAGTCCTGCTGTGGGCTCTACAGCAGCACATGGATGAATTCTTATGCATTTCCCTTTTCTGATCCCAGGGAGTTGATAGCATCCAGTTCTTTATTTGTGGCCTATATAGAAATTCCTGCAATAGCCAAAAGCTGCTATAAAAGCAGTCCATCACAGGTGAAGGCTGATTCTGTTCTCCAAATCTAGATTGCCTGTCTGTTATAATGGATGTTGGATGTCTGCTGTGTTGTTCTGCACTAAGAGCAGCTTTACTCACTCAGGGAGGGCTTTCATGCCCTGAGGGCTGCTCAGTGTAAAGTCTAGCACAGATTTATATTTGCTTGTATAATTTTTAAGTGTTGCTCAGGCATTTTTAAGCTTTTCCATATCACAAACTGTTAAGTCAGTGTTAATCTCCTGGGTGAGGAAGAGAGAGAATGGTGGTAGAGGAACCTAGACGAAATCTAAAGCTGAGATTTAATGAGCAGTTGTGGCAGGCTAAAATACAATGTTTTTCTGTATTAATTGTTTGTGAGTATCATGCCTTGTCTTCTTTTAAGAATCCTTTCTGCAGGAGTTCCTTGTCTAAAGTCTCTGTGCCCTTTTTTGGTGTCCTGCATTTGAAAAAATTTCATGTATGCCTAAATGGCAGAGGTCCCTAACTCTATGTACTGCAAGTTACATTGTAACACCAACTTTTAAAAACTAAAATTAAATTAAAAAACATTCTGTCCATTGTTCCCTGACAATGCCTCTAAATTTAAATAGTGAGCTCAGCTACAGATTTAAGAGGGTTTTGACACCATGTGAATATTTTTTCAATTTACTTTAGCTAATTTAGAAATGCAAAAGATAATCCAAATATAGTTAGCATCATATATGTCTAAGACCTGGTAAATTTTGGCACCACATTATCAGTTCAAGGCAAGCTATAGTCAAGAATTGATCTCGGATCATTTAAGGTAACATATATGAAGCTATATGTTGTTGGGATATTCAGCACTTCTGCTGTGACATAGTTGGTATTTGCTGAATTTTTGTTTGAAATGTATTCTCTGATAAAAGTGCCATACTAGGTAATTTACTTGTTTTGCATGCTCTTGTCCTGAAATGTGACACTCTGCAGCACCCCCATTTTCTATCTGTACCAGTCTATTCCCCTCGTCTCTTTTTTATTTTTTCCCTTTTTTTTTCCCTGGAATATGGAATTTAATATTATTTCCATTTCAACAGTATTTCTTTCTTTTTTGGAAGAGTCACTTTTTATGGCAACCTGGAACTATGTGTTTAGGAAGTAATCATCAAAATAGATTTAAAGATAGAGACAGGAGTCACATGGTTTTTAGGTATAATTTGCCATTGTGACATCTGATTTACGTGTATGGTAGGTATTCTTTCACTCAGTGTTTCAGTTTTTCTAATAAGTAGTTCCAGTCCTAAAAATTGCTAAGTGAGAGATGTTTTTTATTTCATTCAAGGTGACAGTCAGTGCTGTAGTGTGTCACTCATGGCTTAGTATCTTTGCAGGTCTTTATATAACAGGCCTTAGAAGTCCAGATATTAAATAAGAATATCTTCTTACACTGTACTTTACAAATTATTTTAGTAGCTTAGTAAGCAAAATGGATTGATGAGAAGAATTCAGTTATGAGGAAGGAGCAGTTTATTGTGCTTTATATTCAAGAGAAAAAAACAATACGCTGAAAAATTATAATGGTAATGAATATATACTGGTGATGTCGGTTTTGTACTCAATGTCTAACTGCATTTGTTTCCTCTAGGATAACAGCAGAGGAAGAGAAATTTAAAAAGGAGTGGGAAGAAGACTGGGGTCCTAAAGAACCACCCAAGTCTCTAAAAACTGTAACTGCAGAAGTGCACTCTGCCCCTCGTTCCAAACACAAAAGTAAGTAATTGATGTCAAATTGCCTCCTATTTTTCTCAGACACATCACTGAGCTCTATTGAATATACCACTAGTTTGTCTCCACGTTAAGCTAGCTATGAATTGGTTATTTTCAGAAGACTGGAAGCATATAATAAATCAATTAAATAATTCTTATTTAACAGGTACCTATCTTGCAACATGTACATCCATTCGCATAGTCATGGCTTTCAACAATCAGCAGCAGAAAAAAAAAATAATAAAGCTTACTAAGAAATGGTCTGAAGCATCAACCTTGGGAATTTGTTGCATTGTTTTGCATGTTTTTTCTGTTCAGTGTTTACCTGTCAGCCTTTTCCCCATTTGGCTTGGGATATTAAAGATCACCTTCTTCCAACCCTCTGCTCTGCCATGGGTGGGGACAACTTCCACTAGACTAAGTTGTTCAAAGCCCTTTCCAAACTGGCCTTGAACACTGCCAGGGATGGGACACCCACCACCCACCCTGGGAAACCTGTTCCAGTGCCTCACAGTAAAGCATTTCTTCCTAGTATCTAATCTAAATTTATCCTCTTTTCGTTTAAAGCCATTCTCCCTTGTCCTGTCACTACATGCCCTTTTAAAAAGCTCCTTTTCAGTTTTCTGGTGGCCCCTTTTAGTTACCAAAAGGCTCACCTCAGGTCTCCCAACAGCCTTCTCTTCTCCAGGCTGAACAGCCTTAACTCCCCCAGCCTTTCCTCATAGCAGAGGTGCTCCAGCCCTCTGATCATCTTCATGGTCCTCTGCTGGACCCATTCTGACAGGCCCAGTCCATCTTATGTTGGGAGCCCCAGAGCTGGATGCAGCACTCCAGGAGGGGTCTCATGGAAGCAGAGTAGGGAAGCAGAACTCCCTCCCTTGCCCTGCTGCCCATGCTGCTGAGACAGAATAAAAATTTTCCAGAGTAGAAATCTATTTTGATTTAGGTGAAATGTACATCTTTAAATTAAGTCTGTAGCTTGCTGTTTAGTCTGACTGCCTGTTCTCTTGAAAAGCCTGTGCTTGGAGGGACTGCTTCAGCCAAAGGACAAGAGATAAGGAGAGAGGAGGGAAGAGGGAAGCAGACAGGGCAAGGCAACCTGACCTAAGAGTTCCTTCTGAAGAATTAGTAGCAAGTGTCACATGAAATCAGTAGAATGAATATGTATGAACCTATTGTGAAATTGTATACATATGCATTTGAGAGAGAGAGATAAAAAGAGACCTGAAGTTCCCAGAAGTACACGTGTCATTTTAGGGGAACGATTCCCATAAGTGTCCAGCACTGTAATAAACATACTGGCTTCACAACTTTCACACAGTTGTTGAGTTTTTGATCTTCTCCGCAAAACACTGCTCCTGATGCAGCCTAGGATGCTGCTGGCTGTCTGATTTGCTTGTCAAAAAGGAATTAAGAGAGTTGGAGCTTAGCTGGCAGCTAAGAAGCTAAATTGGAAGCTGCAAATTGTATGTGGAGAGTGTACTAAAATTATATTGTGCAAAGAAAAATGTGGAAAGTTCTTGTTTCATAATTTATAGGAGACCTGGGCCAATTCCTAACCTGATGTTATTTTATTATATTATTTGGTCAGTGACTTTGGGGAAGTCTGCTGATGGTTCCACTACAGGAAAAGCCACCAAACTCTTCAGGCTTCCCTTCACCACATAGCAGACCAATTGTCCACACATAGATTCTAACAGCTATTCAGGACTGGAAGAGGTTTGAGATTGTTTTAAGTAGGCCCTTTTTTTTAACAGTTCTGTAGAAAAACATCCCATCACTTACTACATTTTTTGTTTCACGGAAACCTCTAGTCACACAGTCCTGATCTCTTTTTCATTTCATGGGAACCTCCAATTGCTGTCACTTCTGTCCCCTCACCCCTTTCCTCCTTTATTTCTCTAGAAGATTTAAAGGGAGTTGCACATGATCAACTTGAAACAGATGACATGGATGAAGTGAACATGAAGCAGGACAAACAGGTTTGCCACTCAGCCCTGACTTCCTATCCTGATTCAGATTCTTCCTGTGTCTCACCTCCTCCTGACAGTCAGTCTTGGTATTCAACTGACCTAGAGCAATATGTGTGGTCCTCTAGTAAATGATGATAGATTTTGACACTGCTGCTGTCACTGCATTTAAAGATAACCTTGATATGAAATCTTAACCCTAGAAACGTGGACTATATTGAGTGCTCTGTGTTAGCAGTGTTTCTTATACAAAGTTATGGAAATATTTTCTTTTGTATGCTTTTACTTAGCAATATATTTTATAATAGTTATGTACCTGTCTTGAAGTATTTTGTCCTGAGAAATGGAGTTTTCATATCTCCTCAAAAGACATGTTCTGCCACAAGCTTGAATGAGTTTGAATACCTGTTTAACTTTCATAAGGCTTGCTAAAACTACTGTAAAGTAGGGGTGTGACCATAGAAATCCTAGCAATGGCCTGTGTGGTTCTGTAGGAAGATTGCTTGT
The DNA here is from genome assembly GCA_034509185.1 of Euphonia xanthogaster. Taxonomy (NCBI): domain Eukaryota; kingdom Metazoa; phylum Chordata; class Aves; order Passeriformes; family Fringillidae; genus Euphonia; species Euphonia xanthogaster. The sequence goes on along the minus strand of JAYDZK010000268.1, from coordinate 13,097,015 downwards.
TGCATTTTCTTTGTTTGGCATAAAATGTGTATCATTAAAATAAGGGAAGCCTATGACTAAATGTTCTAGAACCATTTATCAAGAATTTAGCTAAGAACTTGTCATGTAATATTAAACTTCTGGTGTTGCGCCTTCAAATAAATTTTAATTAGTTACACATATCAGCATTGATTGGTCTGAGTACGAGCCTCTCCTTGGCTTTTCTTCAAAAAACAACTTTTCCTTTACCTTTTGTAGCTTTTGGATGGTTTTACCGGTATGAAGGAAAATTTCCCACAATCCGTAAGGTACAAAGTTTGAAATGTGAATGTGTTTGCTGTGTGCTTGTTTGAATTGGAATTCCTCCTTTTTCTTCTTCTCTGCTATTAGTAAACATTCTTTATAGTTAAATGTTCCTTCTTTTAACCTGTGCACAAATTAAGATGCCTTTGGGATGCATGTGTCTAGGACTTCGTGCTTTTGAGTCCTTCAGGCTCTGGGTTCTGCCATGTGCAGAGGGAATTGTATAACAATACTTTGCAGGTGTTTATTACAGATGGGCAGTGCATGTCTTCATGTTCTCCAAAAGTCCTCAGAATCGTGTGTATATAAAAACAGTAGAGACAAAAGTTATCCAGTTATACCTTTGCAAATCTCCTTGTAGGAGGAGTGCTGAAGGCAAAAGGCTTTTAGGCATGCACATATGAGCAAAAAAAAAGTTAATCTTTAAGCTGATAGAATACTTCTGTATGGAATACTGCTGAGGTATTGCAGTTTCAATTTATGAGTTTCAAATAATATTTTATACTTGGTGTCGCTTCCTTTTCTTTATTTCTTGCAATGTATATTAGCCATATTATAGGGGGTTGCTGTTGTGTTGAGTTGTGTGCTTTAGTGATGGTTTTTTGCTAATTAACTGTGGTAAAAGTGCCATGAAGATTTTGTGTGTGTATCTGGCAAGAACTCAAGGTTTCAGAGGAGGTCAGGACTGTTTCTGACAGATAAAGTATTTGTGTCACTGTTTAGGACTATTAATTGCACCTTCTGTGTGCCCAGGATATACCTGCTCCCCTTAAAAGAGATCAGGAGAAGATGGTGCATTCCAATAGCTTTTTGTACTGCTAGTGACTGTAAATCATCATGGATCTGTAACCTCTGGGAAAGCCAGGGCAGTTAGGATTTTTATCTGAAAATTATAAATGCATGCTGTGGAAGCTCTTCACTCAAAGAGGGTAATATTTGGGGTTGCTGCTGACAACTATAGTTTAGAGAATGCCCAAATACCTCTTCATATACTAATGATCTTAACATAATTCCTGTTGAACTTTACCACATTGTGTGCACTGGAAGCTTGAAAAGGTTTTATTTTCAATCATTTGCTTTTGGCAGTGGTGAATTTCTGTCCTACTCCCTATTGCTAATGATTTTTTGTTTGTTTTAAAAACAATATTTCACTCTGTATTAAAAATGTCTATAATAGGAAGTAAAGTGAATCCATGGGGAAAATTGTAGGAAAGGATGAATCATCCTGTTGCATCTGAATGCTGTGAGTGCAGCTAAGACAGTCAGATATATGTTCATGTTCTAGAGGACTTTGGCTTGTGTACTGCTTAGTGAGCTTTAAATTCAGTAATTCTTCAAATGTTGATACCTAGCAAGTTGACCTGCCTGATGTTACATCTAGCAGACAGTACTAAATGTATCTTTGAATTTTTAAAGAGGATGATATCGGCAATTGTTGTTAAGGTAAAAACTAATTAGCCCTGAAATAGACCACAGAATTAGGTTTATGTTAGAATATTAGTGTGGAAAGCTAGATGTTTTTAGTTAAGCTTTATTTCCAATGTTTCTGGGGTTCCTTTTCCCTGTCCTCCCTAAAACACCACTACCATATAACCATGAAGCAATAGACCACATCCCACAGAACTCAGCAGTACAAAGTTCCAGTTAACTGCTTGGCTGGGGGAATTGGCTTCTGTGGCTGCCAGGGAAAATGTCTGTTCTCCAAGGCTTTGCTATCAATATTAACGTGCAAAAGGTGAAAGGAAGACAAATAATGCTATTTAATGTGAAACAGTTCGTGGTGGTTTTAGGAATTCAAAGCAAGGAAAGTCAATAGCTGATGATGATGATGATGAGAACAAAATCAAACCTGAAGCACAGCCTTTCTGGCTGTGGCAGTAATTGCCAATAAGTAGCCACCTGCTACTCTGTTTTACTTTTCATAAATAAAATGAGAACATGGCATTTCCAAAATTAACTAAGTCCTACCTGTACAAATGTGAAAGGGCAGCAGAAATGTAACATCACTAAAGAAGAAATAAGGAGCAAAATAAGAAATAAGTGTTTGTTTTGAAGACAACAGGAACAGAGGCTTCCAAACGACTATGTAGCTTTTCCCTTTGTTTTTATCCTACATCTAAAATTTTAGAGTCACTTTGTGCTGTATCATTTAACTCATCTGAGTACATTTTACCCAGTGCTTGTAGGAGCTACATGGTTTTTTGTGATGTAGTGTTCCTACTTGGAAGCAGGAACTCAGTTTCTGCACTGATCTAAACTTTTCCATTATAATTCTTTATTTCAGTTTTATTAGGGGATGAAATGCTGATTTTAGGGCATATGCATGAAGCTGTTGTATGCATGGACTATGCACATCTGCTATACATGAGCATCTGTCACAGGAAAGCAATCATTCATATATTTATATATAAATGCCAAAACAGAAAGATGGCAATTTAAGACACAACCAAAACTGTTTGAATATTCAAAGTTTTGTAGTGGGCCTGTGTGCCCTAAAGTTGTAACTTTGCAGAGGAACAAAAAAGTTGAATTCTCTGGTCTCATCCAGCTTATGTTAGGGGGGCACAAGCCCTCCAAAAAGTTTGAATTTCCTGCAAATTGCTGGGTAAACAAATTTTGGATTTTCTTTTAAAAAACCATCCCTATACTTGCATAGACTGTAATTAATTTTTCAAGGCAGACCCTCATGTAGCAAGATTGAAGTTTCTGGTGGTTTTAGCTGATGTAAAAATTTCTGTTACAAAACCTTCCCAGAAAGGGAAAGAACGAAAGAAGTCAAAAAGTGATAGTTTTTGTGAACAGAAGAAGAATAAAAAAGAAATGGAGTTTGAGCAAAAACTTGCCAAAGAGAAAGAAGGAATGCTGGAGAAAGAAAAACAATTGAAAATAAATCGTCTTGTGCAAGAGGTATGTTGTGATCTATCAACTTCAAAGCTATATTGAAAGAAAATTAAATGGATTTTTAGTGGAATTATTTTAGCAGGACACTTGTTTACTTACTCAAAGATAATGAAGTTTTGAAAACTGTTTTACTGCAAAATTCCATTGCCACATTTTCTTATTTCTAGTCAGCTTTTGCCTAAATGAGGATATCTCTGCAGTTGTGTCCATGTGTAGTGATGAATTTACTGAAAAACAGCAAAATAGGGAATCCTTAAAAGTACTATTTTTTTTAAAACTCTTTTAGGTGGCATTTCATAGTTTTGAAACATATTTGTCTTATGACCATACCTATAACCTTTTCTAATGCACCAATGTTAATGGTCAAGGTATCTGAGACAGAACGAGAAGACCTGGAAGAATCAGAAAAGGTGCAGCACTGGGTGGAAAGACTTTGTCAAACACGGTTAGAACAGATCTCCTCTGTGGAGAATGAGTCTCCTGAGGTAAAATTCTAGCTTTTCCATATATTGCATGATCTCAAAGTAAATGAAAGTTGCCTTCTAAAAGCAACAGGTTTTACCAGTGAAAAAATCTGTATTTTTATTTCCCCCTCAATCCTTTCTAAGGGGGGGGGGGGGGAAGTCAATAATTGACGACTTACAATCTATAGAATTTGCATTTCCTATATTTTATGAAAATAGAAACATTATTTTAATGAACTGATTGCATTTTGTCCTTTTTAACTCTATTATCACCGCTAAATTAACAGTTTTATTGTCTCATTAAATATTTGGGCTAGGTGGGACATGCTACCAGTAAAAAACGCTGGATCCAGCTATATTTATTAGTATCACATGAATATAAGAACTTGATTGATGATGAGCTCTTGGAAGCTTCCTTGTATTGTGTGAAATAAAGGAACAAGATAAGAAAATTACAGAAATACATCAAACTCACAATCAATAGGTTTTGGGCTTGTGCTTTAGGTAGTCCCCTTTAATCAGAGGGACTGCAGAAAGTGATTGCTCCTTAGAGCCTAATTCTGGATGTGTGGAGAGGCTTTCCCACCATCCTGTTGCTCTGGCTGTCTTCCAAGGAAAGCCACTTCCAAGAGGAACACTGAAATCTACTGAGCTCCCATGGGATCCCCGAGAAACTGCAACCACAAAAGGGACCTTGGGGAACGCTCTCGCGTGATTTTCCTTCAGGTCAGCATGGAGCAGCTCTGAAAAAAGCAGCTGATCTTTTGTTCCTCATGGCCCTAGGCTCAGATCCATGCGGTTTTTCAGTACAGGTCTTTAGTGGAATGGTTATGCAGAGGTTTTCTCTCGCTATTCAAACTTGGCAGCCTGTGTTCTGCTAGAACTCTGTCCCTCTTTGTAAAGTAAGAAGGAACATACAGATTACAAACAGTGTTGTATTTTCAGAGCTCAACCTGGATTTAAGACCAGCACTCTGTTGTGTTTGTTCCATCAATTTTTCCATTACATTATATATAATTGCTCTACAACGATTTTTCTACAAATCTGCCCAAGCAGTTAAAACACATAAAACACAAAATCTGGGTGCTCCTAAGGGGTAAATGCAGCTGAAAGATATTCAGGTGCTACAGGCTGAAACTGTTTCTTGGGAACAAGAGCATTCAAGATCTCCTCTGCCAAAGAAATAGCAATTTTTCAGCACAAGGAGGTGGTGAGCATGTTAGATAAAAAGAATGTGAAAAGTGTTACCCACTGAGGGACATGTTGCCGTATTAGAGTAAGATGAATATGTCTGTCAGATAGCTTATCTATGTGAGGTTTCCTCATCTGAATCTACAAAATAGCAAAATGACTGAATTTTTCTCAAATACTCCAGTTGGATCACTGATAAAAGAAATGTTAGCAACTCTAACAGTATATGTAGATGCCTTCCTCACACACCTCCTTATTTTTTTAAATGAACATTCAAACTCTGAAGTTGTTTAGTACCTCAATAGATCTGGCGTGGATTAACATAAATTATAAAATCTCAAACCCCTTGTGGATTAACATAAATTATAAGATATCAAGCCCCTTGAAGTTCTGAATTTAATAACACACTAAATTTTTGTTTTGATAGCTGCTTAAGCTTACTTTCCTTTCTTGTACTGATGTGTGGTTATGTTTACACAACTTTAACCCTTTCCCTTTTTTAACAACATAAAATCTCAAGGCCTGTCTTTTATTATTTTCCTTCAAATAATCACCCTTGTGAGGAGCAATTGTTGTTTTCTCCTCATAAGAGCCAGAGAGGCAAAAGTTGTTATATTGGTTTGTCCTGTGATTTTTGCCTTCTGAAAACTTCATGTCATTGGGGTTTTGTGGGGTTTCTTTTGTCAACCCCCTTACACCAACAGCTGCTGTCATACCGCTCCTGTTTTTTTTTTCTTTTTAAACTGGAATCCCAAGGAGTGCTTTTGGAAAGGTTTTCAGAGAAAATGTTTGTATATATTCTGTGTGGGAGAAGCAAAGAACTTCCTGTGGAGGAGCAGTTGGGCTGAGTGCTGTGCTAGGGCTGCGTGTTCTTTGCAAGTGTTGAGGCAGGTTTCTGTTCTGTCGCCCGTAGCTGGCGAGCGGGCGTCCTTCTGCCTCTCCCCCGGCCACCTCGATGCGGCGCTTTGCCGGGGGCCTGCAGCTGCACACCACAGATCTCGATGACATCAACTTAGATGAAGTTGACAAACCCAAACAGCGCGCGCCGCCACCTCCGCCGCCGCTGCCCCCCACTGTTACCCCAGCACCAGCAGCTCATCCACCTCTTGCCTCAAATGCTCCACGAGGTCCAGCCCTCTTGGTAACGCCAGCTTCCCAGGTGACCTCGGGATCTGTTTGGATGCATGCACCTTTATTGTTCCCCTGTGTGCCTCCCTGCCCTGATCCATCACCATCTTTGTCCACTGGACCTACCCTTCTGCCCCTTGCAATGTCAAAGGAGGGAATGGCGTGGTTTCTTCATTTTTTCAGTAATTAATGCAGTCCAGGGATAGTTTCATTTTAACATTTTTTAAATGTAAATCAGGAGGGGTTTGCTCTCCTGCTTGCATAACCCTATTACCTGCAGATGTACTAAGCAGAATCTGTCAGTTTAAAAAAAAGAGGTTGTTTGGACTTGAGTGATTAAAAACTTTAAAAAGCTATTGCAGGCAGCAGATTTAATTCATTATTAAATTTCAGAAAAGTATCCCTGTACTGAAAATGACTTGTAGAAATGCTTTAAATGTGTCGTCAAATTGCTTTGTTAGGTGAGAAGAGTGGACAAAGAAAATTGGCCTAAAGTCAGAAGGTCAAACTTTTAAAAGGTCAAAACAGTGGAAAACAAAAAAGCAAGAGCTGGTAACCTGCTTTGACTTTATGCACTTTGAGAAAACATTGACTTTCTCCTTATTGCAATCTGAGTTCAAAAGAGGATCAAATAAAAGAAATCTTGTGCCAAATCTTGCTTTAGGAAAGAAATGGCAGCTGACTCATCATAATTTCCTTTGCTAAGCGCTGTAGTGAGGATCATGTTCTTTTGGCAAAAGATGCTCACTTGTTTCAAGCAGCAGAAGAGGATCCCATGTGGTCACTTCTTTCCCATACAGTTTTCTGCATGGGTTGACCGACTGCACTGTTGGGTTTTGGGGGTTTTGCATGTTTACTAAATAGTCTTTGTATTTGCATGATTCTCCTTGGGTGGGGAAAGATATGCAAATTTATCCCTTTTTGGTGGAAACTCATACATTCTCTTTCTGTGAACAATTGCCCTGATTTGACCCATGAATCTCTTGTAAATTTATGTGGACCTCTGAGAGTGTTTGATCTATGTGGTTCATACATTTGGAGTGCCAAGAATGTGCTAGATCTACTGAAATGGAAATATCATATGTTCTTATTGATAGCAGGTTTCCCAAGTTATTTCTAAAATAAAAATTATGTGAAACGACACAAGTGTACAAAATACTTGTGTTGAGAGGAGAAATACACTCTTTTAAAGAGAACAGAGACTATTCAGATAGAAGGAGTAATATAGGAACTGCCACACTTATCTGACCCCAAATCAATATAATCTGTTTCTGGCAGTTTGTCACTGCTGGCTGTGTTAGAGAAAATAAATTAATAATTAAGAAAAATATGTTAGGTAACAACAAATAACCTAGTCTTTGAAATTAATGTCTGCTTTCACTGAACATTATTAGTGTATATGAGGAAATAACTAGGTTCTTAGTAAAATTAATTGAGCCAAAGCTGCTTTGTTTATAAATAGATCATTCAATATATCTGATGTTGTTTCAGAAATGGAAGAAAAATCCAAAGCTTGACAATTTATTCTTGCTACCTTTTACAAAGGCAGTTTCTAACCCCACAGATAAGCAAAAGCATTGCATTTATGTGGCTGTGGATTAAAGATCTCACGTTTATGCCTGCTAAAGCCAAAAAATAAGACAACTGTAGTTGTCCCATAAGTTCATTTTTCTAATATTACTCAAGCTGGTACATCTTCTCTGCATTACTCCACTTTTGGTTTTAACTCAGATAATTTAATTTCCAATTCAGCTTGAACAAAACCTGACAAAAGGAATAAAATCCTGTCAGAGACATTCTTGAGAACTATCTGTTAAAATATCTGGTATAAATTGTCTGTTTCTGAAAAAATTATTATTAGCTTTACACTTTATATGAACCCAGTACTAAGTGTGTTGCTGTTTAGGTTGTAAGAAACACCTCCCACGTTGGCAAAGCGTCCCCTGTGTCAAGCAACCCGCTGGTATGTCACGAGCTGTTTATCATGGCTGTGGTTTCATGAACTTCCCATGTAGTGCTAACAACAAGGAACTGCCAAAGGTTTCACTCTGCAGGGATAATTTCTTTAAAATTCAGCGCAAGGAATGATCTGTGTGGATATGCTGCTGTGCTGAAAGCACAAGTGGTAGAAGTGACTCCTAATGGTCCAAGGATTTTGTGTTTCAACAGTTTAGGAAAATGCTGTCAATATTTGCATGTTGTGAATGTCTGTATGTCACGGCACATGTGCTTTGTTCTTTCATCAAGGCAAAAATTGCTAGGTTCAAACTACCTTTTAAATATAATGGGTGCTAAGATGCAAGTTTCATCTCAGAACCACCATTTGTTTGATGTCTCTTTGCACTGACTTTGCATGATCAGACATCCATTCTGCCCTCTAGAAAAATCTGTTGCTAAATTATGCAACTCCAGGAGAAATCATCCCGTTCCAGTGCATCTTAACAAGTTGGTATCTGTGAATCTGTTGATTCTGATTCTTCTAAGTTCAGAATGTTTAATGTATTTTGCAGTGTGGAACAACATTAGTTGAGTGATATCCACAGGGACTTGAAAATATGATTCAAACTTTTAAAAAAATTATTTAAGAAAGGAAAGAATGGAGGGAAACAAGCCCACGGGGGAAAAAACACACACACATGCACAAAAAATAACAAATCCAAAAAACGAAATCCAAAAAGTGGCTTAACCCATTTGCTGGAAGCAGATAAATAATTTCAGAGGTCACAGCTTGTACCATAAGAATTATCTCTGGAATACATCACATTTCCTATGAGAAACATTGAGAAAAGTGTCCTAAGAGTTTCTGGGGTTAAGTCAGAAACTGAACCCACAGGACTCAGTTTTGAACTCTTTTCTTGAATAAAACTGTGCCTGACATCAGTGGGAGTTTTGGCTGAGTGAAGAGTGTAGGATTGGACTAGGACATGCTGAATGATGAGGTCTCTGGGTATCTCTACTTTGTTGTGTCAAGGGCAGGGAATTGATCTAACAAACCCTTGCTGTTAAATCAAGACAATTAAACTTTAAATTCCTTATGGAAAGCTGTTTGCTGCAGCCCTGCTGAATTTCATCTTAAAAGATTTATTTAGCCATGGATTAGTTACAATCTTATTTTGGGTTCACTGTGTTCTTACACTCAACTTTAGCAGTTTTGGGTTTTTTTCCCCTCTAACTTCTTCAGTTTGTTGCCTTTATGGGAAAAATGCCAAAAGCAACACTGAGATTTTTCCATTATCTTTCTGGTGAAGCCAGAATTTAGGTTAAAAGCTACAACTTGGATATGCGAGAAATTGTGTTTTGGTCATTTGTTGATTTTGTAAGCCTTAGTTAAAATAATTCTGTCAGCTCTGTTTTGTATTAGTGTCATTAAATTCATTTTGATAGACCCCTTGAATTGAAGAGTCTTGGTGAAATGATGGATTTGCACAAATTAGGTTGTAAACTGTAATTTTCTTAAATTAACTCCATAGCAACTTGCTCCAAGTCCACCTACCCAGCGTCATCCAGGGGTACCAATAGTCTCTAAACCAGTTATGCTGCATCCTGACCCAAACTTCGTGGTCAGGCCAACAATCAAATCAGAGGCCCTGGTAAGCCTTTTAATATCCTTTTTCTCAGTGCTCCAGTACTGTGGGGGTTTGGTTTTGATATTGTTATTTGAGATGTCCTCAAAGAATCAATCTTCGTCCATTTCCTGCTAATTAAAATTCTTGTATATTTTCAAGCAGTCACTAATGGTAAGTACAAAACAGTATTTTTCCATTTTTTTCCAAGGTGGAAAAGCGACTTTTAGTGACAATTTTTGTACAGAGGTGCATAATTCCAGAGCAATGTAAAGCCCTAGAATTTGTACATCTTATTTCTCATTTATTCAGATGCTGGGTTTTATTTTTATAAATTCTGAATTCATCAGAAATGAAATAAAAATTAAGTCAGTTGCCTTTTCCCCTCATAAACAGTCATTAACACACTTGAAGATATATGCCATATGATACAATTTGTCATATATATATAAATATATAATTAAAATGTATCTTTTAATTTCCAGGGAGAAAAACGTGTGTCATTATATTAGACTCTAATATAGTAGTCATGCAGAGTTACTGCAAAATTCACTCACAATCAGCTTCTTTTTCTTATTTCTTTTCCATTTCTGTTTCAAATGCAAGTGAAGGGGAAAATCAGAAGCTAAACATTTCAGGACCAACCATGTAGCATCCTTGGGAATTTTAGTTTGAGAGAAGTGAGCCAAGGTGTTCTGAGCAAAAAAAGGAGAAATATTGTTCAGACAAGTGTTAACTCCCAGCTGACAATCCTTGAAATTACCCTAAAATAGCTGCTGAACTAGTTGGTAGTGTTTATTCTTGAGGGTCATCATGACTTAAGCTGTTTGTGTCAGAGTTCTGCGTTTGTTGAATGCATGTGTGTGGATACATGTATATATGCATTTGTAAGATAGTAAGTGACTGAAAACCTATCAAATTTGTGTTGTATTTATTTAATTAAAAGCTATTTCTGGAGTAAATTATGTGCACAATATTCCTAGCTGTGTTTCATTAAAACATGATGGATTTCTTTGTCATTTTTCGCTTTAATAATTTAGATACTCTTGTTTCTTTATTTTCTCCTGTTACACTTTGAAGAAATTTAAGTGATACTTAATAACCACTTTTCACACAGCCAGAGTCATCTTGAAGCTTCTACATTATAAATGAATTGAATGGTAATTGGAAGCAGTTTTAATAAGTTGCTTTAGAGAAGGCAGGCACATGAGATAAAAATAAATTCAGATTCCTCCAGTGGAGATGTTTCTTTCAGTTGGAGCTCTCATTTTGATTGTGTTCAGTAATTTAACATCTCTAAGCAATATTAAATCCCTTAGGAAAGGAATTAACAAAGTCATAATCTGCAGTTAATATCATCTAGCTCTTGGTAAAGTGTGTTTATGTGAATTAGTTTGAAAATGGATAATACATTTATGTGTGATCCAACAGTCTTGGTACAAATTTTAAAAGGCACTTTTTTTTTACTGACTACATACAATTAGTTTAAGAAACTGGCAACAAGATCCACCTCCATGGGAAATGTCTTGTCATTTGTTATGCATGCATGCACATTTTCCAAATCACAAGTCTGCTAAAATCTTTCAGATTCAATCATCTTCCTTCCCAAACTGCCTTATATTAGTTGGAAGATCAAAATTTCCATGGGAGCAATATTCTGGTAGGACTTTGAGAGAAAGATCAGTTTATAAATTGGTTTGGTAGACCTTATAGCTCTTACTTCCATTCATGAATAAGGGTATTTATGCATCCTCACTGCAAGGAAGTCATAAGTGGCATGTGAAATAAAACCAGCATGGATACTGAAGAGGGAGATTACTATTAGTTAAAAAAAGAAAAGGCCATTGTGTGACAAACCAAACAAGACAGTGCCTGCCTGTCTCCGGAACTGTTTAAGAATTATAATTAGATTTCATGCAAAAGGAGAGTGGGGTTTGATTGGTTGCTATGTGTGGGTTTGTGCATGTGTGCTGAAGTTCATTGTTCACATACAGGACCAGTTCCACTTCTCTTAGTGGAGGAGAGTATCACCAAAGACAACACACCTTTTGCTGTTTGGCTTCTCATCTTCCTAGATTTCACACACCTTATGGAACTCCAGCTTTTGTGTCTTAATTTGACATAATGCACACCACTTTTTCTGCCTTGTTTTTACCTGAATTTCACTTTCCTGAGTACCAGGCTCGCAAAAATGAGGCTGATGGATTTGATTCAAGCAGCTAATCCAGTTGGCCTATGTTCAAGCAATTGACTAGTAAAGAGGAAAAAGCATGCATTCAAGAATAAAATAGGCATGCAAGAATGGGTAAAATTCTCCCGTTACCTGGAAGGTAGTTGGGCCAGATAGTCTTTTGTGACTTAAGTCATGTTATTAATTAAATTCAGGTCAGGTCAGAATTACCAGGTCTTTTAACAGTTGATCAATATGAAATTGTCTGCACTTATAAATAGGGAAATAATGGGAGATGTTTAAACCTTACGTGTGGCATTGAACGCTGAGGGCTGCTCTGAGTGAAAATCAGGGTGAGCTGTACTAGAGTGAACTGGAATACACTCACAGCAAAGCCAATTAAATTTTGGCTCAGAGAAGAGGAGGGGACTGTTATGATTTAGTGGTGAGATTGTCATAGATGCAAAACCACCAGGAGCATAAGTCTCTGCTCTCCCATCTATCAAAAGCATCCTGCTGTGTGAGTTACAAGGCTCTGCTGCACTTGCTGCTATAAAAGATTTTTCCTCCCTTATTTGTTTGCAGCTGGAGGAATTTCTGAAGGGAAAAAAAAAAAATAGGCTTTCCTCCAGTTTGCAAGATTTGAAGCCTGGTTCTGCAGGACTGAAGTCAAGACAAGTGCTTAGATACCATGTGGCAAGATGGGGGAGGATTGGAAATTTCAGTTAGTATTGGTTATAGCCATACCAAAACAATCTGTGTTGGAAGTGATTTTTTATTTTTTTTTTTAGAGAGGTTCTAAAGAGATTTGTGGAAAATCTTTCCTAACTCGCCCATAAGTCCTCCAAGACAAAAACTTACAGTTTGAATTAATTAAACATAAATTACATTGTATTAACTCTGGAATATATTTTTTCCAACTAATGGTAGGACTGTAGGACACTGAGAGGAGCATTAGTAAAACTGATACATAGTAATTGGTTTCAAAGCAAATCGAGTTTGTAAAGGTAGATGCCAGAGTTGGGTCTGTAGAAAGTTTTTTTTGTTTCAGAAGACTCAGATATGTTACCTGATTTGCTGCAAGGTTTTGAGTGGAGGCTAGGGAACTGTCAGTAGCATTTTGTATAATAATATGGGAGTTAGCCATTTCATTTTGGAAAATTTTTGTAGACTAAGAATATATTCTGTATTTTAAGCGATTCCAAACTACTGTATAGCATTTTGTTAGAATAGTGGAAGTAACAGAAAAACAAAATGAATATGGAATTTAAGACTATAAAGCCAAACAGAATAAAATAAGATCCATTTAATAACAGAATTCACTTCTTCACTATAGGAAATCATTGGTAAGCAAACCTTATCCTAAGAAAGCAAACCTTAAATGCGTAAACATATTTTTATCATGACGTCTCAATATTTTTGAAATTATTGTCTACCATTTTGTCCATGTTTAGGGTTGGGGTTTTTTTCAGTTTTCTTTTGTTATATATCATGGATGAGAGACCCAAGCACTGTTTTGTAGAAATTAGTTGTAAAGGCAGTCATGGAAGATATTTTTAAGAAATCTTGTGGTATGGAAATGTGCATTATTTATGTAGTTTCTCTAGAATTCTTTCCACTTTGCATTCAGTACTATTTCACTCTGTGTGTTCTCTCATTTTGAAATTATACAGGGAACAAGCACTAACAAGTCCAAGTGTGATTCAGTCCCTAGGAGAGCAAAATAAGCAATAAGATAATTTATGAGTAGGTGATAGTTATTTACAGCAAAAAGTTAACACCTGGTTTGGCAATTTTCTTTCTTTTGCAGCCACAAGAGATGTTTAAAAGGATGGTGGTTTACAATTCATCATTTAGATCTAACAAAAAACAAGTAAAATAATGTTTTCCGTGTTTTGTGTGGTACTTCTTGTTTGACTGATCATAGATTTAAAACTTTCCTTTCTAATTCTGTTGCTCAGTTTCTAAAACAGAAGATGCCAGACAGCCCTAGTGCATGAGAACTGCTAGTCTTTGTAAACTTTAAGTGTGTGCCTGTGGCTCCAGCTAGGCTAGGCAGAAGAAAAATGAGAAGAAATCCTTCAGGCTGAACCATCTGTAACTCCCTATATGGTTAAGTGCAACCTTTAAGATAGCTGAACACTGATAACTGATCTGATACTGTTATTCCTAAGATTTCCTTGTTTCTTGTAGTGTCCAGATGCAATACTTTCAGTGATAAAATACTTTATCAGATCAATAGAGCTATCATCATAACATAATTACTGGTAGGAAATTAGAGAAGCTGGTGGGGGAAAGCCTTGTTCATTCAGCCTTCCTGTATTCTGTAGGATTTTCCTGCTGCATTTTTACTTTTGTTGCTTTCCTCTGTCATAATGATGAAGTTTTTATCTCTTCATCTTTGGTTGGCTGATGGTTCAATAGATGGCTCCTTGAAGAAGTGAACTTCAGGCTAAACTTCTCCACTGCTGTAAAATGTGCCAGTTTCTGTACAAAACCCCTTTGGTAGTGCAAGCTAAGTTACATGCATTGTTATTATCTGAAAAATTTGCACACAGTATTGACCTCACAGTGTGAGATTTTGAGTGGCAAAACATTAAGAATAATATTCATTTTTTCTTCTTTTAATCAGTTTCAATCTGTATCTAGAAGGGAAAACTGACTGGAAAAGATCCAACTTGGAGATTATTTATTTGTCAGTAAATGCCAGTATGTTCTGAATATATAACAATTGTGTTCTCAAAAGAGGTGTTTTTTTGAAAAGTTTGTTATTTCTGGTTGTGAGTTTCTCTTTCAATTATTTGTTGTTGTTGCTTGGGATTTGTTTGTTTGTTTGTTTGTGGTTTGTTGTTGTTATTTCTGGTCTCAATTGCTCTTGACTATTGTTGTTAGAAACCAGTGAAACAGTATCATTAGCATAAGTGCTTGTTTTGGAGGTTGTTTTTTCTTTAAATAGTAACTTCAGCTTGGAAGTCCAGACAGAGAGTTGTTTAAGTGCAACCAAATATTTTAGTGTTCCATTTTCAACTTAAGCTCAGTCCTCTGAATGTTTTTGTAAGTCAAGAAGGGATTTGAATGCTCTTAACTCTTTCACCTGAAACATCCTGAGTGGTGGGAGGGTAGACTTAGGACTGTGCTTTCCTCTTGGTGTTCCTTGGTTCATTCATCCCTGCTTGGATATGGAGTGCACTCTCTGATCTCTGAATTTGTGGTGTCCGTTTCAGGGAAGATTTATTATAGTTCAGTGCATGTCTTCTTTCTGTCTTAGCAATATTTGTACATTACTGGATCCAGATCATATCTCTGATACATAGTGACATGAACCCAAGGGGAAAAGAGTTTAGGTTGAATATTAGGAAATTGTTTTTCACCCACAGAGTGGTTGGGCACTGGAAGAGGCTCTCAGAGGCCTGACAGCTCGAGAAGTGTTTGGACAGTGCTCTCAGGTGCATGGTGTCACTCTGTGCAGGGCCAGGAGTTGGACTTGGTGATCTTTGTGGGTTCCTTCCAACTCAGGACGTTCTGTGTTTCTATGACTTTTGCTTGCAGATTTTTTTTAGTGATTTTTAAAATTTTATTTTGTGTGTTTTTGTGGAGTTTTTTGTTTTTTTCCTGTTTAAAGATTATTTTCCCAGGGAAACTTCCTTCAAGGGCAACATCTGTTTTTCATCAGGACAACCTGGGACAAAGAGTTCACCGACTTCCTTTAGATTACATAATGACTTAGTGACTTGGCTGAGATTGGAGTTTTTTTCTCTAAATTACTTGCTCCAAAATCATAGATATCTACTTTAGCCATGATTCCAAAAGGCAGTAGTAATTCAGTTATTCAAAGTATTAATTGTTTAGATAGCTTTCATTGTAAAATATTTATCTTACACTTTTAGTTAAATGGTTCATAATATTAATAAACTTTGTAAATTAATGAATGATTGATTGAAGTTTTTCCCCCAGGATGAAATTCTGCCTTTGCTAATGTCTGTGATGAAATTCCCATTTACCTGGTTAACAAATGAAATGCAGTGTAACAAACTTAATGTAAGGCAGTACTGTTATGGGTGAGATCAGAACCCAGAAGGTTCGTAGTCACATCAAAATTAGGCAACCAGAGGAGGTGATAAAGAGTATAGCAGAGTAGGCATTAGTATTTTCTGCTGCAACTTTGCCATTTAACAGCCAGCCCTTAAATATACCACAGGAATCCTAAGCTGTTAGTTTGGTTTACAAGTGGAAAAAGGCTTAGGTGAGTCTGACAGTGGAATAGTTTTTGTTGTCAAATGGATCCAGTAGAAAAGAGGCAATAATGAATATATCAAGCTTGATCATGCACTGAAGCATTGGTCTATGTAAGGTATTGGCTTGCCTGCCATGTCTGCAAAGGGTTGTGTGCTTCTGTGTTCCCCTGTCAGCACGTTATTGCAGCTTGAGGCCACAAGAGTGGGAGCTAGGTGCCTCAGTAAAGATTTTCTTAAGTTCTGAAGTCCTTACTTTAGCATGCAGGGCAAGTGCAGAACTTTCATAAATCCCCAGCACTGGCTGTACAGTATCACTCAGTAGTTACTAATTCTCCTTAAGAAACTGCACTCCCACACCATTGACTCCTGATTGCTGGTGCAGGAACTCCCATCCTTGCAGAAAAGATAACTCCTGTTTTTCCGTGCAGTCTTGGTCTGACAAGGATTAAGCACTGTTTTGTGGGTCCTCTCAAATCTTAAAAATCTTGCTGTGCCTAACTGCAGTATCATCTTCTGCATTTCAGACATTCCCTGACAAAACTTTTAAGTCCTCCACAGGACAATATGAAAACAAAAAGCATATTTTTGTCCTGCAAATCGTCTAACAAATTGTTGTCCTGCACTTGATTGTGGTATGGAGCCAACTCCCTGAAACTCCACATCAAGAGAGAGAGAAGGGGGCTGAAAAAGTATCCTAAATTCCTCAAAAAGAATCCAGACAGTGTGGAGTGCTGTTGCTGACAGGTGAATTGGAGCCTGTCATTTTTACCTGTTACCATCCAGCATGTTGATAATCCCAAGAAATGTTGCTCCAAACAGTGTGGCAGAACATATCTGCTTATGGTGCTTTTAAGATTTGTCTCTGTTCTGTCAGGTGTAGAGAGGAACTGTGGAGCTGACAGGTGGTAAAGTCCTCCTCAGAAATGCTCCATTATATGAGCAACCCAAATTAGTGATGTGTCATGAGGTTTTGAAATGTCTTCTGACTGTCAGGATGGACTCTTTGCTGTCTGTCTGGGCTTTTCTTCAGTTTCTGTCTTCTTTCATAGCTTACATGTTCTCTGACTAATAAATAAGATGGAATTTGTGTGTTAAGTGTGTGAGTGAGTTGCTGGTTTTGCAATTAAATATCATTTTATTCTCAGGGCTTCCAGAAGTATGTGGAAGATTTTGATCCATATTCAATGGTAAGGAGAGAATTTAAACATGCCTCATTGTTTAATATGAAATACTCTTGAAAAAAGCCAAATCCTTGATTTCGAGGGCTGGGAGTAGGTAAGATTCTTGCTTGTTGCTTTTCTGGGTCTTGTGTATTTGTCTTTTCTGGTCATGTTGAACAGGAGTGTTCTTACAGGAAAAGGTGATTTGATGTTCTGATCTTCCTCTAACACTATTTTAGAGGGGGGAAAGACCCCTTTTCCCCCAGAAATTACATAGATCAGCTTAATTGTTTTGTGTTTTCAAAGTGGAAATGATTAATCATTATATCTTCACAGTTTACCCCAGACCAGATTATAGGGAAAGACGTACGGCTGTTACGAATAAAAAAGGTAATTACTGTGTTGTTTGATATTTAAAAGGTGCATGTAAGCATTTGATGTACAGCATCATTTACTAGGAAGAAGGAAAGATTAAGCTCCTGTTAATGGCAAAAATTTACAGACTTTTCTGAACTAGAACTGTTTTTTTTCAAAGGAAGGATCACTGGACCTTGCAGTTGAGGGAGGAATTGATTCTCCAATTGGAAAGATAGTTGTGTCTGCCATCTACGAGGACGGTGCTGCAGACAAACATGGTGAGCAGCAATGGGGAATTTTAATGCTGCTGAAAAGTGTTTCCTTACACTGGCTGAGAATGGTTGGCTGATTTCATAGCCTGGTACTGAAAGGCTCACTTGGTTTGCCCAAGGACCCAAGTTCTGTCTTAATTTTAAGGGCAGCCCACATGTGTTGCTAAAATTAATAGTTATGTAAAATTTGTAAAAACCAACACCTGATTCTCTGGTATGTTCTTTAGCTAAGGAATGTGTTCTCCATTATTTCATAATTTCCAATGTAATACTTCCACATGCAAACAAAAGTATTACAAATTTCCATTTGTAATACTTCCACATGCAAAACAATTACCTGACCATAGCTACACCGCACTGCTTAGTTTTGTTCTTTATGCTACTATAAAGAGTAATTTGTCTAGTTAAGCAGCTGGCTGTTAAAAACCCAAGTAAAACCCAACTGCTAAAACCCACGTAGAGTCTCTGAAGCTTAGCTCTTGAAGGCACGAGAACATGCTCACCAACACATCTGGGCTTTGTTCATGGTGGGAAGTATCTGCCATCCTTTTCTTGAGAACTCTTGTGATGACCAGGTCAACAGAGAGGGCAGTATTCCCTTACACTGTCTTTGCTGTCTTTGTCCCAGCCTGCACCTAAGTTCAAGTGAAAACATTGCTGTGAAAACATTTCAGTCATTTGATCTCCTCAGTGCTCTTTTTGGCCCTTCACTCTTTTTAGGATCTCACATAACTAAGGCTGTCCTCTTATCATCCTCTTCAAATCCAGTTCCAGTTAACTAGTTGTGCTTCTTTCCAGATTGGCAAGTCAAAATCAGTTCCAAGGAGCAAACACTACACATACACTTGCAAAGAAATGACCATCATGCAAACCCTTGACAAATGCCATTTTATTCCTTCAGGAATTTAATTAATTCTGCCATTTTTATAGACTCATGGAATTTTTTTGATTGGAAGAGACCTTACAGATCATCTAATTCCAAGCCACTGCCAGGGCCAGGACACCTTACCCTAGACCAGGTTGCTCAAAAGCCCCATCCAACCTGGCCTTGAACATTTCCCTAGGGTTGGGGCATAGTAACTTTCTACAGTCAGTCACAGTTTATAAGCTGTATAGCTGGATTACCCAAACAGGCAAACTGTCAAAAATCATATTGAACTAGTTTCATACTGGTCATGATCAATAAGAGATTAGTTTGGCTTTGGCATGCTTAAAAATTCCTTTTGTGTTTGCCTGTAGCAAACTTCCTACAATTTTTAGTGCAGACCTTTGCATCCAGTGAGAACCCTTTTCATTACAGTCACTACTGCACAAATATGGTACAGAAAAGGCTCTTAGAATTTTGTTTTGCATATGTGTATTTGACACATTTGTCTTTTCCCCAGGAGGCATAGTGAAAGGGGATGAAATACTGGCTGTAAATGGCAAGATACTAATTGACAGCAAGCTGGCAGAAGCACAGGCAACTCTAGCAAAAGCTTGGAACATGGGTGGGGTAAGTAACCTGGAATACTACTTCATTCTACCTACAGAGCTCATGTCAGAGCTACTTCTCTATCATGACATTGTGACATCAACACAAACAAGGTTGCCAACATCAAAAATAGTGGGTATGTCAGGAACTCCCAAAGTAAGCTAAAATCTGCAGAAGATACTGGGATGTAGCATCTCTGAAAACCATGCATGTAATTTAATGGGAAATTTCATGGTGTTTAGCCACATGTCAAGAATGATATTTAAAGACATTACATTCGAGTGTTTATAGTACCTTTACATGCAAAATCACTCTCTGATATTGAAAATTACTTGCAAGTTGATTGGAATTTTCTGATAATAGCTTATCTTAGATTTCTTCATGTACAAGCAACATTGCCCTTCAGCTACAGTGAATGTTTCCACAGCAAGTTGCTCAGAGGACCAATACAGGATGATTCTTAGAATATTTTTTTTTTTAATCTTGTTGCAACAGTAGATCTTTCTTTAATTTCAAGCTACAAGTCAAACAGCTCAATCTTTCAATGGTCTTGCTATAGAATTTTTTAATAGAGACCTTGCTCCTTCTCCCGGTGGTTTTCCAGGAATAGATTACCTCCCAGATTCTCCATCTGACATTCCATGGTGGTGCAGTGGCCTCTAAAAGCAGTATTTAGCAGCAGATGTTTGCCTCTGCTTTTCTCTTTCAGGATTGGATTGACTTAGTCATTGCAGCATCACCTCCAAAAGAATATGATGATGAAATGTAAGTGCATAAGCTTTTTTCTCTGGGGATTAAAAGCTGAGTAACAATATAGCCAGTTTGCTTTTTTTGTCACATATTTTTCAAGCATCTTCCTCTTCTTGTGGACTATATAACCTCCTGCATTACATGGTTGCTAATCTCATAAGTAGCTGTCATGCATTACAGCAGTGGTTCCCAGACTGCAAAATTGTGATTCTCAGAATTGGTTGTACGTGACTACACACTCATACTTTCAGTATAAAGTTTGAGGATTTGGGGTTTGGTTTTTTTTAGAAGTTACACTTAACTTCAGTCTGAGTCATTTACTACATTCCCATAGATCATAATTTAGGGAAACAAATCCCTATAAACATTCTGCATCACAACCAGGCATTTTAATTCTATTTTTTGGTTTGGTGGGTTTTTTTTTAAATTAGATTGCAGTTATTGTCCTTGTCTAAGCAAGCTTATATCATATTTTCAAAAGAGATTAAGGGGTTTGGGTGTCTTGGCAATGCTCACAGAATCCTTGTTTTAGAGATAATCAGCATAGGTGTGAAACAGAAGAATCTACAGCTACAAGTATGATAGAGGTATCAGGGCTATGCAGCTTGCTTTACTTTGGACAGTTTCAAGAGCGAGACCCGTGTTTTCTAGTTTGATTGAAGGAGATTTAAAGATATCCTTACTACCAAGTAAGATGGCAGAGCAAGGTTTTGTAGCCACTGTTGACCTGGGCTCTTGCTCTATGCAGAGTACTGGAGTATTAGTTGCTGTAAATCAGTTTTACTGCCTAACACCAACTTTAGATTGACGTGAAATTTTGTTTCATACCTGTGCATAAACTAATGGGCAAGGAAATAACTGTTATTTTTGGTTTTATATTTTGTATATTTAGCCCTACCATTCCCTCATCAGCAGTCAGTCCCAGCACACACAGAAAGGTTTTTGAAGGCAGTGCACCTGTGTACAGACAAGGCTATCTCCTGCAGCTGTAGCCACTGCAGTGTCCCTCATGGTGAATAGCACACCTGGCTTAACATGACTGGCCATTGTGAGGCTGTGTTATTTTTTCAGCATGTGCCTGCCTGTGCATTGCTTGCCATCCTTGCTTTTGTTCCTGGCATGCTGGAGCTGGAGTGTTCTTTGGGCTTTTGCCATGCCTGTGCTATTAAAATATAAGTATTTAGTTTCTACTTCATAAAGTCCCTCAGAGATCCTCTGCAGAATTGGTTTATCACCTGCCAGACTATTAAATAAATAGGCCCTTTCTAAACAAGTAGGATTAACCTAAGGTTTTTTCCTTATCTGTGGACCACTGCTGTGGCTTTGTGAGTTCATCAGTATATAAGCAACTATAAATTATCTTCTTGTGAAGGCTTGTCCAAAGAACAAGTTTCCATTTGGATTATTCACAGTGTGCCTGTAAACAAGTATTCATGAGTGTTTGGTTTCAGTGAAGTTTGTCTCTGTAATTTTGTCATATACCTTTATAATGGGTTTGTTCTGAAATTATCCTTGTCTCTGAAATTCAGTTTATTCTGTATGGTTTCTCTGTGGCTGTAAGTACACTCACTGTAAGTACAGTCACAGATCTCTAGAACTACCAAGGTAAGATTTCTTGTTGCATGTGGGTCTTCTCAATTATTACTTGTAATACAAATCAAAACTACTTAAGATACAGTTTAAAAACTGTGCTTACTAGAAAGATTATAAGTTGCACGAGAGGTAACAGCATGTTTCTCACTATCTTTCCCCCCCACAGGACATTTTTTTAAGGAAGACTACAAATCATGAAATGGAATCTCTTCTCAGCAGAAAGCTGCTGCTCAGTAAATTAATAGGAAATCAATAACCATGTGAAATGTATCTTTATTGACTGACCTGTAAATTGAACTAGAGACATCAGATTCTTCAGATAATTTGAATAATTTATTATCATTCTGTAGACATAGAGCAAATTTTTTTTGCATGATGATTGAAAAGAACTGCTGACCAGCATAGTTCAGACTGTGAGCACTCAATCTCTTTTTGCTATTTTGAGGGGCCAAATTTTGCAAATCATCTTTCAGTTTTCCTGGAAATAGACTCTAAAATGACAAATGAAGATAGAACACAGATGTCTGTTCCCACATGCAACACTTGTGAATACACATTCACAGGCCAGTTTGGGTGTGAAAAGAATTATATTTTTACTTCCTAGATAGTGATTTTCACGGGAAAATGGGAAAGTACACAGGTAACTTCTGTTCTCATATTCTTGTCGCTCTCTTAATGTCTGATTTTGTGTCTCAGTTGTGAGGGTTTTTTCACCATGAAAACCCTGCTGGTAGAAGAACTGGGAATACCAGGAATGTAAGCATTATAATCAAATAATTTTGACTGTGTTGCTCATACAGTATAGAGGATTTTCTGTACCAGCAGAGTAACTAGCAAGTAGCTCAGATAAAATCATTATGTGCAGTCAAATCCATACTCCCAAGTATTTGTATTGTTGGCAAAAATTCCTCCCTCATATAGTTATGGGTGGGAAATTTGAGCATGATTCACAGTCTGCTGTTTTGTACTTTGTTCTCAGTGAGCCTATATATGTGACTAAACTGTGCAGGAAGCTACCAAGTGTAACTTTCTGCTCTTGGTGACTCTGTGCCTTAGATTTGAGTAAATTCCTCATGACCATAAAATTGATACTAGCTTGGTTCCAAGTATTATTACCGTTGTAGACTTAGTAAATATATTATAGAGACACCTTGTAAGAAATGTCATTGTCTTTTTCCTTTCTTGCACCTGCCAGTTTGTGTTCTGTTTTTCATGTTGTGTTTAGATTTTTCTCACCTGTTCTACTGAGGGACAGTTCATTGGCATATCAAATTCCCACTGAAGTCGTGCCTTTTCAAGTTTTGGAAGCCCTCTTCTCCAGCACATAAAAATAACAATTAAATTCCTGAGAACTCTGTACTGATATGCAGATGCTTACTTATGTTGACTTTATTTATAGTATTCTTCCAGTATGCCAATTAATGTGTGTGGCAGGGTATATATGTTTAAATATTTAAAATGTTGAACTCTTACAGCTAATCCAGAAATAAAATTGCATTTGCCAAATGGAAGAAGTCTAGTTTCCTATTTGTCTCTGGGTTTGTACATCATAGTAATAGTTAATCTGCTAAAGTACATAGACTTCCGAGTTTTTCTTCAATAACAGACTCACTTGGAAGAGATTGCCACCCTTGTGGAACTTGTAATTCTGTCCGCACAGGAGGGAATTTTCCCTTGGCTGAGCTACAGTAATCTTTTACAGAGTTTTGGGGGGCAAATCTGGTCATTTGACAGCTGGCAAGCTACTGCAGTTGCTACAGTGTATTTTTTTGCTAGCTCTTAGCATGCATCTACCCAGGCCTATAGACTTCCTAACCACAAGCTAATCTAAATGCTGAATGCATCAAGATCAGCACCAGAAGGAGATTGCAGCAGGATGTACTTCTCCTGCTGCTTTGGTTCCCAGTTGCCTACATACTGCAGCCATCTGGACTGCATGACAATGCATCAGAGAGATGAGAGGTGTGATGCAATGCTCTCCAAAGGCTGCTTGGATGTTTTGTACCAGCTAACAGAGAGCCACAGTAATGCACCCATAAAGAACTGCAAGGCTTGATTGTGCTAAACACTGTCTCAGCACACTAAGAAACATAACACAACAAAACTTGGAGGTTAGATATTAGAAATATTTCTATTGGTGTTATTTTTTCAGAGACAGAAGGAACACAGGAGGCTGAGCTGGAAAATCTGTGGGAGTACCAGGAGTTGAGTTGTAGCCTTGCTTCTTAGTCACAGAACTATGTTCCTTCTCCCCATCTACCCTGTTAACTTGATTTGCTTGGATACGGCTTAAAATGCATGAGAGGCAGTTGAGGAAATAGTTCCTGCTCAGTACTCCAGGTATGTTAAGAAAGTGTTGCTTTAGGCAATGTAAGTAAGTAGCATCAGGAGAAAGGAACCTGTCACTTCTGAAATCTTAAAATTATCTTAAGCCATTAGCCAGGTAGTTTTTTACTGTATTTCTGACTTTCAGTGCCCTAGAGCTGCATCCGGTCTTTCATTTGCCAGCTAGCTCAAGGGGGTGGAAAATGCTACAAGAAAATATTTTAGGCAACTTCTCTTTCAGTTACTTTGATGTGTGTGAGGTGTGTCCCAGGTGTAAGTAATTTAAACAGGAGTGCCCACTTTGAGTTGCTACTGCATTGTGCTTTGGTGGCTGTCAGTCGTTACATGTTCTTGGGCCTCATCCCTGTTCAACAAGGCCAGCTTTGAAAAGATAATAGTAAGAGTAAATGGGACTTTCTCTTGCTCAGCCAATGCTGTTTCCTTTGGGAGTATGGAAACTGTGACCTGATGCACAAAGCAGGAAGAAGTCCAAGTATTTCACTGACAGTATCATGAATGCTTCAAACCACTTTTAAGAGAAGATGGCTTTTTGTTTTTCATTTGCTGGAATCTCAGAGGGATTATGTGTAGTTTCTCAGAGCTGTTTGTTTGCTTAAAACCGCCAAACCGCAATATGTCTCTCTATGGGATGATAACCCAGAGGAAGACTTTCTCAGAGCTGTTAACAACCATTCTTATTCTCTCAGGAATTTCTTGGCCACGTTGTCTTTAGCAAACCCCCCACAGCTGCTGAACTGGAGCATGAATTACACTAGAGACTTGTGACTTTCACATTGCTCTGTGAGCCTGTGCATGCCTCTGTACAGGCAAAAAATGTGAGACCCTATGGATCAGAACCATGGCATGCATTACAGGATAGGAAATGCCATGGATTACTACTCATATGGATATTAGCATAGGGAGGTCTTTGATCTATTTATTACTGCCACTCTGCTAATTCATAATTTAGCTACTATTTATCATGTGGCTATGGCATCTTTTAGAAATTGTGCATACATTTTAGAGAAGCTAGGGTTTTTTAAAAAGCGCTCTATTCACAAACAAATGTTCAACATAAGGAGGAGTGTATGCATGTATTTAATAAAACCAGTAAGGTTTTATTAAAATCAATTTTATCTGAGGAGCACACATGTACAAACAATCTTAGCGCTTCACAAATATGAGACATAACCTCTGAATATATATAATTCGTTATAATTCCTCTCACCATAAAAAAAAAGAGTGAAAAATTATGGCTTTGTGTCAAAGGATGCCTATCTGGTTGTAAGGAGCTTGAAATGCAATAGTTGATAAATGTCCTCCTGTTTGCTTCTGCTGCATGTTGACCCTGATAAAGTGTGGTCAGATTTTAGGTAGCTGCTGTGGAATTCTTAGCCATCTTTCACCAGAGAAAAATCCCCCTGGGATCTCTGTTGATATGAACAGACACCTTTACACCACCTAAGGACCAGGTCTAGTGTAGAAAAGCCAGTGTATTAAATGTAAGTGTGTGACCCTTAGGATTATAAATCAGATGGATCTCTTGTAGTCAAGTGATGATAAGCTAATAACTGCTTGATCCTCATACTGAGTTTGACCTTCAGTGTTTTTCTGCTGTCTGCCAATTTTATCTTTTACCATTGTTCTTGATCTCACGAGGTTTCTGCTTTCATGACTGATGAAAATTTCTGGAACAGATTTCAAAATTGTTTTTCTGCAGACTTGAGCTATGAGGTGGCTCCAGGTGGGCCATTCATAGATCATGCAAACTTTTTTTTAAGGACACTGACGAGGATGCTTGCTTTCCTTCTTCCTAGGGAAGGCATCTAAAGGTTTGCTTCTGCTGGAATACTGGGGGAATTCCAGTACTGCTGGAATACTGGTTTGCTACTGCTGGAATTCTTCTTCCTCTATCACTAGGTCCACATTTGATGTGTTATTGAAGGACACAGATAACAGCACAACACTTTGGTGAGACTCAGGATCTACTTATATTTACGACAGTGTAACTTGGGCTACTTTGGTCTCTGCTGAAATCATCTAGGATGAAAGAGGAAGTGGAGACAGACATAGGAAAAGCAATCTATAAAATTTCTGTTCTCTAGAAGGGAAGTTTTTGAAATGTGAAGTTCCAGAGGATCACAGCTTACAGTTCTCCAAACTGTGATGATGGATGCATACCATAATATCAATTATTAGTGTAAAAGCCACTGGAAGGAAGTTTTAAGGAATTAATCTTGAGTAAGTTAGTTGCAGACTGGCAGCTCTTGGATACGTGAGTCTGAATGGCTGTTGTTGAACTCAGAATGTTTGTCTACGTGGAAGAACGTGGAGTCTGATGTCCTGCAGAGAGTTACTTCATGATTCACAAAACCTGCTGTATGATTAGCAATGGGTATCCCTTGCACACCTGTACTGTGCTTGATAGATATTTGGCACTTAGAAAGCAATCATAGACTGGAACAAGCAAAGCTCTTAAGTACATGCTTAAATTTAAGCATATGAGCCAATCTTCTTGACACAAGTTGCGTTCAATAATCCTACTCAGGCTGGATTTTGCTGGATGGAGGCCTGAAGGCAAAATCTGAAGGGAATTGATGCCTTAGTCCTGGACATGCTCAGTATGGAAACTCGTTAATGCTCAAGTCCTAGTATTCATACTGAATTTTAGTTCCTCCTCATTTTCTCAAGTAATCTTCAAAGGTTATTCCTCCCACCAGCTGCAACTGCCCACTTTCTTGACTTGTCCTCATCTTATCCTTTCTCACCATTTCTCTTCCAAACATCAGTAAAACTCATTAGTCCTCAATAGCTATAACAGAGTTTGTTTATATGGTGCTCAGAGTAAAGTTTGGGAGAAGGAGACTGAGACTCTCCCAACATAAACTGGGAAAGATAGAAATCAGAGAGCCTTTTTGAGGACAAGGACTTTTCTAAACAGTAAGGATGTGAGAGGGAAAGTTCCTAATGGTTATGCAAAGCCAAACACACGCATGTAAAACCAAGAGAGTTTCAAACTACTTTTTCTGAAATTTTGTTCTCATTTCTCTGCCTTTCCCCTAAGCAGTTCTGGGTGCTTTAGCACTGAGACCCCATGTTCATGTTGGCAACAGCCTGAGGCTCTTGAGGATTAATGCCACTTAACAGAGAACAAAGAACATTAGATACAAAGCATTTTTAGAAACACTCAAAATAAAATTAAGCTTTGATAAAAATCTTGTAATTAGGATTTCCCTGACAGACTGAAATAACTTTTCAGGGTTGTCCTTTGAAACTAAGTAGATTATAAGTTTGCAAATATCAGTATTTTTGTTATTCTTTCTCCCCCCAAGATAAAATGTGGAATTTTCAGAGTGGAGACATCCATTAACAGTTTTTAATTAGCAGCAATTCCAGCCTCAAGGAAGGACAGTGGGAAAGAAAGAGAAATGCATGTTCCTATTTTGATTATTCACAGAGAATTGTGATGAAGCAGATCTCTGAATGCTATTAACCTAGGACAGAAGAAATTGCATACTCTTCCTCAGTGGAAATCAGGCAGCTCCATGTAAATGCAGAGGAGTGACATGCACAGCAAGAATCCAGACTGAGAGGACACACAAGTATTTTCTCCAACTAATGTATAAATTTCTCATCAGTCATTTCAGAATTTACAGGTGGGTGCAACATAATTTATAATGTTGTTTTTCTTCTTGGAGAATTTGATTGCAACAAATTTCTGTTAACACTCATAGGGCTGATTGAAACAGAGGTGGTGGGCATATTTTGTGGTTGGATGATTCACAGGGGAAAGTTGATTGTGTGTATTAAGTTGCCATTAAGTTGCAGTGATTTGTCCCACATTGTACTGCTGCAGGAAAGCTGTGTTTCTTTGTTGTCAGCTGTGACAATATTCACATTTCTTTGCCTCTAGCCAGACAAACAGATGCAGAGATATTTTTTCTATTATCCCATTGAAGTACATCAGGAATAGTATAATTTCTCAAGGATAAAGTTACCTAGTATTGACTTTTCTAATGGTGTCTTTAAACCCATGTGTACCTGCTTAAACAGATGTTTAAAATGCCGTAGTAAACAGATGGGCGGAAGTGGCTAGATTTATAAATGACACAAAGGGACAAAATACTTACCCCTTCTTTGCACTAGGACAATGCAAGTGACTTTTGTACAAGGGATATCACCATTTTCCTAAGAAGTAGATAGCATCTGAGTATGAAATCTCAAGTATTCTTTCTTTAATAATGATGTGGTCTCTTAACCACAGGGCAATGATCACTGTAGCCAGCTGTGGAAGAGATAGGAGCTTTCACCTACTTGTAGCATGATCCTTTCCTTATCTTATTCCTTATATCTTGAGCCTTCATTGCCCAAACTACAAGCAAATGGGGAAATGGCAAGTGGTTTTTTTATGATGTGGTGAAAAGAACAGTCAATTCAGAACTTTAGTTTATTAAAGAAGACATAGCCAGTTCCAGGACTGGGAATATGTAAGAAGCAATCTTACTTTTTCTGCCCAGTTGCTGCGAGCACGTCCTGAGGATTTGTCCCTGGCACACATGAGAGAATCGTCCCTTGTCAGTGCTCTCCAGCTGCATGTGGTTGCTCTTGTCTCCACTGCATTGCTGTTTTGCTGCAGATGAAAAACAGACAGCTGAGAGTTGCACGTGAGAAATCTCCATGGCTGAGCCTCAGCACTTGACATCGCCCTTCACATTTGGGCTGCCAAAATGCAGACGTGCAGAACGTTTCCACTGGCTCGTATTGCTGCCTTATCACAGCAGACAAATATAGCCTGGGGAAAGCATGCTGAGAAAGGCTACCTACAGCCATGAGAGAAAGAGAGAATTGGGAATAATTCCATGGGGGAGGGAAGATCAGAGTGTGGGAATTATGCCCTACATAGATGGTTCTGACACATCCCCTCGTGGTGTCGGGTGGGCAGCCAAGGGTGTTTGTGCCAGCACGTGGCTGCCCAGGTACCTATTGGGACCCATGACTTAGGCTGAGAAGTACCTGAGGCTGTTTTAGGATGAGTCTCTACTCAAAGAGACTCTGCAAACTCTCCACAAACTGATTCCTGTAAAGAAAGTATTTCTATCTATTATGTTTTACAAACTGGTCTCATGGGCTATTTATTTGAAAGACTATAGAACCTACACAGTGTTCTTTCATGTTACTGGTCAATTCTTGTTATATCCTCAGCACGATTTCAGCTCTATCAATCACAGTTGTGTTTACAGTTTTTGCACACTACGAATTGGCTGCTGCCCTCACTAGTCAGCATTGTTTTCATATCTAATGCTACAGACTCAGTGCAATATATGCTGTTAGGAAAAGAAAACATTCAGCTCCGAGAATTTTTTTTTTTTTCCAGAATATCTACAACAAAAGAATATGGCTTCTCTTTTAAGAAGTAATTTACAATACAAAACATTATCTTCAGCCTTGTGGTATCTCCAGCCAGGAAAAATTAATACATGTGCTGAGGGGAAAACTACTTCTAAAGGAAATAGGAATTATTCTCTTTATAACCATTATCAGGAATGTAAGGAACTTTCCCAACTTTTTTTTTGTTACCACAACAGTGTAGATTTTTTTCTTTAATTATATGATTTTTCATAATAGGCACATCATATTCCTATCAATAGCTCATACTTTCTTCAGAGCAGCTCTTATAGAGAGATCTGAAGCTGCTTTACATCCTGCACTGATGTGGGTACCTAGAATTTTTTGCTACCACTTATATCATAATAGTGCATGTAAGTGCCACTCAGCATCAGATTCCTGATATGTCTTAAACATTGTCCCACCTCTAAATATTCTTGTTTTCAGAGAGAGAATAATCCTATATAGGAATAAAAGCAGAATCACAGAATTGCTAGTTTGGAAGAGATCTCTCAGGTCATCAAGTCCAAGCCTCAACCCAGCACTGCCAAGTCCACCACTGAACCATGTCCCTAAGTGCCACATTTAAATGGCTTTTAAATAACTCCGGGGATGCAGACTCAACCACTTCCCTGGACAGCCTCTTCCAGGGCCTGAAAACCCTTTCAGTGAAGAAATGTTTCCTAATATCCCATCCAAACTTTCCGTGGCACAACATTCGGCCATTTTCTTTCATCCTATTATTTATTACTGGGAGAAGATCAACCCCCACCTGGCTCCAGCCTCCTTCCAGGCAGTTGCAGAGAGTGGTGAGGTCTCCCCTGAGCCTCCTTTTCTCCAGGCCGAGCACCCCCAGCTCCCTCAGCCTCTCCTCACAGGACTTGTGCCCCACACCCTCCACCAGCCCCCATTTCCCTTCTCTGGGCTCTCTCCAGCCCCTCAATGTCATTCTTGCAGCGAGGGGCCCAGAACTGGAC
>JAYDZK010000268.1:13006531-13059622 GCA_034509185.1 Euphonia xanthogaster | reverse complement strand
GCCTGATGTGCGCGGAGGCGGCGCCCGGCTGCGCGCAGGGTCCCGTCATGGCCCTGGCGTTCTGCGGCGACGAGGGCAACTCCACCGCCTACAACGTGGACCACGGCGTGCTCAACAACGGCTGCTTCGTGGATGCGCTCAACGTGGTGCCGCACGTCTTCTTGCTCTTCATCACCTTCCCCATCCTCTTCATCGGTGGGTGCCTGCGGCTCTCCTTTCCCCTGTCTGCCTGTGCCTCTCCTATTTGCCGCCCTTTTCCTTCTCCCTCTCTATCCCCGGTGCCGCTTTGCCGTGTCCTCCCGCCCGGCTTTGTCTCGCCGTGGGTTTCCCTCCCCCGCGCCTGTGCCGCGTTTCCCCCCGCCCGCCCGGCCTCCCCTTGCCGTGTCCCCCGGCCTGGCCCTGCCCCCGTGCCGCGCGGGGAGGCTGCGCCGCTGTTGGGATGCGGTGCGAGCTGCGGGATGCTCCGGCGGCCGCCTCTCCCCGGGCAGCCCCCGCACCGCCCGCTGTCCGCCCGGGCAGCGGGGCCCGTCTCCGTCTGTCGGGGCAGCCCGCGAGGCTTCCCGCAGGTGAAATCCCTTGCGCAGGCAGGGCAGGAACGGGTGATGCTGGAAGAAACCGCAGGATTTGCTCTGCCGGTTCAGGGCAAGGAGCAAAAATAAATGCGCTATTAAAGCCCAGGAAACCTGACAAGTAAGTGTT
This sequence comes from Euphonia xanthogaster, assembly GCA_034509185.1. NCBI lineage: Eukaryota > Metazoa > Chordata > Aves > Passeriformes > Fringillidae > Euphonia > Euphonia xanthogaster. The sequence goes on along the minus strand of JAYDZK010000268.1, from coordinate 13,058,923 downwards.
GCGTTATGAAATATTACTCCGAGCCATTACTGCGGGGTCACAGCCGCCTGGCAGCCCCTCCTCATTACAGATCCTGCCCCGCTGGCTTCTGCGGTACCTGAGGCGGGTGCGATTTAATGTCACAAGCCCGGCGGGGCCGGTAGGTGGCCCGGTGGTTCAGCGCACGGGGCTCTCGCTGCTCCGGATACCCTCGTCCAAAGCCTGGACCGGCCCGCGGAGAGCCACGGCACGGGTTGGAGTAACACTCGCTCCTGGGGATGGGAAAAGGTCCGGTGGGGAAATAGCAGCCAGCGCGACTGTGAAAACGGGGTCAGCTGCTTAGGGTTCCCTGCGTTGATCTGGAATCTCTCAGTATTGCTAATTTTTAGCAAGATAAAGCTTCACACCTCATCCTTTCTTTTTTTTTTTTAATAATTAAAGGGAAAACAAGTAGTGCATTTATTAGAGTGATTGTGTGTATTTGTCAGAACGTTAATTTGTTGTTAATTTAAGCTGTGAATAGATTTGAAAAAAGTTTAGTGCATGTAATTACTTGATAGTAAGTTGTTAGAAGTATAGGAATTTAAGGCTGTGTCCTGTCTGAATTATTGATTTTATTCCATATGAAGTGAGATAGTGAGAGCACAGTTCTGATAATATTCAAATGCATGTGTGTTTAACAACACAGCTGTCTCAATGTTGGTATGCAAGGTTGTTACATATATGGTTTGGAGTGTTTTCTAAGCAGGAACTTTGTGTGTCACTCTTGTTATGAAAGCTCTATATAATTCTCTTTTCTCTTTTAGGCTGGGGAAGTCAGAGTTCCAAAGTACATATACATCATAGCACATGGCTCCATTTTCCTGGCCACAATTTACGCTGGATACTGACTTTTATCCTCTTGTTTGTGCTGGTGTGTGAAATTGCAGAGGGCATAGTGTCTGATGGGTAAGTGTTTGTCTGCCTTCTCCTGGTAGCACTGAGCAGTTTAAAGGTTTCAGGGTAGATATTTCCTCCTTGTCTAAGTTGTAAGCTAAATTATATGCCTTGTGGTTATGAACATATAATCTGTTTTCTTAGTGGTTAACCTACCAACCTTGTATCAGAAATTCCACAGACCTTGCCAAGTGATGTACACAGGCACAACTGACCTTAATCATTTTTAGTTCAGCTTAATGACACTATCTTTCCAAAGAGTAATCATAGATAAATCCTAATGATTCAAGCAGATGGTGACATTTTCATTATATGTTTTATGTCCAAAGACCCAATCCCACGGTCGTTACTTAGGAGGAGCTCCCATGTGCACAGGAGGTCACACCATTCACCCCCAAACTGAGTTCTTTGCATCTAAAGAAGAGGAATGAATCTGCTGGGCTTAGGTCAAACCCACAGGGTTTCTTCTGATGACTGTGCACTATATCTCCTATGTTACCTGGAGCAGAGCAGCTGATATTATGTGAGCGTGAACCATCATCCTTTATGCAGCTTAGGATGTCACTAAACAGAAATCTGTGGGAAAAAATTATTCCAAGTGAAACAAGTGATACAGGAGAGTGATTTATTATGAAAAAAGCTAATTATGTAACAATGAATATGATCTCTCCCTATGAAGAGAGGCATGATTTTTCATTATCATTATGAATTTGAGCTCAAGGATTATGAAATGGAAGCTCCTAATTAAATAGGTAAAAAACTCCCTGATTAGCCATCTATAAAACAAGTATCCACCAACCAGTGTGAAATGCAGAGCAGACTTCTGGTGTAGAAAATGATATCATCATTATTATTTTAACTTCTCTTAAACATATATAAATAGGATGTTTCTTGCTGCCAGTTTTTTTTAAAGGATTTTTTTCTCTTGCTTATTCAGAGTTATCAGGGTGTGGGATGCTCAGAGCAAAATCTCCTGCTTTGAGTTTTCTGCTTTATTTTTCTCGTTAGCAATGCCTCTCATTATGTTTATTTGCTATTTAACTTGACTCAGAACACTGCTGTTAAGTAATAGGTGTCACCTGATGAGAATCAAAGCTCAGAGCTCTGCTGGGGGAGTGCCAACCCACAGCAGTCAGCAGGCTGGTGAGGGCTCCAGTGAATAGAAGAGAGTTTTGAGACTCATCAGCTTTCTAAGAACCAAATGGATCCTGCTGGTGAGTCCTTTTGGCAGCAACTGGGTGCTAAAGGCTTTGGCATCTCAGCAACAGAGGCAGCCTATTGGAGGTACAGTTATATAGGGGAATTCCAGCAACTGTGAAATAAATAGATTTTAAAAAGCCTCCCACTGCTGCAGTGTTACCTACTGAAGCTTAGGCTGTCTGAAGAAATCTGTTCTTGTTGGGTTTTTTTGTCTTTGCTGAGAATTCAGCCCTGGTGTACAAAACCTCCTGGCATGACTAGGAATTTCAGAGGATCTTTTCTCATTTTGCTGTATTGACATTCCTTCTTTTAAACTGAAAAAAATTAAACACTTGCACAAAATGCTTCTGTAGAAAATCTTGAACTGTGCTGTCAGTTGGTCTTATCTGCATATTTTGATGGACAGCTCCCAAACTAGTTTAGCTTAAATTAACTTTTCTCATTTTGGAGATGAGCTGCTTGTCCTAATTTAAACAAGTGTTCCAATTGATTTCAGTAGGAAATAGGAGTACACACCTTTCATTTTCAGCACAGGGAAGGAATTTGAAATCCAACTATGTGATTTAGGAGCAAAAATTCAATTAAACTTGGAGGGGTTTGCATCCATAACTCATTCTAGAAAATCCTACATCAGAGCAAGGTACAGTTCATGAATTAAAAGGAAAACATTTAAATAGCTGAGAGGTTTGACTTTAACAGATTTCTTTTTTTCTTTTGAAGGGTTTCCGAATCCCGCCACTTACACCTGTACATGCCGGCTGGAATGGCATTCCTGGCAGCCATCACATCAGTTGTCTATTACCACAATATTGAAACATCCAACTTCCCCAAACTCTTAATAGGTATGTCTCAAAATCTATGCACCTGGAAGTGTGGCTGTGGTGCCGTGTGTCTTCTTCCTTAGTGACAGGTCACTGCAGTCTTCTATGACCCCAGATACCCCTCTATGTATGCTCAAACATTTCCTTCCTTTTAATGCTTTTAACTTCTAATAATAGTCTGTGTAATGCTCTCAGGGATTCAATGAGCCAAAGACTTCTCTAGGAAAAACTGCTTTTGTGAGAAAAGTAGCATGGGAAATTGTTAACTCTAAATCCAAACACCCTTGTCAGCCTGTTGTGTGGAAACATGATGCAAGAGTGAAGAAATCTTTGTGTGCGTGGTCTGTTGAAATATGCAAGGAGCTAAGGAATGACATCCCTGGCTTTCAGTCATGAATGTATTACTCTGCCTGATTGCTCTTGTTTCATGTTCCTAAAAATCTCTCTGGAAACTGCTTTAAGGCCTTTTGAATGGAAACTGCTGTGAATGAGAACTACCTAGTCTACTCTGTATTTTGCCAGATTGTGAATAAGCTGTAGCTATAGAAAATCCACTGCTGCTGGTGGTTACATGGAGTTGTTCATGTGTTCTCATCTGTTTAAGTAGACTGCAGTCTGGGGATGTCTACATGTTTAGTCACATCCTGTTACCTGTTATTTCTTTGGTTCTGGTTCATCAAATTTTGTTTGAGCTGGATTTCTGTATTAATAGATCCTGCTAAAGTTGGTCTTGTGCCATTGTAGCTCTGTGTATCAAAGTTTTGTTCTAGTTTTGGTCAGGTGGGGAAAAGTCAGTAATAACTAGATTTGAGGAAGCTTTTATATATTGAAGATTATTTTGATCTACATGTTGGGGTAAGTGAGAGTCCTGTTCTGCAGAAATAGGCTGAAACTCCTGAAAAAAAAATCCTATCCAAAGACTTAGATTTCTATCCAGGCTTAGAAACCTTTATGTTTTCTCATTTGGGACTGCTTTTCTTCCTGTACATTTCTTTTAAATAGGATCTTTTTTATCTTTTAAGAACAGGTGAGGTCATTTAGTTGCATTTTAAATAAGTCAACAGAGTATTTTTAATGCTTTCTCACAGGAAGGCATTATGCCTCAGGAAGCATTGCTAGCCTGCTACAGTTGCCTGTAAAGCAAGCAGTGATTTTTGTGGTTTTGTTTTTTTAGGTTGTTTTGTTGTTTGGGCTTTTTGTTGTTATTTCAGATGTATAATGCAATGTTAAATAATTTAGTGTCACAGCCATATTCCTGCTGTTAAGTCTTTGAGAAGGCTAGCAAAGTTACAGCTGGTAGTTGATTACCCATTTTTGCGTAATTCCTGCTCAGCAGAGATTTCTTTTTTATGATAATGTTTTTCAGTGTTTAGAGTGCTGATAAACTCTGGACAACACTTGAATACTAAAAAGTTGTACCAACGAATACCAACATTTACTTAAGTATTATGGATGAATTTTAATTTTGCAAGATTTTCCATGGAATGGACTCTCTCAGAAAATCTGGTCCTAATAGCTCTTAGGCAAAAAAGAAAATCAAACCATCACAGTCTTTCCCACTTAGTGTGTCTGAATTTGAATTTTAGTCCAAAATCTTCACAAGCTGATGGTCTTTGATTTTTATTTTCTATTTTGTTTTGTTTTTCTTTTATTTATCCTAAGACAGACATTTCTGCAAGTCTCTATCCTTTGTTCTTAGCTGCACAAACTGGGAGGATTGTTACTTATCTTTCAGTCTTAATTGCAACTACTCAGAATTGACATCAGGGACGAGGCAATGAGCACTTGATGCAAATAAACCCAGCATGCATAGTTAAATTATACCTTTACTCACCTGTAACCCACTAGAGTGCAGTGTGGCCATGAAGCAGCTTTGCTTTAGAGCTTCATTTTATGAGGTAACTGAGAACCAGGAGGGAAAGCTAAAGCTGGTGATACGCTTTTTGCTGGGTGTATGGGAAACTGGGCTCATATAGAAGAGATCTAATGTTGCACACAGAGAGCAGAGTAGAAGAGCTGATGTGACATCTTGCTGCTTCTGAGCATCAGTGAATTTCCAGCAAAATGCAGGGTATCATCTGCCTCAGCTGCAGGATGAATGCTCACAGCTGCAAAGAGTTGGTAGCTGTTTAAAACAAAGACTAACAGAACCTTATCCAAAAACTATTAAAGCCAGCAGGGGAAAGCTCACTGGTGCAGTGCAGTGGAGCCTTACAGGTCTGATTATTAATTCTGAACAGGGTGAAATTTTCCAATCCCATGAAATTCTGAGATGTTTCTTGAAGATGCTTTTCACTCTGTACACCAAATCCATTTGTAGCTATTCATAAACAAGTAAGAGGCAGATATCATGACAGATGTGGGGATTAGTGTGTTTCTTTGGATATGCAAAAGGAGGAATCAAAGTTCCTCTTCTGATCCTGACCCTGCCTTTTAGCTTTAGCCCAGGCACTTGGCTATTTTGAAATAGTAATTCTTAGTATTTCTTATCAAAAAACATTGACAAGGTTTGGAATATTTATTCACTGAAGCTAATGATTGAATTCATGAATGCGGTTGAATGACCCAACTATTGGAACACCTTGATCTGGTCTGAAAGTGTTCTTTTTCTGTATGATTTTGGTCTGTAATTATATTCCAACAAATGTAGCTATTCCCATGTAGTGCTGTTTACCAGGGCACTCTCATAATAATGTTAATTTTGATGCTATTTGCACTACATGGTTGCATAACATTTGTACGTTAAGCAGGACTCATTTTAGAAGAGTTTTCATACTGGATTGGAAAATCTGCTCCTTTCTCAATGTTTAAAATACACAACTGAATAGTAGCATCTGACTCCATTGTTTTTAAAGTTAGTTTCATTGTTTTAAAGATAAATAAAACTCAAAAATTAATAGTAGGAGAAAACTACAAGATAAAAGGACTTTGAGGTGTTAATCTGAAATGGGTGGTGTGTGGGAACACATTAATGTTTTCATTTTAGAAAGTTGTCCTTTTTTTTAAATGAATCTTAATTATATGACTGCTTTACTGTTTTACAGTATATGCCACAGCATATGTCACACTTGAGATGGCCACATTACACAGTGTCACCACACAATTTCAGAAAGCTTCAACCCATACAAAGTCACACCACTTCAGAAGGCTGCAACCATTTGCTCTTCTTGTTCTTTAGCCCAACCTTTTATAGCCCTCGTGTTCATGCATTGCACCTGTGTGCCCTCTGTTCCCTTGGGTGATTGGTCAGTGCACCTGGGCACTCCATGTCTCATAACCTTCAATATTATCCACCTGTCCTGTGCAGCTGTAGCCCATCAGGGATGAGGCTCTGCTGTAGCCCCACTCCCAATTACCACAAACTGTGTAGCTACACACTACTACACACAGGGATCTATTTTTCTGATTCAAAATTTTTGTTCCTTTGCATTGTAGTTGTTTCCCTTGGAATTGGTTTATTCTCTAAAATGGAACTTGTTGCAGAAAAATATTGCTTATTGCTTCGTACAAAAAAAATTCTCTCCAAAGAGGCACAGATTAATTCATAAATCCCATCCAGTTAAATGTGTGGCTTTTTTGATTTGATTCAATAGAGGTGTAGAAGAATTTGAGTTGCACATTGCCTTATTTTTCAGAGGTGTGGCCCAGGTGAGAATCTACATCCTGGTGGTGTGGGTTGAAGTATCTTACATGGCCCAAGAAAAAGCAAGGTCATTTAGGCATGTAGAATAGGTCTAAAGCAATCCACTAAATGCCTCTGTGGTCTGATCACTTCGCAGTTCAGACCAGTTTAAGTTCTCAGAAATAATTTCTAAAAACTGTCAGCCAAAATGTACTCACCAGCCACATGATAAAAACATCATCTATAAAGAACAGAGCCACAATTGCATTTTCCAAGGAGCCTTGAGTGGCCTGTGAGCATTCTCCAGATCAGATTAGATACACTTGTTTTCAAAAGTGAAAAGCTATGTAAATTCAAGTGCTTCTAAGAAAGTGTGACTTGAGAATGTTGTGTTTGGCTCTTATAATACTTCTTAGAAAAATGATCAATTAACATTATAACAATAATAATAAAAGGTCATATAGACCCTTATTTAAGCCCTAAATAGGAGAATGGCTCTGCTAGTTCTTATTTATAATTCCAAGACATTCATAAATGCCTGTTGGCTTAGTTATTTTTTTGGAAGTCCTCCACTGGTGGATATTTTCAGTGTGCAATGTGTAAGTCCCTTTTATTCCAAGAGGGATGTGTTCTCAGCCTGTTGCTGGAAGAATGAAACAAAACAAGGTTTAACAGATAAAGGTGGTTAAGAGTAGAACAGCATGGAATGTAATTCTTGGATGAAGTGAGACTTTATAGGCAGAAGTACTGCAAATAGGGAGGGACAGTGCCTTAAAGGAAGGAAGCAGTCTGAAACAGGATGGGAAGCAATCTAAGTTGGGAAGATGGTAGGAAGCCTCACATAAAAAAACCCTAAAGTTTTACAAGAGAAATTTGGTAAGTATATCTAGTGTATCTTTAAAACCCTGTCTGCAACCACATCAGCCACTGAAGTGCAGTGTGCAAATACTGACCGCTCAGTGTTTTCCTCTTATGAACTAGCCTCTTAATTTTAGAGAAAGAGAGGCTCCCTTGGCAAATGTCCTAATGCACAGTGTTCCTGTACTGTTCCATTCACTGTCCTCATTAAAAGAAGAGGTTTTAACTTAATTTCTGTAGAAGCAGGACTGGCAGTCCCAATCTCACATGGATTCTCTGCATTGAATTTAGCTTTGCTTGGAAGGGCAGCCCCAGAGCACATCTCCAGAGAGCTTTCTGGTGCCTCACTGTAGCTGGAACACCACCAATTCTTTGAAATTTATGCTACTTCCTGATGATCATCCATATTTAAGCTAGACTTAGAGTTGCTAATGCCTTGGTTGAAGCCTTCTTTCTGTGGTGTTCCGGCGAGACGCTTGGAAAGCACATCCAAGCTTTTCTTGGCAGTTAGAGCTCATTCCATCTGTTGCACCGTGGCAGATACAGCAGCAATGAAAGGTTTATTTAGAAGAATATAACCCTGGGAATCATTTCCTTAAGAATAGGGAACAGGAGCTGGCTTATGGTGTGATGAATGGTATGGAGAGTGCTTCCAAGCCACCAGAGCTTATTCCATGGATTATTTAGCTGTAGCTGCTGGTAGCATGGGCACCTTGAGACAAAAGGTTTCGTAGAACACTAAAAAGTGAAAGTTGTATTCTATGAATGCCAGAATATCCTTCCTTGATGTGACTGTTTTATACACATTGTGAATTACATGTATAGAATTTTTGTTTAACGATAGTGCAGCAGCAGTTTGGACAAAGTATTTTGATATCTGTTCCTGACACATCCCAGAGATTCACACAGAATTTTCCTTCAAGCCACATTCATAGCAGTCTTGCAGCATTAACCAAATCTGAAAAACATTATTCACAGGCACCTTCACTTTTGGAGCAACAGCCTCCCTTGAGCTGATCATTTGGACACAGTTTTACAGCAGATGAAATTTCCTTCAGCAGACTTCACTTTGTGAAACTTTGGAGATGTCACTAAATCTAATAGAAAAGGCATTTAGATCTAACATTATCTTACTATTTTAATGTTTTTGGAATTAAATTAGGGTTCTGTTTGACATGAGAAGGGCCATTCTCTGGTTTTATATATTTTGTTAAATTCTTCTTTAATTATATTTTATAATGCCTTTGTATATTTTTGCAACTATGGAGCTGGTTAATTTGCTTGGGTTTTTTCTCTACAGCATTGCTGTTCTACTGGACTTTAGCTTTCATAACTAAAACCATCAAATTTGTGAAGTTCTGTGATAATGGGGTTGGATTTTCTCAGCTTCGATTTTGCCTCACGGGACTCTTGGTTGTTCTTTATGGAATGCTACTAGCTGTAGAAATCAATGTCATCAGGGTGAGGGTAAGTAACTATGCTAGAACTTCTGTAGTTTTTATTGGTTGTTTTTTGGGTTATTGGTATCTTTTTAATCCCTTTTCTAGGTACTTGGTGTAAAATGTGTTACTAAAGGACAACGAAGAATCCAGTTAGAAATTTGACTATTTGACTATCAAGGGTTAATAGTATTTTACTAGGCCAGATGAATGTGTAATTTCCAAAAATGACAGACTCTGTTGATAATTTAAGATCAATTTCATCTGTTCAAGTTTGCTGTAATTTTTAAAATTATTCTGTTCCAGTCATGAGAGCCAAGTATTTCTGATGCAAGAGAAGACTGGTAGAAAGGAATTGTCTGCTCTATCAGAGAATATCTTAGACACACAAATAGCATCTCTCGTTTTCCGGGAGACAATCACAATGAATGATTTATTTGGGCTACTAGGGTTCCTCCCAGCTATATTTTTTGTTCCTCTGCAGTATCTGCAGTCATAATCTAAACTGAGACTTTGAAGACTGCTGGATACATAAATTCCAAACTTCCCTTCAGCTGGCACTCACCAACTGTGCACACAAATTAAATTTAGGAGGGAAAGAAATATTCCCATGTAAATTTTTTTTTTTTTTTTTGCTGCAGCACCAGTAGCTCCATGTTCTGAGCTAACAAATGTGAGGCAGTGTGGTGTGGGAGATGAATCCCAGTGATAACCTCAGGGCTGTGCTTTAGCTCCTGTGTCCCATGTTGTGCTGCCTGGAACTCAAAGTAATGCTGGGACTGTTCTGCTTAAATAATTGAATGGCTCAGTCTCTTCTGACATGTCTCAAGTGAAAGGACAAGAGGAGATGGTCTTAAGTTGCACCATGGAGGTTCAGATTAGTTACTTGAAAAACTTTTTTTTTACTGAAACAGGGGGCAGGCACTGGGATAAGTTGCCCAGGGAGATCATGGAGTCACCACATCAGGAAGTGTTCCAGAGATGTCTGGAAATATGGTGTAGGGATGATTAGGGTGGTTCTGGTTTGGTGGTTGTACTGGATATCTTGAAGGTCTCCCAACTGTGTTCATTCTGTTTCTGTAAGGTGGTTTGCATTTTTCTTCCCCTACAAGTATGCAAATTTTTACACCATAAGCAGAGTCATAGCAAATGATAATAATTACTTAGTTCTAGCCTGGATGCCTCTGATTATCCTCAGTACCTGAGGAAACTGTATTGCTGTACTGGTTGTACTTGAATGTCTTTTAAGAAACCAAGACTGACTCATTGATTATCTGCAATGTCCTTATCTATTCTTTGTGCACTTGTATTTTCTACACATTCACTGTGATTCTGCTGGCATTTTTCTGGATTTCAGAGGTATGTTTTCTTCAAAACTCCTAAAGAAGTTAAACCTCCTGAGGATCTCCAGGATCTTGGTGTGCGATTCTTGCAGCCCTTTGTGAATCTGTTATCCAAAGGAACATACTGGTGGATGAACACATTCATCAAGACTGCCCACAAAAAACCAATAGACTTGAAAACTATAGGCAAGCTTCCCATTGCTATGAGAGCTCTGACCAATTACATTCGCCTTAATGAGGCCTTTGAGGCACAGAAGGTATGAAAACATGGAATTATATCTGTCTGCTTACTCACAGCTTGTGTTTTTGATTATTTATCATATAAGCATGACACAAAGAGATATAAAGAGATATGATGCAAATGAGGTATTCATTGGCATAACAGTCCATATACCAAGAGACCATATTCTCAGTTGTACCTCGTACAAATAGTGACATTTCTCTAATCAAATGTGCATGTCAAACACATTACTGGTTAAATGTGTGTAAAGTGTGTACAGCCTCTATTTTGATGTGGAAAGTAATCATGGACTGTGTTCACTGAACACCATTATTCCTCCTAATAAGACCCTGGGAACATTCAGTTACACAGTCTGTATTATTTAGGCATTGCCGGGCTATTTTTTTTCCATGTTATTTCAGTTACAGTTTGCCCATAGAAGAATTCAAGGATGAAACTACCTTGGCTCAAATTAATTTTCACTCCTCAGTGGGAGCTAAGTGCGTACAGGATTCTAAGAGAATTTGTTTGCATCCTGCCTAAAAAGTGTATGCTTCCAGTCTCTGGCTTCACCAGAGAACAAAAACCTGTCACTTCCCTCCCTCTTTTTTTCCTTCCTCAGCAGGCCACAAACAACACACTTGCTTGATCCCTATTAAGGGTAGAAAAGAAATCATGGTTCTTTTTGTGAAGAGAAGTGCAAATTGTTGCTTTGTTCTAACTCTACAAAAAGAAATAATAGTTGTAGTTCCTCTGCTTTCTACCTGAGAGATTACAAATGGTTGTCAATGAATTAAAGCAGTGATAACAATACCAAGTATTTATCAGACCTGAGGTTAATGTATAACAAAATTCTTACTAATTTTAATTTAATTCTGACCAGAACAAAAGATCATCATCTCCCCAAGGATCCAGATCCATTTGGCGTGCTCTCTGCTGTGCTTTTGGAAGACCCTTACTTCTGAGCAGCACATTCCGTATTCTGGCTGACTTGCTCGGATTCGCCGGGCCTCTCTGCATCTCTGGGATTGTTCACAATGTTGGAAAAGGAAATAACACCATCCGCCCACAGGTACTGTCAAAATGTCACCAAAAGAGAGGAATCCAAAAAGGAATGCTGTGACTCTGTTTTGTTTGTCCTCAGGAAGGAAAGCGACTCTGTGCTGTGTTTGTGAGTGCTGGCAGTGCCAGTGTGAATGTGCTGCCTGATACCCACTCTTGTACTGTGATGGAGGGTGTCCTGTGCAGGGCAACAAAGGTGATTAAGGGACTGGAGTATCTCTGGCAAGGACAGGCTGAGGGAGCTGGACCTGTTCAGCCTCTGGAAGAAGTGACTAGGAGGGGACATCATCAATTTATATAAATATCCAAAGGGAGGGTCTCAAGAGGATGGAGCCAGGCTCTGCTTGGTGCTGCCAAGCAGTAGGACAAGAGGCCATGGGCAGGAAATGATGCACAGAAAGTTCCACCTGAATATGAGGAAAAGCTTCTTTACAGTGTGGGTGACTAAGCAGTGAAACAGGTTGCCCAGAGAGGTTGTGCAATCTCCCTCCCTGGAGATGCTCAAGACCAGTTGGGATGAAATCCTCTGCCATGTGCTCAGGGATGACTCTACTTGAGCAGAGAGGTTGGACTAGATGACCTCCAGTGGTCCCTTCCAACCTGATCCATTCTGGGATTCATGGGGACAAAATATGTGAGCCATGCATCTAGTCAGCCTTGCATTCTGGAAAATAACCTCATTCAAGAGAGCAGTGAAGCATATCCAGAATCCCATCAATATCATAAGGAATCTAGGTGCAGTCTTGAGTGGAGATTGAATCAGGTATGTGACTGAGTGCTTTCCAGAAAGGAAAAGTGTGTTTTTAATAGGCTAAGCTTTTCATTTCTAAAAATGGGGAATGTCTAAGAGGATTGAAGCAGAGTTTTGTCATCATCATAAAAAGCCAACTAATTTAACTGTGACCAAGCATTCCCTCTAGTGCCTTTGGGAAAATTAGTTTTGAAAGATCAACTGAAACATGTTTTTAAAGGATGCTATTTAAATGAATGCTCTTCAAGAGGAAGCAGACATTTCTTGATTAACTAAAAATAAAAATGTAACTCAGGAAGCATCTTTTCATTATAAGGTGAGGTCACTCAAGCTGGATTTCTATGAGATAGATCAGTTTGTTTCTGCAGCTCACTTAGTGTCTGATATCAGATTTTTTCTAAAGTCTGTTGACACTAATGGAAATATACCCTTCCATTTAAGTACACTTTGGATTAGGTCCACTGTAAACATTTAAGTCCATCAGCTGCAGTGCAGAAAATTTAACAAAGGCCTCAGGCTAAAATTAACTGTTTGTCCATTTTGCAACCCTTATCCTAATATTTGGAAAGTTTATTATAGTGAGTAGGTTCAGTGGAAACCAGTTAAAGCAGGAAATAAGAAAATTAAGACTATAGTACTATGTTGCAGCAAAGTACTGTGGGAGCAGAACTTCCTTCCACAGTACTTTGCTGCAACATAGTACTATAATTTTCTAATTTCCTGCTTTAACTGGAAGTACTCTTGAGCTCTGCTTTTCAGTAATTTGTTTGGGACACTGTTTCAGCTGAAATTGTGATTTGATATAATTTACAGATTGTCCTATTTAATTTTCCTTTAAGACTGTCAGCTACTGCTTCTCTGTGAAAAATAAAAAGTTCAGGTCTGGTCCTGACAGGCACCAGCCTAGAATCCTCACTCACTAGCTGAGCAGTAACCTCACTGTTGTCATTGACACCAATTTGGGATCACCTAACAGCAATATTCACTGATGGTCATAGCCCACAGGTGACACTTAGGGGTGTATTTTAGCTCTGCTTATGTTTTGACATTGTTTTTGTTTTCTGGTAAGGGTCTAACTACATTTAAGTTTGAAAATTGTTTTTGCTGGGTGAGATGAAATATCTTTCTAATGAAGAGCTTCTATTCAAACTATCTGGAAGCAGACTGGGGTGTTCAGGAGGGCTCCCATGTATGTTCACATACCTCGCCAACTTGGTCTGTTTTGGAAAGAAATACACCAGCCCTGCTGCTAGGAATGCTATATCCCTGCTTGTAATGAGTCAAAAGAGAAAAACCTTGCCTTATAGTTTGCCCCTGTGAGCCTCACAGGTGTGAGAAACAAGCTTTCTAAAATTATGTTATATGAAGGTGATGATAAGTGGGGGGAAACAGTGTTTATTCTTGATGTGCTGCTAAGTTTGAGGGCACTGGAAAGAGTTGCCACACAGTGGGACAGAATCAGATAAGCAATAGAAGTTGTGAGTACAATGGAGGGTGTCCTTTACCCATCTCTTACCCAGCTGCATCTTAAATATTTCGATTGAGATATTGTAATGAGTCAACCGTATCTTTCAAAGAGAAATTCTCTTTGTGAAACTGTAGGCGAAGAGATAGAATAATTGTTCTGTTCCTCAGGTCCTTTGTGACAAATATAACCCGGCATGGAGCTGTAACTCAGATCACATGGGTGTCACAGGCAGTATTAACTGCTCAAGTTAGTGCTGTAGTTAGTCAGAGCACAACAGTGTCTTAAATTCTGTCATGCTCTTCATGTTTATTTATAACTTCAGTATCAATATTTATGGCCACCCCAGAACATTCCTATGACACAGATTTCTCTGAGTGTTAATCATTTCACACTGAAGAAGAGACTGACAGAATGATAACCTTTATCATTTGCTGGTAGCATCTTCCACGTTGCAATGTTAGGATTAGCAGTTCCAGTATTAGGAGTGGCTGCTGACATAACACATTCAGAGATGCAGCAAACTCATTATTTAAAAAGCTCCAGAAGTCATAGGGCCCAGTGTAGCAAAAAGCCCAGTATTGACACTAAGAATGTATGAGTCTAGAGGCTTTATGCATTTAAATAGCAGCTTCTTGCTCAGTCTTTTACTGGTTAGAGCAACTTTTAAGAATTGGTGTTACCCTGAAGTTGTCAGGAAGGTGGGACACTGAATAGTCCCAAAGCCATTTCTGAAAATAAAACATCTAATTATTTCTGTCATCTTCTCAAACAAGGTTATTTGCTTTATATGTGAAAGGTTCAGGAAGTGTTCAGGTATTTCTGTGTCTCCTGCAGGCTGACAAGTGCATGTAGAACCTATTGTAGCTAAAACACAGGTATGCTCAGTAGGCCATAATGGCCTGATAATGCATCTGAGGCTTGGCAAGCATCTTGCTGTCAGCAAGTGTGTGACCTTTATGTATGTATGTTTGTCCTCTTTTTCTCTCAAGGGAGTACTAGAAGGAGGGATGAGAATATTCATCTCACTTTTCCTCCTTGTCTGTTATATAATGTTTTGATGGGAATCAGTGCTGCACCAGAATCTCACTGCTAGACAAGCATGATTTGTCAAACATAGTTGTGGGGAAAAAAAGTGTTGTACATATAGTAAAAAGTGGTATTAGCTGCAGAGATTAGCAATGGCCAGATGTGTATGGAGGACAGCACTGAAAACCTGAACTTGTAAGGCTGTAAATAATCTGCAAGAGAAACTTATTTTTAGTGTACTATAGACTATTTGTAGTATAAAATGCTGCTGTAGCCTATCTGAATTGCTATGGGATAAGTAATAAATTAGGGCTTTAAAATCCCTTCAGATTGCAAATAGGTAAAATAGCAGTTAGATGTCTCTTTATCTGAACTATAATTGCTGATATGTACTGTAATTGTTCAGAGTTTTGCACTTAATACAGATTTTAAAATCTTCCTCCTTTTACATTCCTTGTCAACTCTGTTCCTCTTTTCTTTTTTGCTTTTTATCTCTGGCACTGTTTGGGCACTTTTTTGGTTCATTTGGCCTATTACTTTTTTCCTGGGCTGATTTTCTTATCTCAATGATTTGAATTGGCTCAGGAAGAAATCCAGTTAGCTCCCCAGCTAGTGCACAGTAAGCAATAGAAGCATGGAGGTTGGAGAATCCAGGGTATAAATAAGAGTAGGGAGAAGTTTATTCTTTTCCAGCTGGCTCAGCCAAAAAAACAGCTGAAAAACCTAAATTTTGCCTCTGTATGAACTTGCCATATGAGGTTTTTATGAAGTTAACTGCAAGGTGCAGATCAGATCTAATAAAATGTACAGACACTGAGAGCTTGTGAAATGTAGCTGATTAAGTGTTATAGCAGTTGTGAAAACTTCAACAGCAAAGAAACTATGTAGGCAAGAAAAAAATGTGCTGAGCAAGGGATGCAGCAGGAGTGTAAATGCAAGAAGCCTTCTGAAAGGGACTAGAAGGAGTCGTCTTCCTAATTTTGCCTTCAATGGAAGCCAAATCCAGCAATCAAAGTTTTGAAGGAGCCTAGAGGAGAAAGAGGAAGATGGAGGCATTTTAGTTACAGAAGGCTTCTCATGGTGAGCCAGCCTCTCAACTTGTTGTGGCACCAAAGATGTCAGCTTGTTAAATAAATGCACTGTTTTCCTTTTGAGCTGTAGATATGCTTCAAAATGCACTTTGGTGATCTCATGAGCTTGCTAGAAGGTAATGACCATATATAAAAGAGAACAAGATGCTGCAGGCCAAAAATATTTGCATGGTTCCAGGAGTTTTGGGTTTTTTACAAGTTCTGAAGGTCATTTTTAGTGTTCAGTAATCTGAGGTGTTAAAATTAAGAGACTATTTTTTTTTCCAAAGGATGTTAACTGTTCCTTTTTCATGATGGGCAGCACTTTTTAATAAATGAGCATATGGAGTGTCCTAGAGTTTTGGAAGGATACCAGAAATCCTATAAACATCATTTTGCATTTAAGTGAAGGTTACGGAGTTGGCATGTTATGAGACTGTTTCTTTGAGGTGATAAACTCTGAGGTTTCAGACGAGGTTGGGAGCACTTTCAAAGTAACAAACTGTGATTATCTCTGCTTATTAATTATGCAAATTACCACTGCACCTGATTTCTTACTTTCTTTCTTTTTACAGATTAAAATTCTTGGTGTTTTCTTTATTTCATCACAAGAGTTCCTGTCCAATGCTTATGTTTTGGCTGTTCTCTTATTTTTTGCCCTTCTATTGCAAAGGACGTTTCTGCAAGCATCATACTATGTTGCTATTGAAACAGGAATCAACTTGAGAGGTGCAATACAGGTACCCAATATATTACTAAGTAACCTTTTCACACCCTCATAAACATGTAGTTGTAAATATAAATTATATAGTCATTCAATTCTGAAATGCTGAATGTCTCTGCTGAAATCTATTGACTGTACCATTGCTGTTAGAAATTGTGTTAGCCCTAAGTTGTTTCCTTTGCATCTTATTTTGATGATTTTATATAAGTGTTTATTTTCAATATCCAATGCTGTATTTCTTCTTTCCTTTAAGCAAAACTTTGCTGACAGTAAAACTGAATGTAACTTTTCAAGTAGTTTAAGTGTGGACTGCACCTCTCCCATCTCAAAGGCATTTTTTGGTAACATCCCATCCAATGCAAATAAAACATTCTTAAAATGTATTGTAAATATATTTTGGACAGAAGATAGGTTGTATTCCCAATGCATAAATATATTTTATTCCAGGGGTCATGCCACAAAGTCTGCTAGGCACACTGGAGTCTGTAAGCACTGAACATAAGTCAGATTGCAAAAATGGGGTCTGTAATCGTTGTATAGCTGACAACTATAGATCAGAGTTTGATGTATCATACAAAGCTCTGTGCCTGGAAATGAGAGAATTTGGTGTAAGATTACAGTGTGGGATTGCCAAAGGCACTGACTGAAACCTACCCTGGACAGCATGAAATCCAGGCTTAGTATAACTTAGAAGTTACACTATTTATCCCCTGAGCTGCATGGATTCTGTGGGGAGTCTCCATGATGGATGGATGCTTTCAATAGCAGCCTAATTGTTTAATTCGCTTTTGATCTTACACTTGGAAGCACTTGTCAGCTGACAGACTTCTGGTTTCCCTCCGTTCATTTTGCCTGACTAGAGTGAATTAGAAAAATTCTACAGGAATAAAAATTTGACCCAAAAGTAAAAAAAAAAAAAAAAAACAACTTGTGGCTTGTATCAAGTGGAAGAGCTGCAAATGACTGAAAAATACAAGGACCAAAGCAAGTGTAATAGGGGAATAGTTGGAAAAGAGTGCTAAATAAATTTTGTTTAAAAAAAGCTTTGTATTCACTGTTCTGGATAACAGAGGTCCAGATAATGCCAGTTGGACTATTCAAATTGGAAAATTTTTTGTCAGCACTCTAAGCAGCAGATCAGTGTTAATAGCAGTCTCCTTGCCAGCATTTTTATACTTTTTTTTCTTTGCTTTTCTCTTTAAATCTTTTCTCTCCTCCTGTCCTGTGTAAATCTGCCACTGTTCAGTGTGCCCTATTTGAATTTTACCAAACTAGATGGTAAAAGTGTGCTTTCACTATTCTATACTATGTTATTTTTATACCTGGTGCCTGATTCTGCACTGAGGCAACTGCTTAATTCAGTACAAAATTGTACCTGAGGTATTCACTGTCTGTGAATTAAACTGTGTAATGGAACTGAGTTATCTAAGCAAAGTGTAGTGATGTTCTCAGCCAGAAACATTGTGCTGAGGTTGGATGGGACCTGAGTCAATTGCCAGAAAAAAATAACAAGGATTATAATACATTAAGAATTATATATTGAATCTAATAATATCTTAGTGTTAGTTACAGGAAGGGCACTCTGTGGAGGTGCTGGAGGTGTAAATCAATAAGAGAGTGAAACCTTTACTGACCAAAAATGCCCAAGAACCACATTAGCTTGATTAACTATGGAGTTGCTAATGTGTTCTTGGGCATTTTTGGGCAGTAAAGGTTTCATTCTTTACTGATGCACAGGGATGAAAAAAGGGAGTACTTAGACAACCACAATGCAGGTAACAGCACTGTGCTTTGTGTCAGTGAAGATGAGTAGCTTTAAATTTTATGAAATAACATAAAAGGCCAAACTTTATTCTCTTCACTCAAGTTACTGGAAATATTGTTTGCCCTCAACATGCTGGGCCTGGGATTTAGATGGAGCTAGAAGTCTCATTTTATTTCTGTATGCTAGTACCTTTTGATCTCTCTTCCAGACAAAAATATACAATAAAATTATGCAGCTTTCAACTTCTAACATGTCTATGGGGGAGATGACAGCAGGCCAGATCTGTAACCTGGTTGCCATAGACACAAATCAGCTGATGTGGTTCTTCTTCCTCTGTCCTAACCTTTGGGCGATGCCAGTACAGGTAAGGTGATTAAATGTGCTTTGGTTCTTAATGCACCTCAGTCTGCAGTGGTTCATTGCATGCAAGTTTTATGAAAGTGGGGATATAAAAGAAGTTAAAGAATAAGTTGAAATAAAATTTCAAGCTATTAACATCTAGAAATATTGTCTGTAATAGATTCCATATCTGTGACTGGACTTTAGGTATTTATGATTGTATTAGGATCTTGGCTGCTGCGAAAAATGCTTTGCATTTGTAACAAGAATTTATAGGGTGCAGCAGGTTGCAGTGCATTCATTTATTACATCAGGGAAGTTAACTGGAAGATATTGGGATCATTTGTCTTCTGAATCCCAGCAGAAGCAAGAAAAGTATCATAAATATGATTTCATAGAGATGATCCTTTGGACATGCCTTGAAACTATTGCTACCTTTTGGATGACAAACTCCACAGTTTGTCACTGCTTTGGAGGCTTTTTTGTTGTTGTTGTTGTTATAACATACTTGTTTTGCAAAATAGTTTGCTGCTTTATCCTCTGGTGTCTTTGGCCTCCTATATCTAAATAGCAGTCTGATCCCTTCAGCCTCCTTTCCCATTTGGATCATCCTATACTTCTAATTAAGAATTTCATGATAAAGCTGGCAGTAAAGCATGAAGTTTCATCTGATACTCAGTGCCCTGCAAGTCTTCCTGCTTTCTTCCAGCTACTTGGTGCACTTTTTTTGGGTCTGCTTTTTGTTGTTCAGTGCTAGCAGTAAATACAAACAGAAGAGGCAGTAGAGTTTAAATTCTCTTTTTGGCAAATTTGGTATTTTCTATATGTATAATCTCATTTCAAAAATATGATGAAAACTTCATTGTTTTCATGTCACAAAGGCAGTCTGGTTCCAGCACCACACAGAGGCTGATTTTGCTGGTGTGTAAGTCAGAAACCTGCAAGTAATCTATCCAGGAGCTTTGCATTTTGGGTTACTTGCCCTTGCCCAAAAATTAAATGGTTTTCACGAGACTGTATATAGACACCAACTGGCAGATCGTGTTTCCAGGCAGTTTATAATGTTGTTTTAGGGGTGTTGCTTAGGAATTTCTGTCCATCACCATCTTATAAAAATGATTTTCTTCTGTAAGATGGTAAGCATATAAGAAAATGACATCGAAAAGCTGAAAGTGGGAAAGAAAAGCCAGCCATTCAGATAATTAGATAAACTGTGTGAATGTCTTTCAAAGAGCGAGGTGTTAGACTGCTGGCCATCAGGACTTTTTCTGACAGTAAAGATATTTACTAAATTGAGTGGATTTTGTAATTGTTCCTGTTGAATGCAGGTTTTTGTCAAGCTGCTACAGTCAGATAAGCAATGCCCCTTAAAATCAGGTCTTCAAATCATCTGATCATTTGATAAACCTGATTAACTTCCTAACCTGGGGTAAAAAAAAAAAGCCTGATTTAGCTATTTGCCGTGATATTTTTTTTTTCCCCTCACTGAGGAAAATACTTGGTGGGGGCAATGCAGATCCTTTTTTATTGTCAGTTACAGCAAGTCTTTGAATTCATCTAGTACCCTCTTGTGTAGTCTCAGTCTTGGGGAGTATTCATTGTTTGAAAAACCAATAAGTGTCCTCCTGAAACACCCTGAATCTTCACACTTTTGCCACATGTTTGAAACCTGCTGTGTTATCACCAGGTAGATTGCTTCTGAGACTGCAGTAGGATGTGGAGGACCAAGTAATCTGTCTGAATCTCTGATAAAACTCTTGCTAGCTCCATGAGACTTGTGTGAAGCCTCAAATCAGGAGAGAGAGCATATTAAGGTGTAAGCAATCGGCAGTTTATTAACTGATGGTTTCTTTTAACTGTGAGATTAATAAAACCATGCCTGTTAAAATATTGAGATTTAAGGTGATTGTGGCCATGTCTAGGTCACAGTGTGGTTGCCTTCACACAGTATAAATGCATTTCTCTCTTCCAACGCAGTTACTCCTGCACATGATGTATGGACTAGTTTTCCTGATCTACTCTGGAGGAACTTATATGGCAGTTTAAAATATTTTGCTTTCTAGAATTAAGGGAGGGTGATGGCTATAGCAGTTATCATCTAGAATTTTTCAGAAAGCAACTTGACTTATTTTTGGCATGCTTTCCCTGAAATTATGGGTGGGGGAGGAAAAATGGGAGCCAGATTATTTTAAAGTGAGGATGAAAAAAATTATCAAGGAATATGTCCTAATATTGATGTATATTTGCAAAAGAGAGGATAATTATAATGAAAATAAATAGAGAGGAAATATCATGTTAGATATGGTTACATATTGTCAGTTTGCTGGTAATAATTTGGATGTCAGGGTATTTTCATTCCTTCTATAGGAAGCACAATAAGAAGTCAGTGATTGTGACTGCTAAAATGATAGTGCTGAAAAGCTATGGAGAGTCAAGAAGAGTCCACCCCCTTAATGATAATGTCTAGGGTATCAATTATTATAGACAAACTATGTACAAGCTATCAATTTCATGTATGCTTATTTTCTAAGACCTCTTTGGCAGCTCAGTGTAGAGAGTGCTTTAGTGCAACTGAGAATGAATCCAATTCCATTACATATTCTGTAACAACATTTACAGAATGTAAATGCTCTAATGAGCCAGAAGTCACAGACTCATAAAGACTTCCTGACAGTCTGCAGAAAATAAAATTATATTTGCATTAGAATTCCCCCTGTGATGCTCCTTGCCAGATGAGGACAATCAGTGCTGGAGTGTGCTCCTGTTTTGTGGGTGGTGCACTCCTTGCCAAAATCAGTGAGTCACATTGGCCACAAAGGCTTCTTCGGGAGGTTTTTCCATAGCATTCATTCAGTACCTTGTTTTATGAGGCAGTGAAAACAATTACTGGCTGCTTGCAAGATGGCTAATACTACATTGCAAAAACTTCGTTATTATTTAGAACAGGTTTTTAATTGTTTTGTAGCTCTTAGTCTAGCAATCAACATTTCAGCATCTGCTGTAGATTTTATAATAGCCATTCATGACAAGTCCAGATAATTTGAGCCCCATCTTTCCTCTGACTGGACTCAATGGGAGCTTTATCATTGCCTTAAGTTACTGTTTGAGTGTTATTGGAATCCATGAGAAGAGGCCCAGGGATGCCAGTCGGTTGAAAGATGCCCTCAGTAGGTTTGGCTCAAACCCTGGGAGCAAAATGAGGCCTTATAAAGGCCTTCTCCCCATGCCTCCATTTGATAAACACCCTTGTTTGATTTCATTGTGATTATTAAAAAATCCTGTATTCTCATATCTCTGGCTCATTGGTAGGGACAGCTTACACTTGTAATGAAAGGATATTTGTCTCTTTCAGAACTGCCCACAAAGCAGTTTCTGGCTGCAACTACTTGCCATCCTTCAATAAATAATCAAGACAAAATAACCAGAGCTATTGGCGAGCTTTTTGCTCCTGATATTTATCTTTGGCAGAGAAGAGCTTTGGGATTTTGATGAAAGAGAAGCAGTGTTTCATTACACAGACTTTTTTTTTAAATATGATTTTTGCCTTCTCAGGAATATTGATGAGAACCCTCCCATCTGCCAGATACTGTCCCTCAGAGCTCAGATGTTATCTGTGTACTCTTTATTCTTCACTCTGTACTTTGTGATGTGATATAGAATTATTTTCAATAAGATTTCAGCTCTTTTCAGATACAATATTTCGCTTTTATTTTTTCCATACATTTTGAAGGTATTTCAAAAGTTTGTCTGTATTATCACATTATAAAGAAGATGAAAATGGGATAATTTTTAACCTATTGGAAACATGGTATTGTTATTGCCAAGACTGACCCTCTCAGTAGCTAGGATGAGGGTTGGAAAAGCAGCTGTGAGCTAGCAACTCCCTCAGGATCCATCTGGGATAGCTTTCTCCATGTCTATGAGAGAAGCTGATGCTCTCTTTTTGGAACCAGGTGGTCCCGTAATGTCCTTTACCATCAACCAGTAGTGAGAGAAAGCAGGAAAACAGGGAGTTAGTGTTCTGCAGTGGCTTCTCACTGTTCAGTGCTTTCCTGTATTTTGAGTGCCCACAGCAGCTGCCCATGATGAAGCAGTTGGGAGTGAAAATCTTGATCTGTAACAACCCAAGACCATTTTGTGTTATGGAGGAGAGCTCTGACAGGGGTATCTGGCAGAGGCCTTGTGTATTTTGTTTGGTTTCAGACACTCACTAATTTCCTGACTTCAGGTGGAAGCAGATTGCTCACTTACTCATCACTGAAAGATTTTTTTAATTTGCAATTTAACCTTGCCTCTTACTAGATTCGTGGTGCATATACTATGGGATCTTACTTTCATGTCAGTGCATATTTTTAGTCAATACTGTTGCTCATTTTGAGAGCCATGTTTTAGTTCAGCTCAGTTGTAGAGAGGCAACAGAGTTCCTAAGAAGAAAAAAAAAATCTTTTTTCTCTCTGTGCTTTAAATTGATGGAAATGTGGAAAGTACAAACTCTTTTTTTTTTCCATGTAAACATGGAAAAAGACAATTCCTACAAATGTGTGGAAATAGGCATAAGACCACTGAGCTTTGAAATGATGGAAGATGCTTTCTGTGAATGTTCTGAGAGTGTACAAACATATCAAGAGTAGTAGATAACACATTAAAAAATTTCCAGTTATTGGGTTTTTTTAAGAAGGGAAATGATGTATGAAATTAACTTTCTATCCCTGTGTCTTCTGATTGATTTATCAACTTACACTTTTGAATACTTAGGCTGCCAATGTTGCAGATTGTTCAGGAGTCAGTCATTACAATAGTGATAATTAACTTTGGTAGCTTGTATGTATTGTTTGTGTTTATTGAGCTGCTTACAGTAAACCATGGATGTGTCTTTCTTCTAGATTCTTACTTATCCAAAGACAAAGCTTTTTTTTTTTTTTCATTTTTTCTCTTTTTCAAAAGTAATTGTCTATCTGGCACTGTAGATCCTTAAAAAAGGTCCTTGCCAGTTTGTCAGAGATTATCTGAAGTGAGTGTTCTCAGTGCTATAGTGTGTTATTTGGAAGTATTTTTAAATTAAATTTTATTTAAAGGTGTTTTTCTAAAATCTATTTATTTTTAAATAAAGTTCTTTTAAATAGTTTTGAGAGTTAAATTATGGAAGATACACAATCCTGTAAAACTTTCTTTTACTCTGCATGATGGGGAGAAACATAGAAACAGAAATACAGAGGATGCCCAGGCTGGGGAGAGGAGCACGGGGTGGGTGTCTGGGTCCCTGAAGGAAGCCCTGACTGATCACATTGGCTATGCCAGCAGTGCTGAACTTGTGACATT
Organism: Euphonia xanthogaster; assembly: GCA_034509185.1. Lineage (NCBI taxonomy): Eukaryota > Metazoa > Chordata > Aves > Passeriformes > Fringillidae > Euphonia > Euphonia xanthogaster. The sequence goes on along the minus strand of JAYDZK010000268.1, from coordinate 13,034,981 downwards.
TGGGATGGCTTTAACTGCAGCTGCTGTTGGTTGAACATGGTCCCTTATGCTGAAATTGGTCTTTGTGGTGCATACCCCAAGTGAAGCCAAGATCTTTCCCTCACCTTCTTTTATCCCAACAGATAATTGTTGGAGTTCTTCTGCTCTACTACCTTCTTGGAATCAGTGCCTTAATTGGAGCAGCAGTAATCATAGTCCTTGCACCTGTTCAGTACTTTGTAGCAACAAAACTCTCCCAGGCCCAGCGAAGCACATTGGTGAGTGGCTTCAAACTAATTAGTGATCTAAATATCATATCTGGTAATTATGCATTGGTCTGTGCTTGGAATTACAAAGCTAACCATGGATGTTGACCCAGAATTGCTTCTCAAATGTTTCATAGTGTTCAAGAATGCCACGTTCAAGAATGTGAGATTGTAAGTGTAAGCAGTAAATAACAATTTTTGGGGGTTTATATTTTTCAGCAAGTATGGTTCCCTAAGACCAAAAAAACCTTTAAAACCTTCTAACTTAGAAATACAGATGATCAGTAGTCGTGGACTGAAGTAGCTCTGGGCAGTGCACAGAGCTGTGAGTTGTGCAGGGCAAGCTGTCCAAGGGGAAAGGAAGTAGGAATGCTGTGTCCAAACTCAGACCCCAGATGTGGGAATCTATCAAACAGATTTATTTAAACAAACTCCATGCAGTCCTAACTCCCACAGTGTGTGCCTCAACTGGGGAGCTTAGAGGCCTGCTAAGTCACAAGCTGTTCCTTGATACCTCATTTGGCTTGTCTATAATTTGAATCACCTGCATCACTGCTGAAAATGTTACCTTGCTTCATTGGCATTCCCATGGCCAGCTGCTCTGAACCTTATTCCCCCTTTCAGCAACTGTTGCACTGCCAAGGAAGCCACAGGATCTTGTAATAGAGCCAGAGCTTGCTGAAATCTCTTCCACCACAGATCATGGGTAGTGATGAGAGTTATTTGTGCATCTTCCTGTGTGTAGAGGAATTCCTTCCCATCAACAGTATGCACCCTTCCAGAAATGTGGACAGTATTCATTCTTGCAGCATCCAATCAGACAGTGTCACCTAGAAATTCCTGCAGATGGGAATAGTGCTGTTTGTGATGGAAATGTCTGCTCTGAGCAAGGGGGCTGCTTATAATTTGTGTCATCCTTATGCTTAGGGAAGCAGTGATTTTATTGTACTCTTCAGGTAAATGTCTGTGTAAATGTTGCAGGAGTACTCCAACGAGAGACTGAAGAAGACAAATGAGATGCTGCGGGGCATTAAGCTCCTGAAACTCTATGCTTGGGAGCACATATTTCACAGCAGCGTGGAGGAAACCAGACAGAAAGAAATGACTAGCCTCAAGTCTTTTGCCCTTTACACCTCCATATCCAGTAAGTCTGTTCCTTCACAGTAATCCACTGCTCAGCTAAGTGCTACTGAATTATTAGCTACTAATGAGTTTGCCATTTCTCTGTCGAGATTATTTCAGTTGCTTTAGGCTCTGATCTGTACTTCTCACTTTACATCTAGTCAGACCCTGCATTTAATTCAACTTTGCTTGTATGGGAAATATGCCTAAAAGAAAAAATGAATGCTTCAAAGAATTGACTTTTTCTGGACAAAAGCTTTCAAGGGACAAATGCTTCACAGACTGTATTTAGCCAGCAATATTCTCTATTAGAACACAGTATTCAAGAGAAACTGATGTTGAAATTTATTTTTTGAGGGTTTTTTCTGCATTTTGCTCAATTCAGAGCATACAAATAATATGTGACAGGCGTTGTCTTTGCACTGAAGCTCCAACAGACAATATTTACATGTTCTTACTCAAAAACTTGGATTTCTTGTTAAAATAAGTAATTCTTAAAACCATTTCTATATCCTGGAAAGAAAAATATGAGCATTCTGGCAATTTCATCGTTCTGTATCCTGATTCTTTCCTCTCCTGTTATTTTTCAAGCTGCTTTAAGACCTTATTGTGTTTTTAAAAAGACCTACAGCAAATTGAACTCTGTGTTTGAGGAGATTATATGCAATACCTATATAATTGCTATGGTAATATTTTAGAAATAATTAGTAAAGTCACACTGAAGAATATAATGTGAGATATTAATGAAATGGAAAATTTTAGCAGGAAATTTTTGAGCACTGCTGGGTACCTGTACAAATATCTCCTGGGATAATAAGGAGGCCTAGTTCTTATGATCACACAGGTAATGTACTCTAAGAGAAAGATCATGATCCCACTGAATTCATCTGACATTAAATTGAGGTATTCTTCTGAGACCAGAATTTCTCTCTGGCAATCCTAAGCACTGTGGGCTTGGAGAGGAGTTTCTGTTTTGGCGTAAAACAAAATTTACCTGCATGCTGTGAGAGCAGAAACTCTGTGTTACTCCCAGATCCACAGAGATGGCTTCCCTTGGTCTGCAGTGCTTCACGTGGGATTAAAATCTATTTATAGTCAGGGCCAAGGGTTCAGCTGCAGGGCTGTGAAGGCTTATTGGGTTTTAAATCCTCACAGGGTCATTTGAAACAGCTAGGAAAAGGTGTATTCATCTCAGGGGTACTGATTATTCTGTGAAGCAACGACATAAGAACCTGTATTATTAGAAAAACTTTAAATATTTACCGATGCTTCTTGAAACATTCCAAGTTTGCAATTGCATTCTTATTTTGTATTAAATGTGATATTTAGGTATGGGCAAGACACAAGAGATAAAGCTGCATTGCTTTACCCCAACTGAGAAGTTATGTTGATGGTGCTTATAATTTTGGCTAATGAAGGTTACTATTGTTTCAGCCTCGGAGTTCCTTACACCTTCAGACTTTAGCAGAAATTACACTTGTCTTTGCAAACTTGCACTTTTGCAGACTAAAAAGGGAATATAAATACAGGAGAATTTGCTCTTTTACCTTAAGTATAATTAGAATGAGTGGCATAATCAGCCCAAAACACGTTGGCTAATATTGTAGTGAACACATGATTTAATTTCTTTAGGAAAAAAAAATAAAAGACATTAGGGGACCACAATTTTTTGTATTTGTGATCTAGAGGAAGGCAGAAAGATGCTAGAATACTAAGACAGTAGAAAAGAGATTTTTATATATAGTTCTTTTAACAGAGTGTTGAATAGACTCTGGAATTCTTTTCTAAGTACACATAGCTATTAACAGAAATAAAGAATGTGGTTGGAGCTATTTTATTCATAAGGAATAGATTTGTGTTGGATTACAGAAAATATACCTATAAGTTTCAGGGCAGTGTTGGCTAGACTACAAGAAAATTACATTTCAAGACCAGATGGAAATTGGATCTGGTGTGTCTCACCCCTGTGCCAGGATCCAGGCTATAAGTATATGGAATTGTTCATGTGTACTAAAAGAGCCACTATAGAAATTACCTCTTCCTGTATTTTAATAAAAGGCCCCCACCAGAATCAAAGTTGGGTGACATCTTTACAGGATTTAATGTACATTAAAATTCAGGAAAGACAGAGAAAGAAAGGAGTGGTTTTCATACTTCTATAATTTTTTGCCTGATCTCTCAGAAGCAAAATAATTCCAGGCTTTCTCACAGGAAAATAGCGGTGGTTACTGTTACTAAAATATCCAGACCAACTGAACATTTTTCTCGGTTCTTAGTCCACCTTTTTCCAGTAACAAAGTCCTTTTGATTAAAACTAATGAAATGAAATGTCTTAGCTGCAAAATAGAGTTATTTTAGAAAATGTTTTATTATTCTGGATGCTTGCATAGTTGAAAAAAAAGATTAAAAAAAAAAAAAGGGAAGCAACCCCCAAATTCCGATGCTTCATATTTGTTTGGTTGAAAGAAGTTTGAAGTCCTGGTATGTACTGGTGATCTCATATAATAACAAAATTCAGCTCAGCTTCTTGGGAGCCACCAAGTAGTTTAGATGTCTTAACTGCAGCAACCTTTGCCAACTCTACAGGATATTTATTCCATCCAGCTTCCTATTTGACAGGTAGGATCTTGTACTGTGGACAGGAGTAGAGCAAGATCCATCTCTGAGAAGTTGATCAGCTTTGCTAGATTCTCTCACCAGATTGTCCCCTAAAAGCAAACCCGTGTACTGCAGCAGTCTCAAAGGCAACGTTTTAATGGCATTCAGAAGGACAGAGTTGCAGGCAGCAAGCTTCCCTTCTTTACAATTTCTGTGCTTGTACCTACCTCGAGTTGAAACAAAGTGTGAAAACTGGTCAGGAAGTAGAACCATTCAAGAGACATGAGAGGCTGCTTTGTGTTCCAACACAGAAAGAATATTTTTCTCAGAAAAATACATAGGGGTTTTTTTCCAGGGATGAGGTGTAAACTGTGCATTTCCAGACTTTAATACATGTTAGTCTTTCAAAGCTGAGGCTTTTATTTTGTAATTACACACTCTAACATACTTATATTTTTAAATTCTCTTCTCTGACAAGGAATTAGAGCTATGTGCAATAACTCTGCTATTTTATATAAGCATGAGTACAGAATTTAGGAATGTATTAGAGGATTCATTAAAGCTCATCTAAATGTAGGCAAGAGAAATACCTGACACTATATAGAGTCCTTCAGGGGTTTATGCCAAGAAAAGGACGACCAAACTGTCAACCAGGGGAGTCAAACAATGACACTTCACTTCAGATGAAGTAACTAGGGAGAGCTTTTACTGTTCGAACATGGCTGTATCAGAGAGAAGAAAAGGACAGGCACATTTTAAACACAAAAGAAGTGTCCAGCCTTTTTCTGTTACACCTGTACTGTTGCCTGAGTTCTATTTTAGCTCCAGAGTCTATATTCTTTCTCTGTGTAGTTTACTTACATGAACTGAAGTTGAGTGAAGGTCAAAATGAAAAGGTGATGATTAAAAAATATCCTCAGGTTGTGATAGAGGGGACAGACATGCAGGGTAAGAGCATAGAAAACACCACTGTGAAGCAGTGCTAGTAACATTTTAGCATTTAGCCTGTCTGAATGAAAATTGTTCCTAAATATTCCTATGTGTTTTCCTTCACAGTCTTTATGAATGCAGCAATACCAATTGCAGCTGTGCTTATAGTAAGTATGGACTTTGTAAATAGTGTTAATTACAACTGCGTTTTCAAGTATAAGTGATGTGGAATTGGGGCAGGAAGAGAACAGGATGCAAACCTGCTGCACATTTGCAGTTCCTCTGGGAGAGAATGGGAAATGCCCGCTTGCCTTCCGGGACCAGAAGCAGCCCAGAGCATGCAGCACTCCCCCAAACTGTTAAGAGAGTATGAATTAAGATTCTGTAAATGAAATGCTTGTGAAATATGAGGTCTGTTTCCTTCTTTATGGCAAAGCACTGAGGATGATGTTTGTCTCTTTGTAGACATTTGTTGTCCATGCTCATCTGACAAGGAAGGCTGACTTCTCCCCATCAGTGGCATTTGCCTCCCTCTCCCTGTTTCATATCCTGGTGTCTCCGTTGTTCCTGCTCTCAAGTGTGGTTAGATCCACTGTCAAAGCATTAGTAAGGTAAGAACTGTAAAATTAATATCTATCACCTACTGAGTTTCTGAGAGTGTGTCCATTGCTCATTTTACAATTTCAAATTTAGAAATAGCATGGTAATTATTTATCTGTAAACTGCTTCCCAACATTTTTTTGCCCTTCATCAAGCATGTAGAAGGGTGAAAGGTAATCACAGAAGGACATGGTTTTCAGCCTGTATCTCTTGGTTTTGCCTGTTGGGGTAGAGTTAGACTGAAACAAGCAAACAAAAAGCCTTAAAAATCACTTCTAAGAGTCACAGTAAGTTAATGACTAGATGTATAATCCAGCCTTGATGAATTTTTACTTTCTGATGAACACATTAGTTTGAGTATTCAAAAGCTCACCAAATAACAGCCAGTAGAATTGCTGTTTCACTGGGGATTTTTTTTTCATATGCAGTGTAAGTCTACCTAACTGATAGGGGAAACAGAGTTTGGGCTTCTTGCTTTATTAGGACAACTTTATGATCTCCAATGAAGCTATCTGACAAGCTTATTTAAGCTATGGGACTGATACTGACCACCAGCCCTTGCTTAATTGCCTTTGTGTTGCTTTGGAGATGGAAGGGAGACTGCAACACGAGGCTGAGATTGCCTTCAGTGTTTGAAAATTCCCTGACAGTGCAAAGTCACAGCTGTGTCCTCTCTCCTAAGTGTGAAATCTGAGAGCATCAGCAGCTGGCAGGAAATGTTTTGCAGCCACTGTGGTAGTCCCTAGAGCCATGGCAAATTTTCATGCAAAGATTACAGCCAGCAAAGTGCCTGGGAGCCCACACTGACACTGCCTATTACCAAAAGGCCATTTATTTTGGCTTGTCTAAGGATTTCTTTGCAAATGAATTGTGCCTGCTAATGCCACAGGAACAATTTGAGAGTGATTAGTATCAGCCAAGTATTAATTGTTGCTAGCTGGGAATTCTTCATGGGTTATTCTGGAGATATCTTCTTGTTGGCAGGCTGTTGCCCTGCCATTTGTGGTGCAGACAGGAATCAGACTGTAACAAAGCTGACATCATCCTTGCTGGCTGTCTCTATCACCCAGGTAGTGTTCCAGAGTGCAGTGCTCCATAGTGCTGGTGGTGCTGCCCTCTCTAGAGTGCCTCACCCTCCAGAGGAATATTTTGGAAGCATGTGCCAGATATTTTCAAGCCATATAAAGATATGGTTGCTGAAATAATTTAGTAAATGTTAAAAAGCAGGCAGTTGAGTTTGCACCAATTCAGCACAGCTATTGTCTGCTTCCTGCAGCTGTTACACCTTCCTGCTTATAAGTAGCTGGTCAGGCAGAGGTGACCTTACTTGGCAAATCTGTATTTCAGCTTTTTTAGGCTGTGGTAGTCTAACTGATTTTAGCATGTGTGCAAAGACAGCTTCTCCTGGAGTGACAGAAATGGACTAAGTGGTGCAGAAGATGATCCAGCAGTGAAACCAGCATGGAAAGGACAGTAAGAGAAGTGTTACTGGCTTTGTTTCCCAGGCACTCCACAAGCCCTGCTCTCTTAGTGTTGGCTACAGTCTTTGATGCCCAGTTCTGTCAAGGACAATAATATTGATCAATAACCATATCAGTATCTTTAATTGCCCAATTGTACACATTGCCCAATTGCAAAGCATCCCCATGGATGGGCATTGACACACTCAGAACCACTGTGTGACTGACAGATTTAAAGCTTCCGTTCCCTGTAGGATCCCTGAAAATGTGAAAATGTTCCAAGTTATGGGCTTGGGTGTCTGCTTCTGAGAGGAGCAACTGTTTAAGGCCTTTAGGAAGGTGACAAATCTGATACCTCTTTATACAGTGGTGCTTTGGGTTTTTTTAATGTGTGGAGTGTTTCTGCCACTGAAAACTGAAACTGAGGAGTCAATGGATGCATTTCTTCAATGTGAGTCTTCAGGGACAAAGAGTGCAGTGTACTGTTCTCAATCAACAAAGGTTAAGCAGCAAGAGTGGTATTATGTCTCTTTCTGGGTTTAATGTCAAACCATCTTGCCAGTCAGCTGTGCAAATAACCGTGTTTTAATCAATATGTCCTTTCTGTGGCTTAAAAATAAGTTCCCCTCTGGAGATATTGGAATACTCAAATTGTGCTGTCAGCAAGAGCTCTTCAGAGAACGTCCTTTTTCTATTCTTTAAGTGTTCAGAACAGTCTGGCATCCTAAGTAAGAGCTGTTGCCTCTAACACAAGATATTCTCACAGCTCTACTGTGTTTCTTCCATAATTGCCTCAGGAGGAGTAATTCCAGAATTATGCAGAGCATTGAGCAGGGGTTTGCAGAGAGTACAGACACCTGGATACACAACTAGAGAATAAAATCAAATTGCTGGATGGCTTAATAGAGACATACTCTTGTTTGGATATGCATGGTCTGAGTATGTTTGCTGTCTTCTCTTCCTACCCCTCTAGACCCTGGAGCAGATACATGGGGGACTTCTCTGTTCCTTCTATCTTCACAGCAATTTCTCAAATATCAGTGTAATTTCCATGCAGAGAATATAGGTGCAGCTGCATATCAAATCCATATAGGCAGCATCTAAACCATCATTTGGTCCATTTAAAGACATTTGAGATTTTCTTTTAAATATTTGGTTCACTGAACAAAAAGGGTAAGATTCCTAGCCCTGTTTTCCAGAGCTTTGTGCAAATAGATATTAATATCTCTAGCAATGGACCTTCCAATCACTTCCTTTGAGATAAAAGACCTTCCCATGAAGGGATGAAAAAATGATCCCGAATTAATTATTATTATTCTTATTGCATCCCAAATAGTTATTCTCCCCCTTTTTGTTGTTTAGATTGTAGTACCTCCTCTAGCTAAATTCCCTCCACTGAATCCACTAAGAGATCCACTGATCTCAGTCCCCAGCTGCCATTAGCAATCAGTAAGGTTGACAGAAAAACTCTAGAACCAGTTCTCTCCTAGGGAGTCCCAGGGTGACTTTGATCTCTGCTTGCAGGACAAGTGTTAGCTGTGCAGGAAGTCTGCCTCAGGCAGTTCTGCAATGCCTGGATCCAGCAATGTTTTTGCATCAGTGGGGGATCTCACAAGGTTCTTAGGAGAAACTGTCTAAAGAAGAAATCCATGGTAGTGAAATGCAAAATAAATCTTGGCAGGTGAATTCTTATTTTATAAGATTGGCATCCCAACAGATTACCACATATCACAATGCTTCAATGGCATAGTTTTTCCTCTTTCTCCCCAGCGAGCCTAAGGCTAAACATTGAAATCAATTTTTTTCAGCTCTTGTCCATAAATTTATTTTTAGGCCTTCCGGCACTTTATAGACTTATTTCCAGCTAATTGAGCTCCTTTGATGTTGAGTTCATGATTCAATCCAATTCTTTCACAAATTTCATTTGCTGTTCCTGTGAGTAGATTAGGCATACAGTTTATAAAGTCAGGTACAGAGATAAAATTGATGCCCTGATCTGTTAAATGTCTTAATAAAGGCACATTATCTCTTAGCTAATTAAATCTTCAAGCAGCTAGTGAAAATTTTATGCCTTCTTCTTTGTTGCTGGTTGTCAGGATTCCTTTTATATCTCATCTGTTGAATACTATTCTGTTGTGATGTATTACTTTATCTAGTTACCTTATGCACATCATATTTCACCACAGATGGATGAATTTGGCTCACAGTGTAGAGCTTTTATAAGACTGTTCAGTAGGACTGACTGGGCCAAACTTGATCAGCATAAATGACTAAAATTCTATAAAATTCATAAATGACTAAAATTGGGTGAGTGGTTTCAAAACAAGCCACTGCTGTAGCCCTTCTGTGTCCCAATAAATGCCTGAAAAAACCTTTGTGTGAGATCTCTCTGGTGGTGTCAGAAGAGACACGACTTGAGGAACAAGTTAAAGTATCACTGTTAATAGGCAACAGGACAGGTTTTGAAATCACAAACTGTTAAAATATCACTGTTAATAGGCAACAGGACAGGTTTTGAAATCTTCCTTGAGTAACTTCCCATTGCATGTTTTCATACACCTGTAACCAAACAAGAACAAACAAACTATGCAGCACACAGCAGCTGAAGTACAAGAAGGCATGCTCTGTAATAAACATTGCACTGAATGAAAGTTTTGCTTCCAAGGTTGAGGTGTCATTGTGGGGTTTTTTCCCTTTCAGTGTGCAGAAATTGAGTGAATTCCTGTCAAGTGAAGAAATTGGAGAAGAGCATGATAAATCTTCAGAGCTAAGAACTGCAGATAATCACAGCAAGTACCAAGCAGTGGTGAGTAAAGCTGTCTCATTGCCAGTGAAGTGGCTGCAGTCGTTTGTACCCAGAATAAATTTTTCACTTCTCCATTTCCTACTGATTATTTCTTGCAATTGCAAAACCTCTATTTTAATACCCTGAACTTCATCATTCACACTATGGTTGCTAGAGTTTGGGACATTTTGCTGATGCTGCCACCAGTTAGTGCTTATTTCTGTCTCTCTGATTTTGCACAGCCACTCAAGGTTGTGAACCGCAAGAGGCCCGCCAGGGAGGACTGGAACAATTACAGCTCTCACATGAGAAGACCCATTAACATCACAGAAGCAGATGATTTTTGTGTAAAGGTGATATGAAGGTCACTCTAATAACACTTATATTAGCTCACTAATGGTCACTTTTGTACTCTGATGGCAGTTTCAAGTTCAAGACCCAGTGTTTCGTGTGAACTGTTGGACACTTGTGCACTTGTCAGAGATTAACCTCCACCTTTCTTGTATCTGTCTTCCTTTTTAAGAATTAACTACTAATCTCTAGGTTGTGATTAGTTGCAATTATTTCTCTAGATTTCACCCAGCCATTTACTATTTCAAGTTTTTAAGTCATTAGCCCTGTTCTTGGTCCAAAATTTTTAACTCAGAACAGCCAAGATTGGAAGGAACCTCAAAAGATCATCTGACCCAACCTTTCATGTATGCCAGACTCTATCTTCCAGTTCCAAGGTCTGTATAGAATAATAGGATGAAGAAAATCGAAAATAATTTCTTCTAGATGTTCCCAAAATAGTGTCATCATGCGTCTTCCTAGTTTGGAATTCCTAGTAGCCTTTCCCCAGATGAAATTAAAAACTAATTCCCAAAGACCTAACTTGTCTGAAGAAAAAAAATTACAATTACCCACTTTGAAGACTGATGCTCTTGATTTGTTGTGGAAATGGCCAGAAGTAATAAAAATCCTGATGGTTGTTATAGTGATGAAGATGTTTATTTAGGGAGCCTGCTAATACATTTGCGTTTCCAGCAAAAGAAGATGAATAATTCAGTTTCATGGGACTAAGTAGGACAACTGGTAATGCTTTCAGGGTTTTTTTTTAATACATGCTGAATTGGTGCAGGATCCTTCTTAACAGACTTCCAGGAAAATAAGAGGAATATTTGAAAGAGGGTTTTGGGGGCAGTGTTGGGTCAGAAGACTGCCTGGAGTGCCAACAGTGTCACAAAGGAGAGGCCAGTGCAGTAACCTCTGTAAGGCTTGAGCAGAGAGCCAGGCCCAGGGATTATTTTCGTCTCCATCTGCTGACACCACTGTCACCAGCAGCCCCTGGGTCAGGGAATTTGTGCAGGTACTGCCTGCCTGCAGCTCATGGCCCAGGAAGGGGTATTAGTTGAGAATGGATTACCAAGGGCAGCCAGAGGATCCTAAGGGAGGAACACCATGCTCGCTTTTGCTCAAGATAGGACTATCAACTTTTCTCAAGGGTGTGATAAAAGTGTCCCCTTCCATGCTTCTTAGATGAAAAATTGTTGTACCTTGCATAGCTGAAAGGCTTTGAAGGCTTTAGTGGCTCTGAAGAATTAAGAGAAGAGGGTCCTGTATAAACGTAAGCCTTTTAAAATTGTCTCCCATTCCTTGTTTCTCCTAGTATCCATGGAAATCTCCATTTAAAGTCTGAACAGGCTTTGTTTCCTGGTTTTAGTGTTTTTCAATGAAATTATTTCTGTATCTTTTAAAACCTAGATTATCTGAGAATCATGTCAGAAATACAAAGGAAAATGCTGTAATGGGCAGCAACATCTAATTTCATGGGAGGTTCTGCAGGTCTGCTTGGAATTTGGGTGGTGTAATTGCTGTGTAAGCTGCACTGTGTCTCGAGTGACATTCAGGGCTCTGCAGAGAGCAAACTGGGCAGGGATGTAATTTAATTGTGTTATAGTCATTTCACTTATTACATGTACCCACTTTACAGACAACAGAACAGGAGAAACTCTCAATGGCAACTTTTTTTGCCATTATGAATTCTCAATAATTTTCTAATAGTCTAATAGTGCTTGTTTGAGTTCAGAGGTTTCTGCCCATCGAAGTACAGTCCTTTACAAAGTCAGTCACTTGAAGATCCCTTTCCTACATTGGGCAAAGGCTAACTCTGTTCCTGTGCTCAGTGTAATGAAAAAAGAAGTGTCTCTGATGTTGGGGTGGGGGGGGAAGTGAGCTCTAAATCTGGGTTTCTGTTCATCTTATCTCTCCATATTGTTATAGATTACAAATGGATTTTTCACTTGGACACCTGAAGGTCCTCCAGCATTGTCCAATATTGATATCCGAATCCCTCAAGGTACAAAATTACATCAGATAAACAGAATGAGATATCTTTCCATAATTATTTGGTAAATCATAACCTTATGTATACCTCCACCCTCACAGGGCAGCTAACAATGATTGTAGGACAGGTGGGCTGTGGTAAGTCATCTCTCTTGCTGGCCATACTTGGTGAGATGCAGAAGATCTCTGGGAACATATCCTGGACCAGGTAGGGACATTTAATGTAAAATTCTACTTTAATTTAAAAATTCAGCTTGAGTAGAGTGATAATGCAGAAAAAGCCCTAAATCTCTCCTGAGAACTTGTGGAGTCAAGAATTTTCTAGATACACAGTCAAGATAAAAACCTTACCCTAAGATCAGAAAGAATCCCCAACCAGGGTGAAACAAGCTGCCTATTCCATTAATAGGAAAGGACAACCATTCTTAGGCTTTCTGCATTCCAGCAGCATAACTTGAGTGAAACTGTAACTAATTTGGAATTAGAATTAATGAACTTGAGGTGTTGTGCAGCTAGGGAGTGGTGTTTGCACTTTCAGGCCTGGGCTGATGTCTTTGCATGGAGCTCTGAAGAGGTTCTGGCTCACTAGGAGCAGTGCCTGGCTCAGATGTGTGCTCCATCCTGGCACCAAGCTAATGCCTGAGAATTTGAGGAGTGTCTTTCAAGCAGCAGTGACCTCAGAGTCATCCCCAGTGCATCCTGCCTGATCTGACAGAAGTGAGTCAGCCATGTCCTGCCCTCCTTCCCCAAGGGGACACAGCACCTGGACTCTGATAGCCACTTAGAGATTCCACTCATGTCTGACTTGCGTATTGGCCTTGAAGGAAGGGAAAAAAATTGTTCTGAACTCCAGCAGCTTCTGTTGCAATGACTTCTCTTGACCTTCAGCTGAGGTGACAGATGGTAAAATATATTGCAGTATAAATTCCTGCCATCTCTAATACACAGTTTGATCATTGTGTGTGAACATTTTTGTCCTGTTTATTTCACAGCAGCAGACTTCCTACCCCTACAATCTGCACTTTGCCCTTTGGGCTATGATTATTTTTAGGCAAAGCTCAACAAATTGTAGAAGTACCTAGAGAAACGATTAGTTTTATTCCCAATTGTTTGGGAATGTAGGAAAACCAGGCTACCTATAAATCAAATCCACACACTCTGATGGACAGCGGGTCATTGTTATGCAATGGATTCTGCAGCAATTTTGTAGAAGGGTTCTCTGAAATCCTTGAGTGTTTGTCAAGAGATATGATTTATATCCAGCCTTCATGTGTAAGCCAGTCACACTACTGAGAATTGCACGTGCTTTAATCTGTGGAAGGAAGGTTGTCTACTTTATAGGTGGGGAAAATGAAACATAAGAAGCTGACCCCTTTCAGCTAGTGAGGCAAGCAAGCACAGTAGCCAAAGTTCCAGAATGTGGTGATCTATCCATGAGAATATACTTCCATAAGCAGAAAATCAGACTGTGGTGAGGAACCATACAGAATCCCTGCAGCCCTATTAGGTGAACTAATTTCATTTCAGCAAGACTGTAATGTTTTACAGATGACATAACATGATTAAGAAGTGTAATTTGAATGTCTGATGCTAAACTAAAACAGATGACATGATGTTTCTGATCAGAAACTGTTGTGTTTTTAAATAGCACTTGTTTAGAAGTGTGTTCTTCACAACAGTGGAAAGGTCAGAACTGGTTTTCATGTCTTCTATATGTGCCAAAGTATCACAAGGTGCAATTCAGTTGTTATCACATTTGCTGTGCTATCTGTCAGATATGTAGAAAGGGACTTGTGGCTGAACAATCTGAGCACTGTAAGTGCTGGCTGCACTGGGGCAGATTAGGTGTTGTCTCATCTTTCAGAGCTGCTGCCATGTGCACTGGTCTATTCAGAGTGATGGATGCAGCCAGTGTGGGCTGCACACCTGTGTTGTAAAGCTATCAGATGAAAGCTCCCTTAATTTGATAAGAAAATACTAATGCCTGACTGGGAACATGCAACCTTATCCCAGGTTCAAGGAGAGTAGTCTTATCAAGTAATCATCAGGGCTTGTAGCCCCAGCTCAGGCAATGAAAAGTGTCACCAAAATCACTTAAGTTCCTTGTTAGAGCTCGTTCTTTGGGAATGCTTGGCATCAGTCATTCATGTTACAGAATAGACCTGAATTAGTTCATCCAAATTTCCTTCCCCTTCCCTTCCTCCAAGGTCATAGCTATGAAGATGAAGGATCTATCCTGCTGACATGTCACTCAGTGCTCAGGAAATCTGGATGCTGTTCCTGGCCCTTCCCTTGATCTAATGGATAACAAGTTATTTCCCTACTCTTTGCCTCCATGCTTTTTGAATAAAACAGGATTAACTGTGTATCATTTTTCTTGTTTCTTACAAAAATTCTTTCAAACCCTTAAAAAGTAATGTCGTTTATTCCTGGGCTGGGAGGGAGATAATCACAAGTGAACCATGGCTCATTTGTGATATTTTTGTTGTATCACAGTGTGTGTCCAGAAGATTCAGCTCAGATTAATGCCTCTTGTCCAAAACAGCCTGAAAGCATCTAATATAAATATTTTATCATATGGTTAGGGATTTAACAAAAGAAGAGGAATCATTATTTACCTTCTGTGCAGGTGGTAAATGGCAATGATTTGACCTGTTATTGAGTAAATAATGATATGCCATGCTAATTTCTTCTGGGCAGTATCTCACTTTTAATAGTCCCAATTCAAGTCTTGTTGGAGTAAATAATACCAGAAAACTGACCTAATATTGCTCAAACATAATTGCCATTTGTTTTAAACAGGACATACATTCTTGCATGTGAATCTTGAGTCCATCTTAGTGTGGAGTTGACTGGTTTCATCCAATTAAAAAAAATTAAAGTAGTTTTTCTGCCTACAAAGTAAATTGGTTTTTTAAAATACATGTTGACTGGAGTTTTCAAAAACATCCAAGTACTTAATTTAAGTGGGAAATCAAAATCTGAAGGCTTGAAAGTCTCAGTAGGGTTATATTTGCATCGTTAGACATCTAAAATACCTTGACAAATTAGATCTAGACCTCATTATCAAGCATATGTTACTTTGGCATTTCAGCATCCTTAATTGCCAAGAGTATGCAGGAAAAGGGGGAAGGAAGGGATAGGACAAGTGTGGAAAAGTTGGTTGAGAAATTTGAGCTAAAACTCCAAATGGAGAATAATTGTTTTCCTGCTACAGAGCAGAAACAGAGATCAGGGAATTGATTACAATTGGTTCAGGGTCTTTGTGTCGTGCAGGGAAGGGCTGGAAAAGGTATTTTCTATTTCAGCTATCACTAGTTCCTGTAAAGAATGTATTTCTAGTTAATGATATGCAGCAGTCTTATGGGTTTTTGGAGACTGGACCGCTGAGTTCACATGGTCGCCAAAGACCAGTGGAGTGTGAGTTTACTGTGGAAAAGCTTTGTTCAGTACACAGGCCTTTGGAGTAAGGGTACTGGTGGCTGGCTGGTGCTCTCAAATTGTACAGTAATTTGATTTAGATATGGTCATTGCTTATTATGCATAAATTTTATGGAAGTGTCTCAAACCAACTTTTTCATATGCAGGTATAGTTTTCTCTCCTGGATATTTATAAGCAAATTTTGTTGGCTCAAAGTTAATGAGACTGTCCTCTTTAAAGCATCAAAGCATCAAAGACTTTGTTCCTCCTTGATTTTGTTTATCACATCATTTGACACAAAGATTTTTCACTCTTTTGAATGGAACTGAATTTAGCATCAGTAATAAGTATGCCCAGTCATCCTGTCAAAACAACTCTGAACATCTTTGTGCACATTCAAAAACAGCAAAACCAAAACCTGTCTGTCCTTTGGACCTGCCTACATTTACACAAGCACATCACCCCAAGGATAGGGCTGGCACAGGACACAGTATGTGGCAACTGAAGGTGGGATTTGGGCTTCACAGTAACCCATTATATGCTCTAAAGATGCAGTTATTCTTGTGGGGGGGAAAAAAAAAAAACAACAACAAAAAAACAGTATCATAAATTGTCATTTGGTTTTCTCAGAAAATGAACTTTTTGTAATGGAACATCATTCTTGTCACAGCAGGACTTCTCAGTTCTGCTAGCACCTCCAGGACAGGGTGGAGATGATTTTATTTGAGTCAAAATAATGTTTATAGGGTAAAAAAGGGTCACCAAATCTTTTTGTCTGATGAAATCAAGTCAGTTTGTGTAGAAGTAACAGATGCTGCACTGCAGCCCTGTGATAAGTAATGTTTGCAGCCTGTGCACTAAGTGGAATTTAATAGTTTTTCTTTCTGGGGCAGATTGCTTGTGCTCACTTAAGTAAACAATCTTTGCTTTCTATTTGTGATGCAGCTGCACTTCTGACAGTGAGACCGGGGAGGATTTCAGGTATGGTATTATATGCATTTATTGGCTTTCCTGCTGAATTGATTACAGTAGAAAAAAAACGAAGGTTTCTAAAATCTGTGCTTAAGATATAGAGTCAGAATTCTGAAAATCAGTGAAACTTAACTGCATTCTCTCAGGATACAATTTTTGAAAGCATTTATGCAAGTTATGAAAATAAGAGTTGGCTTTCTGTTATAAAAGCATTGCCATTTGGAGATTTTGAAAATTCTATCCTGATATGTTTTTGAAAATCTTTCTCTAAAGATCTGAACCAGATTATGCTTCACTTTGAAAAATGGTATTAAGTATTTAAAGGTCTCATTTATTAAAGCAAATTCTCCCCATTACCCCTCTCTTCATTTTTTCACATCCTGTCATAAATTTGTTTTCTCACCTACCATTCTTGAGGCACATGCAGAGAAGTGTGGAAAGTAAGGGATTAGTCCATCTGTTGGCACAGAACTTATTTTACCTGATTAACATAGCTCAGCTTGGATTTTGGGAATATTTACCAAATCAGCTAAGAACAAAGCTTTCTGACTTTGGGCCACAAGCCTCCAGAATGTAGGAGGTTTACAAGGTTTACAAACCTTGTAAAAGTGATGATCCTGTTCCTGCTGGACTCAGTGAGAACTTTGTTGTTGAAATCAGCAGTCATATGGCCTCCCTTACCTTGACTTAGGCTAAGTCCTGTGGCTTTTACTGACCAGGATATTTTCTTGGTTCTGTGATTCCCCACCTATTCCCTTGCCTTTTCTTTAGATTTGCAGCTTCTTCTCTCCCATGCACTTTATTTCTCAGACTTGTTGCCTGGTTGTCAGACTGAGTCCTGCAAAACTGCTGCTCCCATCTGTGTGTAGTATAAGAGGAATTTTCATGTACCTCGTGTCTAAGCCTCATGGTAAAGAATACTTTGAAATCTTATAGTCCTTTCTGTGTTCAGAGACTGAGGTTTCTGGGCCAAGTTGAAGGAAAACCATTTGAACCCCTTAAGAGCCAAGAGAAGTATGATCAGAATCAGTCTCACGTTTGAAACTGGTATGGAAATGGATGGGGAAGAGTGAGATAACATGCACAACAGTATGGCAAGAGTATAAAAAGTAGGAAAGAATATTAGACTGGATGAAACAATTATCATATGTTCTGGGAATCCTGGTTGGTTAAGTGCTGTAATACCTTTGGTGGTTTTGTTGCACTAACATCCCGTAGAACATTTTTGGTGTTCTCAGAAGAGAATTTTGGGTCAAAGTCTTTTAAGGTCTTGAGCATTTACTCATAGGTGTTGAAGGCTTCCTTCGAGGTTGTTTAGCACTTCTCCAAACTGAAGCTTTAACTATACCCTCTTTAGGTCAATATCACATAGCACAGAATTTTAGCATAAAAAGAGCTTTGTTTCTGCTGTGCAGTAATTTTGCTGTATTTTTTTATTACAGCATAGTTATATTACTTTGTGGTGTTATTTTCACTGTCTGAAATATTTATATTTTTTTAAAAAAACCCTTGTGTTTGTTTTCTACAGCCCAGAGAAAGAATCTCCTGTTGACATGGAAGTCAGGTACAACATTTTAAAAACTAAAGGGGAGCTCCAGACGTTTGTTCCAGCCCCAGCCATTCTGTGACTTGGTGAACATTGTTAAGCAGTTTCTGCACGTAATGAGTTTAATATTCCCCCTTAGAAGACAGACAAGATGTCTCTGTATGCAGCTACTGCAAGATCTAAAACAAAAACAAACAGTGACCCTTGAAGTTTAATAATGGCAGAAAGATTTCTTCCTGAATGCTCAGGACTGGCAATACCAGAATGCTCCAATACTTTCCATTGGGCTGAAAATACAAGAAACATATTTTTTGCATGTGCAGTTATAATGCAGAACAGTACACATTTCTCTCATATCTGAAGAACATTTGAGTTGGCTGATAGTAGAAGTTAATGAATTGTGCCAAATAATCAAGACAAAACTGTAGTCAGCAATCCCAAAACACACAGGAAAGGCTTTGCAATATATTTTTTCCTCCATCATAATCCTAACTACTCCATTGCATTTTAAGTGCATCTATTTTCTTTTAAAAATTGCCAACATCTCAGATTTTGTAGATTTATTAAGGCACTGAGATTCATATATGAGTGTCCCTAAACTAGTTGTGTTTGATCATGGAGATCTAGTGCACCTCCTCTATTTAACAAAATGAAATCTGAAAGAAGAGGTAGATTAATAAGTTTAAGCAAACAATCTTCACAACAGAATGACTGAAGGAGAAAGGTTGAAGGGACCACAGGAGGTCATCTGGTGCAACCTCCCTGCTCAAGCAGGGCCATCCCAGAGCACATGGCACAGGGTTGTGTCCAGATGGTTCTTGAGTATCTCCACTGAGGGAGGCTCCACACCCTCTCTGGACAATCTGTTCCAGTGCTTAGTCACCCACACTGTAAAGAAGTGAATGTTGCTCCTTTTGACAGTGTTGTTTCTGAAGAATTAATCTGATTCATAATTAGTAAACAGGCTTGATTCTTTATTAGACAAAGCTCATGGCCTCCAGGAGCTTAGGGAAGGTTTTCCCTATTTACTGCAAGGCTGAATTTTTCTGTCTGCACCTCTGTGATAATTAAGAGGCTGTGGTTAGTCTGTTGTGTTATCAGAGGGGAAACAAATGCTCCATTGCTGCATTATTTATGCAGTCTGGGGGCAGGAAGCAATCACTTCCACCCACAGAATAATCCCTGAAAGGCCTGTGTCTCCTAAACCATTGGTTTGCATTCAGTCCTAAAACTGTGAAACCTTATGGATATTCAAGGCAGACTTTCAGAGCAAGTCTTGCACACTCCATTGCAGAATATTTTGTTCTCTGGATTTTTGGCCACGTGTTTCTCACAGTTTCAGTAACAATTGTTTGATTGTCTCTGTGGTAAGCAAGAATGTGGACATGCAATAGCTTTCATATATGTGAGAAAGAAGCTTGCAAGCACCTGCAGGCTTTTTGTTTATGTCAAAATGTGATCAGTCCTGATATGCCATTCTAGTGTCAGTTTGCAATTAGGAATTTACTAAATCCTCAGTCCATAATCAGTTTTGGCAAGCTCACTGCCTGTTGCCAAATTCCTTGCAGTAATGAATTCTCACTGATGTCCTAAAAGCAGAATGTAATCCAAATGTGAATGATATTCCCAGACATTGTGCTGGTTCTCAGCATGGAGTGCATCACACTGGCAGGACCCCTATCTTCACTCAACCAAAGAACACTTTCTGCAAAAGCTTTTTCCTCAGAACTTTGCTGATATTTTTCAAAAAGTAAATTAGTAGTAACTTTTTGATCACATTGTAACTTAAGAGCTGCAAAGTCACAGTTTCAAGCAATCAAAAGGAGGGGAAGGGAATACATCTTCATCTTGGAATGCTCAGAGCAATTTTTTCTCAGTTATTAGGATGAAAATTTCATACAAATTGAAAAAGTGCTGCTTTCTTGAGGCAGACCTGAATGCTCTTTAAATTAGATTTTGGGGCTGCAGGCTGGGCTGCCTAGGGGTTATTTTCTGTCTTTTTTTGTTTGTTTGTTTAGCTATTTCTGTTTCATTTTCCAGTAAAGAAAATGCATAAAGCATAATGAAATTCTAGTGAACCATCATAAATTTCAACTTGGAAGCATGTTAGCAGAATAGTGGAATTGTGTGTTCTTTCAGATCATCAACAAAAATTGGATCTTATCTTGGTTTCTAAACAAGCTTTGTAAAAGCCTGAAAAAAAAATGAGTAGGGCAAGTGACCTTAACTTATAAAGAGAAATAAAATGTACTTTGTCAAGTCATGGTTTGAATTGCTTTCAGGTCCAACTAGAAATAGGTTGCCATAATGGCTGTCTAGCAGACAAAGGCCACATTTGGGTGAGAGGTCCTATCTTTTTATTGGATTAACTGATAGAGCTAGGAAGAAAACAAATATGCTTTTAGGCATATGATCCCTCTATCTACCTTTTCTGTAGAAAGGATGATATGCCAATGAGTTTTCCAAAAGTATCAGTTGCTCTGATAAAGGATGTTGCCTTTCTCCCAACTCTGCCTTACTGGGATCCTTAGTGCACCACAGACAACAAAAGCACAAATTCTCTAGCAGGCAGGACTTTCATTTTTAAATAATAATAATAATAATAATAATAATAATAATAATAATAATAATAATAATAATAATAATAATAATAATAATAATAATTTGATCATTTCTGTTAAGTAATATCTGCATTGTAAGATCCTGTTGACTGTACCTGGTAAATTGTCCCTTCTGATGATACATTATGAGGGCCATTTCACTGGGGGAAATTTAGCAAATATTTTTTTTGTCTGTGTTCTCTTTTCTTGCCTTTATAGGCATAGAAATTTCTTACTCATTTACTTTCTACCTCTAGCTCTCTTCTAAGAATGGGGGGGAAAATGGCAGTGGGAACTGCCTTTGTGCATGTGTGGAGTTGTTTCGATCTTTTTCAAACACTTTATCTTTCTAGAGTGTCCCTCCTGAAATGTGCTGCCTAACTAGTGATCTGCTACACATTTAATTTTTTATTAATCTATCCAAACAGAGCTGGGAGTCAGTCTTTGGTAATTTTCCTCCTGCCAAGCACTCTGCTCAAGAGGCAGCTTTATTGAGCTGGACTCTACAAATCCCACCTCACAGTAGGAGAAGGGGGAACAAAGTGAAATTCAGTTGGGTAAACAATTCCAGTATTCTGTTGGAAATTTATCATCTTATGTATTTCCATGGTGGAAAAGCTATTGATTGTCCTAATGAAAGAAAGGGAAGCATTTTTGAAGACTAATTACTAGTTTCTTCATTTACAAGAAAATGGTTTCCAAAAGCAGCAATTGCACTGGTAAGCTGGGAACTCTTGTGTTTGTTCTTTTCCCAGGAAAAGAGGTGCAGTAGCTTATGCATCCCAGAAGCCTTGGCTGCTCAATGCCACAGTGGAAGAGAATATCACATTTGAAAGCTCTTTTAACAAGCAGAGGTAACAGGTTCCAGCACTGTTGTGTTTTACTCCCTTTTCCATAAATATTGGGGTTGTGTGGGTCACACATGGGGCCCCATCTCCCTGTAGGAACAAACCTACTGCACCTGCCTGAACATGAACATCTCCCCCTTTGAGCATGTTTTTCCTGAGCTTCTCACTTGAACTCAGGTGTACAAATGTTTCCATTTCCAAGGACCGTGTTTGTTTAGCATGCAGTGTTCTCTCACGTGATTGACTAGTTTGCCTCTCCTGGAAGGACATCACCTGTTTGGGAGTGGGAATATTGTTTGTAAAGAATAGTGGGCTGCCTTTTTATTCAGTATAAATGCCCACCAGACATTGTAAAATATTTAGAAATCAATTGTTGGTATTCCATTCCCCCACCCTTAAATGAAGTGGTTGACTGTGTATTTGCATCCTACACTCATTTTTTTTTCTCTCGTCCTTGGATATCGAAACAAAAAACAAAGGCCCTGGGTGTGAGAAACAACTGCTAAAAATACCAATATACCTTGAAAGAAGTTACGTTTTTCCTAGGTTTAACTATTTAACATTTTTATTTGGGAAGCTGACATAAGATCCTCTTTCTGAGCTGAAATATTACTTACTTGCCTGTGATTGAAAGAGATCCCATTAGAACAATTAGTGGCTAACAAATATGTTTTCCACTGTGTGATTTTTTCCAGCTGGTTAATTTTTGTTCCTCTGCAGGTAGGAAATGTGCTTCTCCAGCAGTATCTGTGTGGATTTTGTTGCCTTTTTTGTTTCCACAGGTACAAAGCAGTAATTGATGCTTGTTCCCTCCAGCCTGATATTGACATTCTGCCTCACGGAGACCAAACCCAGATTGGAGAGAGGGTCAGTAAACAGCTACAGGCTTCTATTTTTGGTTTAAATATATAGAGGGGGGTTTATTATTTTGTTGGTTCTTAAAATCTTACAGGTTATTTGGCAACAAAGGTAATCTTTTAGGTTAAGTGTATGTTTGGGTCATTAGTCTGAAAGCTCATTGCTCAGTGAACATGGAAACACTGTCATTTATGTGGGGTGCAATGATTTAAATGTGCTGCTGTCAAAATGTTTGACTATTCTGCAGCTGCTATTGCAGATATCCTGACTTAACAGGATATTTTTTGGTTTCTTTAGCAGTAACAGAAAAATAAATAATACATAGATTTTTTTAGAGCTCTTTCATTTATAGAATAGCAGGTGTTTAATCAATGGCTTTATCACATCAGGGAAGATTAGTGAATGATGAGAAAGGAAACAGAAGTCACAGATTTGAAAACAATTTACTCTAGCATATACTGGCAGTGGTACAAACAAAAGAACCCCAAAAATGCCCCCTAAAACACCACAAGGGTACCTTACAGGGCCACACATTGGAAAAATTTCTTATGTTTCCCTGCCCAGAAAAGTCTTCTGTGGATAATCCAATCAGAAAAAGGAATATGAATATTCAGTTGATGTATTCTTTAACTGTCTGATTGTTTCTCTCCTTCTTATCTCCAGGGTATTAATCTGTCTGGAGGGCAGCGCCAGCGGATCAGCGTGGCACGAGCACTTTATCAGCAGACAAATGTTGTGTTTCTGGTGAGCAGTGCCCTTCTGTTTTTGCTCCATGCAGAAGAAGGAGCTGCTTTTCCATTTAGAGTATTCCATGGGTCACACACTGAACATTGTGTTTCGCTAAGCTGAGCCAAATGTGCACTGTGTGTTTTAAATCTCTTGTCAGCTAGCCTGCAGGTAGGAAGCATTTTGTAAATGCTGCAGACAGGTAGGCATTGCACATTGAAATGCTGATGCTTATCCTCTCAGTATGTTGAAAGTTCAATTTGACCCTTGCTTTTATTTTTGGGTCTTAGAAATGTAATAGTTTCAACTGTATTCATGAAATTCCTAAGCTGTCTCAGGCCTAAAATTAATGTTGCCTCATGTCTGGGGTGTTTCCTTTCTGCAACAAACTAAGTTGCTTTTGCACCCTGAACTGCCTGTTGTATATCCTGTCCCAGCTTCAGCTATGGAAAGAGAGAGAGAGCAGGTTCTAACACCTTCACAGGTGGGAAAACAGGTGCATCCTATGCACTCACTTGTAGTGAGCTTGCTGGCTTTTCAGTTTAGGACTTTGTTCTTGAGCTCAGTTTTCCAGAAGATGTGAATCCAGCTGTTATGACAGTGAGACATAAATCATGTAGGATTAGAAAAGCTGTGCACATTTGATGTCATCCCTAAAAGAAAGGGAGGCTATTTAGACATTTCCCTGTAATTAAGCTGATCAGTCTGTGCTTGCTTCATGTGTACGGCATTTCCAGGCAAAGATCAGAGTGCAGGAGAGTAGGGAACAATTGGGTCAGGTGCTGCAAATCAGCTGATCCACTATTGGTCTGTAACTTGGTTTTGCCCTTTTTGTCCTTCTGTGAAGAACACTCAACAAACTCCCAATAGCAGCAGGTTCTCTTATGGTTTGGCAATGGAAAAACACCTACAAATAAACTTTATTTCCAATATTAATATTTAGAAAATAATCAGGAATCCTATATGTTAGTATTGGCAAACACTCAGTTCTTTAAGGCTGGTTCTGTAAAGAAATACCTGTGAAACTTCACTCTCACAAGTACAAATGTCATGTGGCTGATGTTTAGGTCTGTACCAGGTCAGAAGAGTGCAGCAGCATCAGAGCTGACAGTGAGCACAGTGCACACATGGTTTTGAGAGAAAATTCTGGATCATGAAGTTACTGTGTTTCAAAAGCACTTCCTAGGTGCTTTATGTTGTGATGCTCTGGTTTAATGAACTAAGTGAATCTAAGTGGCCATATTTATCTTACTGCTAATTTCAGATATTTTTAATTTCTAATGAAGCCTGGGTTTAGTGTAATATTATAGTATGAAATAGTAACACTAAGCAAATCCTACAGCCAGTAGCGCTATTGCAAGCAGAAAAAGCAAATTGAATCACAAGGCTTGTGATTCCATAGAAATAGGATTAGGTAGAGAAGTTTCCCAAAAGATGATACAGATTAATTTATGCCTGAATGAATTGCATAGAATTGATTGATTCAATAAGATAATGTCGGTCTCAAATCAAACATCTGAGCTGCCAGCAAAACTATCAATTGCTTCTTTTGTGATTTTTTGGTGATTCTTTGTTAATAGAATATTGATTTATGAAAAAAAAAAACAAACAAAAAAACAAGAAACAAACCAACAGCTGAAGGCAGTGATGTTTAAGAAAAGCAGAAATATGCTTATTGTCCCTGTCCCTGGAGCAATAATGCAATATCTGCCACAGACCCACACTGGGACATTTTCTGGAGCCCGATAGAAGCCATGCTTTCCAGCTGTGTGGGCCATGAACACATCTGGGCAGAGGAGCAGGTCCCAGAAAACCCTACAGAATTGTAGAATTGACACAGCTGGTGTTACTCGGTGCTCTCTGCAAAAGCATAGTTCAAGTTTTGGTGTTCTGTAAATTAAGAAAACCATTCCTCACAATTTTGATCTGATGGCCTCTTTTGCGTGTCTGTGTTGACCTACCTGGCTTTACTGATATTAAAACCTGTCAGTTTCCTTGGATCCCACAAGGTCTGTCTCCAAAAGCTGACCCATTTTCCTCATGACAGGATGATCCTTTTTCTGCCCTGGATATCCACCTGAGTGACCATCTCATGCAAGAAGGGATCCTGAAGATGCTGCGGGAGGACAAGCGGACCGTTGTGCTGGTGACTCACAAGCTGCAGTACTTGCCCCACGCTGACTGGGTAAGAAGCCTCTTCTCAATTTTCTGTGGAGACAAACACATGGCAGGAACGTGTCTTGCTGCAAACAGTGCTTTCATTTCGTCTCTCCACCAAGTAATAGTTCACTGAGAAGATATGTAATAAAGATCTTTTGACAATCAGCCAGTTAGGGAAGCCATAATTTTGAGATTCCCATCTTGGAACACCTAAATAGATTGGATCTTCTTAGGGCTGCTACTTAATACTCTTATGAAAGCAGGTTACATTTTAAATATACTGAATATCCCAAAACATTTATTATATTGGAAAATTTTGGCTACTTTGTTGGTCTCAAAACAGTGAAATGTTTGAGTAGCACCTTTGCTTGTGCTGGGATCTTACTAGGAATTTGTGCTATCACAGGAAAAGGTTAATTTATGCAAGGTGGATATTGAGAGGTATGGAAATATGAGGAGAAAACCCAGTGTTTCCCTATGGTTAGTACTAGGATATTAAGTATATACTAGCATATAGAACATCTTTGCCCTTTGTGTGTGGGCAAGATTTTAAGAAATGTATAGTATTTGATTATTCTGTTAGGTTTCTTTTTTATATCTTCTACTTTAAAGGGGAAAAAAATGGACGGATGCTTTCTATACCAGTTTTTAATTGGAAATGTCAAAGATGAGGAGGGAATTTTTAGGGGTTTGGATTGTTTCTTTTTTAATTCATTGGTTCCCATTGGCCTTGCACTTATTCCTGCAGTTTTCCAGCCTCCCAGGTCTCCTGGCCCCTGGTGATTGATGACTGCAGTTATATCTCCTAGCAGGACTTCTCTCTTTCACATCTTGCACAGGCTATAGCAGCAGTTTCCTGGTCTCAAGAAATAATCATATTGCAGCTGCTTCCTGAGCTTCATGCTGGCTTGGTATAGAGTTGCAGATAGACATTCATCTTGTTCTGATCAGGGTTTTGGTGGGCAGCAATTGTTATTTATGGTCTCTGCTGTGACCTTGTCCCTCAGTTGTTTGTTTACCTTTAGAGTTACCACTGTTCTCAACACAGTCCTGGTTTTCAAATTAGTGTCTCTTGGGATACAGGAATTTTCTGCCTTCTTCCGCTCCCTATGAGTCCATCTCAACTTCTTCTTTTTTATTGTTATATATCTGCAATTTTTTTAAAGGCTATGGCTGTTCATCAGTGTAATTGCTTTAATTTTCTTTCTGAATGGAAGACCTATTTCTAGATCTTAGTGTTTTAAGAGATGTATGAAAATTGCTTTCTTTTTATTATCTTCTAGATGTGTGATTTTTTTTTTTTTTATGAAATACACTGTTTCAAACAGTAGCACAGGAAGAATTTGTATAAACTTTATAATAAAAACGATTTATTACAAAATAATTCAGGTTTTTCCTGTAAGTGTAGGTTTCATTAATCCTTAGGAATTCTTACCCAATGGAGTGAAGAGGGAATATTTAGTTTATTAAGAAATTTTAAATAAAAGTACAGTTTGGAGTTTATGTCATGGTCCCCCTAAATATTTTCAACAAAGCCCTCAGAAGAATTCAAGCCCAGTTGCAGGTTTCCTGAATAAATTGATCACAAAAAGATCCTTATTTTCTTTATTTTTACCTTCTCTCTGGTGCAAATTCATAGCAATATTTGAAAGTAAATTCTTAGCTATAAATGAAATAGTTTATTTCCCCACTCCCTGCCTGTGGAAATTTCTGAGTTTCCAGGGAGAGAGAAAAATAAATAGTGCATTAACTCTTTTGTAATGGTGAGGGTTTGCAATCTGCATGCCTCATTTTCCAGTTGTCCCTGTCACACCCAGAGTGGTGGTAGTTCCATTGTGTGTATAACGTAGTTGCACTGACACAAACTGGACACTGCTCCCTGCAGACTGTCTTGCATAGATACTTTTCTTTTCCAAACTGTGCCCACTGTTTAATGCTTTTAAAGCTTTGGGGATTCAAATTGCCTAGCTCTTCCTTATCAGTCCATGGTATCAGAGAAGGAGCCAGCATGCTCATATCTAATTGAGTGCAGGAGGTTTTGCCCTCATTCAGGCAATGTCTTGATAAAAGCTTTTTCCTTTTAGGAGGTAAGGGAACTCTAAAATCTTATCTTGCTAATGACCTGTATTTAGGAAGAGATCTGCCGACAGGGATCCCATTCCTCTTTCTTAAAAGCAGCCTTTTCTGAAAACATGGAGTGCAGGAAGTTTCTGGGTTTTCAGCATCTTGAATGAATGAAGGGGATGGAGCCAAGAGATAATGCCACTATCTTTTTAGAAGACAGATTTGTTTGTGGAAATATTATTTATTTAAGAAAAGAGAAAATCCTGTCAAAGCACAGACACATAGCTTTAAAATAAATAGGCATACCTGGCTATTTCTCTCAGCACTTGTGTTTCTGACTTTTCAGATAATTGCAATGAAAGATGGTAACATCCAGAGAGAAGGGACACTCAAGGACATTCAGAAATCAGAGACTGAGCTCTTTGAACACTGGAAGACATTAATGAATCGACAAGACCAAGAGCTGGAGAAGGTTTTTGATGGGCAGGGCAATCAATATGTGCAAGAAAATGTTGTCCTTTTTTTTTTTTTTTGCCTTAGTTTGAAAGGTTTAACAAGAATTGAAATGCTGTGTGTGATGTCTAACTGAATATGAATGTAGTACTGGTGTTACCATTATTATTTATCTCAAGATAAATTCCTTCATCTGGACATGTCATATTTCCTTGATACTGTTCTAATCCATTCTTGATAGGAAGCCCTATCAAAATATTGCCACCTAAGGAATATAAATATGGCCATTTTAGGAAAAGCTTTGCTAATATTGACAGCTGGTTTTATAGATATGCTTGAATTTACTCATTGCCTTGGTTGGAAACTTTGCAGATATGCCTGTATCAAGTTTCCTAAATGATGATGATGTTTTGTCTTTCATACTTATAACACAAGAAGAATGAGATATTAGTCTTAGTTCTTATTAATTTGGGATAACTTTCCAAGTTAAGATTCCAGGAGGGTTGGGATTGACAAGCTGAAATGAATGTTAGATATTTAATTTATGTCATTTGGTTTTATACAGAGGTAGAAAATCAATCACTTATGGCTGCCTGCTGTGAGATTCCCACTTCTATTTTTCACTGAGTTTTATCACAACTATCAATTTTTTTTTATTAATTCTCTGGTTGAAAACACATGAGCTGTGCCTTTTTCAGGAAACAACTATTGAGGAAAACCCTGTTTTGGAAAGAACA